>CM053272.1:34811914-35411914 GCA_028583415.1 Protea cynaroides | reverse complement strand
ATGCGGATGGGGGCTCGTCTTCAAACCCAACTTGTTAACCATATCTTCGATCTGCATTGGTGCAACCCGCCGTCAATAATCATGGTGCATAGGGAACCGTTGCATCGTACCCGTGTCCGGAAAATATTACCGCCGCCAATCATCCCTCTTCGGTATGCGTGTAGCCAAGAGGGGCGAAGGACCATAAAAGGCTGGTGCAACCGATCAACATCACGTCGCTATCATCACTATCGTGCTCGGCTGCCAAGTATACGATCTCATTCTTACGTTGCTCCTCGTGGCGGTAGCCATGAGTTCTTCTTTATCGGCAAAAGCAATGGAGCGATTTGGGCAATGGGAAGCAAAGTGACCAAACCCTACAGTATAACATTGGATCTCGACCCTCGGTTTTGAAGGAGGCCTAGCATAACCACGCCGAGGCGGAGAATATGGACGGGTCGGCCGTGAAGATGCCATACTAGAACCACTTTCTTGGGGCTTGCTAAAAGACTTCTCCGGTGGTAGAGCTTGCTTGACAAAATTGTTACCTTTAGAAAACGTCTCGGGAAGCTTCTCCGTTGTATGGCCGCTTTAATTTTCCTCGACCGATATGCCACTTGTACACGTCCTCCATTGTATGTAACCTATTGGAAGCCAAGGAAGCACTAATCTGTGGATGCAAACCATTACGAAATTGTGCGACCAAAACATCTTCATCCCAATCAAAATCAGATCGGGTAGCCAAATAATAGAATCGGGCCACATATTCTTCAACGCCATCTTGTCTTGCCGTAATTGAGTAAACTTGAGATGTCCGTTGCTTATAATCAAGAGGTAGGAATCGACGGTTCATTGCCGATACATCTCAGCCCAAGTATTTATCTCACCAATGCCGCGAGTTTGATTTTGTTTCGATATTTAATCCACCAAACTCGTGCCGTGCCCTTCAATTTAGCTTCGCAAACATCAATTTTCTAGGCTCGACAATCCGTACCATTTGAAAAATATCTCCAAGCTATGGATCCAGTCAAGATATTCCTCGGATTTTGGTCTCCATTAAAATCAAGCACATCCGCCGTGCTCCTTTGTCGACACCAAAAATTTCTCCATGTCGACCAACTCCATATGGTGGTGGTGGTGGTGGTGGTACGTGTCGTGATGGTGATGGTGGTGGAGAGGCATTGGGAGGTGGAACATATGAGACGGAGTTGGAAAATCTCAGTATGGGACTCTTACCTTTTATAGCTTGTGACAACGAGTCAATGGACATCCGCATTTTGCCATCATATCCCCGAAAATTTAAAATAAAGCATCTATCCCATCCAGTCGGTTTGATATACCACTAATGGCCATGTTAGTTTCCTCTTTGTCGGCGGTAACACGTGCTAGGAGCTCATTGCTACTCACCATGACCGTAGGATATTCGCTCGATACCAATTGATGCGGGATCCGGGTTGAGAAAACCCCAATTAGATCCGCTAGTAGGCCCGCCCAAAACAATAAGAAAGGTTGATTCAATAAACAGTGGCGAACTGTAAATAAGTCCAAAACTCAACCCAATTGGCAAACTTGTAATTATTCGAACTTTCTAATTACTTGTAGAGAACCAAACAGGGGCCTTAAGATGAAACCGGAATTATAATAAAGAAATAAGATTAAACTTGGAAGGAGAAACTAACATAGGTCAAGAAAGTTTTACTTTATAAAGATAAGGGTAATTCGGAAAAATAAAATAAACTCAATCTTCTTCAGCTCACGACACTCGACCGGTATGGAAAAGAAACTTCGCCCACGCCTTTAAATATGATTCAACCATTCGAAACTCAAGAATTAGAATCGCCTGACCGATGAGATGACCCAAACCAATAAACCTCGGTTAAACGGGGATATGATGTTCAACTTAGGCGGTTCGGGAGCAAACGCAGAAAACAGGGGACCGACGTGAATCGAGATGAGGTCTATCAGCCGGAAGACTTTCAACACAAGAGTCTCGGGGTTGATGTCGCCCTAGGACGGGATCCTACTCCCAAAGTTTCAGGGTGAGAAGAGGAGGGACAGAGAGATCTAACCAGAAATTGTGGACTGGGTTTACCGCCCGAAATGGGGAATAGAGGAGAGGAAGAAGAAAGGGAAGGGGAAAGGAAGAGAATGATGGGGTTGGTTCTGTTAGTGAGCAAGAACGAAAGAGAGAGAGAAAGAGAAAGGGAAAAGAGAGCACTCACTCCCGCCCGTAGGCACACCACAATAATCCAATCAAACCTTCTTTCTATTCAATTATTCTAATTCTCAAAATAAAACCTAATACATATTCTATTTAAAGGTAGAACTTTCCTAAACTAATTTGAAGTAACTTAGAAAGTAAATAACATCTTTTATGAAATCAAATCTAATCCCTATGACATAAAATAGAAATAGTAAATAAGGAAACCTATAAATTAAAACTTCCTAATCTAATTAATCATCTACCAACCCTTTCCAGACCAAAAGGTTGGTTTGGGTTTGAGCCGGTTCAGGTTTGGCTTGGGTAGCCAAATTGGCTCGTGTCGATCCATCTATGACATTGCTACTGCATCAAAATTGGTGTAAGAAGAAAAGGATCGGAAGGAAGAAGATGATGGTAGGTGGAACAAAGGTGAGAGAGAGTTTGAATCTAGAATTCTGGGTCCTTTTTTTTCTTCTTTTTTTTTTTTTTTTTTTTTTTTTTGAGTTCTATTATCGGAATCCAAAAGAATGGCGAAGATCCTCCAATAGGTTTGAATATGGAATTCCCCAGCGAAGGTTATTCCGGCTTCTTCCCCTCTGACGACACACCAATAAACTTGAGAGGTGATTTTCTTCCAAATCATGCCTTCAGTTTTCTCTGCTGCTTCTTCTTTTACCTTCATGTATCGCATTGTCCTTCGGTGCCCAATTTCCATGGAAAATTCATACAGACCAGCAAGAAAGAAATGAACAGACAGCTATGCCAACCACTACTGTGAGATGAGATAAGAACTGCAATGGCGGTGGTGGTGGTGGTGATTGTGCTGATGGGAGTTGGGGGAGTAGTGTATTGCAAATGGTAGTTAATGTATTTTGTTAAGTGTAAAAGGGTAACTTAACATGTGTGTAAGCACCTCATTTTTACCAAACCAAGTCATCCAAGCTCAATTAAATCCAATCTCAACCTAACCCAGTCGATCCTTGTCAGATCAGCTCAGTCAACCCAAGTTTTAGTCCAATCCGATCAATCCACCCCAGTCTAGCCCGGATCAACCTGAACCAAACTGGTTCAGCCCATGTGCTATATTATATTATATATATATATATATATATATATATATATATATATATATATATATATATATGGGTATGTCGGCTAGTTGGGCAGAGAATAGAAAAGAACATAAAGTTGGAAAGAAAGAAATCCGTTTGGTGGGAGGAGATTTTGGAAAAGAAGAAATAAAAATAGAAAAAGTGAAGAGGAAATTGGCTGATGGGAATAGAAAAACAAAAATAAAATAAAAAATAAGAATCAAGGAGAAAGAAAGAATGAAAGTGGGGAAGGGATTTCTTTCTAAAAGAAGCTGGTTGTGAGGTGTCACAGAGAAAATCCGTGAGGTTCTCTAGAAAGGAAAGATGAGGGAGAGAAAATCCATGAGGTTTCCCTAGGTTGGAAAGAAAGAGAAAGAAAAACCTCAAAACTAAAGGAAAGAATGAAAGTGGGGGAGGGGATTGAGAGCTCAATCAGAGAAAATGAATTGAAAAGCAAAAAAAAAAAAAAAATCAGAATTAAGAATAGGAAAAAACATAAAGTTAGAAAGAAAAAAAATCAGAATGAAGAGGGGAGGAAGCTGATTGAGAAATGAAAGGAGAATGGAGGGTCCCATTGGCAAGAAAAAGGGAAAGAAACCGAAATTGAAAGGGAGATTGAGAAATTTAAGAAACCTAAATCTAGGAAAGAAAATCTCTAACAAGAGAAAGAGATCGTGAGAAGGGAGAAAGAAAAATGGAAAAAAAAAATAGAGAATCATAGATGGGAAAAAAAGAAGAAATCTAAAAGAGAAAGAGAGGAATTAAAGGAAGAGAGGTCGGTGAGAGATGACTCTAAAGAAAAGAAAAAAAAGAGGAAAGGAGGAGATTGAGTTGGGGAAGACTGAATCAGGGGAAGAGATTGGGATCAAAAAGGCAATGAAAGGAGGAGGAGGGGACGATTTGAAAAGGGGCTCTCAAAATTCATAAAGAGGAGGAGAAGAGGAGAAAGAAGAAAAGAAAAGGAGGAGGACTCACCTTCAGAAATTGTGCCAAAATTTAGTGATCTTTCATAAGGTTTGAATGTTGGTTTTGCTTAAAGAGGCTCATTTTCATCAAATCTCGATCGGGAATGCCCTATTGCATGCATGTTGATGTTAGGATGCTCATGTCTAATATTTTTTTATGTATGATAATTTGTTTAAATTGCTCAATGATGAAGATTTGAGTGCCATATAATGATTTTGATGTTTTTGATAATTTCTACAAAGTGAATTTTTTATTTGAAAATTCCAGATTTAGAATCCAAATTTGGGACATGCATCTCATGTGGTTTTTTTTTAAATTTTGAAGCCCAAATTTTATGGGATTCTCTCTGATATGTCAGAAGACTCCCCTAAAAATTTCGTTCCATTTGGAATTGGACAAGTTCATCAAAAAAATTCTCTATTGGCACTACTGCCCTACTCGGGTACAATGCAAACCCCTATCAGAAAGTCTTTAGAAAAGGGGTCTTATGGCCATAATCAAAAAACAACTTCCTCACAAAATTTTTAGATATGGAAGTCTTTTAGAGTCTTCTAAAATGTGGCACTAGTTTCAGATTTTTTCAATTTTTTATTGAATTGATATAATTTTTGAAATGCATAGTGCTCTGTTTTTTAATCAATTAGGATATACTGATTGGCATGACTGAAAAGAATTTTTTTTCCACAATGAGAATGTTCTTTTTGCACTTGATTTTTTGATGAAATTTTAGATCTGTCAATTATCTACATGGGCATATGTTTTGATTTAATTTTCATTCAGTGTTTGATTTTATACAGAATTTGTGGTGCAACTGGTCAAAATCTGAAATAGACTTGACCAGTGCACATATCCGTACTTATGGCATTCATTTGACCTGGTTTTGTCCCCTGTTGGGATTAAATGCTTTGAAACAAAAGTTATCTCTCTAGATCTTCTTTCTAAGGGTATGTTTTGAGGTTAATTCTGATATATTTAAGTCTCCATATGCCCATTGTGGTACAGGGTGATAGAATCTGTCACCATGCATGTGCACTGAATTGTGCAATATTTTTTACCCATATGTGCTCTATGTCGGGACTCGACCCCTTCATATGAAATATAGCGTGTCAAGCCAACTTTCTGTGAAAAAAAATAAGGCTTAATTTGAGTTACAGAAGACCTACTTATGGCCATTTTGGTATAATATGACAAAATTTGAAATCAATTCCTAGTTTGTGCGATACTTGACACTTTGTGTGGCATTTTGAGTCATTGTTTATTTCAAATGTCTTCATAAAAAGTTGCAGTATTTTCAAAGAACTTCTTGAGCATATGTTTTGATAATTTTGGGTTTTCATAAATGTTTCATCAATGTCTCATTCACTATAATTAATATGCAATTGGTTGCTTGAGTGATTTGGTGAATTCTACCATGTTTGATTGTACACTTGCTACATTTAGAGTATCCACATGCCACATTTGGATAAATTGTCACATTTAGAGTATTCACATGCTTTGTTTGGATTGCTCACATACCATGTTTGCCATATCCATGTGTTGCTATATTTTGTAGAATAAATAGATTTTTTTTGCCATATTTAGCAATATCTTGATAATTACCATATTTAGATATGCCATGTTTAGACTTACCATGCTTAGAATATAGCATAATAAGTTTTACCATGTTTAAATAGATTTTTATGGTATCATATGCCATGTTAGGGACATTTTCATAATCTTACTATATATTGTGTTAGTTACCATAAACATCATACATGCCATGCTTAGATAGAATATTCTATTTTTGGCAATAACTTCATTTTTACAACACCCTAGTTGAACTGCCATATATGCACACTTCTAGAATACAATCTAGGTGTTTAGGCACCCACATTCTTGGGAAGGGTATAATGAAAAATAATAAAAGTCTTAACAAAGAAAGAGAATGCCTTGCCAAACCTTCCAAAATTAAAACTTAGGATGAAAGGGTAATTCAGGACGATCCCTGCCCCTCAACATACTTCAACCTATAACAAGTTGCTCCTTAGACTTAGAACAGGTTCTAAATCCTCAACCTAGAATAGGTTCTAAATCTTTAACCTAGAACAGGTTATCCCACTATTTCGAATTACGCGGATTTTGATTCCTAGGGCAAACCCTAGGATACGTAGGCCATTTAGGAGAATCCCAAATTTGGATCCACACCTTAGTCCACTCGGACTATCCGTAGATCCACTAGAATATCCATCTACATTTCGACCCAGAAAGGGTTATCCACATTTCGACCCAGAAAGGGTTATCTACATTTCGACCCAGAAAGGGTTATCCACATTCCAACCCAAAATGGGTTATCCACATTCTAACCTAGAAAAGGTTATCCACATTCCAATCCAAAAAAGGTTATCCACATTTCAACCTAGAAAGGGTTATCCACATTCCAACCCAGTAAGGGTTATCCACATTCCAACCCAGAATGGGTTATCCACTTTTCGACCCAGAAAGGGTTATCCACATTTCAGCCCAGAAAGGGTTATCCACATTTTGACCCAGAAAGGGTTATCCACATTTTGACCCAGAAAGGGTTATCCATATTTCGACCCAAATAGGATTATCCACATTCAGACCCAGAAAGGGTTATCCAAATTTCAATCAATCTAAATTGGTCCACTTGGACTATCCACTCACCTACTAGGAATACCTAGTTCAACCCGCATGGGTTATTCATTCTTAGATCCACTAGGACTATCTATCAGTTCGCATGGACTATCCAGATCCTAACCCATAGGATTTCTCATCCTTTCAAGCATAAACTTCAACTTGAACAATGAACTTAATCATGCACAAGCATAAATCACAGTCATAAACTTTAATCACACCTGAACTACGATAGTGAACATGATTTTTGGAAGAAGTTCGAGATACGTAGGCAATCTGGTAGATCTAGATTCGGTTCAATGATATCAAACCAATTGGTTTGGTTCGATTTAATAAATAGAATCTAGCATAGGAAAAGTATAGGAGACTGATCTCGATCGGAAGGTTTGGGTGCCTAACCCCTTCCCATAACCGTAATTTGACGTTTACCCAATCTCTGATAGACCAAAAATCCAATCTAAGGGTCACGAGTTAATTGAAGTCTTACATTGGGGTGAGATTACACATTTCTGAGGTCCTAGACCTTAATCTAAGTGACAACTCCCCAAAATCCATCCATCTTTGTCCTCAGAATGTGTATAAGGGTAATTTTGGTATTAAAAAATTGTAGACGAGGCCACGTCATCAGTTAACAGACCTGTCATAACAGACAGGGCCTGTCTGATACATAGCTAACAAATTAGGGGAGGCGCGTGTAATTAATTGTGAACTCGGAGTTGGGTGCCTTTAAAGTAAAGTACAAGGGAGGTGCACGAAATTTTTCCAAATTAAAATTACAATAAGAGAGATTCATTTCTTTAATATTTAAAAATGAGCAAATTACACCATATATACTTTAGAAATAGAACAAGATCCATATAGTTAACCCCAAATAGTTGGAACAAGACATTCATTCCGTGATTTTTCCACATACAACTTACCAGCTTGGGCAGTTACAATTGTTCTCGAAATGATAAAACAAAATTTTGACCAAGACAAGTCATGCTAGCTAACTTTTCTTTATTATTTTCTTCCCCCTCGCATTATGTCAATGAGACTAGTGCTTATTGGCATGCCAAGGTGTTTGAAAGTTGGTAAGATGGGAAAGACACTTTAAGTCGACACCTTAAGTCTTATCAAGGTAACAGATTCAACAAGAGAGTAATTATTGTAGAAAGCAATGTACCTGATAGTCAGGGCCAGAACATATACCAAGGATTCGATGCCTTGTGGTTTGAGGTTTATCGGTAACAATTGAGAGCTTTTGACCAATCATTTGGTTCGAGATTGTACTCTTCCCGACATTAGGCTTACCCAGCACAGCTACATAACCTGCATTTATTTGCCCATAATTAAGAACTTTGAGGAGACACCCAAAGATTCACAGAAGTTAGCATGAGCTTCCATAACACCTGTAATGGAACCCAAAGTGATAAAGAATAACTGATGTAATAAACAAGAAAAACAACATATAGGCTCAAAATTATATTTGCTGCAATGTCACCTGGTCTGTTGATAATAGTAAAAGGATTAGTTCTGGAAAAATATTCAATTCCAGAATTCCTTGTATACTGTGCAGCACTGAGATTTCAAGAAAATCACCACCACTAAACTGTACTGCTGGAAATCTCAAAGAAACCGAGTTTCCCCAGCTGCATCCTACATATCAACCTCCTATTCCATCCTTTCCAGATTCACGGAATTCTCAGCAGATTCACCTTATTTTCCTTAATTTCTCTGGTATAACGTTAACCAAGAACCTTATTTCTCAACTATCTACCTCCACAAACTTAAAAACAAACCTAAGGTTTTTAACATCCTAGTTTGGTTTATAGGGTCACCATCCTATATCAACAAGTAGTTGGGATAGGACTCAATGGAGTTGAGTTGAGCTGAGCTGCATTGACTCGGTCAGAACAGAGAGTAGGTCAACAAACATGGCTACACTAAAAATATGGGCATTCAAACAGTGAAGAGCAGGATCCTTAGTACAGCAGGATGGATTTAACTTATGTCAGGTAGCTCATTTTTTGTATGTCTAAGGTTGTTAGTCAAGTACCTATTTTCGCTGCACAAGCCACAAAAAAGTGCCTCTTTGTCTTTTTATTATCAACTCTAGTGGTTGACTAATCTCTTTCATTTCATCATCAGCAATTTTTGGCTTTACATGAAGTAACTTACATTGTGGCTTGTGCAGCGAAAAACAATATAAAAAGGAAGTGCTCTTTGGAGGAGGTTAACATACGCGAGGCCGCGAGATAGAGTTGGTGGATTCTGAATGTCCTTCATCCATTAAAAAGAGGAGGGAAGCGGTGAGTTGCATATTTGAATTACAGTTTGTTCCCCATTGGCATGATAGTCCCCACAGCATAAAACTCTACCATGATTATATGTCAGACTAAAAGCGACAAAATCCTTCAGTTTTTTTAAAAAACGAACACAAAACCCTAATGTCACGAAAATTTTGAAAAATGGTAAGAACAACAGGTAAGACATAGGGAAGAAAAAACTAACCGCTTCGATGATTAGGGTCGATCTCAAAGTTGAGTTCTTCCATCTCATAGTCATCGAGCGAAGTCAAATTCCTATCTGGTTTATCACTTAAAGACAATAAAGAAAGCTCGTCGGAGGAGCTCGTCCTTGCTCGTTTCTCCATTTCTTGCTTGAAATTTTGCCGACTTGAAAGCCGCTTCTCCCACACGAGCTCTCGATTTCGCGCCCACAACAATGTTTCCCGTAAAGGGTTTCGCGTCGACCACTGACATAGTACCTTACCCTGAGGAAAATGAGATGAAGAATAAAAAAGAGCATTTTCTCTGGGAAGAGTTGCACGTATGTGGCGGGTGAGCTCCATTGGAGCGCGGGGTGTTCCTTTGTTGTTCATCCTGTTTCTGTTATCTGCTCCAATTTATTTTTTTGATTTGAAAGAAATGAACCCCGATGCCTTTCGTTTTGTCCAGAAAATTTTAGGTCAATTACAAAAGTGCCATATTTCACATTTCTTAACGTTTGATTTTACTGTCCAAATGCAAACGATTTAAATTCAAAATAAAATATAACTTAATAATTAAATATAAATTGATTTAGAATTAATTAATAAAATCAAGTAATAACATGTAGTGTGATGATTATATAATTTAATTTTAAGAGTTTAAATTTTTCATTTTTCCTTCTTTTTAATTTCTTGTCAGTCTTTAGATTTGAAAATTTTCATTTTCTTTCCCTTCTAATTTCCCTTATTTCTTAATCATCTTTTGTCCAGAAAATTAAATGACAGGACAGCCACCAAATCGTTTGGATGTACAAGAGACCATTTTGGCTTGACTACCAATTACAGTTTAGGCCGCACCTTTCAAAAGCCCCGCCTTATTTTGAAATATTTTCCTCCAATTTGAGAGTCTAGAGTTCAATGGATTTTTTACTTCCAACGAATTTTTCATCCTTTACTATAATGATGCACGAACAACTCCATCTGGTTTGAAACAACATCTAAGCAGGGAGGGGATACAGATACAAATTTATTTCAAGTGTTTTATTTTTTTAAGTGCCATTTAAGAACTATGATGAATAAAAAAGAGACAGATTTATTGTGCAATGTTAAATAGCTTGTGGTACTACGAAAGCATGAACTGCTAATTTGTATTTGACATGTTAACGCAAGAACACTCAAAATCTCGAGAGCATATAAACCAAGATGGATTGAACAAGGATACAAAGATTGGTTCAAATGCCTGCCTTGTTGCAGATTGCAAGGGAAGGAGGTACTAGTGACTCTGAACTGCTTATACAAATTTTGCGTTTTCACACAGGATCTAGCAATATCAATAAAGAAAACAGTATAACTGATGAAAGGCCAATGCATTTGACCTTTCCTTCACTCTTGTCGTTTTCACAGAAGACATGGCACTCAAAGCTCAAGGCTTGGTTGCATCATCAGCATCAGGAGCTTGAGAAAGCATGGAGTCTGATGATTCTCTTCCTGTTGGGAGGTAAGACCATGCAAAGGCCACAGCACCAATCACAACGGCGGTGCCTATCGAGCTCCAAACCCACCTTCGCAATTTTTTCTTTCTTTGCCTTTGACGTCGAGCCACCTCTTTATATATAACAACAGGATGATGACATGAATCATAATAGCCAAAATACGGATAATAATGAAAGGGGAAAAGGAAATGAATGCAAGACCAGAACAGCTGAAGTCTATATTCTCACAGGCAAATAGATAGAAGAAGTCTTCATGCATATAATCTTTTCTACATGGAATTAGGCATATATAAAATAACAAAATAGCATGTAAACATATTGATCTTTGTGGAATATCTTTTGCAGATTGTTATGGACACACACACACACATTATATATATATATATATATATAGAGAGAGAGAGAGAGAGAGAGAGAGAGAGAGAGAGAGAGAGAGAGCTCACCAACAGCTTCTTGGTTCATCTGAGACATCTCATGAATCACAGCTTCATAATAATGTATCCGGTCCAATAATCGAGCATTTTCAAAGTCTTTTGATTCAATCGAAGATTCCTTTTGCATCTCAACCTCCGCGCTTGCAGTGCCCCTCCCAATAGAGTAGGATACCATCCGTGCAACATTTATCTGCTGGCACAGCTCTTCTCCAGGATCAACATCCAAATTTTCAACCTCTCCAGCAAGGGTTGAAGCTGCAGGGATTGTCAGCCCCTCAAGAGATAATTGTTCCCTGATCCTCTCCCACTGCTTTAGTATATGCTTCCGCTTCTCAATCTCTGATAACATATTCAGTCTCATCTCACGCAGTTCAGCTTCCATATCACGATGAGATGACTGCCGGCCTCCCTCACTAGAGAGTTCTGCACCGACTCAGACGTTAAAGCTTGACCACATGTTAAACACGCACTTTTCTTCTTAAAAATAAAATTATCACATCATTGATAAATCAATATTTAAGAAAATCAAGTAATGCTTCAGAAACTAATAAAGTCTACTCAATCAAGGCCACCTCAATTTCAAGGGATAAAGGTTTATTATTTGAAACCTCAAACTATCCCTGTACCACTTTAAAATCTTGAAAGAACTTTGTAAATTGATCAAGTTCAGGAAAGTAAAAATTTAAATAGTGACAATACATGCAAAGGGTACAAGAAAATTATTTTTGATAGGCTGAGTCTTTGGTTATCCATTACTAAAAAAACAAGTCTTAGAATCCCATGGTAAGATTGAACTAGTGCAGAGATCAAAATTACTAATTGTGTAGACAAAGTTATATATTACTGAAGCATCAAGCATTCAAGATCTATAAGCTGACTGACAAACACCATTGTAGAATATGGAGTCGTATGATAGCAAGGAGTTAGAATGCCCTCATGAAACTTCTTAATAAATTCAGATTCTTCAACATTTTACATAAACATAAAACAAAGGGGATTTTTTTTTAAGAAAGTAGATGATGCAGCTACAGGTGTCCAATCAAGCCATTTGGGCCTCAGAAATAGCTTATTTTGGCCTATGGTTGGATTTTATGGCCTTGGACCTTCTGTTTTTGGGATCATTGCTATAACAAGCCTCATTTATAAGCCCATGTTTGGGATCTTAGTTCTGAATAAGGGATAAAGTACATGGATAAGATTGTGCGAGTTCCATTTATTGGATTTTTGATAGCTGGTTGTAGGATGTTCAGAGTCTACGTTTAGTAGGTTAATTTATTGTAGTTGGAATCTACTAATTAGCAACCCTACTAGGAAAGTGGAGTCTATTTCTGGTTTTGGGTTTCTAAATATACTGTACACGGTACACCCCGCCCCCCAAAAAAAAAAGATATGTTTTTGGAAAAGATTGATTTTATTTGCTATGATAATAGCCTTGCTGGCCTCTCTCTCTCTCTCTCTCTCTCTCTCTCTCTCTCTCTCTCTCTCCCTCTCTCCCCCATCACATCATCTTTCCCTGCCTTCTCTCCTCACTTTCTTTCTTCTTCCATGTTCTACCAATTCTTCTTTTGATTTGGATTTTCATATCTAATACTATTGTATCTCCCATAGGACAACACCACTTCTTCTCCCTATTCATTCCTAACTTCTCTCTCATCTACCTCCCTATGGTAAGCCTGGTTCCCTATATTTTCATCAGTTTCAATTATCATACCTAGCAGATCTGAATTATCTGACCATTATATCAATGATTGAATCTGTTGACCATTATATCAATGATTGAATCTGTTGACCATTATATCAATGATTGAATCTGTTCAGCATAACCTCCCAGCTCTGTTACCTTTCTTTCTCAACAAAAAAAAAAGTGCATTAAATCTCTCTTTGGGACCATTACTTGCAGTCCAATCAGATCTGTCAGATCTAATCGTTCCACATCAATTGGTATCAGAGTCGAACCTGAAGCTCTTAGCTCGGAGATTGATTTTAATTTATTTGAATCTGAGTTTCTCATGCATCAATTTCACTTCGAAAGAAGCACAAAGAGAGATTCCAAACAGGACTTCGTGATCTCTAAACAGGTTTTTGAGAGATTGCCGATGGCAACAACCGTCTCTATGATGAAGGGTGTGTATGACAAAAGTAATATAACATTAATTAGAAGTAGAAGAAAAGATAACAGACAAATCTAATGATTTTCAAGAGATAGCCATGACTAAGAATGGAGGCAGGAACTTGATCAACAATTCAATTGAAGAGGTGAAGCTCCAAGAACAAATTTTGATCAAAGAGACACCATTCAAAAAGATCGAATATGTGGAGTTTGTTCTTCTGTAACAACTCTTCAACAACAAGTGACATTGACTTGATTTGTGTTGTTTGTGAGAAGAAACAAATCTTTGAATCAAGGGGATTGATCATGGACACTACTCTGGTGTTGATTCTTTCCTACTATAAACTTGAGGACAAGTTTTTTCCAACACCTGAGAAATTGACGCAGATATGGGTATCCAATCAGGTCAATTAAGCCTCAGAAAATCTATTGGCCTATGGTTTGAGTTCAATGGGTCATGGCCCTTTTGTTTATGGAATTATTGTCGTGGCTATTAATTGGAATTTGTTAGCTAGTCATAGGATGTTGGAGTCTTCTTTTTGGCTGAAGTCCGCTTATAAAAAAGTAGGTATATGACTACATAATACACTGACATAGCAGTAAACAAAAGTTTACAGTACATACATCATGTTTGTTCCAAATAAAAGAAAAAAGGTGTTAGATTTGGTTGAAACCTTCACTTGCAATTCCCTTAGAAGTTCTACACATTTGCTCTTCAAATGGGGATTGCAGCAATCAACTTAGCTCAGCTCAATCTTATCCCAACTAAATGGGTAGGCGACATGGATCCTTTTTCTCCAATCAGCCCTAATCAAAGTCATGCTAGTTACTAGTCCAAAGCTATACATGTCTTTCGTCACCACTTCTACTAGAGCCATGTTAAGCATATTCCTAGCTCTTTTAACTCTTTCAATCTAAATCAAATCACCCCTACATAAAAGATAATCCACAGAAACATATCCATGCCACCTCAAACAACTTTCTATAACTTATCATGTATCAAAACTAATCCTAGATTATCTCTAATATGTTCATTCTTTATTTTATCTTTTCTAGTATTATCACTCATCTATTTCAACATCCTTATTTCAACTATATTGATTTTGTTTATATGTTGTTCCTTCAAAGCCAAACATTCAGCTTCATACAACATTGCTGGTAGTATAACAGTCCTATTAAATTGTTCTTTGATTTTTAAAGGGATGCATCAATCGCACAACACTCCAGACATACCCCTCCACTTCATCCACCCTATTCTAATTCTTTGGAAACACCATCTTTTATTTATCCTTCTCTATTTATGATTGAAATTTTCAATTTTCAATATCTCCCTATCATCATATCACTCCACTTTCAGTCCTATTGTTATTAAATTTACACAACATATATTATGGTTTTTTTTTTTTTTCCATACTCATCTTAAAACCTTCTGATTCTAATGTTGATCTCCATAATTCCAAATTTACGTTTATCCCCACTTTTATTTCATCCACCAAAACAATATCATTAGGAGAAAGCATACAGCAAGGGATCTTATATTGAATGTCACTAGTTAACTCATCTATGATTAACATAAACAAATATCGACTTAGAACTGACCCTTGAAGTAATCCAACTAAACTTGGGAATTCACACTCCATATCCAGCTTCACAATTCTTACACTAATCACTACACCATTATACATGTCTTTAACTATGTCCTCATATTTAATTGAAACACCTTTTTCTTATAAAATTTGTTAAATTAACTCTCGAGGATCTCTATCATAAAGGCCATATGGAATCCTTCTTACATCCTCTAAATCTTGCCATTAGTTTCTTAAGAAAATAAATAAGTTTAGTGATTGATCTTCCCCAAACTGACCATCCAAAAATATTACTAAGGCGGATTTCAATAACTCTCCCATAATGCCATAGTATGGCTTATAATTTTTCTTCCTCCATGGTTATTACAGCTTTGAAAATAAAGGTAATATCCAAAGCTGTAATAAATATAGAGGAATATCAAATGGGTATTGCAAGTTTGCAATTAGTCATGCAAATCAACAATAAAACCAGAGACCATTATGAAGCAGAATCTCGGGCAACCAAGAAACAGAACATAGACAAAGTGTGGATCAGACTCATAACTAAATAAGGAGCGTAGCTGGGATGCAAATGTTGAGATGGATGAACAGAATACAAGAAAGAAAGAATTATTCCAGAAATCGGTGCATGGGTGAATGGGTGCTGGGTGATGAGTAGGAAAGTCTAAGTGGTGCCAAAACATTACTAGCTGACCAGAGTGCATTGAAATGGTTCCGTCATGCCCAAATGACAAATGACTGTACCAGTGATGAGTGAATTGTGCAAGTTGTTGTGGAAAAGGGGCAGGAGCAAGGACAAAAACGGCTTTAGGTCGAAGTAGTGTGGGTGCCATGACAGAGATATGGTTCTATGACTTTTAGACTGGAATCATGAGGAGGGAAAAACTAGTAACTAACTGAAAAATATATTAGTCCAAATTTAAGTCTATATGTTAGGACATCCATCGAGCTTAAATTTTGACATAGAATATAAAGGTAGGCACTACAAGTGACAGAAGCAAATATGAAGGATCGTACAATAGTATTGGCAAAATAGAAACAATGAGGACATAAAATGGATTGATATAATTATAAAGAACAGATAAGAGGACCTATTACCTTCCCAAGCATCATAATATTCCCCCATTGGAGTAGTCAACCTGAACGAGCGCTCATACCCACTGTTGTCCTCCACATCATTATTGCTGCTATAACTCATGGACTCCTGAGGATCAAAGAAATCTTCACACTCACTGTCTCTCTCCAAATTGAACGCCACCAACGGTGACGAATCCTCAGTTCTAACCAACCTGTCATTAATATTACTGCTTCCGATATCGTCTTCATGGAAACCATTCTGACCCATCTCTTCCGTACGAGGGCTGCAAACAGCAGCAGTAGCAGTAGCAGTAGCAGTAGCAGTAGCAGGAGGGAGAACATCTTCGGCGGAACCAACAACGGTACTGTTTGCGCTTCTTCCGTTGTCATCAACGGTGGTGCCTTCCTCAGTAGCTCGTTGGTTCAAGGAGACGTCGTTCTGAAAGACGCTCTTGAGCAGACTGGGACCACGCCGTTTGTGATTGACGATATAAGGGGAGGGAGGGTAGGATGACGATGATGGAGAGTCCGGAACAGGGGTTACCGCAGGGGTGGCGTAGAGCGCTGGAGATAGCGGTGGCAACTGCGTTTGTTTCGTTTCCGTCGATGAATATCTTCTCTCCAGCTTCAGATTAGTGATAGATTTCGGAGCTCCTAGAGATCGCGGTTCTATCAACCTATCCAGGGCGATGGTTGTAAAGGTCGACGGCATGGCTAAACGTTAAAGCGATTAAATCTCCGAAAACCAGTAAACCACAGCGAAAAC
Source organism: Protea cynaroides (assembly GCA_028583415.1). Taxonomy (NCBI): domain Eukaryota; kingdom Viridiplantae; phylum Streptophyta; class Magnoliopsida; order Proteales; family Proteaceae; genus Protea; species Protea cynaroides. Next base: position 35,395,105 of record CM053272.1, on the reverse strand, counting down.
CCTAAATTCGTCTCTTCAGAGCTTAACTCCAATAAAAATCACAAAGCTCAACACGAAAACCTAAAACTCAACAAAATATTTATTCCCTTCTGTTCTTCGGGAGTAGGGCCATGGAACCCAAAAAAGCCGGAACCATGTGTAAAGCGAAGCGAGGGAACATAATCAAATCAAAGCTGAAATTCAAATACAGGTCACCTTTGTAACTGAATCGAATCGAATACCAACAAACGCCGAGTGATCACAAACCAAGTGGAGGAAATCCATTGAAATCCCAAACAAAAGGTACGCAACAAAAAAAAAGCAGAGGGAAGAGGTTCTGATGGGAAACAAGATAAAAAGGTAGACGTTTCAACATATATTTGGAGGGATTACTTTCGTCTTTGAAAGTTGGAAAGGAACAGAGAGACGCAAACAGACGACAATCTGTGTAGCGGCGTCGTAATATTGAGGCGGCAAAACGAAAACCAACCTTCTGAGTTCTGACCTTCCCTTCCTTTCCCTCACAGGAAAGTACGGAACAGAGAGGGTATAAATTGGGACGGCTCCAAGGCCCCTTTTATCATTTTGTCCCTCAGAATCGTCCCATTTTTTCGCAGAACAGTTTTTAGGCCGAGATTTAACGGATCGTTTTTGGAACGGTTTTTAGTTCCAAGACCAAATTTACAGTCTTACCCAAAACCCTTTTCCAAGCTAACTACTCACCCGCAAATTTTTGAAAAACGCCCTTTGAAGTTTGAACGCACTTGAAGATTTTGATAAGGGTCTCAATCCGAAAAACCGAAACTGAAATCGATCCATAAAAAATCGAATCGAATCAAATCAAACCAAATTATATATAATCGGTTCGGCTTCTGTTTTAATAGAAAAATAACCGATTGCAAACCAATAATCCGTAGAATCAATTAAATGTTATAATATCTCTTATTCTCTATTTTTCTCGTGTTTTCTCTTCTTTTATCGTCACTTGACATTAATTTCTCTCTATGTGTATAGACGGGTTAATGAACGAGGGGAATGTGTTGTTGTTATATAACACCAATGGAAAAGGTTATGAGGGAAAACCGATTAGGAACCGAATAAATCGAACCGATTATTTATTGATTTTGAATAAAAAAATAAACCGAAAAATCAAAACCGAACCGATTCAGACAGTTAGATGTTGATGATGAAGTGGTTAGTGATGGACTCTGTTAGGGTTGGTGGGTCCATTGGACTTGGGCTATCAAAGTGCGTGGAGCGCACGACTTGCCAAGACAACGTATGGGAATCAACCACACGTCACATGCTCTAGAGGGCCGGGAACAGATGCTCCCATTGAATACTCCACCATCATATATTCTTGGGGGTTACGAGAGATACATGGCTGGTAAAGCACAGATGTCTAGTCCACGGTAGAGTTTGCTTGGGGGACAATCAAAAGTCAGAACATCGGTCATTAGCGTTGGTTCAATCTCACCCCTCTGTTGGTTAGAGATCGTCAGATGAGAATCTTTGACCATATGATTGACTAAGAATGAAATACCACACATTTTAAAATAAGGAAAACTTTTTTCAAAAGAAAGCCAAAATCATTCATTCAATCGCCTGAATATATTTTGGTTTCTGGGTGGAAAATAGCCTGAATACATGAACGTTACATCCCATGCTTATATTCATGTCACGTAGACTCTTTTTTTTTTTTTAATAAGAACTTCATTTATCAGTCGGTCTCTCCTAATAAATTTCTGTGCGAGTGCACCATTTTCGTGCCACGTCAATCAGTTGATGTCAATCAATTGTTAGTAGTCAATGATCCGATCATCCCTTGTTTTTCCGTGTTCCAGGATCCCGTTTGTCAACACGCATGTCAAAGCAGTGCAGTCTGATGGACGGACGATTGGATGACAGACTATTTCCATCGACCCATTAATCACATATTAAATTTGGGGTTCAGATATTTTTAAGTAAAAAATTCGTTTTTTCAGAAAAGGAATGTGAACAAGCCTAGACTGTATGCATAAACTTCTTCGAGATAAAGTAAGTCCGCATATATAGAGAATGGTTCACCTAAATATACTAGTATCTTTTTTGGAATTTTAATACCCTCCATATCTAGTGGGTTTTACATTCTAAATGGATCTCACATCATATTGAGGGTGATAGGATCTCATGGAGAACACATGTACATGCAAGTGATCAGAACTGGCATATATAAACCCCTTCTAGACCCATAGTGATGGGCGCTTCATATACCGATATATCTTTAAATGTTACCACAAAAATGGCAGACAATGAAGCATTAACTTTCGCTAGAAATGAAGAAGTAGATTTATCCTAACCAAAATAAGGGAAACCTTTTTTTGAGAAACAAACATATCATCTCTCTTAACAGAACCATAGCAAACTTTTCAGCATGAAACATGTAGCAGACATGATACATGATATCGTAGTTATCTCAGCATGACAAAAAACTTCAGGAAGTGATCACTTATGAGGGTGGACACAAACGGAAGAGTATTGGTTGGACTCTTGAGAGAGGGAAACAAGCAAGACATGTCAAGGTTTTGGACTAAAATTTAGATAAGGCTTCAAATCAAAGAATAACAAAGGCTAAGTTGGAAATTGTCACTGAAACATGACTAACAAAAGATTGTACCATTCACAAATAGTTTGCCACGACAGCAAATTTTCCACAGAAACAATCTCTCCGTGTTGCGGGGTAAGACTGCATACATTCTGCCCTTCCCCAGACCCTGCAGTAGTTGAAGCCTCGTGCATTGGGATGCTCTTTTTGAAGGTGTCAGGTTCCAGATTTTACTTTCATCTTGTTAGAGTTAGCAATATGCTGTGGGTCCCAGTTATCGGTGCTATATATGATCTTGCTTCTATATTATTTATTTTCATTTATTGTAGTGGATTTGTTTCCACCATAGTTTTTATTTGTTTCCTTATTGGTTAAAGTTTATTTCCTAAGTTGTCTAAGTTTAGTTTCCTAATTGGTTTATTATTGTATTTAGAAAAGTTTTATAAACTATTGTTTCTCCTCTTTGATTATAAATAAAAGAACCATAAGGAGAGGAGAATACACATACATTGATTCTCTCTACTTCTTCTCCATTCTCTCCATTCTCTCCATCTTTCTTTTCTTTTCTATTTTGTTACATGGTATCAAAACAGGTGCCAGTTTGAGAGTCGTTTAGAAGTCTTCGTTTTGGCTGCTTAGAAGCCTTCGTTTTGGTGTGCAGCCACCACTATTACCGTTGCATCTTGTTAATAGTTTATGAAGTTGTACTATCTTCTATGCCTTCGATCTACTGCTACTAATTGTTACTTCGTCATATTCTGATCTGACCTAGCCGCTGCTACTATTTACATGTTGATTATCTGCTGATATGTTCTTCTCACATCGATTTTATTCATCATTGTTGCTGATCTACAGATGTTCTTACGTACCTGTTCTTGCCTGCGATATATCTAGGTTGAACTCAAATCGATAGGGCTCCTTGGGTTTTAATCTTTTGGGCTGAAATCTTGGGCGTAGACTATGAGTGTTTGGGCGATCAGAACCATAGAAGCCAAGGCCTTGAAACTCTTCTTATTAAGAGATCGAATTGGAAGTTACTACTGATTCATAGAGCTACCGCCCAGCTCTGTTTCAGTTAATTTTCTAGAAATATTTGTTTGCTAGACCATACTATCCTCTAGTGGGTTTTAAAGAACAATGGATTAGTACCTTTATTCTGAAATTTCGATCCGAATGGTAGTGTATTGAAGGAGTTCTATTACCTGAACTCACTGTGGGATTTTCGCTATTCTCCAAGAGTGTTCTGTCGTGATGAAGAAGAAGACCATCTTCTTTTTATTTTATTAAACACACCCTTGCTGTCTTACACAAATACCCTCACCTTTAATTGAAAACCTGGTTTATCCTATCTTTGATTCTCTTCCAACTTTGCCCCTCCACTATAATTCTTATACCCTCTTTATAAATCTGTTTTTTGTTTTAACCTAACTCTTTTTCTGCCCAAATTGCCCCTTACCTTTAATTTTAATTTTGGAATCAGTCTTGTTAATTTTGGTCTCTTTATATTTTGATTCCAAAACTACTCTTGATCTTATTCTCAATGTTGTTTTGTCCTTCTTTAAAGTCTCCAAAAAATTTGCCCTCATCTATTGGCTCCTTATTACAAGTCTATCCTAAAGACTTGTTTGCTTGTGCAAGATTACTTCTGGTTTCTACATAAGTGCCCTTCACTGGTTGAGTTTTTTATTTATTTACGTTTCTACCACAAGGGCATGTTTGATTATGTAAGGGAAACTTTCAGTATTATTTTAATTGGTTTTGTTTGGTTGGGCCCATATCAGATTCAATTGGGTTTTGTCAATTTTGGTCATCATTAATTGGTATTACTTGCATCTTCTGTATTATTTGTCCACGTGGCATGCTCTATGTGAGAGGGAGATTGGAGATTATTATCTACTCAAGTTATCAATCGAAGATTACTTATTTACTCAAGTCATGAGTTGAAGATTGTTATTATTTTATTGGTTCGTGTTTACTCATGGAAGAGACACTTTTCTCTACCTTTGCTCATGTTGGAACCTACTACTACTATGCTCATGTTGAGAGACTACAATTGTTGCCTACTATAGTTGCACGTGATGCAACCTCTACTACCTACAGCCCACTACAGTTGCACGTAATGCAACCTCTACTACCTGTAGCCCACTACAGTTGCACGTGATGCAACATCTACCTATTTGTTGCACGTGATGCAACCTACTTGTTTGTGTTCGAGTAACCATTATTGCTGCTCCTACTACAACTGCTACTGCTACTACAACTACTACTTGGTGTCTACTCTATTACTGATACTATTTCTACTTGGTTTACAGTGATCTCAAACTGTGTTATTGTTGCTGATTGGTTCACAGTAGCCTATACTATACTGCATTACTACAATTATTGTTGTTTCTGTTGTTCCTGCTTCTGTTGATAAGTTGTTTCAAGCTGAAGCTCTTAGATTCTCATGTGCTCCAGCTTGAGGGGGAATGTTAGAGTTAACGATATGATGTGGGTCCCAACTATCGGTGCTACATATGGTCTTGCTTCTATATTAGTTATTTCCATTTATTGTAGTGGATTTGTTTCCACCATAGTTTTTATTTGTTTCCTTATTGGTTAAAGTTTATTTCCTAAGTTGTCTAGGTTTAGTTTCCTAATTGGTTTATGATTGTGTTGAGAATATTACGTATTTTATTTTTTGTCTAGATTCATTGTACTACCTGTATTGTACTACCTATTTCTTTATTTTGTATTCATTCTCATATTATAAATAAGAGGACCTCTGTCTATTACAGACAAGTCATTCCATCATTCAACATGATATCAGAGCCAAGTTAGCTCTACCGCCAGATCCCTCCGCCGCCTCACCACCGCTGCCGCCAACCTACCACTGCTGACCACCTACTCTCCTTCTTTTCTTTTCTTTTTCTTTTGTTTTTTTTCTCTCCCCATTAGGGGCAGCAACCAAAGAGGGAATCATACAATGATATATGTACTGCCCTTCTTTTTATCCCTTATTACAGATCATTTTTTTATTCTCTTTATTGAAAATCAATTTTTTTTATCAGTCTGGATATTAATAATATGGTTCAGTCTGGTCAGATATCTATGAGTTTCTGAGTTTACCCCAATAAATAAAAAAGTGGGTGCAAACCAGAATTGATTTCCATATATTATGTTGCACATGGAATAAGTTAGGATATTTGACAAGTGATATTTCTACTTTGATCTCCATATATTGTGTTATAACCAAATAGGGAGGTTGTTCATATTGTTTTTGGGTATTTGTTCTTGAATACACAACTCAAGGATGACATCTGAAGTAACCCCTTCTAGGATAGAGAGTTTTAAAATGGACAATCTCATTATTCCCACTAATGCCACTAAACTTGATGGTGGTAATTACCTAATGTGGTCTCGGGCCATCCAACTCTCAATTATAGCTCGAGGATTATCGGGATATCTCACCGGCACCAAGAAAAAACCTCTGACCAAGGACATTGTTTTAGAGAAATGGCATGCTGAAAATTCATTGGTAATACAATATTTCCTCAATTCCATGCAGCCCATTATAGTCGAGGGCTATTTGTTATTAGATACTGCTGTACAAATTTATAAGTCTGCTAAGGACAGCTATTCCTAAGTTGGCAAAAAGAATTGATTGTATCCTAATATTATATTAAGTTGAGGAGCTATTGGCAAACAATTGATTTTTATGGTTCTATTCATGCTAAATGTGAAGAAGATGCTACCCTATTTCACAAAAGGGAAGAGAAATACAAGGTTTATACTTTTCTGGAAGGACTAAATGTGGAGCTTGATCCTATTCGCTCACAGATTCTCAGCAGGGACCCTTTCCCCACCCTCGAACAGGCTTATTACATGGTTCAGTTAGATGACCAACAACGAATAACAATGTTGTCCCATTCTGTTCTGGATAGGTCTACTCTCCAGACAAATACTTAGACATACAAGAGTCCTCCTGTTTCCCGTGATGCTATCAAATGTGAGTATTGTAGCAAGTTTTGGCACACTAAAGACACATGCTGGAAACTTCATGGCAAACCGGTAGATTTTGAAGCAAAACGTCGGGAAAAAGTTATGCACAAGACAAAGTCCTCCCACGCACCTCAGGCACATCAAACTAAAGCAAGTCCTCCTACTGGTCCTCTGCCACAACTCTCTACACAAGAACTTTAGACTCTCCGGCATCTCCTTCGACTACCTCCTGCGACTACAAATCAATCATCCACATCTGCATCTAACAATCCAGGTTCTTTTTTTGTTCATTCAGGTATTTCCCATGATGGTCATTGTGCTTTCTCTGTCTCTAGCCCTTGGATTATAAATACTGGAGCCACTGACCACATGACTGGTTCGTCTGAGTCTTTTTATTTATACCCTCCATCTTCTGGACATAATACTGTGAAGGTCGTTGATGGATCCCTCTCTCCTATATCTAGAATTGGATCCATCCACTGTTCTTCCTCCCTTGATTTGAATTACATTCTACATGTTCCTAATTTATCCACAAATTTACTCTCCATTAGTAGTCTTACAAAGTCTCTAATTGTAAAGTAACATTTTTTCCTACCTATTGTGTGATTCAGGATCTGGAGAACGGGAAGACGATTGAACATGGTAGTGTGCATGGTGGCCTGTACTTGCTTAACAATGGTCGTTCAACACCTTCCTCCCATTTCTCAGTCAGTACCCTTCAGCAGTGGCACCGCCGTCTTGGGCATCTCTCTTCTGCTGTTCTATCTCATTTTTTTCCAAAATTATTTAAACAATGTAATAAAGACGAGTTATTATGTAAGGCTTGTGTTTTGGCCAAATAGGCTTGTATTTCTTATTTACCTTATGTTTCGAGAAGTCCTTGTATCTTTGATTTAGTCCATTCTGATGTTTGGGGTCCAACATGGATTACCTCTATTTATGGTCATAGGTGGTTTGTAACATTTACTGATTGTCACACTCGTACTACATGGGCCTATCTGATGCGTCAAAAAAATGAGGTCTTTGCATGCTTCTGCCATTTCCACAATATGATCAAGACTCAGTTTCAAACTCAGTTGAAGATGCTCCGTAGTAACAATGGTAAGGAATATCTTGAAGGATTTTTTCAGCAATACTTGGCTAATAAATGGATAATTCATCAGACAAGTTGTGTGGACATTCCTGCTTAGAATGGAGTCGCTGAAATAAAGAATCGCAACTTACTCAAAACAGCTAAAGCACTAATGTTTGAGAGAAATGTCCCCGCTCAATACTGGAGTGATGCTGTCCTCACTGCAGCATCCCTGATCAACCGCCTTCCTTCTCGAGTTTTAGACAACAAGGCTCCCTTGGACATCTTACTTGAAAATTCTGATTTTGTTCTTCCTCCTAGAATCTTTGGTTGTCTTTGTTATGGTCGTAACCATCGTTCCCCTGGCAAGTTTGATCTACGTGGATTAACGTGCATATTTTTAGGGTATTCTGCAACATAGAAAGGATACAAGTGTTATCATCCTCCCTCTCGTCAGGTCCTTGTTAGTAGAGATGTCATTTTTCATGAGCATCTCTCTTATTATCAGGCTCCTCTTCAGGGGGAGACACAGACAGTTGAAGATGCACTTGATATCCCTAATATACTTATACCGGATATACCTGATGTACCAGAAATAGTCCAAGAACAAGTGTTCGATACAGCTGCACCATCCAAGCATCCAACCACCAAGCCACCTCTGCAAGTTTATAGCCGTGCCAAAGACAAGCAAAGAAAGGCCACTAGCACTCCTGCACATGTCCCTTCACTAGCCCTGGATCCAGAAATTGAGTCTATTGAGCCTTCTTCTAGTAAGGAACTTACTCCTTCTTCTGATCTTGATCTTTTAATTGCACTTCGAAAAGGAACTAGGGCCTGTACCCTACATTCTATTTCCAATTATGTTTCCTATGACTCCCTTTCCCCTTCTTTCCGTGTTTTTGTGTCTTCGCTCTCTTCTGTGTCTGTTCCTCAAAAATGACAGGATGCAATTATGAATGAAAAATGAAAAGCTGCAATGGTGGAAGAAATGAGGGCTCTGAAGAAAAATGATACATGGGATCTTGTTCCACTTCCTACAGGATCAAGGTCAGTAGGATGCAAGTTGATCTTTACAGTGAAACAAAAATCAGATGAGACTATTGATCGGTACAAGGCTAGATTAGTTGCACGGGGATTTACTCAAACATATGGGATTGACTACCAAGAAACCTTCGCTCCAGTGGCCAAAATGACTACCATCAGGATTTTACTGTCCTGTGTTGTACATCACAACTGAGACTTGCAACAATTAGATGTAAAAAATGCATTCCTTCATGGAGAACTTACTGAAGATGTCTATATGGACTGCCCACCGGATTTCACAGATGATAAAAGCCAAAGAAAAGTCTGCAAATTGAAGCGATCTCTTTATGGTCTAAAACAATCCCCTAGAGTATGGTTTGAAAGATTTAATAAAGCTATGGTAGCATTTGCCTATGTTCAAAGCAATGCTGACTATACTTTATTTATAAAACATTCCCCTAACACTTTTACTGCCTTACTTGTATATGTAGATGATATCAACATTGTTGGCAATAACAATGATGAAATCACGAAACTAAAGGCATTTCTAGGGAAGGAGTTTGAGATCAAAGACCTTGGCAAACTTAACTACTTTCTTAGGATTGAAGTTGCCAAATCTGCAAAAGGCATCTATCTGTCTTAAAGAAAGTATGTTCTTGATCTTCTCTCAGAAATAGGGTTACTTGGGGCTCGACCTTGTGATACACATCTTGATCCCAATACCAAGCTAAGGGCAAAAGAAGGCACAACAGAAGACAAAGGAAGATATCAGAGACTTGTTGGCAGACTCATATATCTTGCCCACACACGGCCAGATATTGCATTCACAGTTAGTTTGGTAAGCCAGTTTATGCACGACCCATACTCTACACATATGAATGTTGTCTATCGGATATTGCACTACCTAAAGTCTGCCCCTAGAAGAGGAATCCTGTTATCTCCTAATGACCCTCTGAAAATGGAAGCATATGCCATTTCAGATTCACCAAATAAACAAATCCAGGTGGAGGCTTATACTGATGCAGATTGGGCAGGAAGTCCTGATCGTAAGTCTATCTCTGGTTATTGCACATTCTTGGGTGACAATCTGGTAACCTGACGCAGCAAGAAGCAAAATGTGGTTGTCCGATCCAGTGCAGAAGTAGAATACAGAGCAATGGCGCATGAAATATGCGAACTACTATGGTTACAACGACTACTCAAAGATTTGAAGGTTATGTGTAACCAGTCCATGAAATTATTTTGTGATAATCAAGCAGCCATTAGCATTGCTAATGATCCGGTTCAGCATGATAGGACAAAACATGTTGAGGTAGACCATCACTTCATCAAAGAGAAACTGGACAGTGGACAAATCGAGATTCCGTTTGTCAGATCAAAGGACCAACTAGCAGACAGCCAAACATCTTCACTAAAGGTCTGCCAGGGAAATCCTTCCATATGATATTGTCCAAGTTGGGCATGCATGATATATATGCACCAACTTGAGGGGGAGTGTTGAGAATATTACGTATTTTATTTTTTGTGTAGATTCATTGTACTACCTGTATTGTACAAGTGTACTACCTATACTACCCTCATTATACTACCTGTATTGTACTACTGTACTACCTCTTTCTTTCTTTTGTATTCATTCTCACATTATAAATAAGAGGACCTCTGTCTATTACAGACAAGTCATTCCATCATTCAACAGATTGTATTTAGGAAAGTTTCCTAAACTATTGTTTCTCCTCTTTGATTATAAATAAAGGAACCATAAGAGGAGGAGAATACACATACATTGATTCTCTCTCCCTCTTCTCCATTCTCTCCATTCTCTCCGTCTTTCTTTTCTTTTATTTTCTATTTTGTTACGCATCTGCATCAAAGAATCTTATGACCAGTTGCTTTTGCCCAGAGCTCTTGGGATTCATGAACTTATATTACAATCTCGTTTCAGAGTTTATCAAGCTCCTTTTCTTTTTTTGCCATTACCATCTTTTGGTATTGCAGAGAGAAACAAACATGTCATCTCTTTAACAGATCCATAGCAAACTTTTCAGCATGAAGCATGTAGCAGACATGAGACATGATATCGTAGCCATCTCAGCATGACAAATGACTTCAGGAAGTGACACTTTTGGGTGAGGAAAACAAGCAAACTATCTCTAAGGTTTGCACTATAAATTTAGATAAGGCTTGAAATCAAAAGAATGCCAAAGGCTAAGTTGGAAATTGTCACTGAAACACGACAAACAAAAGTAGATTATGTGTAGAAAGTTACTTTGCCACGACAGCAAATTTCCAGGTAGGAAGGTATCAGGTTTCCAGATTTTGCTTCCATCTGTATCAAGGAATCTTATGACCAGCTGGTTTTGTCCAGAGCTCTTGGGATTCATGAACTTATATTACCATCTCGTTTCAGAGTTTATCAAGTTCCCAAGATTTCAAAAGCCAGGCTGAAGCACTTGCACTGTAAGCTGAGGATTCACAGCAGTATCAAACCTTGCAAAGCACCATTTATCTCAAAACATTGACTAATGAACAGATCATTTGAACCAGGCCCAATTCAGTCAATAAATTTTCACAGTAGTTCATAGTATCCTCGAACCTTGATCTCCGTTTTACTAGTCCTAGATACATAATTGATAACTTTTGTTGGAAGCCCTGAAACATCTGCTAGGAGTGGCTGCATAAGGAAAAACAGAGAGAAAAATGGTTATTGTTCTCTATTAAAGATCAACAAATAATATGGAAAGGAAAAACAACAGGTGGAATACATATCAATGCAGTAACTTGGCCATTAGAGATAAATTCCAATTTGCTATTGACACTTGACAGCACAGGTAGTCTCTACCTCCAATTTGCAATGAACATGCAGCTTAGAATAATTTTAAAACACCTTAGTATTCCAAACTACAAATGAGCCTCTTTTCCTAATTGAAATCACAGGGCTGACAAACGTTCATGGCCTTTCCCATCCATGCCATTGCAGCAATGCTTGGAAATTGCTTCCTTTCGAATTCATATAAAGCTGCCTTGGAGCTTTGAGGCTCACCACTCAGAATTACTCTTGGCCTTACCAGTTGTACTGCTGCCTTATTATGGCACCATCTCTGAACCCAAGAATACTTGAGATCTAAAAATTCCTTCACTGAAGCCATAGAGGAGGGTTCCCTGTTCTTTAGTAAGACCATCGTTTTATTGTCCCTCTGCCCCTTGCCAAAGTATTTACCTAACATGTCCTGTAAGCTACTACTGCAGTGATTCATAAATTTGCTGAACACCTTATTTACTTTTTCACTTGCAGATGCATCACTCATTTTCGAATACTTGGTACCCATGAGGAAGACAATTCGAGGCATTTAGCTTGAGACACTATACCCATCTACTGTCTGGCTTGAGGCATTGACGGCTGTCTTGATGTGGACCGAAGCTTGAATTAGCTGGCTTCTCAGCAAGGGCAAGGAGGCGCACCACCTCCAAACTCTCAAATCTTGATGAGCTCAATTCCCTGTCATCCATGTGGCCTCTTTCCGTTGAAGCAGGGGGCTCTTGGTTCATATCAGGCAAATCAGCTTCTGCTTTTCCACTTCCAACCTTTTCTCTCAGTGAAGCAATCACTCCTTGAGATTTTGCTGGATTTTGACATAAATCCTGCAAAAAGAGTACTTTTAACGATCAAAATATAGAGGTTTCCCATTATTACATAAAAGACACTACCACATCAGAAGATTCAAGGTACCAAGGTTCAGTCAAGCAACTTAAATATGGAATCATCTTCAGTCAGAACTAGACATGGTTACAAAACACTAAGCATGCTGAAGAGGCAATGTCTATAGGCAGATGCATCCATACTGCCTATTTAAGATTTCCACAGTAATATTCTATACATAAAGACAATTTCAGAAAGGATTACCATCCACCAAATGGCCATGCCAACCATTAGCGAAGCATGACAACAATCCAGAAATTCTTTCCATTGAGGGGAAAAGAATAGAGTATTTTAATGAGCACATATACATAAAATCATAAACAATAAATAATAAAAATCAATGATGATTCTTTTGAGTCTGAGATGGAAGCATGTTGTATCCAAGAAGACAGAGCATTCTTCTTATGGAAGACCATACCCCAGAGTCCAGAAACAGAGAGATCAAATGGGGATTCATTTGAAAGGTATTCACTCACAAAATTAACGTGAGTTTCCATCTGGGGGGGTGCTTAGTTTAGGTGTCAAAATATATCATTTCAGAATTATTTTTTGTGCCATTAGTAAATTTTTTTCAGACATCAATAACAGCCCAAGATCTTGTAAGCCAAATTTGATCTGGGAAGATTACAATCAGAATACTTGAAATGGCATACCAGATGAGATGAATTTTGGAATTACTTAAATTAGGTGATTTTGGTGCTTTCAAAATTTCTTTAGGATTGATAACACTGTTTCATCTATAAAATTAGAGATGAACTTAAATAAAACAAAAAATCATCGATAATTAAAGAAGAGAGTTTCTCTGGCTGGTACATATTTCTGTGCATGGTGTTGCCAACGAAATTTTGATTAATGGTACAGCTCTATCAAAACCCTGTCCAAGATCATGCAGACAATAACACATGCTCAAGACTCAAAATTTCACATCCTTAGATTGAACACGTAATGGCTGATCTCATGCCTCCAAAAAACAGGATAACCAAAAAAGGATGATTTGATTGCCAACAAGGTTTTAGATATATTAGGATCATGATTGGATTGGATGGGTCAATCCGCTTTGACAGATCATTCAGGAAATGAACCCAGAATCACCTTTACCTAGTATCAGGTCAGCCAGATCCTTAAGAAAAAAGAACTAGGATTGCCTTTACCTAGGATCAGCCGATGGATCTAGTTGATCCATGGATCCTTGAATCCTTTATGGAAAATGATATGTCACAGATCAGATTACCCCCACTGAGATGCACACATTGAGAAAGTCAGAAAACAACCGGTTGGCATCAACAGTGAGATATTAAAGAGAAGAGAAGCAGGGAATATTGAACAAGTTGGGGTTAATGGTTGCAAGAGTATCAGAATTGCGTCAAGGTTCAATCGTACCTTGTTTGAAGGGTAAGAAGTTGGACCTGCATAACATAGAAGAAAAACAAAGCATTAGTTAAGGAAATAGAAAGGGCATTATCAAGTGCGAATGTTTACGGTACCATGTTTCACTTGTATATGTAAGTAAATATAACAAGAACATATCTTCCCACATTAAACTTATTTAAGTGTTCAGTTAAACACTGGATATATAGGTTACATTTAATATATACCTGGAAGTGAGGCCCTTAACTGTAGAGCATCAAAATCCATTGCATCAGTTTCAGCTGATGATTTAGTCTTTATACCTTCTGAATCTGAATTGGCATTCCAAACATCCCTTGCTACTTCATTGTCTACTGAGTTCCTTAGAGATTGAAGCTTAGCTTGAGTATGGCAGCCAAAATCAGGAGGCAAGTTTAGTAATTCATGGAATGCATTTCTTTTGAGTTCGTTTGATACTATTGATACTCTGAACACTGAATATCTTATCTTATTCTCAGTGTTTCTACTTCATGAGTAGAACACTTGGGCATTCGGTATATTGAATGATTACCATAATTGAAGTCTTCTGGTTTGGTGATCCCAGAGAGGGCAGCTGTGGCAGGTGATGTTTCCAATGCCAAGCCAGTTTCAGAAGGTTTAAAGACTGAATCATCAGCTGAAATAATGGATTTTGATGCTCTACAGGCAAGGAACTTATCCAGTGTTTGTTTAACTGAACACTTAAATCAGTTTAAAGTGGGAAGATATGTTCTTGAAAAATTTATTTATATATACAACTGAAACATGATTCTGTAAACATTCACACTTGGAAATAATGCTCTTTTGATTTCCTTTACTGATTCATTGTTTAATTTTCTTCTATTTTATGCAGGCGCCCAACTTCTTATCCTTCAAACAATGTACGATTCAACTTTGCTGCAATTCTGACACACTTAAAACTATATATTAACCCCAACTTGATCAATATTCCCTGCTTGGTGTCAATCTGTTGTTTTCGATGTTGGAATAATTTTACATTGATTAAGTCCAGAATCTCTTGGGTGCTTTATATACTTGAGAGTCCCTCCACCTATAAGTCTGAACATTTAAATTGAAAATTTCAATATTGACTTTCTCATTGTGTGCATGTTGGTGTTGGGATCCAAACACTCCGTCCTAGGTGGGATCTCGGCCTAGGACCTAACTTGTAGATGACAAAAGACAAATGCAAGAGTAACCGGAGTTCGGGGTTTGGGGGTAAACTCTAATGCTAAGTTATATAGGAACTGTTAACAATAAAAAAGGATTGAACAATAGAGGAAAAAGTAAACGGTATGTGATGGGAGATTGTCAGAACTAGCATGAGAGAATGGTGTAACATTTGGTAAACAGACCAATCTAATTTCTCTATTTGCCTGCACATCTAATGGTTTCAAACTTTTTAGAATTGAGGGACTGTTTGAACATCAAGAACAACTCAAGATATAATAGGAAATCCAAATCCTCATAGAATATTACCCTAACCAAATAGTTCACATTGGAATAAACAATATCTGCCGTGCTAGAATAGATTTCTTGTGACATTTGTAGAAATAATAAACCCTGTGATAATGATAATTTTTAAATTTTTTTTTTCCGAAAACTACAAAAAACTCCCATGATCGCCGTTGAAATATGAATTCCATATAAAGTCCAAGTTCTATCAAACAATATTTTAAGGGTTAAACGATATTTTAAGGGTTAGATCAGAAATGGGTCGGGAGGGAAACACTGCACAACTACCTACCGAGGCCCGTTCCTCTCCAGAGAGAGAGAGAGAGAATGGGTAGTGCAGGTGAAATGAAGGGGCCGGTAGCAGTGACTGGAGCTGCTGGTTATGTTGGATCATGGCTTGTCATGAGGCTTCTTGAACAAGGTTACACAGTCCGAGCGACCGTTCGGGATCCCAGTTTAGTATCTTCCTCTTTGTCTTCAAAGCTCAGCCCCTTTCTCTTCCTTTTTATTTTTTATTTTTTATTTTTCTTCCATTTCACTTCAATTTCTTACCGAAGTTGAAGAATCATCCTGTACAGAATTTGTCAGTTCTTTCTTCTTCTTCGGATGAAGAATAAATATATCGCAGAACAAAGCATCCTAAATTCTTTAACACCACAAAATTTAACTTTTTACAGCTAATCTCAAGAAGACAAAGCATTTGTTGGACCTACCAGAAGCGAGCGAACGACTTACCATCTGGAAGGCAGACCTGGAAGATGAAGGCAGCTTCGATGAGGCATTCCAGGGATGCACTGGAATTTTCCATGTGGCCACAGCTATGGACTTCGAATCAACAGACCCTGAGGTAACCTACGACACACGAACTACCCTTCCATTATCATCGATCAAAATCTCTACCTCGTACGAACAGTCCCTCTTAATGACTCCTCTTCTAGCAAAGAGGATTTGGTGCCTTCCGATGACTGACCCATGCAACCAGCTTGACACCGAGTCGGATTCTCATGCCTTGATCAGCTCTTGTTGATCTAAATGATGTTAACCCAAAGTCAAACTGATGTGGGGGTGGGAGAAGAGAAGTGTTGTAAATCGGATGTCAACATATTATTTGTAAATTTTAAACTTGCCCAGAGAAGTTCATAGGAAATGGCACTAAACTTCGTCAGGAATTAATATCTAACTATTGTAATTCAATCAATGTAGAACGAAGTGATCAAGCCCACAGTCAATGGAGTTCTGAATGTAATGAGATCGTGCAAGAAAACCCAGACTGTGAAGCGTATCATCTTCACATCTTCCGCAGGAACTGTGGTACCAGCGGAGCAGAAGCAGCCCCAATATGATGAAACCTGCTGGTGCGATGTTGAATTCTGTAGGAAAATCAAGATGACCGGCTGGGTTAGCCTCTTTTCATATCCTCTTTGTTACCCAGAAACTGCGTTAATTTGTTATACATTTGGCATTAAACCAACATTGAAAATCCAAGTACCCGACTCCTGTGTTTGGTTTGTGCAGATGTATTTCGTATCCAAAACATTGGCAGAGAAAGCTGCATTTGAGTTTGCAGGGGAGAACAACATAGACTTCATTAGTATCATCCCATCACTCGTTGTTGGACCCTTTATCATGTCAAGCATGCCACCCAGCAATCTCACTGCATTAGCTCTGATTTTGGGTATCCCCTTTCTGAACACTTAAATCTGGTAGTTTTTTCAATTTAATTAGTTTTGTTTTTGTTATGGTTGTCTTGAATAGGATTGTGTGTTCTTAAATGCAAGTCTTGATTTATTTGCTCTGCTACAGGAAATGAAGCTCACTATTCAATTCTGAAGCAGCACGCACTGGTCCACCTGGATGACCTGTGTAATGCTCATATTTTCCTATTGGAGCATCCCAAGGCAGAGGGAAGATACATCTGCTCCATGAGGGACACCACCATCTTTGAGCTTGCCAATTTGTTGAGGGAAAGATACCCTGAATACAACATTCCTACCACGTATTGCACTTTCTAATTAGGCCCTCATTTAGATTCAGTTCCATGCAGGGGTAACTAAACTGGCCTCAGCTAATTTAATTATTAACATGGAACATCTATTTTGTAGGTTTAAGGGTATTGATGAATCGATCAAGCCTTTTCTTTTCTCTTCAAAGAAACTCACGGAATTAGGCTTCAAATACAAATACACCATGGTGGATATGTTTGATGGAGCTATTCACTCGTGCAGGGAGAAGAACTTGATCCCACTTAAAACAGTGTAGAAGCCATGTGCTGCTGAGAAACCAAAAATGGAATTTGTTGGGGAAGAGAACCAACCCATTAAGGCATAGGCTCATTCGTGTTAGAAGTGTTTCTTCTGTGTTTCTGCAACCTAGTGTGATTTCTTAATAAATCAGACAAAAAATATCAACCTTTGTAAGTATATTTTTTTTTGGATAATTATCCATGTAACAAGGGTACATATGTGATGTTTCAAAAACTACAATGCAAATTCAGGTCTTTCATTTTTATCTTTTTTTAATATAAATCATTCAAAATTGGGAGAGTATATGACAAAGTTTAGAGTGTTAATATATATATAGATGGACATATATGAGATGTATACTAATACAATAGAGGGTATTTGATTAAATTTAAATTTAAATTTCAAAATATGGTTAATTTAGACCATATACTTTCTATCCAATAGTCCACCATGTGGTAGAATTAATTTCATCTGACAAAATAGATTCCTTACACGTTTGCAAAAACAATAAACCTTGTGACAATTTTCTTACCAAAAAAAAAAAAAACAAAAAAAAAAACCTTCTGACAATGATAATTTATCGTTTGGTTTGTCGAAAACTGGAAAAGATTCCCGTGAACGCCGTTGAAATATGAATTCTGTAGCTCAAGTCCATGTTCTATCAAACATGGACAGTGCCGGTGAATTGAAGGGTCCGGTAGCAGTGACTGGAGCTGCTGGTTATGTTGGATCATGGCAAGTCATGAGGCTTCTTCAAGAAGGTTACACAGTCCGAGCGACCGTGCGGGATCCCAGTTTAGTCTTCGAAGCTCAGCCCCTTTCTCTCTTCCTTTTTATTTATTTTTCAGTTGAAGAATCAACCTATACAGAACTTCTCAGTTCTTTCTTCTTCTTCTGATGAAGAATATATTGCAGAACAGAGCATCCTAAATTCTTTTAATAACCACAAAATTTTACTTTTTGGAGCCAATCTCAAGAAGACAAAGCATTTGGTGGACCTACCAGAAGCGAGCCAGCGACTTACCATCTGGAAGGCAGACCTGGGAAGATGATGGCAGCTTCGACGAGGCATTCCAGGGATGCATTGGAGTTTTCCATATGGCCACCGCTATGGACTTCGAGTCAACAGATCCTGAGGTAACCTACGACACACGAGCTTCCCTTCAATTATCATTGATAAAAAACTCTACCTTGTGCGAACAGTCCTTTTAATGACTCCTCTTTCTAGCAAGAGGATTCTCTTTTACCCAACCAGCTTGACACCCGACGAGGCTTTCATTGCTTTGATCAGCTCTTGCTGATCTGGGTGATCTTAGCCCAAAGTTAAACTGATGTGGGGTGGGAGAAGAGAACTGCTGTAAATCAATTGCATGTCACCAGTTGAAACATCTACTCTGAAATGGAACTGTTGTAACTCTGTCTTTTAGAAATCAAGGACCAATTCAATCTCTTTTCAGATTTGTACAGTAGAAGAATGCTAGCAGCCCATGAGGCCATCTGGCCATGAACAAATTCAACCATACCAAGTTTTTATTGGGATCGTTCCCTGGAGAATGAGAAAGCTTATCTGCATTAATCCATCAACAAATTAGTTGTAAATTTTAAAGTTGCCCGGAAAAGTCCGTAGGAAATGGTTCTAAACATCGTCAGGCATTAATATCTAAACATTGTAATGCAATCAATGTAGAACAAAGTGATCAAGCCCACAGTCAATGGAGTTCTGAATGTAATGAGATCGTGCAAGAAAGCCCAGACTGTGAAGCGTATCATTTACACGTCTTCCGCAGGAGCTGTGAAACGAACGGAACAGAAGCAGTCCCATTTTGACGAAGCCTGTTGGAGCAATGTTGAATTCTGTAGGCAAACCAAGATGACCGGCTGGGTTAGCTTCTTTTCATATCCTCTTTCATTGTTACCCAGAAGCTGCATTGATTTGTTATACATCTGGCATTAAACCAACATTGAAAACCCAAGTATTCAACTCCTGCGTTTGGTTTTATGCAGATGTATTTCGTGTCCAAAACATTGGCAGAGAAAGCTGCATTGGAGTTTGCAAAGGAGAACAACATAGACTTAATTAGTATCATCCCATCACTCGTTGTTGGACCCTCTATCATGTCAAGCATGCCACCCAGCATGCTCACTGCTTTGGCTCTGATTTTGGGTCTCCTCCTTTGTGAACACTTAAATTTGGTAGTTATGTCAATTTAATTAGTCTTGTTATGAGTATCTTGAATTCTTTAACACTTTTGGATTCATGATTGATTTGGCATTTTGAATCATGTAAAATCTTCTTGTCCTTTGTTTGCTTTTGATGTCTGTTTTTTGTTTTCGCACATCGTTGGTGTTTATCTTGCAATCCTATGGCGTTTGCTGTAGCAGCCTCACTACAGCTAGGATTGTATGTTCTTAAATGCAAGTCTTCCTTTATTTGCTCTGCTCCAGGAAATGAAGCTCACTATTCAATTCTGAAGCAGGACCAACTGATCCGCCTGGATGACTTGTGTAATGCTCATATTTTCCTGTTGGAGCATCCCAAAGCCGAGGGAAGATACATCTGTTCCTCAAGGGACACCACGATCTTTGAGCTTGCCAATTTGTTGAGGGAAAGATACCCTGAATATAACATTCCTACCACGTATTGCACTCCCTAATTAGGCCCTCATTTAGATTCAGTTCCATACATGGAATACTAAACTGGCCAAAGCTAATCTGATTATTAACATGAAACATCTATTTTGCAGGTTTAAGGGTATTGATGAATCAATCAAGCCAGTCCTTTTCTCTTCAAAGAAACTCACAGACCTAGGCTTCAAATACAAGTATACCGCCAAGGATATGTTTGATGGAGCTATCCGCTTGTGCAGGGAGAAGAACTTGATCCCACTTAAAAACAGTATAGAAGCCATGTGCTGCAGAGAAACCAAAAATGGAGTTTGTGGACAAAATCTCAGCAGTTGGGGAAGAGAACCAACCCATTAAGGCATAGGCTCATTCGTGTTAGAAGTCTTTCTTGTGTGTTTCTGCAACCTAGTGTGATTTCTTAATAAATGAATGAAACTAATACCAAAGGCTTCATTTTCTGATGCATTGTTTTTCTTCTATTTCTGTTATGCAGGTCCAAATTAACTTCTTATCCTTCAAACAATGTACCATTAACCTTGCTGCAATTCTGACACACTTGCAATTATTAACCTCAACTTGTTCAATATTTTCTGTTCGGCTTCTCTTTAATATCTTGCTGATGATGCCAATCATGGTTTTCTTTCTCAATGTGTGCATGTTGGTGATAGGATCTAAACTCACTCTCAGGTGGGACGTCGGTCTGGGACATAGCCTGTGGATAACAAAAAATGAATATAAGAGTGACTGGACTCGGGATTCTGGAGTACACTCCAATATTTAAGTCAAATCTGAATTATTAACAGTAAAAAGAAGCCGAACAATAGAAAAAAAGTAAATGGAATGTGACGAGATTCTTAGAAATAGTATGAGGAGTATGCTGAAACTTTGGTAAGCGGACCAATCTAATTTCTCTATATGCCCTTCTAGTGGTTTCAAATTGTTAAAAAATCAAAATCAATTCATTGTGAAACTATTTGAGCATGAAAGATTGCTCAAGATAAAATAGGAAAGAAATCCTAATACACACACACACACACACACACACACACATATATATATATATATATATATTTGGTAGAATATAAAACTATTCATTAGAGTGACAGGGATTATACAAAGAGGCACATGGTTCAACTAATCATGGATTGGATAAAGGCCATCTAACCTCTCTTGTTAAGGTTAGTGCCCTTCTAGCAAGGGAATGGGCTACAAAGTTAACCCCCCTAGGAATATGAGAAAAAGAAGCTGTGACACCTTCAGACAACAACATTCTAACATCTCTTACAACATCAAAAGCATAAATATCACCCTGAGCTATGGCCCCTGTTAACATGCGAATGACTTTCAGATTATCAAATTCAACTTCAATGTTTGAATAACCCAACTTGAGCACACGAAATAACCCTTCCTTAATTGCACAAGCTTCACCAGCAGCAATAGAGGAAAAACAACATCGTTGTGAAATAGCAATCAACGGCTTTCCTGCAGAGTTTCAACAAATAAATCCAATACCACCTTGATTTAAATGATTTAATGCTGCATCAGCATTAATCTTTACCACACCCATTGAAGGAGCAATCCAAGTTGTAGATGAAGACGAATCACCTACGTCATTTGATGATGAAGGCTACTAGGAAGCATTAGATTCAATAACATTAAAGTAATCATGCTAAGTTCGCTCTATCAGCACATCTTATAACATTCAAAGGATAGCTATTAACGTTATCAAAATAAAAGTCATTCCATGCTTTCCAAAGATACCAACACATAAAAGCAACAAAAGACATAACCTTCGGCTGGACTGCTTTAGAGGGATATACATTAGTAGCTAGTTTATCAATCCATTGATGAAATGTAAGAGAATTAGTAGGAGGAATAACAAAAGAAAAAACAGATCAAAGCCATGCTACCCTAGCAAACAGGTAGTACATCAAAACGTCGACACATCCCTTCAACAGCCATTTGCTTATTTACAAGAGCTTCACAGACCCCCACACCACCTGCACAATAGCGCCATAAAAACTCTCTTATCTTGGGTAGAGTTTTACAACTCCAAATAAATTTCCAGACCCTTTTAGGAACAGTTTACCAAGTATGCAACCTAGAGGAAGAAGGTTGAGCCTGCAAAGCATCCTGTTGGAGTTTTGATAGAAAATGATAAATAGATTTAACTGTTACTTTACCAGCCGGAAAATGCTTCTACACCAACTTATCTTTTACTGGAAATCAAGGAATAGGGATGGCCAGAATAGCAGCAACATCAGGTGATTGAAAAAGAGAACAAACCAAATTAGATTTCCAAACTCGTAATGTATTATCAATAAGATCTGACACATATTGAATGCCAATACCAGGAGGTTTGGAAGTAAAAGGTTTGTTATCCTTAAGAGAGGTAACCAATTATCCTCCCATATTCTAATCTTAGTCCCATTCTCAACCTTCCAAACCAAGCCTTTAAGAAGAACATCTCTTCCAAACAAAATACTCTTTCAGCCCAAGAAGGATTATGTCCTAACTTTGCATGTAAAAAATCAGAATGTGGATAATAAATTGCTTTTAGAAGTTTAACCCAAGAGGCATCAGGATTGACCAAAACCCGCCAAGCAAGCCATGCCAATAAAACTTGATTTTGTAAAAAAAGATCTCTCATCCCCAATCCACCATCCCTTTTGGACAAACACATTCGCTCCTAAGACACCCAATGAATAGGTTTAGTAGAATCCCCATTAATATTACCCTAATCAAAAGTAGCTCACAATCTATTCAATGGTTGGAATGCCAAATCATAATGTTAATGTGGCAAAGACTTAATAGTCGCACAAAAAAGTTTCCTCTTTCTTTTTATAGTCCTCCAACACCCCCAAAAGAGAAAAAAAAAATATAATAATAATAAATAAATAAACCATGAAATATCATTTAGAATTTTCTTTTGACAATTAAAAATTGCATAGATATGGAACTGCTGCAAACAATAGAGATCAATTGGAATTTGAATCAAACCAGACAAAAAAAATCAACCTTTCTAAGTATATATATTTTTGGGTAGTTATTCATATAACAAAGGTTCATATATAATGTTTTCAAAAACTACAATACAAATTTTTATTTTATTTTTTGGTAAAACTACAATACTAATTGGGATCATTCATTTTTATCTTTTTAATATTAACTATTCAAAATTGGAAGTATAAAGCAATGTTTAGAGTATTGATATACATATATGCATGGACATATACGAGATGTATACTAATATAATGGAATGTATTTGATTGAATTAGAGTCTAAATTTCAAAATGTGGTTAATTTAGATCATATTCTCTTTATCTAATAGTTGGAATGGGCATCATCCGTGGAAAAAGATCGTCTCCAGTCATCCAGTCTGTCCAATCGTGGACGGATGGAATGGATTTAAAAGACACGCCCCCCAATGTATTGGTATGCGTGTCTTTTACATCCAGTCCGTCTGTTCGCAACTGGACGAACTGGACGAACTGGAGACGATCTCAATCCCATCATCCGCCCCATAGAATAAATTCCTTATAAAGTTTAAAAAAACAATAATAATTTATTACCATTTGTTTTTCCGAAACTAAAAAAAAAAAGAAAAAAGAAATTTACCGTAATAGCCGTTGAAATATGAATTCTTGATGGTAGGTAATCAAGAATCAAGGCCGTCCAATATAGTGAGTTGCAACTTTATGGATTTTCGGTACTAACTAACCTTTGGACATTGAAGGGTAGCTAGAATCACCATATTTTAAGGTTAACTACTGAGGCCCGTGCTTCTCCAGAGATTAGAGAGAGAGAGAATGAGCAGTGGCGGTGAAATGAAGGGTCCGGTAGCAGTGACTGGAGCTGCTGGTTATGTTGGATCATGGCTTGTCATGAGGCTTCTTCAACAAGGTTACACAGTCCGAGCGACCGTTCGGGATCCCAGTTCAGTATCTTCCCCTTTGTCTTCAAAGCTCAGCCCCTTTCTCTTCCTATATATATATATATATATATTTTTTTTTTCCTTCCATTTCACTTCAATTTCTTACTGAAGTTGAAGAATCATCCTGTACAGAACTTATCAGTTCTTTCTTCTTCTTCGGATGAAGAATATATATATCGCAGAACAGAGCATCCTAAATTCTTTAATAACACCACAAAATTTAACTTTTTGCAGCTAATTTCAAGAAGACAAAGCCTTTGTTGGACCTACCTGAAGCGAGCGAGCGACTTACCCTCTGGAAGGCAGACCTAGAAGATGAAGGCAGCTTCGACGAGGCATTCGAAGGATGCACTGGAGTTTTCCATGTGGCCACCGCTATGGACTTCGAATCAACAGACCCTGAGGTAACCTACGACACAAACAACTCCCCTTCAGTTATCATCGATCCAAAACTTGTTCAAACAATCCTTTTTAATGACTCCTCTTTCCAGCAAGAGGATTTTACCCAATCAGCTTGACACCCAGCGAGGCTTTCATTGCCTTGATCAGGTTGATCTAGGTGATCTTAGCCCAAAGTCAAACTGATGTGAGGTGGGAGAAGAGAACTCTTGTAAATCAATTGCATGCCACCTGGTGAAACTTACTCTGAGGAGGAACTCTAAATCTTATCTTAAAAAAATTCTTCCTCATCCTTCAAAAAAAAAAAAAAAAACAAAACAAAACAAAACCAAACAAAAAAAAAAAAAAACTTTTTTAAAAAGACAAATCATTTAGAAATCAAGGACCAATTCAATCTCTTTCATATTTGTACAGTAGAAGAATGCTCGCGCTACAAAAATAAATATGTGTGAATTTTACGAATCCCTTCCCCAAATAGCATCCCCATGAGGCCATCTGACCATGAAAAATTTGAATATACCAAGTTTTTATTGGGATTGTTCCTTAGAGAATGAGAAAGTTTATCTATATTAATTCTATTGGGAATGGTTCTATATTGCTAATGAGATTAAAATCTTGGGTTCTTATATGTGGAGAGTCCCTCCATTTATTAGTTCAAATTTTTGAAATAAAAACTTGACATGGTATTAGAACTCCATGTTCTCTCTCATAGTAACCCTAAAAAAAAGACCAGTTACAAAAAATAAGGACTCCAGATGCACAAAAGATGGACTATAATCATCCAAAGAAGGACTACATGTCACTTAGAAGAGGGATCAGTCACCCGAAAAGTACCATACATTACCATATATACTACCACATATATATCATCCAATAGTGAGGCTACATATGAGAAATATTAAGAATAATCTCACATTACTATTGATATTGGAATCTTGAGTCCTTATATATAGAGAGTTCCTCCATTACTAGTTCGAATTTTTAAACTAAAAACTTGACAAATCCATCGACATATTATTTGTATGTTTTAGACTTGCCCGGAAAAAGTCCACAGGAAATGGCACTAAACATCGTCAGGCATTAATATCTAAATATTGTAATTCAATCAATGTAGAACGAAGTGATCAAGCCCACAGTCAACGGAGTTCTGAATGTAATGAGATCGTGCAAGAAAACCCAGACTGTGAAGCGTATCATCTTCACATCCTCTGCAGGCGCTGTGAAACGAGCGGAACAGAAGCGGTCCCAATTTGATGAAACCTGTTGGAGCAATGTTGAATTCTGTAGGCAAACCAAGATGACCGGCTGGGTTAGCTTCTTTTCATATCCTCTTTCATTGTTACCCAGAGGCTGCATTGATTTGTTATACATCTGGCATTAAACCAACATTGAAAACCCAAGTATTCAACTCCTGCATTTGGTTTATGCAGATGTATTTCGTGTCCAAAACATTGGCAGAGAAAGCTGCATTGGAGTTTGCAAAGGAGAACAACATAGACTTAATTAGTATCGTCCCATCACTCGTTGCTGGACCCTTCATCATGTCAAGCATGCCACCTAGCATGCTCACTGCCTTGGCTCTGATTTTGGGTATCCCCTTTGTGAACACTTAAATTTGGTACTTATTTCAATGTAATTACTCTTGTTATGAGTGTCTTGAATTCTTTGACATTTTTGGATTCATGATCGATTTGGCTCTTTGAATCACATAAAATCTTATTGTCTCTTGTTTGCTTTTGATTTTTGTTTTTTGTTTCCTTATCTTGTTGGTGTTTATTTTGTGGCGTTTGTTGTAACAGCCACTCTACAGCTAATATTGTGAGTTCTTAAATGCAAATCTTCTGTTCTTTGCTCTGCTATAGGAAATGAAGCTCACTATTCAATTCTGAAGCAGGTCAACCTGGTCCACCTGGATGACCTATGTAATGCTCATATTTTCCTGTTGGAGCATCCCAAAGCAGAGGGAAGATACATCTGTTCCTCGAGGGACATCACCATCTTTGAGCTTGCCAATTTGTTGAGGGAAAGATACCCTGAATACAACATTCCTACCACGTATTGCACTCCCTCATTAGGCCCTCGTTTAGATTTAGTTCCATACATGGAATAGTAAACTGGCCCAAGCTAATTTAATTATTAACATGAAACATCTATTTTGCAGGTTTACGGGTATTGATGAATCGATCAAGCCTGTCCTCTTCTCTTCAAAGAAACTCACGGACTTAGGCTTCAAATACAAGTACACAGCGGAGGATATGTTTGATGGAGCTATACGCTCGTGCAGGGAGAAGAATTTGATCCCACTTAAAACAGTATAGAAGCCATGTGCTGCAGAGAAACCAAAATTGGAGTTTGTGGACAAAATTTCAGCAGTTGAGGAAGAGAAACAACCCATTAAGGCATAAGCTCCTTTGTATTAGAAGTGTTTCTTGTGTGTATCTGCTACCTTGTGTGATTTCTTAATAAAATGAATTCAACTAATACCAAAGGCTTCCTGTCGAGTAAAACGAACTCCTTTCCCATTCAGTAACCAAGTTTAATGGAGATACAAAACAACAAATTAAGGATGCACGAAGTAATAACGCAAATAAAAAAAGAAAAAAAAGATGGAAACAAACGATTCCCTTCTGTAATTCTTTTCTTAGAAATTTGTTAATTATGTGGAAACAAACCAAGACATTCACATAAGCATTAGGGGTGTCAATTTTAGGCCTGCATAGGGTAGTCCCATTGAGTCCGACTGATGAAGCCTAGATTGGACTGGCCCGATTATTAAACGTGTTGGGTTTAGTCCTGGATTGATTATTAAATAGGGCATTTGTGGTGCGAAGGTGTAGGTCGATCAAATCAACCGAATGAACAGAGTATAATATCCCTTACCCTCTTCCATTTGTTCCATTCATTCTTATAATAAGTTTTCTAATCTATAACATGAGAACAATTATAGATTTGAAACCCATTATATCTATCTATTTTTTGTTTACACTTGAGAGATCGATTATCTAAACGGATGACCATGGCAGGGCGAGTGAGTGAGTGAGTGGGATCCACATCCTCACCCGCCTGAGATTTGGCAGGAGAGTTGGCCGCCCTGATGGATGGTTGACATCTAGCTCTCGGATGAATCCGAACCTTCCATCCGAGTCGACATCCCTGTCGACTAGGGTGTCAGCTCGGATTCACCCGAGAGTCAGATGTCAGCTATCCATCCAACTTTCCTACCAAATCTGAGACGGAAAATGATTTCTATACGAGTGACAGTGAGTGATCATTACTCCGTACTACCGATCCACCGCCCGATTGCAAATGGAAAATGCAACCGCACTTAACCTTCTAAAAATGGTGGGAAAGACATCGAGGCATCTTTATAAAGTCAGATCCAATAATTGCGCGCACCGAGGGGGAAAATGAAAAATTCATGTGGTTGCGTTATAAAAATGACTCCACCGGTAAAACCAGAAGCTCAGTGGATCTCGCGAGTCGCGACGACATCAGCGATGGCGCGATCTCTTACGTCTCCTCTGTGCGATCGGACACATCGTCTTTCTCTTCCTCCGACCAGATTTCGCGTCGACTACGACATTCATCTGCAACACTTCCCGGCGCATGTGTCATCTCCATCGAGATTTCCTCTTCTCCGCCGCCAGCTTTCCTGCCGGACTTCCTTCTCTGTTGTAAAAGGTCCGCTGGTTCCATTTTCCTTGTTTTTATGTCTCTCTTTCTCTCTATCTCTTACTTTACAGCTATATAATGGAATATGCACTTACATAGTTGTCATTGCTTGAAGTATTCTGGTTGACTCCAACAGTTAAAATGTTTAGTTGTACGGTTGCGTATTCTTAAATTTATTTATAGAAGTTAGCTTTCTTCGAATGCTTCACACTCTGATGTATGATTTGTAAGTTAAAATCTGGTAAAAACTGTGATCCGTTTAGTAGATCGACATGACTGAACGAACTATAAGCCCGACGTTGAGTTGAATTTTTAAGGATCAGACGTCAATTCCATCTTTAACTAAATTCCTCTGTAAATATAGGTGAATTTAAAATAGAGTATTAAAACCAAGTTTAAGTAACTTATTGGAGTATTGGACCCTCGAGTGTAACATGTTACCACTTCCAAATTATACTTGACAGACTGTAAGTGAACTACATTGTTTGGAAGAATGTCTGCATAAATTTTGAGTTGACTTCCAGCAGTAATCAACCGCTCAATCAGTTGAGAAATAATGTGTAATTGGAGATTTTGAAGATTTTAACCTCGTTGCATCTAGTCTAGACTTAAGATAATCTGTTTAGAGGTTGATATCTGTTTCGGAAGGTATGTCCTTATGTTCTCACACGGCTGTTTTTTATGTTATTTTTATCCTTTTTCTATTCCTCTCTTTCCTTCTCCACGAGTAAACTCTTATCTTTCCTCTCTTTTTGATAATACAGAATTGGTCTTAAAAGAAAATAAAAAACCAGGGATTACTTCTTCCCAAAATTTTATGAGAGATCTAATCCTTCTTGAGGATGTAATTTATTTTCAATTAGTGGAAACTTCTTTTTATGTGAAAGGTAATGGTAACACCGAGTCTCGTGGCATGCTGTAAATTTTGTCAAGTATTCAGCACTGTGTGAATGCCTTCGTTGCCTTTTAGGTGCCCCGTTGTTTCCAATTCCTGTCTTTATTTTTTGTACTGATGATTATGTTTTTGCCTGCCTTGAATTCCAAACTGAATGAGGATAGATGGAAAGTAGTTACCTTAATTTGAATCAAGGAACATTAATTAAGAGTATGGTTTTGATGGCAAAGGGGTTAAAACATATCAAATTAACAAGCCCTCTTTGCTACAGGATCTTTAATCAGTCCAATATAAAAATCTGCAGAGAAAAGTAATAGGAATAATTACTTATCTTGAAATCTGTCCATTAGAAACTGATGAAACTTGGGTTGAATGATCTTTATAACAATTATGAACAACCCTCCAAAGTTGAAGAAGATCGGAACAAAACTTAGGAAGTTATGGGGCCCACAAGTAGGCTGGACCTGGCAGCGCCTAGCTCTGGACAGTTCCACTGTAATTCTGTGATTTGATTTTAATTCAGCCAAAGAAATTG
Organism: Protea cynaroides; assembly: GCA_028583415.1. NCBI lineage: Eukaryota > Viridiplantae > Streptophyta > Magnoliopsida > Proteales > Proteaceae > Protea > Protea cynaroides. The sequence goes on along the minus strand of CM053272.1, from coordinate 35,365,625 downwards.
ATGAAGCTTCTAGAAACAGTGTCACCAGCCAAGGGATAACAGATCTAGATCAAAGAAAACACAGGAATTGCAAGGAAAAAGAAGAACAAGAGGTTGAGTCTCACAACCAGGTGAAGCTCAACCAGAAATTAATTGATTCTCAATTTTTCTGAAAAAGCTCTATTGCAGCCAGCCTGCATTCTCTTTATTTATAGCTTTGAAACATTACAAATAAAATGAGAAAGAATTAAACTTGGAAAAGTTAAACCTCCTTTATAACTGAGGAAGTTTCTAAAACATAGAAATATGAAAGTTTCTAAAAACTGGAATTAGGAAACTAAATTTTAAGCAAGTCTTAATCTCCAAGCAACTAAGACTTCTAAACTAATTAGCCTAATTTTTAGGAAACTAAATAATAGAAATAAGTGAACTAAAAATTAGAAAACTAACCAAAAGATTCTAACTACTGCTATTGGTACTGTTCACGTGAACAGTACCGCGTGAACAGCCTTCACGTGAACAGTGTGGGTTGGGCCCATGTTGACAGATCCTTGGGCTGGTCCACTACTGGCTGGTCCTTGGACTGCATCAGATTTCTTTCTTAAAAACATTGAGGACCATTAAATATGTTAAGTACATCTAAATAGATTTTAATCCCCCCCTCCCAAAAGGAAAAAAGGGAAAAAAAAGAAAGAAAAGTGACAATGTACAAGGCAGAGTAGGAATAGTAATTTATGGGATCGTGTTTGTCTGATAATTGTGACCAGAATTAATTCTGTTGATTTCATCTCAATAGATTTGTTGATTGAATCCCCCCTCCCCACCCCCCCACCCAAAAAAAAAAAAAAAAAAAAAAGAGTACGAGGCATAATAGGAATAGTAATTACAGGATGGTGTCTTTCATATAACTTAATTGACTCTATTGATTCATTTGAGTAAATCTATTTTTCTGTGCTAGTACACTGTTTAATAGGTCCTTTTCTGGGAGAGATCCAAGTCCAAAGTCATCCCAGTCAAATGAGCAAAATTGTTATCCATACTTTTTTCTCTTTCTATCATAGGAATGTATGTGGTTAGCAGTTCAGGAGAAAGGGCACTATCCTATGTATGGAAAATGAGAATGTCCAATTGACTATATGGTCTTTGGGATCTCTCCCAGGTCACACCAGTTATAATGGTTTTGCCCAAACACCATGCATGTCATCCACATTCACTGCTATTCCACAGATGGAGTCAAGGGTTTCTACACTGAATGTGTTGGTGAAATGCTATGGTTCGTAATGTTTGGCCTAAATACCATACATGCACACCAAGTTATCTGTTGGTGGTGGTGGGCATTCTCCTAAGAGGTATCTTAATTTTGTCAAATAGGATTGATCATTGCCTAGTTATGCTGGAAATCTATTATATCAATTGTTGCTGAAACTGTACCTCAATGCCACCAGATCCATCCTAATATATTGACCAAGACTTCAATTTCCTGTAGACCAAGGAATGCAATCACAGGAATTCAGATCTTGCCCTATCTTTGTTCCTGAACATTTTTTCCCCAGGCAAAAGCAGAGCTCAAGGATTCTCTGCACATTAGTTGTTTTGACTAAGGAACTATTAGGAATATCCTTGGTCGTGCCGCTGAGGTTATAGCACTGCTAAAGTTGGGGGAGCGGATGTCTCACATTAAAAGGGAAAACAATCGCAATGATCTAGATCATTGCTAGCTAAGCCATCCATGAGAGCTCAGGTTTTGTTTGAGACAGGGTTCTTTGTATTAGGTAGCCATGCCATATACTTAGGACCAGATGATATTTAAATGGGGAAGCAAGAGAAAACCCATGATCTGATGTTGCATGGAGGCTCTCTGGCTATAATAATATCATCATGGCTTGTGTGTGTACTCATCAGGTAATAAGGTGAGTCTCTTTTGTTGTTATTACTACTATCTCACAACTTTGTTTTTCCACCCTATCATAATTGGATTTGAATTGCTTGTTTTAAAATTATGTATACCTTTATGCAAATCTGCTTAAACATGTACCTATATTCAGTCTAAAAAGGGCGTCCCAGTGCACGCGGCTCCTGCCACTACAGTGTCTAGGGAGGGGCAGGCAGAATGTAGGCAGCCTTACCCCCGCAACGCGGAAAGTTTGTTTCCTTTTTTCGAACCCGCGACCACTTAGTTGCAATATGACAACCTTACCGTCACACAAAGGCTCGCCTTCTATACCTATATCCAATCTAACAGAGTTAAAAAGTTGTTCGTTGAACAAACTCTACAATATAAACTCCATGACTTATTCAATTCATTTGAAAAGAAAATCAGCACTTCATCGCTATTCTAGTAACAATTTTGTATGTGGCTCTTGTCTGCACTTTAAAAAACCTAGAAATGTTATTTCTTCATTGTTGTATAACTTGAAATGAGGGTGAGCCTTGGTGTGATGTAAGGTGATCTCATTCCAACCTGATGGTCATGGGTTCGAAACACGTAAGCAGCCCCTCCGCATTGCGGGGGTAAGGCTGCGTACATTGTATCCCTCCCAGACTCTACAGTGGCAGGAGCCTCATGCATTGGGGCGCCCTTTTTTTTTTTTTTTTTTTTTTTTTTTTAAATAACTTGAAATGAAGCATGTATAGTATAGTTGCAGTTTTATCTTTTTGGTGGGGTTTCCTCTCCCCATCTCTAATAAACTTTCTTATTGAAGAAAACAAAAATATGTGATACAAATCCATGATTTTATTCAATACGTATGGAAAACAAATCAAATGTTTACCAGGATTCTATATGATTAAAAAAATCTTACGTGGCTCAGATATGAGTTATGATCCACAGTCATATTTCTCAAAACATATTAAGTTTTACTTCTCCTTGTAGACACCAAAGATAATTGTTTCACAAAACCCTTAGATTTCTTTCCTGCGGGATTGATCTAGATGCTCTACATGTTTTTGATATGTTGAGTTTTATTTGTTCCCTTTACATTGATCAAATTCAAGGTTGGAATAAGTCATTTGTCTAATGTAAGTGTTTTCTGATGTGATTTTTTTAGTCAACTTAATACAAACCTAGGAGATGGCCTCAACAATTTAATGGTGATACTAATGATCATCTGATCTAATAAAACCTCATACATGCATGTAAAATAAACTGCTTGATGACTGGATAAAGATCCATTAAGGAGGCTCGCACCTTATCACACCTATAAAATAGTGCTTGGATTGGGACAAATTATATAGTACCTGAATGCACTAGTTAAATACCAATACCCCTGAAACTGTTACAAAGTACTTGCAAAGTTTTAACCTTCAGTGCTTCTGCTTATGGATATATTTCTTCTGCTTATGGATATATTTTTTGTTACCATATGTTCATGTATTTGTCTGATTCTATTTACCTAGTAGGAATCATTGTTGCAGGACATCCTTGATCTGGCTAAATATGCTACGGTTCCCATGATCAATGGCCTAACAGACTACAGTCACCTTTGCCAGATTATGGCCAATGCAATTAGCATAATAGAATGCATTGGACAGTTAAGAGGGACCAAGGTTAGCTACATTTCTGTCATTAATTTTTGTGCCGCTTATGGAATCTATTCTCCAGATCCCTGTAGTTTCTTCTCTTCTTTTTTACCTTCCTATTTTGTGGCCAATTAAATATACGATTGACACAAATTTAGTTGACCTTTATTTGTAATTTCCTGAGTTCCATGTTATCTATTTTGGAGATGGAAACAACATCAGGCACTCCTGGCTCTTGTTGGCATCAGTGATTCAGGCCCAAAGCACTGGTATCAGCAAGATTGAGAACCAATGATCCGAAGGATTCTGTTAGGGGAGTAGAAATTGTGTGCTCATGTGCGTGGGCCAGCATGTTAAAAAAGGAGGCGGCTGTATACGCCAATTCTTCCTCCGCTTCGAGGTATTCTTTTTTAACCAGTTTGGTTTCATTTCTTTATCTTTAGGTTCCGTCTGCTTACTAGTAAAATGGAAATGAATGGAAGTGAAATAGATTTAAAGAGATTTAAAGGCAAAGGGAAAGTTTTACAATTATGATTTTGTAGAGTACTTAAAACACTTGTCATATTTTGAAATTATACCTTTCAAATGTAATCTTTATTTTCCTTGGTAAACCAAAAGGGTTTGATTGCAAGTCTATTGTGCTTCCACAGGCCGATAAATGGATGATGCATGCTCAGAATGCCAAAATGTGTTCTTCCAAAGGCTAATAATCAGATGCATGCACAGAGAGCCAAAATGCTTCATTTGCTCGGCTTTGGATGTTCATTACCAAGTAGAGGAGATAGAACTAATGGTTTTATTGAGGCCAAGTTGTTGGATCAAAGTTGTAGTTTTATGACCTCGCTCCCAGATCTGGTCGGAGTCTTATTCGGTTTGAACTAGTTATTTCTTGGAGGATGTTTGTGCATCGTTATCAAGTAAGGCTCTTTATTACATGTTTAATGAATTGGGGAGGGAGAATTAGAATGCAAGGATGACTGCAAGCATTTCAATTGTAGATACGAATGGTATTTTTCTCGTTCCCTAATGCCTTTTGCGATGGCAGTTCTGAGTCCCAATTACAATTGTAGATACGAATGATATATCAATTTACAAATATTCGATAAAATTACAAACTGCACAAAATTTCATATCGTGCATGCTTCAACAGAAGATGCAAAAGGCTACCTCTCCTCCGAGTTGAATTTGTTCCAAGCCTCCTGAGGATTTCATTAACAGAAAAATGGTCAGACACAGAAAAGATACATCAGCAATCATGAGTCGTGGGTTCATCTTTCATTATACAGCTAACATTATAACATATTTTCAGGGAAAAAAAGTGTATATTTAAGATTGTTGGACATAAGATACTTTATCTCAGATTCTTGATATATCAAAAGCCAATTATAACTGCAAGGAAGCCAAATTAGAATTCGGAAAGCATGATGTTTTGCTTAGGATTTTAATGCCAAATAGATTAATTTTAGTACTGTCAAAATTACGAATGTTGGTGAAAAAGGAAGCCAGGAACATACCTTCAGAAGATCAAACACTTTCTCGCATATGTACTTCTGTTGAATGCTTGCACCCCTTTGCTGCAACTTATCAGGATGAACACAAAGGGTGGCTTTTCTATAAGCTTTCTTTACAGCAACAGCTGTTATAACTTCTGTTAAGGGAATTGGTTGCCAACCACTATCAGGCCCAAGGATCTGTCCAAAAAGGAAAAAAGAGAACTAGTTATAACATCCACTGGTGATGCTTGAGTAACCATGTTTCATTACCAACTGTAGGCATATTTTAACACAAAGAACACTAGTGATGCTGAGGCCAAAAAAAAAAATGAAAACAGCCACATATTTTCAGGCCCATCACAAATGATTGGGATTTAAATCGTCTCATCCTTGAGATTCGGGAGGCGTGGCGGCGACCCCACTGGATGGTCGCCATGTGGGGGTCGGATGAATCCGACCCCTCCGTTCGAGCCGACACTCTCTTGTCGGCTCGGCTTGTCGGCTCGAATGGAGGGGTCGGATTCATCTGACCTCCACATGGCAACCATCCAGTGGAGTCGCCGCCACGCCTCCCGAATCCCCAGGGATGAGACGATTTGGATCCCACAAATAAACAAAAAAAGTGGTGTATATTTCCAGTAAAATATTTTATAAGAAAAATATTAGGCCATAAAGAGAAAATATAAGTTACTTGACCTTGACAGTGTCAGAATGATAATCAGGAGAACTGCAACGTTTTGCAAGGACATTTATTTCATATTTAACAACTAGTCAACTACAAATATTTTATATGAATGTGGAAGCATTTAACATTTTCACCCTTCCTCATTATTGACTAGTCAGTTTTAAAAAGACATCTGAGTGGAAAACACATGGAGAAGAGAAAATCAACACCCCCCCCCCCCAAAAAAAAATATTTTAGAAAATAAAGATTCTACAAGTACCTACATTCCCTAATCTCTCTTTTTTTAAAAGAAAGTAGTTTCAACGTATATTACAGTTGATGAGGTCAACAGCAACTTGGGAGACAATTCCACTTGCTTTTCAGATGCCAACTGTGGAATGGGAGATCCAGCCCACAGTAATGCAAGGTATAACCCACAAGATTATGACACATGTACCCATAGCTGTAAGATGTTATTTTTATTTTCATAGTTTGGAATAGTTATCCACCCAAATAAAGGATGAAACATGGCATCATGCATGTGATATGAACGCAGACAAACCTCCCTTGTGATCATGATTCATGAATCAAGGCCACTCAAAAAAGGTTAAGTCACAACAATGAAGGGTTGCAGCCCAAAGATTGGACCAATGAATGAGCTGTAAGGTAACTAATCAAAATTTAATGGTGAACAACTCTTTGTCAAGTTGTTAGAAAAGCACAAGCCTGTCTAAGTCAAGCTCGCACTAGGTCAAAAGGCTCAAATAAATTTGGCATGACTCATGAATGGGTAATGAAATTTGTCTCCAAGTATGGACGGCAATGGGGCAGACTAAAAAGCACGTACGTGCCACATTTTGCTCAGAATGTTCAAATATACTGTGACCCTTACCAGTTAAGGCTCAGGCTCAGGATCAGGATGTAATTTGAAAAAACCCAGAGCACCCACCTCATAGGTGCCCACCCTGATACCTTGTGAAATTAGAGAGAGCCCCATGCATGTCTTTAGAGTAAGTTGGGAGTGGATTTGCAATCTTCATGGTATTGACGATACCCACACTATTATAATCCCAACCCAAGGAAGAAAATGGCAGAAGCAAATTTCTAATAGTGTATTTCAATCGATATGTCATTTGCCCCACACACCAGATGGAATTACAATAGAAGCAGTAAACCAAAGCACGTTACAAATAGGTTAAGCAGGATGGTAGCTAATTAAGTCAAATGTTCAACTGCAGGCCAATCTCAATCCGACATCCCACCATGGATATGACTCTTCCCAGCGGACCAACAAATTTCACCTTTTAGGTAAAATTTGCCCAGGGAATAACTTGCTTTTGCCCCAAATCCTAGTCCTTTTTGGATTGAAATATGATAGTAAAGAAAGAGCAGGCTACCATGTTCTTTTGATGCAACCTAAGATGCCATGTGCCACATATGGTAGCAGTCCCGCTAACCCATTCGCAACAGAAATAAAAAGAAAGAGAAATAAATGGTGCTTACATATTGTAGCGTTGAAAGCAATGCACGCAAATTCCCTTCTTTCCCACTAGACCACCTTCTGACGTCAGCATCCAAAGTTTCTGCTAGTCTCTGTAATCAGAGTAAAAGACAGGAAAATCAAAGAGCAACAAAAAGCTGGTTAATCATCATCAATCCTGACAATGCAAACCAAGCCAGAAGTAGAAATCATTCAATTCTAAGAGCAATATACAAACATTTCTCTCCGCTTGCTCTCTCTGTGCAAGAAGATCACGAATGTTCTTCTCTGTAAGAGCTTTAGCCTGCAATTGAAACAGGTAAAAAGTACGACTTCATATTCTTTTTTAAATCAAAAAACTCGCACTCTCAATTTACTCTCCTAAAAGAATACCTACCGCACGTTCAACAGTTCGTTGATGCCTCTCTAACCTAGCTTTACGTCTCTGAGCTGATTCACCTTCTGTTCCTTGAAACTTAACAGAAGTATAGGAGGCTTCATGATGAAAAAAAAAACACAGCTTAGAAGCAATGCGGGAAATGAAGGTAAAGAAAAAAGAGTCCGCAGAAAACTCTGTAGTACTTAGTGAATAACATACCACCATGAATTGAAGAATTTGTATATCTTGAACTATGGTCAGAGCCTGAGCTTTGATGTTGTGAGTCTCGTAGGTCCTGCCATTTACCATTTAGTTAATATGCAGCCAAAGAAAATACACTTCGTAGAAGAAGAAAAGAGGAAATATTGCATAATTAAAACTCATTAAACTCACACAGAAAGAAGTGCTTTGCCTCATTCCACGGTCTCTGGAATTTGCCCCAGAGAATTTGTCAGCTACAGATCTTTCTGCAGAGTCACTGGATTTTCCTGCCCGTTCTCTTGCATCCAAAGCTGCTTTTTCTGCTGCACGCTCCCGAGCCTCTGCAGTTGCTCTTTCCACTGCAGCACGCTCTGCCTTCAGTCTAACTTCCATAAAAGCTTTCTCAGCTAATGATTTCTCCCTAGCCTCTGCAGAGGCCTTCTCTAGTTTGTCTCGTGCCTCTGCCATTGCTCTTTGACGCACTTCAGCGGTTGCTCTCTCCACAGCAGCTCTTTCTGCCCTTTCACGAACATCCGCAAATGCCCTTTCACGAGCTTCACGTGTTGCTCTTTCAACAGCCATCCTATCTTTTTCTCTTTCCCTTTCCCTCTCCTTCTCTTCTATTTTTCTCAGACGCTCCTCTTCCAATTCTCTTTCTCTTTGCAACCTTACTTCTTTTTCTCTCTCTACATCAGAACATGTTTCATGGTAATTCTTCTCTTTCCTCTCTATATTTTGGCTCTTGCTAACCTGCTGAGCTATCTTTGGCAAGTTCCCCTTCTCTTCAAATGACATAACAGGCCGAGCCACTTCTGTTCTCTTCCCATCTTCAACACAGTTTTTCACCCCTTGAGCTTCTTCATTTTTCTCCTGGTAAGCTTCCTGATCAAAGGCAACTTTAGACTTACCAAGGATTTCCTGCTCGCAAGCCACTGGCAATGTTCTCTTGTTCTTTTCATTTTGCTCCAGAGCAATTGCAATTTCAGATTCTCCTGATTTATTCTCATGTTCCTCTAATGAGAGGTCTTCCAAGGATACTTTGATCTGTACAGACCTATCTTGTTCAGGGGCACATTGAACCGGATTGGCAGATCTGGATCTCCCAATTTCATCTTCTTCATTTCCTGCTTTGGCTATTTTCAAGTCCTTTTCATTCCCTTCCGATTCACAGGCATCTTCAGCTGACTCAGTGATCCTACCACTCCCTTCATGTTCAATTGCTTCCTGAGCCATTTTCAGTTTCCTAGTGTTTTCTTCATGTTCAGGGCCTTCTTGATTTGCTTCAATGTTATTATTGTTAACAGGCATGCAAGACCCACTAACTCTCATAAGATTCTTGTCAACCTTGAGATCATGAGCCTCTTGATCTGCTTTTACTTTGTTCTCATTTTCTTTCCCCTCACAAGACTGCTTTTGTCTATTTTCATTATTTTCCCCCTCATTAGCCTCTCTCCGTTTCTGATTTTCTACAAGCTCGAAAACCCCTTTTACCTCTTTCTCATTTTCTTCCATCTTACAGACCTTGCCTAGTCTATTTTCACTTTCTTTCTGCTTATGAGCATCTTTTAGTCTCCTCTCAATAACCTCCAGCTCAAAGGCTTGTTTTACTCTCTTTTCATTTTCCTCATGTTCATCAACCTCTTGTAGTCTCTTCTCGTTCTCTTCCTTTTTGCAAGCCTCTTTCAGTCGTTTCTCATTTTCTTCGCCATCACAAGTCTCTTTGTGCCCCTTGTCTTTTTCATCCTCTTCATGAACCTCTTGTAGTCTTCTCCCATTGAACTCCCACTCACAAGCCTCTTTCAGTTTCTTCTCATTTTCTTCCTTCTCAGAAGAATCTTCCAATCTCTTCTCATTTTCTTCTTCTCTTTTGCAAGACACTTTCAGCTTCTTATTTTCTTCCTGTTCACAAGCCTCTTTCAGTCGTTTCTCATTTTCTTCGCCCCCACAAGCCTCTTTTTGCCTCTTATCATTTTCTTCCTTCTCCTTAACTTCTTGTGGTCTTGTCCCATTGAACTCCCACTCACAAGCCTCCTTGAGTTTCTTCTCACTTTCTTCCTGCTCAGAAGAATCTTTCAATCTCTTCTCATTTTCTTCCCTATTGCAAGACTCTTTTAGCTTCTTTCCATTTTCTTCCTGTTCATCAGCATATTTCGATCTTCTCTCACTTTCTTCCCTCCAATAAGCCTCTCTAAATCTCTTCTCAGTTTCTTCCCATTCATGAGCCTCTTCTAGTTTCTTCTCATTCTCTTTACGATCACGAGTCTCTTGTAGCATCTTCACATCTCCTTCCAACTCACAAGCCACTTTTAATTTCTTCTCATCTTCTTCATGCTTGGAAATCTCTTGTGCCACTTTTAGTTTCTTCTCATTTCCTTCACACACACTCCTCACCTCTTGTGCTACTTTCAGTTTCTCCTCCTGTTTTTTCAGTTCATGTGCCTCTTTAGCTTTTTCTAGTTCACGAGCCTCTTGTAGCTTCTTCACATCTCCTTCCAACTCACAAGCCACTTTTAATTTCTTCTCATCTTCTTCATGCTTGTAAATCTCTTGTGCCACTTTTAGTTTCTTCTCATTTCCTTCACACACCCTCATCTCTTGTGCCACTTTCATTTTCTCCTCCTGTTTTTTCAGTTCATGTACCTCTTTAGGTTTTTCTAAATTCCTCGGGTTCTCCTGTTCACAAGCCCCTTTTGATGTTTCTGATTTCTTACCATTTTCTTCTCCCTGTTCAAAGACTCGTTTCACTGGTACCCTCTCACTTTCTTCATGTTTCTGGGTTATAATTGGTGACACCAATTTTTTCTCAATTTTGGCCTGCTCGAGAACTTCAGGGGCTGCTTTCAACTTACTTGTTGCCAGTTCATAAAATTGTTTCTCTACCTTCCACTCCCCTGCTTCTTCATGAATATGAGATTCCTGGGCAGATTTAGTTTCCTTTGTAACCTTTTGTTCTACAAATTCTTCACCCACATTTAGACGCTTTTCCCTCCCTTCAAAATCTGGGGCTACCTGAGCTGTGCTAATGTCATGTCGCCCTTCCTGCCTTCCAAATCCTTTCATTCCACCACCCTCTCTTTCAGATGTCCCCAGGACATCTCCTGTAGATCTGGGGGCTTCATGGGGAGCTTTAATATCTTCTTTTCTGGCCCTATTACTTGAATCATCCTTCAATCCCAACTTCAACCGGCTTTGAAGGCCATCCCTTTTTCTTTCCATTGATTCTTTTGCACTTTTTATTCTCGCTTCGGCTTTCTCCACTGCTTCTTTCATAGCAGCTGCTGACGCTGCAGCAGCTGAACTTGCATCTACCTCTACATCAAAGAAAGGGGGTGAATTGTCACCTGTACCACCCTCCAGACCATACTTTTTAGAAGTTATCTTAGAATTTCCCTTTTTGATAGATACTTTTGGTGGTGGTCTCATTGGTGGAGGCACTTGAGAGGGCTGTGTCCTAAGGCTTATTTCAGATACAGTTACAAATGAATCATTAGACCTGAAACCATTCCCATGAGAACTATTTTGAAGTTTGAGATCACTTCCAGAAGTTCTTGTGATCATGGGAGGGAGTGACATGGTTTTCTTGATTTTTTTCCCTTCCACTGTGCCCCTACTGGAATCCATATTGCCACTGACATCATCAAGTCCCCGCGGTGACGTATTGACAACTTCAGTCTTTTGTGGAGTGCTTCCATCAACCACAAACACAACCCCTGGAACAGTTTGGTGTTGGGCACCGTGTGTTGTAGGAAGTGATGCGAATTTCTTGAAATTGTTTTCTTCCACTGTGCCCCTACTGGTATCCATATTGCCGCTGACATCATTAACTCCCCGGGGTGACATATTGACAACTTCAGTCTTTTGTGGAGTGCTTCCATCAACCACAAACACATCCCCTGCAACAGTTTTGTGCTGGGCACTGTGTGTAGTAGGGAGTGACGCGGATTTCTTGAAATTGTTTTCTTCCACTGTGCCCTTACTGGTATCCATATTGCCGCTGACATCATTAACTCCCCGGGGTGACGTATTGGCAACTTCAGTCTTTTGTGAAGGAGTGCTTCCATTTACCACAAACATAACCCCTGGAACAGCTTGGTGATGGGCACTGCGTGTTGTAGGGAGTGACATGGTTTTCTTGAAATTTTTTTCTTCCACTCTGCCCCTACTGGAATCTATAGTGCCACTGAGATCATTAACTCCCAGGGGTGACGTATGGACAACTACAGTCTTTTGTGGAGGAGTGCTTTCATCAACCACAAACATAACCCCTGAAACATATTGGTGTTGGGCAGTGTGTGTTGTACCATTTGTCCCAGCTTCTTCACTTCTTTGCACAGCTTCATGATTTGTAACTTTGAATTGCTTCACACCATCAACTTTGAGATTCACAACTCCATCTGACATAAACTGGTTATTTTCTGAATAAGCCAGAGTATCTGAACTGGAGCCTTCTGAAGGGGAACCTCTTCCAGCCGGAGTCCTACACGCAATTATAAAAAATAAAAAAAAAAGATAAACAATGAGTGATCAAATAAGTCCTATTACTCCTATCTAGACGAAATCAAAAATTTATAGCTGCTCTTTCCTATTGGTGTCATAAAATATTTGAACACTGGGGAAAGAAATGTTAAGAGAGCAAACCAAATGGCGCAATTTTGGGACCATAGAAGCAGATTTTCGGCAAATTTACATACTGGCTAGGAGTGGTCTTACATAGAGGATCCCAGTAGTCCCCCAACTAGAAACAGAATATATCGTTTCATACACCTATTGACCTATAACATATCAGAAACATGCTAGAATGAATTCCAAGAAATTTCTTCATCACAACATATTCAAGTGGCAATATGAGGAATAATCTCCACAATAAGAAGGCCAGTTAGCCAATTGCAAAACGATGAAGCCAAAACCTACAAGCCAAGAAACTTGAGAAAGCATCAATTATTTGCTTATGACACTCGATCATGGTAGAAGATACACGTTCGCAAGCAGAAAATTATTATGTACACCTGTTAACAAAGTTAGTAATATGTGGCTTTAGACCACGGGATCCCACCAAAAGACCATACATCAGAAAATGGAAATACTATTTTGTGTCCGGCAAAACGTCAGATGATATTCAGCATCACAACTTTGCATCATACTTTTAATGACACCATAGATGAATTTCACACACATAGCTGCTTCGGCTTTGAGAAGTCTATAGTATAGAACATGGATAATCACATTTTCAAAATAAACAAATAAAATCATTATCCAGATGCCATAGTAGTGATAATTTTAGGTATCTGGGCTCAAAGATAAATAAAATAGGTGATATTGAGGATGATGTTTATAAAGAACTAAAATATGACGGATGAAGTTGAGAGGTGCATCTGGAGTGTTTGTGTGATCAACGTATTCCTTTGAAACTTAAAGGAAATTTTTATAGGACGATCATGACCAGCTATGATGTATGGTGTGTGTAACAAAATAGAAAATAAGAGAAAATAGAGAGAATCGATGTGTATTCCTCTCCTCTTAGTAGTCACTATTTATAGATAAAATAAAAAGGATAAAGTGATAGGTGTAGGACTCCACAAGATTGGAGTCCTGGTTACAAAGTAAATAGGAGTTCCACATGTCAACATACAAAAAACTCTCATGAATAAAAGGATAAAAAAAACAGTCATATTCTAATTAAGGAGAATCACTCCTATAGGGTCCGGTGTTGCGTATTGGGAGTCATATGTAAAGAGCACTTTGCAACTCTCGTATTCTGCTGAAGCTTTGGAGGACATAACTCTTTGACCTTGGTTCTCAATTGGTACAGGTAATTTGAGTCTTTCAGAAATTGTGGGGCTGCCTGGAGTCGTGAACTGTATAGCAAGATAGAATTGACAGGCATTGGCCTTCCCGGTGATTTGAAATATAAAAGGTACTTCCCAAGTCCTTAACGCTCCAAAAAAACTGGCAATAAGTGTTAACAAATGGCTACTGTGCTTCACAAAATATAATTCACCAAAGAATGCAGTTTCGTCGGCAAGGTAACATAACCTAGCTTATGAATTGGTACAATGAGGAATTCCAACGAAGTAGTATCACCCAGATCTTAGTACAGGAAAGTTAACTTTGATTAGGCATGTACGTTAGTTTCATTTTTCAAAGCGATCAGATGGTAAGTCCTCAAGCTTCCACACTAATATCTCTCGTGAAGAAACAATCACTGAAACCGGTATAAGTATCAAGGTAGTAAATTATAAATATTAGTCCTGACACTTGAGAAATAGTAGGTTGAAGTTTAAAGTTGATGAAGACGAACTAGAACGCCATAAGTGAAGCAGCGGAGAGCAGAAAATAATGTCAAGCAGTGTTGTGCACGAAGATTCTTCTTCTTACCGGCCTGTGGGAGAAAAGAAAAATCAGAGTAACAAGTGACGAGTTCAACTGGAAATACATACCAAGCTTCCTCATAAGAGGTTTCTCCTCCATTCGACTCGCCAAACAGATCCTCGTGAGAATCGAAGAAATCAACGCCATTCAAACCGCCAAAAATTTCCGAGTAATCAAGCTTGGAGGCGCGGTCATCAACAGAAATATTGGCCGTGTCGGGAACGGGGAGATCTAGAACCGGAATGGAGGAACCACGTGAGGAGCGAAAGCTACCGAATATCTCAGAGTAATCTTCAATCCGAGACGAAAAAGTTGGGACTCCGAACTTCGGGGGACCACCAAAAACATCGTCGTAGATAATTTTGGGAGTGAAGCCATGTCCATGGGAGATTTTCTTCGAGAAAGCTGCAGAGCCATGGTTTCTGTGGAAAGTATGAGAAAAATGGTCCATAGAATGACTAAGAAGCGCGATTTAGGGTTTCTGTGTTTATGTCTTCTCCGCTCTTACTCTGCAGAGCTTCTGTCTGCAGAGTCAGAAACGAGAAGAAAGACGAGCGAGAGAAAGAAAGGTAAGAATGAGGGAGGGAGGGTGGTACCGCGGTCGGAAAAAGAGGATTTTGTAAATATGTATCAGTGGGAGTGGGACGCCTTGGAGCAAAATTCCTCTCCCAAAAAATATATTAAATATATACTGATGTGGTCTATGGGCCATACATGTGACCTAGAGAACTTCAGCCGCATATGGAAAATGGAAATGGATGTTGGAAACCAAATGCGATCCTGCTGTACAGTACTGGCGATACATAATTTAATAATTAATTTACTTACCAAAAATATTTAATAATAATTCCTCGACGTTCTTTACAATTAAATATTTGCAAAACCTCTTTAATTTCAATTTCGCAGGCCTTTTTGTATGCTTTCAGTTTCAAACCTGCTACTGTGTCGTCATGAGGTTATTTTATTTCGATTTCTATACTTTAATTACAATAAAGGATTATATATATATATATATATATATATATATATATATATATATATATATATATATATATATATTTATATTTATATATATTAACCGATACGGCAACTGTGACAACAAGTTGGTGTTGAGTTATATAAGTGGTTTCCATATGGTATCCCAACAATGGGGAGATCGAGTTTTGGAAATTTGAATCCTAAAAAATACAAAAAGAAAATTTTCATAAATTGAACACTGTATAAATGAATTTTTGCTTATTTACAAATCCACCCCCTCGCTTCCTGTAAGAGTATATAAGGACAAATATCATCTATTTCCAGGTTGTAAGATGGTGAATGTGAGTTAGCAAATCGTTGTGACCATGTGTTGCATAAGGACCACACCTTATGGAAAGAGTGGTCTCTGCCTTTGTATATTTTGAACTTGTGAGGGCATTGTTTTTCCCCTCCAAGGAAGGCTCCAAGCGTCAAATCTATTGGATTCCAGTTGTTCCTCCTTTATTCAAAAAAGATGTCTGTAATTTTTCAGTGTAGTCCTATAGATGTGATCGTTGAAAATGTATCCGTTATGTGTCTTAATACATTCTCAATGTTTAGGATCAGTACTGCTACACAGTAATGCTATAAACAATCTTACTCCCCCTCTATATGTCCGAAACATAATAAGGATAATGAAATATGTTTACTTTCAACGCTTATCCAAAAATTGCATGTCGATATTAAGGGTTTTTCTTATAGATTCATTGACATCTGATGTTGGTGTTCGTCAAATCAGTATAGAATCATCTTTCTATTTACTAAGTTTTCATCCTATCTCATTTATGTATTACCCATAATATTTTTTTTTACTTTCAATGCCTTCAATCCTTGCCTTCTTTCTAGAATCGATGTCGGCCGATGTCAAGAAGCAAAACCTCTATATTAAAAGAAAGCTACATACAAGTTGAGGAAATGACAATGTGAATGCAACAGCCTATGTAATTGTTTATTGGTGTCAATGGATTTCTTTAATATAAATTTAAAATAACAATTAAATGTAAACGATGAGATTTTTTTTTTCCGGTAAATGCAAATTCTATTCAATTAAAATTCTAGGTACAATCAAGGGATCCAGAGATATAATTTTCCGAATTCAAGGAATAGGCCATGATACTGGTCCAAAACCGTAAGGCCTTTCTTGGCAAGGGCATGAGCTAAACCATTCTCATCCTTTGCAACATAAGAGAAATTATAGTCAATGATATTTGTCACGTCGTACCAAGCATTTACGTTTTAAACACATATAGCCATTCTTTATCACCAATCAAGTCTGGAATTTTTTAATATACCCTTGATCGGAGGAATCCAGATCATGCCTCTTCCAATCCCGCTAGTTGTATTTTTGTTTGTTTGAAATATTATTATTTTTATTTAGTTAAAAAAGACATGATGTATAGACATGATGTATAATGATACTAAACTTACGATTCAAAAATATTATTTTTAACAAATAAAAAAACATGATGTATCATGATAATAAATTTTAAAAAGTTCACGTACAAGGAAAGGATTTGAGCTCCAATGGAGAGGGTTCATAATGTTGGCGGTGTATGGGGCCCACAAATAACAAATGAGAGATTGTAACAATAATTTTTAAATTTTCTTGAGTTCTTTCAATACTGGGTAGGGAGGGATACGCGGTGACCCCAGTGGATGGTTACCACATGTCTGATCTCTTCATTCAAGCCAACACTCCCTTGTCGACTCGGCTTGTCGGCTCGAACGGAGAGGTTGGATTATTTGACCTCCACGTGTCGATCATCCACTGGAGTCGCTGCCCCTCCTCCTGAATCTCAGGGAGGAGACGATGTGGATCCAGTAGGGAGAGACTGAGGAGAGAGAGAGAGTGGCGTAACCTCTGCCTAAGCTAATAGATACTTTTCGCCATAAGTTGCATACATTCCGAATAAAAATACTAACTCACATGCAGGTTAATAAATAGAACTTATTAAAATCTCAAGTTCTATGTATAAATAAGAAGCAAAGTTAGGTAGAATGTAAATAACGAAGATGTGAGACCAAACCAACCAGGTGGGGATGAAAACCTAAATAGACAAAGGAGCTCTCTTTAATTAGCGAAGCACAACAACGCTAACGACACAATTTAGGTGATGGAATTATCAACAAATAATTGAAATTTTGTACTGTGGGGTGTGGATCTCTTCCCATCCCATGGAATGAGAAGCATTTTGATTAGATTTTTTTTTCAGACAAAAGAATTATAAATTTATTAAGTAAAAGCGGCCCACGCCGGGGAGGGGAAACAATAAAATGAGGTGAGAAAGTCCACTAAACCTGAGAGCATTTTCATTATTCATGGTGCATAGAGCTTCTACTTGTTAGGTGCTAACCAGTAGAGTTAGTAAGGACCTAAAGAGATATTTTTGCCGAGTATAATCGTACCATAAGCATAAGACTGGAGATCAAATTATACTTTGGTGTTCAAAAATTGCATTAGGGGTTGAAAGGTTTCTTTGTAATTCACAATTTTGTCCCAAAAAAAGGAAAGGCAACTTTCTTTTAATTGTCATAGATTGAGTGGCTATTTTAACCTATAAACCAGTATAGAAATTCTTTCCCGCCTGAATTTGGGTGGGAGACTTGGCAATCCGAATGGATGGCCGCCACCTGGCTCTCAGGTGGATCCGAACCCTCCGTCCGAGCCGACAAGCTGAGCCGACACCCCTGGAGGGCTTGGATTCACCCGAGAACCAGGTGACTGCTATTCATCCGAGCTACCAAATCTCCCGCCCAAACTCAGGCGAGAGAGGATTTGGATCCTATAAACCATCATATATGTAAGATTTTTTCTTTTTAATTTTTTTCTTAAACATCAGTCTCAATTTTTTTTCAACGGCAACATCATGTACTGAAAAAGTGGAATTAGCCAAGAGCTACTAAGTGAAAGAACGGCATTAGTCACACCCCTTAATTATATATTGTATGGCAAATAACCTAACTAATATTACCATTAGAAGAAAAGATCCCTTGTACCACAAACCCCCCCCCCCCCCCCCCTCTCACATGATAAACCATGAGGTTATTATTGACATTTCCACCTTTGACAATTGTGGACTCTTTTTACCAAATGATCTTCACTCTCACTTTCTCATTGCTAATGATTGTTACACGCTAGTAATTAATGTATGGGAAATCTTTGACACATGATTATAATTTTGTTCTCTCCCTCTCTCTTTCTTTGAATATATCTCAAAATAGATGAAGTTTGAAATTAGTAGAAAAAATCTCCCACAACCTCTATCCATATCATATTTTTTATGCAAACTCACTGGAGGGGTAAATTTTATTCATCCGCTAAGAGGGGAAAAAGCGATTTACAATTGGGAACAAGTCCCTTGGAAACACGGAATCCCAAACCTCAAAACTAAGAAAACCTAGATCCAAATGGACAACATTATAAGTATATCATCATCATGAGTAATATTGTTGCTTTGATTGTCATGATCTTCATCATCATCACTTTCCAACTATGAATGATTTAGCTTGTAGGTGATGCTTGGAAGACAAGAACAAAAACAAAATTGAACATTTTCTAAATGAAGGAGAAAAATAGACATTTGAAAACATAAATTCATGAATTCATTGTTGTTTTATTATTATTATAATTATTATATTACGTAGATATAAGGAAAAAATCCCCAAAAATATTTGATATATTAAGTGGCAAAAGTTTAAAAAAAAATTGATCAATTATAATTTTATCATGTGGAGAGGTGATGCAGCAATTCCAATTGTTGAATATTTAAGAAATAATCTAAATTAATCATATTTCAAATTTTAGATTCCAATTTAATTAAATATCCACATGTATATCAATGCCTCACTTAATCTTTAATTTTCAATATTTGAATTTACAATTTTAACAATTTTAATTAAAATTAAACTTGATATATGAACAAGCAGAAACCTTTTAGTGTCCATTTGTCCACAAAATAACAATCCCATCTAACTAATTATCATATAACAAAACCAAGACCTGCTTGAAGAAGCTTCTCCAGATAGGCTCGACAGCCATTCCCACAGAATCCCACTCACACCTAAAGTTCTGTTTCATGCAAGATAATGTACATCTTTATGCATCTTTGTTTTTTTTAGAAAAATTAGTTTCTCCAGGTGGGCCCGCCTAAAAGCTCTGCTCATAATAGAGTGTACATCTTTAACTCCCTTTGCTGTTTTAGAAATTGTTTTATATTTATTAGAAAGCCGGTTCTCTTGGGCCCTAAATTGTTTTATAGTTAAAGTCTATGTTACAAAGCCGGTTATCTTGGGCCCTTGTGTTGGTTACCTTATGTTAAAAATCAAAAAAAATCTGGTAATCTCATAATCTTATCCCTCTCTTCTCTTCCCTCTGCATGAGGAAGAGAAGATAACTAAAGAGAAGAACCAACCCAAAAGCGATATTCAAACTCATCCATTCAACTGCTATTAGACCATGCTTAGCTGCCTGCATGCTGATCGCAGATCACCGCCAATCACCATTCGTCAATCGGTTTGCATCCTTTGTTACTTTAATTCTTGATACATTGGTAATGTCTTCTCCAACATTGTTCAATTTGTCCAAGCTTTGAAGTTAACATGTTAAAAAAAAGTCCTACTATAAGGTGACATATGACATTATATCAGCATAAAGGGTCGGTCTGAATGTAATTGAGGTAACATTGTGTCATCAGGGCCGTACGTCCGATAAAGATGTATTTTTTTGTACTTAAGGGACTGAGATGTTAGATCCATCCACTATTAGTGACAATGTTTGATCCTAATTGGGTCAATTACAATCAAAGCCTTACATAAAACATAATCAAAACTAGATTTTCTTTTCCTTGTGACATCACATTCGCTTTACTAAAACTCTTAAGGAGGTAGTCCCGTCTAGATATAGAGGGGTTTTTTTCGGTTGAAGATTTGAAATGTTAATAGACCAAAAGTATTTGTTAAGGGGTACAAATTAAGAGCCCCTTACGACATTACCTATTGCTAGATCATAACAATTTTGTTTTCAACGTGAAGCTTAAAACATGAAATATATTTCTGTTATACATATAGAAAGTCTAGTTATCTAAGAGGTCCCATAGGACTATCCTAAATCAACCTATGTTAAGCCTCTATGAGTGAGATTTGGATCTTCTCCTGTCCTTCATTCCGTTTGTCCAACATTGGATGGGTTAGGGTGCATCAATATGTGTATCGAACATTTCTGCCTGTTCGATCTTCAGCTTGGCATGACTAGACAACAGAAGAGGATATTTTTCCCATATACGACCTCTTTTTTTTTTTTCTTTTTTTTTTTTCATAAATGATACTTGACAAATGAGGTGAAGCTCAAATTTTACCCAAGGGGACATTATCTCACTTTGCAGATCATATGGCAAATTAGCGATATAATAATTTGACATGTGATGAATTATGGTAAATTAGTGATATAATAATTTGACATGTGATGAATCTAGAAACTCTTCATACGTCAAAAAGTTCGAGATTAATGACTTAGCCTTTCATATGATCAGAATGAAGTCTAGTACAAAGTGAAACATAGATGTTATCACACTTTTCAAAGGTAGTACAATTATTCAAAGTCCTTACAGTTGAATCATACATCAGTGGAGCAATTAGTCAATAGTAGGGAAATTTCCATGATCAAGAAAATGGTGTTCAAACTTATTTGATGGGCAGCCTATTCCAATTTTTAACAATTATGCACCCTGAATACTTGCGTTAAATTTTTTTTTTAAAAGCATCAAACTATGTATTATGGGGGTGGATCTATATTTTTTTTCCAGTAAATTACACTAGAGTACATAACATTTCAAAAAACTGCACTAAAAGTATGTACCATTTTTTAAATTATATATGTTTGAGGTACCTAAATCCAAACAAAGCTATCTAGAATAGAGTAAAATTCCATTTTTGCCCAACTTTCTATCTTCTCCTCCCCTTCTGCTACTACCCTCCCTCCTGTAACCCTCCTTCGCCGGCAGCCCCCCTCACTCTTCCCCTACCTCCCTTGCCACTCCCCCTGCCCCTATCATCCCCCGTAACCCCTCCTGTGCCGGCCACCCCTAGCCTTGGCTTAGCCCCCAACTCCCTAACATTACCCTAAACTTTATCCATGAAATTCATGAACCGCTGGTGATCTCTAATTTTCTTCGAGCATTGACTGCGAGGGATTGGATTCCAGTAAGGGTCTTAGTGTATGAAACGGGATAGGCTGGACCGAAGTTTGCAGAGCTTATGTTGAGAAAGGCCGGAGCATCTGGATGCTAATATTGTTTAAGAGTAAGGAATATTAAGGATATTGATTCATGGATGGGCTGGCCCATACAAATCTTATGTTAGCCCAGTTCACTAGTTTTTTTTTTGGGTAAAATAATGTATCAGTGTTACAGTAAAGTAATGTCAAGGAAAATGATTAGTCATTTCAGTATTTCTTGTCTCTTTGTTTTCTATTTTCTTCTTGTCGCCATGGTATCAGAGCTCTGTGGAAGAGATTGATTTACGAACTGCTACCATTGAAGGTGTGGCACTCTAGGTTAGGGTTAGCGTCGATCTTCCTATATCCTTGCAACTTGAATGTTGGCAATTTTGTTTCATTGAAGGTACATACTGGGAACTATCTAGCGTGCAGGGAAACTCAGATCCTCATCTTGATAGAAAGCAAAGATCTTCTTGGATTCATCAAGGAAGATCAAGCACCACCAAACCGAGAGATTCTGTCCACCGAGGCCTGGAGTCTTAGATGAATTGATATATGATGTTAGAGGTTAAAGAGAAGCATGCATCAGTAGGCAAAAGGGACCATCGTTCAAATGTATAGATACCTGAAGAAGAGGTGGCCAATGAAGAGGAAGGAACAGTAGAACCAAACCGCAATGGAAAAACTTCATTAAAAATGACATGTCTTCAAATGAACATTCTCCCACTGGCAAAGTGAAGACAGCTATAACCCTTGTGCTTATCACTGCAACCTAAGAACACACAGGACAATGAGTGAGGTTACAATTTATTCATTGCATAAGGACAAAGATACGAAAAAACAATGAGTACCAAAAACTCGCATCGTAGTATAATCAGGTGCCTTTTCAAATAGAACATGAAGAGGATTATCCATATGCAACACTGATGAAGGTAGTCTGTTGATTAAGAACTCGCTGTACTAAATGCCTCAACCCAAAATCGAAGAGGAGCTACAGTACTTTGTTCAGGTGTTGAAGGACAAAATATATTCAAGATAATACCACACTACTGTAAATAGTTTCGAAAAACAGTACCAGAAAACTCACCACCTCTATCACATTGGAAAATCTAATTTTTGTGAAAATTGCTGCTCAACAATAGCATGAAAATGAACAAACACATTATGAAACTCAGATTTTTGCTTCAGAGGATACCACCATGTGAACCGGGAGTAATCATTAACAAAAATGACATAATATCAAAGGGCACCCATTTTCTGGATTATTTAACACTTCACGATAGGTTATGGTGGAGTGGAAAAATTCTGTTAAAGATCAGGACACTCGGTTGCTGAATCTTGAACACCAACAGAGCCAATTCCAGATCCTCTGTTAGGATCTTTATTTTCTCAATTCGATTGAGCTTCACCAGATTGATGGAAACCCTCTGTCTTTAGAGTTGAAGGCAGGACCCCTTCATTGATTTTGTGCATTCTTGCAAGTATAATATGCAAGATGGGAGGAAGAATCCGAAAGATGATTTTTCAATCTTAGGTCTTGCCTTTGGAGTAACGGAATGAGATCCACATAACTAGGAACCGGTGGTTTAAGCATGGTTATAGAGAAATTTTCACAGGCTGGACTGAGACTGTTAAGAAGGTAGAATACCTTTCATTGGTCAGGGACAGGTTTCCATTGTATTTAATTGATCACATACCTGTTTCAACTCAACCGAAAAATGGGACAGTGAAGTGCTCTCATTTTTCTTGAGTAGATGAAGTTTGGAAAGGAGCACGAACTCACGTGCCCCAAACGCTTGAGCAAATGCTAATGATAATGTGTTCCATAGCTCAGAGGAAAACTTTACTCTCACAGCAAATCCAGAAACCACTTCAAAGAGGGTTTTTTTGGGTAAGTTCTTCAGAGAGGTTTCTTGTGATCCAAGCTTTTATCAGACTCTCAGTTCTGATCATTTTAACACCTCGCACTGTGATCATCCGTTTAGCTAATCGGTCCTTCATTGGTGAGGTATGGACACATTTATATTCAGTTTTGTCAGTCTCAATCAATAATTGGGCTAATTGGTTTGTAAATGGGTTGTAATAGACTCATGTCAAAGTGTAAATAAAAATAGAGATAGTTGTTGGGTATCGAATCTATAATTGTTCTCATGTTATAGATTATATGTCTTCTTGTAGGATTGTAAAAAACTCTTATTAGACTTGTGGTTATCCATTTAGATGAAGATGATGACAAAAGGATGAATGAAAGACACTAAAGAGATGTTTTACTGTTTTAGGTTTTTAGCTTTAGGATTGTATATGTGTAGTCTAAAACAAGATTAAATTAGGTTTAAAGATATAGTCAGTTCATTCGGTCTGTTCGATTGGGCTACATCCTTGTACCGCGAACTCCCATTTAGTGCAACACTCTTTCTGTGCTCAATTGGCTTTGCTCGACAGCTTCCCCCTCTACCTCTCACATGAATTGTGAAATGACTACCATACCCCTGATGAAACTATAGCACAATGTGAGAGAGAGAAAGAGAGAGAGCTATATGATGACCGATATACAATTATTATGACCCACAACTCATTCTAACGAGTAATAAAATAAAAGTTTAGAAACAACTATGAGGAAGTGGTCGTCTTTAATCCCACATCGATTACGTGTAGAAGGCAATAAAAATATTAAACAATATGAGATTAATTGACTATTACTCATTGAAGGTAAGCACACATAATAAACGCATTTAAACAACAAGGCTCAAAGTATGAAATATTTTAAAATATTTTTAAAATCATTACGGTAATAAAAGTACTAAATGGTTGGATACAGGACAACTATAAGGTACATATTTAAAACGAGTTTTACCTAAAAAGAGAGTTCTGCTCACAATATACACAAGAAATTAATTAAATCACCTTCAAAGTGTTACCAAATGGAGCGAATGTCACCGTTGGCCTTTTCTGGTAAATCTGCGGCCATTTCATAATCATGTCAATTTCAGCCTGTTTTTTCATCACGGTGTCGCAAGTATTGGTTTTTGCATCAAGACCGTTGTATCAGCATGTTCTAACGAATACCAAATCAGAACCCTTGTTTCGATTGGAATTTATTTCAAATTTATTATCTCGATCGCATCTCTCTAACTACAAAATCACGTTCTCCACTTTGTGGAAACCTTGGGGAGAAAGAAAACTCTCCGGAGTTTTGTATAATACCCAGGGTACTTATATGCAACAAAATCAGCAGCAAACCTTCTTCGTTCGAAGAACAACTAAAGAACCAGTACAGAAGCAAATTGATTTTGAACAGAACGGGCAACTCTTCAGTCCAAGATGTTCAGAAACCAGTACGACACAGACGTGACCACATGGAGCCCTGCGGGGCGGCTCTTCCAGGTGGAGTACGCAATGGAGGCCGTGAAGCAAGGTTCCGCCGCCATTGGTCTGCGATCGAAAACACATATAGTGTTGGCTAGCGTGAACAAGGCCAATTCAGAGCTCTCGTCTCACCAGAAGAAGATCTTCAAGGTCGATGATCACATCGGTGTTGCCATCGCTGGCCTCACCGCCGACGGCAGAGTCCTCTCCAGGTATCTTAGATCTGAATGCATCAATTACAGTTTCAGCTACGAGTCTCCTCTTCCCGTGGGAAGACTGGTCGTTCAACTTGCTGACAAGGCCCAGGTGAGAATGAACCCTAGATGTTGTTATTCTATATCTAATGCAGTTTTCGTTGTTCTATTTTTTAATTGTTATGTGGGTTCGTTCAGTGAGAGCGAGGAGCTTAGGGTTTGGTGCTGGAACTGAAAATGTGGATTATTTAGGGTTTTGTTATGTTAATCGGCAATTGGATGAAAATTTGACCTTAGACTAGAATATTGAGGGTTTTAAATTGGTTTTCTTATCTTCTTCTTTTGGCTCATGAGATTATCTGAAGTTGGTATTACACCTGCTCTGTGGTGAGTAGAGGGTAACATCGTTTCTGGAACGCTGGAAGGTCAAAGGTGATGGATTTGAATTTAGTATATGAATGAACTCGGGGCTAAAAATTTGTTCTAAACTACTGGATGTTCTAGGCCACCATTTTACCAGCTTTTTTTTTTTTTTTTTTTTTGGCGTTCTGTTTTGAGTTGTAACCTTTTATAAATTCTGTTGATAATTCTCTTAAGTCGCAATTAAGTAGAGCCAATTTCTCGATGTTGATCTCCCAGCAGTTCCATTGCGTAAGCTATTTCTTTTTAACTATTACCAACTTTCTTAATTATATCACATGGCACATTCTGTTTGAGGACCTGTATGAGCTAGTTTTATGTGATAGTCGTAAAGCAGAGGTGGTGGCTTGAAATAGAAATTCTTCTGTTAATAAACATGTTCCTATTCCCTCCTGCTCATATATCCTGTTCTTCTTAGGCAAACTGCCAAGGATGCGTAGGTGTTTCTTCTCAAAACCCTATCTAGTTTGTGGTGCTGTGTTTGCTTTAAGTTCCCTCTTTTGAGTATTCACCGTCATTCACATTTTCAGTTTGCAAGATGTATTTGTATATCTACCTATCTGCATGTGACTTTTGAATTTTTACAATGTATCTGATTGTTTGGAATGATTAAATCATTCATGTTTAATGTGCATTGGTTGTTCACCTTCCTAGATTTGGAATATTTGGTTTTGGCCCTGCTGCTGCTGCACTCTGGTATTATGCATAGGAATGTGAAGTGAATTTTTCCAAGTTCGTTTGTAGCGAAAGCCAGTTTTGTTGTGCCAGCTTGAAACTAAGGGGTTCTAGCCATACTGATTCTTGGCATATGGCACTTGCTACAGCTCTATAAGCTGTTTTTAGTGAAATATGTTGCTATACTGGCAATGACAGGTAGTCTTGAGAACAGATGCTCTCACCTTAGATTAAAACTCCTCCTTGTTTGATCATTACAAAGTTTTCTTGATACTCACTAAATGCCTTGGCATGAAGGTATTTTGTTTAAAAAAAACCCCTCCCCAAACCAAAAAAACAAGTCTTTCTCATACAAGGGATATGTGAAAGGTTTTATTTGAATGATCTCTGATCACGTGTATCCTCATTTGCATCGATCATTTTCTGTTTTGGCATCCCTGTTAATACTCAATGGTCTAATCCTTTTGTTGTTGTTGTTGTTTTTATCTTTTTTTCTTTTTTTTTTCAATTGGCCTTTTCTTCTTTTATGTTTCTTATAGTTATTACTGGACCAAATACTGGATCATAAATAATAACAGTTGCAAGAAGGTTTCAGCATGACACCAAGAAAACACTGTTGGTTCTTGTGTTTGAATTTCTGAGATGACCATATGTTTTAATGTTCTTGAAATTTTGATATGACCCTAATTAATAGGTCTCTGTGTGCTGTATTATGAAATTTTAATTACATTAGTAAAAGTTAGGGACAAATCACAAAGCACTAGGCATTGAAAAAAAACAATGCTGCAAAATTCTGGCCATGTCAAAAAAGCAAAACTAAGATGTCTACATCCCATCATTCTTAGAAATTAAATATGTAAAGAGTAAAGATTTCTGGAGGTTCTCCAGGTTTGGATGATTCATAGTTTGTAGTTTAAATAATTATAGAGAGACAATTAACTTCAGTGTATAGTTGACAGGGCAGCCGACCCAATTTAGTTGGTATAAGGCTGGGCTGAGTTGAGTTGAGCATTGTTGTCTGGGCACCAAGGTGAGCCAAGGCAACTGCCAGCCGCCATGACACCTAACAACAACAGATGAGTGCTATATTTCATATATATTGCTATAGTACACGTATCAAAGGGCAGGCCTTGGTGCAATGGTAAGATTGATCCATTGTGATCTGGTCATCATGGGTTTGAATCTGGAAACGGCCTCTCCACGAAGCGTGGGTAAGGCTGCATACATAAGCCCCTCCCCAAACCCAATAGTGGCGAGAACCTCATGCAATGTTTACGTCCTTATTACTGTAGTACAGGCATGTTCCTTTCATCTTCTGGACCTGTGCACCTTGATTACTATGCTTCAAAGAATTCTAAGTTGGGCTATAGAGTCATGGGGACCCCTCAAGGCCATCTATTATAGTTTTTCTTAAGGCAAATGGGGGTACCTTATGTGATGTGGGATTTTCTAGTTAGGAAGGCACTAAAAGACCTACCCCTAGCTTCCTCCGTCCAAACTTCCCCACCCTTAGCCCTCGCGTAAGGGCCATCCTGCCAACCTTGCCCACCTTTAGCCCTCTAATCCAAGACTTGAAAAGCAGACAAGAACTTCTCTCTTGTCTATGTATATGAAATTTCTGAGTTCTCTTTCCCTTCCCCACCCGCCACCACAACCCACCGGCCTTGCTGTTGGTTTTAGTAAAAAAAACAACGTACTTATATATCTTAGATGAGGATATACTACCATTGATATGAAGTCACATTCACTTATCCACCCTGGTCCAAGAAAAACCAATTTTGTTAACATCAGTACCAAGGTTGTCACAGTGATAAGGCGACCCAAGGCGTTGAAGGGTTGCCGGACATTGAAGCCAACTTAATTTCAAAGGCGCCTGGACGCCTAGTTGGCGCCTTGACAACCTCAACATGTATGCACACGAGATTCTAATGAAACAGTTAACTTCAAATGGACTTTCTTTTAGAGCTTGACAAAATCCCACCTAGAATACATGCTGGAAATATTTCTCATAGTATCAGCCAAATTTGGGAAATTTTATATGGCCCTAATGATAAAAGGGTGTACTGGAGCACAAGTTTCCCACCATTGGGGAGGGACTAATGTACACATCTTTTTATATGGCCCTGCCTCTATCATATTTTCTATATTTTGGAAACTTCAAAATATGATCACTTTTGGGGGCTATACCCTTGATATTCTGCATTTTTTTTTCAAGGCGTGTAATTCTTTTATTCCCTGAGTGCTGAAAGTGGGATCTGTTACAAAAACTGAATTTTGTTCTGGTGAGATTTTTTTGGGGATATTGGCCCAACATGCGAGTGTTCCTTTCTCTCTTTCTCTCTTTCACTGTGTGTGTGTGTGCGCATGTGCACGCACACACTCAGAGTAGAGAGAGGAGCAGTAGCCCTTGTGTTTGTGCAAAATGGTTGCCAACACATAAGGCTCCCCCTCTCCCTTTGCAACTTCCTTATTATTTTCTTGGTTTTATCGTATGGATATTGTACTTTTTAAAAAAAAATTGTTCATGATATTTTATTGCTTAATTTGGTGTTTGTCAAAATAATTAGGGATTGGTTATCAGAGGTTAATGAATTGGGAAATATCACTTGTTTTTTTCTTCCTTTTTTATACAGAAGGATGGGGGTATAACTTATTAGTGGTTTTAGAGAGCCAAATAATTAGATGGTAGGCTGTGGTAAGTTAAAAGAAGTGAAAAAATAGGCATGTATTGTAGATGAATCCCGAGCCATAAAAATCCTGCTAGTGACGTGTACAGACACGATTGCTGAACAGAGAATGTCGGATATCAAATTAAATTTAAAAGGAAAAGAAGAATGATAGAACAAGGTAGTTAGAAGAAGAAGAATGCTCAATAAGGGCTGCATTTCCTTCCGATTTTCCCAAAAAAAAAGTTAGGAATCCACCAAACCCATCAAGAGAATCCGCTAAGGAAACTACATTGGAATCCACCAAGCACATTATTGGATCCACAATAGCAAAGTTTCAGATTACTAAACTAATGTATTACTTCAAATCGTTTGGCGGACCATAGGTCTTTGCATATATTAATAGTGTACTGTAAGCTACCCTAATTGGATAACATAAGGACTGATTACAGATAACCTTATCTGAAAGAAAATAAGACAAAGTAGCGTATTTTCCCAAATTACTGATTCTAGAGATAGAGATAAGGGAGACAAGCTGGATTTCTGACTTCAGGCCTATCCCAGCTATTGATAAGATAAAATAAGAAATAAGAAGTGAAATAGAAACCTACTTCTAAGTTCCCAACTTAACCAACTAATAAGTCCCGTACTTGTACCTCCTACCCATATTTTAGGCCCATTAAAGTGACCAAATATAATGAAAATCACTTGGACCATAGGCCCAACACATATGTAACCCAGCCCAAGGTTTATTTCCCCTAAAATAAGACCACTTCTGTGATCTTTCTACGTCAGCATGCTTTTTTTCAGTCAATAAGAAAATGGGAATTCCATGAGTGAAAGCACATGATTTCCTCAAGAGTCCAGGGAATGGTATAATACTGAACTTAATAATTTAACGAGTGGAATTGTCTGAATTTAGGAGTCTAGTTGAATTAGGACATTTAGATGAGCCTTTACATTTAAATTAGATCCCTACTGGATTTGTGGTTATAGAGTGAGTTTTTCTGCTATTATTTTGGTGATAAAGGGGTTTATTTCTTTCTTTTCTTGTTTTTCCAATTCATTGTGCAGATCCCCTTTCTTCTTGGTCTTTTCCCCTCTACATCTTGTATTGATTCACTGTGTCACTTTAGCTTATGTCGTTTTTGAAAAAAATGAAGGGGATATAAGCCATGTGCTCAGGTACTTTCCCCTCTAATTTAGGAGGCTTTTGTGATTTAGAAATTTTTTTAATACTGCTGATTATTAATTTAGAAGCCTTTCAGACTTTTAATCTACTTCCAGTTTCTAAATTATGTTTGTCATCATTTCACACTTCCCGTTTATTATATTGATTATTTTGGGTTCAATAGTGATTACTCTACTTCAGTAATGCCTTGTTAAGATACCATTCCTGGGGAATAAAAAGAAGCATCCTACTGAGACTTGCCAAATTGACTTATTTTAAGTCCTAGGTCTGAATCTTCATATTTATCCCTACCCTCTCAATAATTAACGTTCACAGAGTTTTTGGTGGTGATAAAATTTTTAGAACTCGTTTGAGTTAAAACTTCTGGAATGAATGATGGACTTCTGGTTCATTGGATCTTCAAACTTTGCTATCCTTTTCTACAGATGTTGAGTTATTGATATCTTGGGAAGAAGATTTCCACTGCTGGAATTAATTATGTACTAGCACACCCAGTTCTCTCGACCTTGACCTTTGTGATCCCCCCCCCAACAAAAAAAGAAGCTCTCTCTCTCTCTCTCTCTCTCTCTCTCTCTCTCTCTCTCTCTCCTCCCCATCCCCCAGAGTAAGCCTATACAGTATGCGTCATGTTCTCTTGTTTGCAGGTTTGCACACAGCGCTCTTGGAAACGGCCATATGGTGTGGGTTTGCTGGTTGCTGGGTTGGATGAACTTGGAGCTCACCTATACTACAACTGCCCAAGTGGGAACTACTTTGAATATCAGGCTTTTGCCATTGGATCCCGCTCTCAAGCCGCAAAGACTTATTTGGAGCGTAAATTTGAGACTTTCATGAATGCTTCTCGGGAGGATCTGATCAAGGATGCACTATTTGCAATCAAGGAAACGTTGCAAGGTGAGAAGCTTACCAGCTCTATCTGCACTGTTTCTGTGGTCGGAGTAGAGGAGCCCTTCCACATAATGGATCAGAAAACCATACAACAGTTGATCGAGTCCTTGGAAGTGAAGGAGGATGAGCCTGTTGGTGACCAGGGTGCTGCTATGCAGGAAGACGAGAGCCCAGAAGCAGCGCCAATGGATATTTAAAAATATTAATAAGTAGCACAGTGGCCTCCCCTTCTCTAGAAAGGGAAGTCCAAGCACAAAGATAATGAGGTGATGTCATTGATATTTATTGTTAGCAGTTTGTCTCGTTGCAATATTTGCTATTCTTGGTGTCAGATTTTTGAGCTACTGTCTGTAGAAACATCATTCTGCATTTTGACTTCGTCAGTAACAAAAAGGTATACCATATACTATTGTGGGGTTGGATCCCTGATCATGCCCCTTCTGCTTATTTTATAGCAGTTTCACATCAGTTTGGTAGGGTAGACCAGATAGACACATTCCCAGTACATGAATATTGTACGAGGTGGTTAGGAAACTTTGGTTCATTTGACCACATTGTCACTTTTCTGGGGCAGAGGGACACATTAAGTCAGTCAACTGAAATTTTCTAGGGACGTTCAGCAAATATATAGTTTTGGATGCTGGGCGTGATAAGGTTACAAGATCTGAACCTGCTAGGATACTTGAATGCTTAGTTTGCCTTAATCTGCTCGATGGATGGAGATGGTGTTCTCAGCTTTGGTTGTGTTGAGTTATAGGTTGTAATCCAGAGTTTTGTCTTTCCTCCCCTTGATTTCTCTCGATTATTATTGTTCTGTTTGGTTGCAAGAGAAATAAAAGGGAAGGGAAGGGAAATTTAGTAACCAAATGAATGATCTGCAAATAGTGATGAACTGATCTGGGGATCATGATAATGGTTTTGAGGGTTGAAATTTTCACTTTCCATTTAAAATTCCTTTCCAATAAAACGGAACCTATTGGTATAGGACCTCCACCTATCAGTTACTGCGTTTTCCCGGGTCCTCTTGGTGTATGAAAAAGTGATTGTTTATGGCTGAAGAAAGCTTTGGTTTACTGTTGACGTATCTTAGTACCTTGGGATCCTTGGATTTGTTAACAATTCAACGCTTTAACCTCGTATGGAGATGGCAGCTCTAACAGCCAGTGGTGTTTTTTGTCTGGTTGCCAAATTGTAGCATTTTAGGTGTTGTCAGTTAATTGAGACTGAACGGAGAACTATCATTGGCAATGCATATGGTAGGGGATTCAGCGGCGGAAAAATTAAGAATATATGGAGAAAGGGAATGAAAGAAATGAACTGGACGCTCTTGGTTTACGCAAATGAAATGATTGTTAAGGGTTTTTTGATAAAACTTCTGTTTTTGGATTATATGGATTCTGGTTCATAGGAAGTCATTTTGGAATAAAAGCGCGTTTAATAAGTCTGGTTGGATTCTAACTTCCACAGAGTGAACCGGATTTAGAATGGTTTTAGAATCCAAAATTTTGAAGTCAAAAATACTTGTTTTAAATTATTGGATCAACTTTTTGGGAGAAAGAAAAGAGTCAACTCTCACATGACTCTCACTTCACCACCGCCACCACCCACCACCCACCACCCACTTCCACCATTGCCGCCACCACCACTAATGCCGCCACTGTTGCCGCCACCTCTAGCAGCACCCCCACCACCACCATTGCCATCACCATAACCACCACCACCCCACTACCACCGCCGCTGCCACCACCCACCACCCACTTCCACCATTGCCGCCACCACCACCACTACTGCCACCACTGTTGCCGCCACCTCCAGCACCACCACCACCACCACTGCCATCACCATAACCACCACCACCCCACCACCGTCACCTCCACTACCCACCACCCACCACCCACCACCCACCACCCACCACCCACTTCCACCATCGTCACCACCATCACCACCGCCACCACCCACCATCACCATTACCACAACCACTGCCACCACCAACCACCACCGTCACCACCCACCACTACCATGATTGTTTTTCTAGACTTCGATTAGGGGGATAATGTGTTATCAAGCATGTTTCTAATTCAAAGATGTTCTGGAATTTATTTCAAAATTACGTTATCAAACAAGTTTCTATTCTAAAATAATCTCATATTCTCTGTGTGTGCTTCATTTGCCTGTCTTTTTCTATGAAAGATTCATAATAGATATGAAAAACCTAATATCAAGTTGTTATGTATCCCCCTTCCCTGCATCAGAAACCGATGGATGTTGTTTAGCTCACTATGACCTGTTACAGGCGGTATTCTAAATGGTAAATTTAAACCCCCAAAGCATGTTTTCATTGGGGTAGTTGTAATGTGCGTTCAATTCCTTCTCAAATTAAGGGTGAGATATGCTTAGTCGACAAATGTTTCTCTACCCTTTTACTTCTCAAATTAAGGGTGAGATATGTTTAGTCGACAAATGTTTCTCTACCTTGTTAATGGAGTGTCGGAGTAAATTTTTCAAAAATTATTAATCATGGCATCTCTAATTTAAAATACAAAAGCTTAGGTGGCACCAAGTTACAGTGTTGGTGTCTGCTCCTCAGTGCTCAGTGGTACAGACAATAAATGAATGGCATGTGTCTACATTGAATTTTAAAAAATTAAAAAAAGATGGGACCAGTACCACTACAACCCTCGATGGAACAGTAGAAAACTACTATGGGCTTTGCCTATTTAGGTTCTAAAATTTTAAGTGTAATATTTTATAAGTATATTTTTTTTAATGTTTGCTTTCAAAATATCACTATATTTATCTCTTAGAAACGAGTATTGAAAAAAAATATTTACATATAATTTATGTTAAAACAAACTTTCCCTCTCTCTTAAAGATTATATATTTATCTCTTAGAAACAAATATTGAAAAAAATATTTACATTTAAAATGTTACAAAGTAAAAATTTTTATAGAACCTTAGATTTTGTAGGAAAAAAGTGCAAGTGAATTGACTGTACCAGTTTAGTGTTTTGGGACGGCCATGAAAAGTGATTCAGATTTCAAATGCTTAGCTAGTGCATTCTATGTGCAGACCTATGGTGTTAACGTTACACATTAAGTAAGCCCATGTGACCCATATTAAAAACAAACCACCTTTTAGGAGACGAGCAGTGTTGCTGGCGATAATTAGCACCAACGACATTGACTGGCTCACTTCTTTCCTTTTCTTTATTATTTTGTTTCCCTATTTCATTGTATTTTTTTTCTTATTTTAGTCTCTCTGGTTATTGAGATTTCCTTATGTAATGGGTTTTGTTTTGCTTATAAATACAAACTATGGACTGCAGAGAGAGCTATTGATCTTGGCTCCAGCCCATTGCTGGTTTTCATGATCTATTCTCCTCTTCTTTTTCTTCTAATTTCTTCTTCTCTCTTCTTCATTCTTTGTTTTTTTTTTTATTTTGTGTTTGAGATTGTGTGGTTTTGTCACATGGTATCAGAGCATTAGATCTTGGCTATCATTAGTACTTGGTTTGATAGGTTTTTGATATTTTTGCTCTACCTATGTACTGATTTTTCTTAGTGCTGTAGATGATCAAGATCTGTTGTACCTACTACTATGCTATTCATGTGTAATTGATAACATCTTGATCATCTTCTTATTGTCTATGTGGTAAACATTAATTTAAAAAAAAAATTTACTACCTATCATCCTACCGCAACCCTTTTGAGCCATCATTCCTTTGGCCACTCGGTTGGCTGAATTGAGATTTTTATTTGTGCAAAAATAAATATATATTGTGTAACTCTATTACCTCCATCCTCCTTTGTTTCTCTTTGAGCCTTATTTTCTTGGCCAACCGGTTGGTTGAACCGGGTGAAAGTAGAACAATTAATTTTCATTGTTGGATTGTGCTATTTAGTTATGATGACTGATTACAAGTCTTCAGAAGTTTAGATCATCTCTGTGAAATTAAAAGGGGTGTCAACTTACCTTTTATGGGCTCAGGCTATTAAAACCTACATTTTCTTTAAAGAGAAATTGTCCTTGTTGCTTGACGATGCACCTAACCATGATCCTAAGGATCCAGAATTTGTGAAGACATATAATACATGGCTTCATGATAATTTTATAGTTCAAACTTGGTTATGAAATAGTATAGAGTCTTCTATCTTACCTACTGTGATGTTTTATGATACCGCCAAAGTCATCTAGACTGACTTAAAAGAGACCTATGGTCAAGATAAGAATGTTTTTAGGATTTATGATTTTTATGAGAGAATGTTTACTTATTCCATTGGTGACAAATCTCTGATCGATTACTATGAAGGCTTCAAAGGCCTTATTGAAAAGATCCAGGCTGTGTAGCCTCTTTCAACTGATATTAACAAACTAAAGATTCAACAGTCTGAGTTTTATGTGATTAAATTTCTAGCTGGCCTTTCTCCTGAGTATCAAGCTGTAAAGAGTCAGTTGCTTACAAGGGCTTCCATACTTACCCTAAGAGAGACGTTCTTTCGTCTCCAACGTTTGGTTCCTTAGACTGACACTTCCCAAGAAGATACAACTGCTTTGTTTACTGGCCGTGGTCGGGGTACCTCCTTTAGGGGTCGTGGCTCTAATCGAAGTCTTGGTCGTGGTCGTGGTCGTGTTTTTGGCCGTTCTCAAGTTGATAAATCTGTCCGCTTCTGTACTCATTGTAACAAACCCAACTACATTGCTGATACCTGTTGGGGTAAATTTGGTCGTCTAGAATGGATAGATAATTTGGTGAATACTGTTACCATTGATGATGCATCACCGGCTGCACTGGTTCCACTATTTACATCTGCTCCATCCTATAATCAGTATGAAGCCCTTCTTCGAAGGGTTCAAAACCTTGAGACTACTGGACCTTCTTCTACTGTTACTTTGGCTCATATAGGTAGAAATGCTTTTCTTTTTTACACATCCCATCACCATTGGATCATTGATTCAGGTGCTACCTGTTACATGACAGGTGAGTCCTCTGTCTTTTCATCTCTTCATAACACAAATAAACCTATTACTATTTACCTTACTGATGGGTCTTCTACTAATGCATCTCAGTATGGTAATGTCTCCCTTAATCAGTCTATGTCCTTACCCTCTGTCTTACATGTACCTAATTTTTCTCTTAATCTTTTGTCTATTAGTCAACTAACTAAATCTCTCAATTGTGTTGCTACCTTTTATCTATCCTATTGTACCTTTCAGGATCTCAGGACCAAGGAGATGATTGGTGGTTGACGTGAGCATGCTGGTCTATACTACTTGGACCCCACTGAACGTTTACCTATTGCTGCAACTACCACTACTACTACTACTATCTCTCTTCAATGGCATCAACGGCTTGATCATTTGTCTTTATCTAAGATGAAGGTTCTTATTCCTAGTTGCAAGTCTCTCATTTCACTACAATGTGAGGCTTGTGAGTTAGAAAAACATCATCGTTCGTCTTTCCCTTCTAGTCCTAGTCCTAAGAACTCTACTCCATTTTCTTTAGTGCATTTTGATATTTGGGGTTCTTGTCGTGTACCTAATATGTTAGATTTATCTTATTTTATAACCTTCATGGATGATTTTTTCAGGATGACCTGCTTTATTTAATAAAAGATCGTTTTAAGTTTTTTTCTATTTTTAAAAGGTTTCATATGAAAATTCTAACTCAATTTGGTGTTCTAATTAAAGTGTTGCGAATAGATAATGCCCTTGAATATGTTCAAAATACTATTTCTAATTTCTGTTTTGCTAATGGTATTATCCATCATACCAGTTGTACCTATACCCCTCAACAGAATGGGGTTGCTGAACGCAAAAATAGACATCTTTTGGATATTGCTAGGTCCCTACTGTTTCATATGAATGTCCCTCAATTTTATTGGTGTGATGCTGTTTTGACGGTCTGTTTTCTCATTAATCATATGCCATCCTCTGTTTTACACGATAAAATTTCATTTCGCCTTCTTTATCCTAACACTCTTTTGTTTCCTATTCATCCTAGAGTTTTCGATAGTACATGCTTTGTTCATATTATGCATCCCAAGTTGGGAAAACTTTTACCCCGTTATCTAAAGTGCATATTTCTTGGTTATTCCCATACTCAAAATTGGGTATTGGTGTTTTGATCCTACTACTAAACGTCATTATGTCAGTCCTGATGTTACATTTTTTGAAGACAAACCATATTATCAAGTCGTGGTGCCACATCCTTCACCTTCATCTGAACCACCAATCCCTTCGGTTTCGTCTGATGATTCTCCACCTCTTGATGCATCTTCTCCATCTGATGACCCACCACCTCCCCTAAAGGTATATCAACGGCGTTCTAAAGTGCCTCCAACAAGTACTACACCAGCTGCTCCACCGACGACTACTACTTCTCTTGATCTTGAGTTCTCTCTTGATCTTCCTATTGCTCTTTGTAAAGGTACTCGTACTTGTAAAAGTATTTTTTCTATTGAGCATTTTGTTTCCACAACTCATCTCCCTCGTTGTCACCAAAAT
Source organism: Protea cynaroides (assembly GCA_028583415.1). NCBI lineage: Eukaryota > Viridiplantae > Streptophyta > Magnoliopsida > Proteales > Proteaceae > Protea > Protea cynaroides. The sequence continues at coordinate 35,328,404 of CM053272.1, read as the reverse complement.
TTAGTTCACTTGTTATCTACTACTATTATTCCTACTTCATTTTCCCAAAGCCTTGTCTCATCCAGGATGGAAGGCAACTATGGATGCTGAGATGGATGCCTTAATGGCTCGCCAAACATGGACGCTTGTCGATCTTCCTGAAAATCATTCAGTGGTTCGTTGCAGATGAGTTTATACAATAAAGCATAATTCTGATGGTATTATTGATAGACTAAAGGCATGCTTAGTTGCCAAAGGGTTCACTTAGACTTATGGAATGGATTATTTTGAGACATTCTCCCCTGTTGCTCGTCTTAATTTTGTTCGTGTTATTATCTATTTGGCTGTGAACCTTGATTGGCATCTTTATCAGATGGATATGAAGAATGCATTCTTGTATGGTGACCTACATGAGGAAGTATACATGGACCAACCTCCAGGGTATGTTGCTCAGGGAGGGAACTCAACTAAGGTGTGCAAATTGTTTAAGGTAATTTATGGTCTAAAACAATCTCCTCGTGCATGGTTTGATAAGTTCAGCACTATTATTATAGATTTTGGCTTTGTTATGTGTTACTCTGATCATTCTATTTTTGTACGACGTCGTTCCTCTCATGTCACTATTATTGCCGTTTATGTTGATGATATTATTATTACAGGGAATGATAAGACAGGCATTGCTGAAATCAAATCTTATTTGAACGCTCACTTTCAGATGAAAGACTTAGGTCTTCTTCATTATTTTTTGGAGATTGAAGTGGTTCGTAGTAGTAAGAGCATTAGCTTGTCTCAAAGAAAGCATGAGCTTGATTTACTTTCTAAATCAAAAGTTCTTGGAGCCAAACCAGTTGATACACCAATGGACCCACATCAGAAGCTTGAAACTTGTGATAGTCCTGACTATTCTGACATTCATCAATACAGACGCTTGGTTGAAAAATTGATTTATCTAACTGTAACTCGGCCTGATATTTCTTTTGCTGTTGGGGTTGTTAGTCAGTTTATGCATGCTCCTAAAGTTGCTCATTGGGAAGCAGTCTGTCGCATATTGCGGTACCTCAAGAAATCTCCTGGAACTGGTCTTATTTATCATCAGCATCGACATCTTGAGATTGTTGGTTATTCTGATTCTGATTGGGCATGAGCTGATGGTGATAGACGTTCCACCACTGGATATTGTACTTTTATTGAAGGTAAGCTGGTTACTTAGCAGAATAAGAAGCAAACAACTATATCGAAGTCTAATACTGAAGCTGAATATCGTGTTATGGCACATACTACTGCTGAATTGTTATGGTTGAAGACTCTTATACAAGAACTTGGATTTTTTGTCTTTAGACCTATGTCCTTGATGTGTGATAATCAGTCTGCTATTTATATTGCAAGTAATCTAGTCTTCCATGAACGTATTAAACACATAGAGGTCGATTGTCACTTTGTTCGAGATGTTGTTATAAAGAAGATAGTTGTTACTCCCGTTGTATCTTCATCAAATCAACTTGCTAATATTCTTACGAAGCCATTGTTTGGACCAGCGTATTGGTTAAACTGTCACAAGCTTGGATTGGATGATCTGTATACTCCAAGCTTGAGGGAGGTTGTTAATGTTGCACATTAAATGAGCCCATGGGGCCCATATTAAAAACAAATCACCTTTTAGGAGACCAGCAGTGTCACTGGCGGTAATTAGTGCCAGCGACATTGACTGACTCACTTCTTTCCTTTCTCTTTATTATTTTGTTTCCTTATTTCATTGTATTTTGTTTCTTATTTTAATCTCTTTGATTATAGAGATTTCCTTATGTAATGGGTTATGTTTTGCTTATAAATACAAACTATGGACTACAGAGAGAGCTATTGATCTTGGCTCTAGCTCATTGCTGGTTTTCATGATCTATTCTCCTCTTCTTCTTCTCTCTTCATTCTTTGTTTTTTTTCGTTTTGTGTTTGAGATTGTATGATTTTGTTCCATATGGCATAAGTCCTAGACCTGATCGGGATTCATGCAGAGTTACAAGCCAATACACTGGAACCAGTTTGGTCAAATTCCAACCATTGGGGCAGAAAGTCGCATCGATCTAAAAGGCTAACCATATAGCTAATGGCCATTAAAATAATTAAGTACAGAATCTAGCTAGCATCCACGTAGTCCAAAGCAAGTGTAAGTGATTTCAAGCAGTAAACAATAACCTAGCCATTAATTGGATGATGCATAACTTGGAGACTTCATATAAATTTACTACCAACTCAAAAATAAGAAATTCAAAAGTACATTGTGATAAATGAATCCTCGTAGTGGATACAGAAGGATGAACCCCATTGCACATCTGCTCTCCAAATCTATTTCTTTATAGTGAATTTATCAAAATAACCAAGTAAAACTCGCATCACAAAATCCAAATGGAATCGAAGTCCAAGTAGCCGCCGTGTTAGTCTTCCTCGGAACTCGTTAATGGGATCAATGAAAACCAAAAGTTGCAAGCAGAAAGCTTTGGAATTGGGACTTGTCACCTCCACAGCATTCCATCATTCCACCCTCTTGTCTATTTCAAGACTAAGGCTAGATGTTCTCTCCATAAGCTGTCGACAAAGCCCTATAGCTGCCTTCACCCAACAGTAAGCACTCACAATGAAAGAGAATAATCCTTCTTATTGACCCAGAAATGCGCCAATCTGCCTTTAGGGCTTGCAGAAATCAGGAAGCGGGAGGCCTTTGACTTCCATTTGCTTATACATCCATTGCCAGTTCTCTGGTGTAACCTCGCCCCCAAGTGAACGGATCACAGATCCGCCACTGCAGGAGCCTATACTGCAGCATTCCTCAAGAGACAGCCCTTTCACTAACCCATACAAGAACCCACTTGCAAAGAGGTCACCTGCTCCGGTTGCATCAGTTGCCTGTGTTCCTCCTATGGCCGGAACTCTGACTATCTGAGAGTAAAAGAACCACTTTCTTTTAAGTATAAAATCACCAAAGACAGACATTACGCCACTGAGTTGGGCTTCTTGTCCTTGAGAGACAAATGCTAAGAAGAATTATCTTAATACTGAAATAGTTGCTAGATACAAGTCAACTATTTCTCCCCCACGCTTAAAGATATAATCTTTGAAGATATGCACATTTCTATAGACGAGGGGCAGGTAGACAAGCTAATCAAAAGTATGAAAATCCCTCAATTTAGTCAATTTTAGTCTGTATATGATAAACCAAATACCAAAAAGGTTACAGCTTACTGACCTCTTTCCCATGTTTTGCTATGCATCCATTAGGGCCTAATGTAACCACGGCCCATTGGCAATGTTTGGCCAGGAACCCAACAGCAGCCTCTGGATCAGCATTTTGCTCACCCCTAAAACCATTTGAAGAACAATCAGATTGAGTAAATACATGTTAATCCATTTCATAAAATCAATCGGTTCTTGAATCAAGGTTCTTCAGCGAAATTTTACAGAACTATTTTTGTTTCGATAGATCCGTTGAAATGAAATGTTAGTCAACTTAACAGGAGTACAAGAATTCGGCGAAATTTGCCTAAATGAGAAGAGGAAGAGGAACAACATATTTCTATGCCTAATTTTGTGGGTTCTAATTCCTAAACCATAACTATTGTTTTAATTGAATGTTATGTGTTATAAGCATAAATTATGTGTAAAATAGGTTCTATAAGAGAAACCATACAGTTAAACTACACTACATACTGGAAACATCGAGTCTGAAACCAAACTACAACTGCTATAATAGGCACTCCCTGGAGTTTCTGGAAAAATTCCACTGTTTAGAACACCAAAAGGGAATTTCTGTACATTTCGGCAAACTTACCAAATTTGCCTCCATTTCACCCATTTCAACTAAATATTTCAGTTTTGGCAGCGGCTAAATGGCCTTCCTCTCCAAAATTTTGAATCTTATCTTGAACGAAGTCTTAAATGTGAGATATTCTTATCTCGAACATGATTCACCACATGGTGATTTATGTATCCCCAACCTTAGTTAAACTTCCCACCAACAAAACATCTAGCAATAAAAGTGTTACTCCTCCCCCTCCCCCTTCTTTTCTTTTCATCCTACTTCATGAGTGAACTATTACACAACCATTGAATTTTCAACATCGAAATTTATTTACATGTACTTCAATTGTCCCAAGTGGAACATTTGAATCCACATCCTCCATGAGCAGAGTGTCCACGTTAGTCACATAATTTACACGCAATAATGAGTGATGGAAGAAACCACAAATGAAAATTAAAATAATAAAATTGGTCACGATTTGTATAAGTTAAAGCATGACCAGGTTTTAATCACCTTAGCAGCTCTTTTGCTTCATCCTCATTGGCAAAACAGAGGTCAATATCCCCTGATTCAAGTAATTCAAGAAGGGGTGACTTGAAGTTTCGAACCATCTGCTCGAAGTTTAAAATTCCAACACAAATCAGATGAGATAATCACATCATAGTCTGAGGATTAAAGTTTTTCTTTAATAATATACAAATTAGAAATTTATACCTCAAAACTAGCCAAATCCAGGGAGATAGATACTCCCTCTTGCTTAGCAATCCTAATTGCCGCACGAATAACTTCCAGACTGGAAATCGCATATCTCACAACCAACCACTGTTGAGTGAAAATAAATAAATGAAATGAATTTAGAAAGAACCTCTAAGCTAATTTGGTATTTTATACTCTACCAAGTATAAATGGAATATCAAAAGATTCAAGTTATGTGGCCCTTATTCATGAACTGGAACCCACCATGCGGGCTCATAAATTGTAGGCAACTCATGAATCCTTACAACTATCTTTTTCCATCCAAAAGAATCAACTAATGGGTGAATTTTTGACACATGAGTTCTCTCGTAGCTGAGATCATACAAAACAATGGCAGGTCCAAGCCATGATGTGCTTTCATATATGGCTATACTAACCACCACCATAAACAATAGCCATACTAGATTACCTGAGAAATATTTTCTTAAATTTTTTATTTGTTCATGTAATCATAGGAAAGAAATAGATCAATGGAATTAGATGTAAAGTAAGAGATGCATCACCTTGGAACCTGTAAAATCCTCTCTAGTTAATTCATCTGCCTGAAACAGAATCCAAATAATGAGAAAGCATGTACATATAAAGATCAGCAAATGTCTTGTAATTATTCCCTATTGTCTCTTCATACTTTTATTTGATTCCAAATGGTACTCATATTTATTTATTACTGGTAAAAATACAAAAAAAATATTAATGAAACTGACAATTAAACGAGACAATTTTTATAGGACAGTGAAGAAACAACATATAAACAAATTTAGTGTAGCTGAAATGAGAATATTGAGATGAATGAGGGGTAAAACTAGAAAAATAAAATAAGAAATTAATAAATTAAAACTAATTTAGAGGTAGCTCTGATACATGAAAAGTTACAAAAATATCATTCCAAGTATCATGGATGTGTGCAATGGAGGCATTTGAATGCTCCAGTAGGAGTTATTTGATTAAAATTGAAGGAGGAAAAAGAGCTACCTAAAATGACTATAGAATAAATGGTGAGGAAAAACATGCATAGTGTAGGACTACAAACAAATATGGCTTTGAATAAAGTTGATCGGAGAAAAAAGATCCATATAGCCGATAACTCTTTGGTTGGGAAATGGCTGAGTTTAGTTGAATTGAAAATTAACGAGACAAGAAAAACCCCGTTCACCTGAAGTCTAACAGCATTTGACAGACAGGGTCGCATGGTCCGATTGCCCACTGCATCAACCAAGCAAACACACTGGGGTATGTGATAAATTAGCACAGGATCAACAAGGACAAACGATATAATATCAAATGATAAAATAGGACCCAGGGGGAGTTTAGTATCACTTAAAGCATGCAACTCACTTGTGCCGTGGGTCCTTTCTTCAACCTCAATCTTGAAAGGTTCACTCCATTGGAGCTCATATTATGCACAAACAAGCGGCCCTGTTCATCATCCGCGAAGGCTCCAATTATTCCAGATGTGACCTGAAAGCCCACAGTCATACCTCGGACTGTATTAGCTACGCTACCGCCAGCTATTGTTACGATGGGGGATGGATCATCAGGGGTTGGAAGAATGTGGGTTTTCAGCTCATTTAATATATGCTCTAGCTCTTCAATAGCAACCTAATCAGGATCAAAGAAAACGCTTCAGTTCCACAAATTGCCATATTTATTCCCCAATAATGACACATCCACATCCTCCACGTCTGGAGGGAAGCACACTGAAGCAAAGAAGAGAATATTAAGGACCCTTTTTCCATAATGATCAAATAAATATGAAAAACAAAGAATGTGCGATATTCAGCATAAAAGACAAATCAAATTATCAGTAAATAATAACATCTCCTGTATTTTGATGTATCTGGTGAGGCCGATAAATCGTGAACTGAAACCTCACGATGCAGAAACTCCCATCCCAAAAACTAAGGATAACAGAAGTATATATTCGATGTGGGAGCTCAAGAAATGAAATTCTAGCATAAATGTAGGAATTGAATCTTGATTATACTCGTATTACTGTCTAGGACGACCAAATACTTCCGACAGAAATACTACAAAAACAAGATGATTCAAGCGAAAAAAACACACACACACACACACATGACCACTGATAGAAATACTACAAGTAACAGATAGAGTCATTATTAACTTCTCAATAAAACAACGAGAGTGACGTGAACAACAGTGAAAGCTAGAAAAATAAAAATTTGGAAAATTAATATCAGAAATGGAAGAGAAAAAAAAAAGCATAAAACAGGCGAAGTAACGAAGCAAATCTGGAACAGATTGAAATTAGAGAAAATGAGCAATTAAGGAATGTGATTGGGCAGGAGGCAAATCTGGGTACCAGCTGAGAGCCACCTCTCTCTCCGGAAATCTGGTCCAGTAAAGACCAATCCACCCTGGCGACATGATCCACAAGGGCCGATGACTGAAGTCCGAGGACGAGAGGAGCCTTCTTGTCCTTCTTGGGCAGGGGGCTCGGTAGTTCTTCGGCCCCCATATCTGCAACTACACTTCCCAGTTCCCCACCCCCAACACTACTTATATAACGGATGGAATAATGGAACAAAACTTCAGATTTTTTTTTTTTTTGTCAAGTTGGAAAAAATCGGCTCCTCTTATCCCGTTTCTCCAGCCGTGATCTCGCGGCTGAATTCACCCAACACGCATATCGATATATTGGAATGCATGTCCGTAAACTTCGACAGTTGGAACTCTCCAACAACAAGAGAGGATCCAAACCCGAATAAATTATCCCCAAGGACATCTTGAGCTTATTGAGGTGTTAAATTATCCCCTTAGGGTGTAAATTGTCTCCTAATGGCCAGTTACGCTAGCCGTGATCGTACAGCTTGAGTGTACTTGATGCATATACCGATATGTGCGCCAAGTGCACTCTAGCTGTGCGATCATGGCTGGTGCCTCTCCATTGACCTGTGAGGATTTTTACTTTTCTATTCTCCACCCTACATATTGCTTGTAACATAAGCCTTCCACTGTGCACAAGATTACGATCCAACCTTTTTCACATTATTTTTCTTTTCAATACACCAGATAAAAGGGAAAATTTCTCTCATCTACCTCAAGAATACCTTTAAGGCAATTTCCCCCAACTTGACCAACAATGTCAACTAGTCTTGTGATCTTTCTAGTCAGAGAAGACAGATAAGTTTGAGGGTATTATTATTCTAAATATATTTGTGATGATGAATCTATCACTACATAGATTGGAAAGAAATATTTTAAAAAATAGGGAAGGTGGTTGACATTGTGTGTCGAGTTGGGTTTTATTTTTTTTGGATAGATTACAATTTGTGCCAAGGAGATAGTTGCCTTAAAGGTATTCTTCAGAGGAGATGAGAGAAATTTTCCCTAGACAAAATGTGATCACGAACAGTTTTAATGAAGGGTTTCTCTTCTTGACACCAATTGGGTGTCAAGGCCATATTGACAACGATTCATTTTTTGAACACTGTGATTGAGCCATCATGTAACTTCGAATACAAAAGAGATAATATTGGTATTTAAATTTGGAAAAAAAAATGGATTTTACACCAATCTGATAGACACCCATGACCCAACACCGGTGTCAACCATAAATAATACCTATCCCTTAACAACAAAAATAAATCTTACAACTGCCCAGTATGTGTGGGATCTAAAATTTGCACCTAATTCCAGACAATGAATCCCATCTAATGCTTAACCAAAAAAAAAGAAATAAAAAAAATCTAGTGAATGATTCACCATCATCAACCGCACCCGTTGGTGGACGAAAATACCCACTCAGAAAACTTTTCTTTTTTATTTTTTTTTAACATAATATTTTATAGCAAACTAAATACAGCTTAAGATTTAGAAAAACAAAAAAAAAAAAAAGGATTAGGAATATAGAGAAAATGAAATGCACGATTCTCGGTGTACTTTTGTCTTTTCTCAAAAATCAAATCTTTTTTCTTTTTCTTTCAAGTGATCGGCTACCGTTTCTTCTAAATGACCAACTATCGATCATTTTTGTATTTTCATTTTACCCACTGACGCATAAAATTTCAATATACTCACTAGTGTCTAAATTCTTCTCCCGAAAATATATTATGAGAATCAAATAAAAACTAATAAATGGATTGGAATCCTATAGTGAAGATCTCATCTTCTCAAAGATGAATCTGTATGTATTCCATTATATTTTGAATAAATCGTTATACCTATAAAAGATTTTTTTCTCTTATAAATCCTAAATCAACTATAATTGAGATCCTTTCTAACATTGGACGGCCCAATGACTGAGGCTGTTGGATCATATGGCGCGCAGCCTCATGTATCGGACTGTGCACCAAGTGATCCGGACACCGCTCACTGGGACATACAGCCAGTGAAGTGGATCCCATTGAAGTCAACAATCATGTCCCTAGACTACCAACAAGAACATGTGCATCGGGGCAACGGACAACACGTTCAACAACAAATTTTTTTGTTTTTTTTTTTATGGTAAAGAGGAAGAGAAGAGTGTGATCCAAGCCAAGATATGTTATAATATGTTAATATTGGAGGGCGAATATGTAAAATATATTGTGGTTGCACGGGAACCACCAATGCAGAATTCAGAGTCCCAAAAAGACAGACTACCAATTATTGGTTGTAATCAATCATACACAAGAATCAATCAATGGAATCACCGACTGAATTAAGATGATGAAGCATCAAGAGCTGAATGAAAGAGGGAAAAGATCAATAAAAGTCCATAAAAGTCAGTGGTGAATTTTTACTATTTTTTTAAGGTTTTTCAAGGAGCCGAAAGCAGCATCGGCCGAGATGCCTGTTGTTCGCCATTACTTTTAAAGATTCCCACCCAAGTTGTCATTTGGAAGGCTTATAAAATATCTCCACTTTCACGGGACTTTCTTTCTTTCTTTGTTAACAACATTGGCGCGGCTCAGTAACTATAAATAAGGGAGAAAGTTTTCCTCCGGATGTGTCTGTCTGCGTATATAAACAAATTGAGAGATGATCTAAAAAACAAAGAAGATCATTCTAGGATTCTCTTTCAATATCAATTAGAGCATGGGAATGGATTTCATCAAATGGGCTCATATGGTTAGGTTTGGATCCTCCTCTATTGTTGGAGGGATTCTGATCATGATTCAGTAGTTAGTGATTAGAATACATTCGATGCATCTAATGATCAAAGAAGTTGGACAACATGAAAGGATTTTTTTTCCCACATGGACATAGTCCACCATGAGAGAGGGTAGAGAGTCATGATCGGAAAAGCTAGTTGTCACCGACATAGGCAACAACTATACTTATCAAAGAGTAGTTTAACCATCACATCTATAAGATCTAAGGTGTCAAGGGCTGGTCCAAGTCAAGTCGGTGTTGAGGTTTATAGGGTATGACCAAAACATGTTCATTAATAGGTTTAGGTTAGATGGGCTTCATTGTGCATATTAACTAGCGTACCATCCAGTTTCGGGTTGTTATTGGGCTAAACTTATCAGGTTGTTCAAGCTGGTTTGGGTTGAAAACCCGATAGGAAATCCATTAAGGTCATCCAAAAAGCTAAAGTAGTAAAGCTAGGCTTAATATTCAGTCTAAATCAGGCCATTATCAGGTTCAAACTCATCGGTCTAATTTTTCCAGATGGTTTTGGGCTAGCCCTGACTTGACCGAGACCGGTAGAATATGTCATACCTCAACCTGAAACATGTTCAATAACAATTTGGTCTAGATCAGTTTCAGGTTAATTCGGTTTGGACCATCAGTTTGGTCCCAAAGGGTAACCCCCCTAGCTAATAAGATCTATATAAATCTAAGAAGGGCTTTCCTGGAATATCAAAAGTACCTTATCCCTATATATTGTTGTTTTCCTAATGATCAATGAGTATGCATCAAAGGAAATCAGGTACAACACTTTCGTCACTTGGTAGGTGACATAAAAGTGGACCCGCTACCATAATCGGTCAATGATATCATAAATTATTGGAAATGAAAATTTGGCAAAATTACCTTAATCACATTTCATAAATAAATAATTAATGGATTCTTTCCCTTCTACAAAAAAGATAAGATAGCCAATGATCCTTCACGAAGAATTTTTTTTATTCATTTTTTCTATGTCATCAAAAGAATTGATAGAAAAATAATGTGAGAGGGTGTATCTTATGCCGAAGACTTTTCTTTAAAATTATTAATTCAAGATTTAAAAATAAAAGAAATAACTACCTATACCTCCTTTGGAGCCTATCCTCTCCAGTCACTTACCGGTGAAACAAGAAAAGGGAAATGTGGGAGTCCTATATTGAATCCCGTAGCTCCCCTCTGTCTCGTGTCACTGATTCACTGATACTTCCAAATGACTGGAGAGAAGCCATTCCTCTTCTTTAATCTCATATAGCTGCTTGTTTCCCTCCCTCGAGCACCTACGCAGAGGGTAAAAGCCAAGGGATTGGTAGGAATTGAGATATATTTATATATACTAACTAGGGTTTTAGAGTAGTCTGGGATAGGTCCTGTTTGCCTTTAATTATAAGCTTACCTTGCCTGTGCTCCATGGTACCTGCACGAGATTAGAATGGTCGATCTAGTCATTCCAGGCCGATCCGTGTTGATCCCTTGAAAGCTGGTACTAATCCTCATATATGATAATTGGTAAAAAGAACTTTAAGGACAAAAAGGAAAATATAGTGGATTGGAATCCTTTGTAGTGACTACCAATGGCAGTGAGGATACTAGCCTCTCAAAGTGCATCAAGACAACTGCGGATGCATTTTGAGGGGTCAAGATCTCACTACCTTTGGCTGTCACTAAAATTTTTTTTTTGAATATAGTAACACATGCTAACCCCGTTTTGGACAGGGGAAGTATAGCTGATTATTTTGCCTCTTCCTATTCCGTCTCTTGTATTGGTGCTGGACAGGCTTAACTTTCAACATGACACATGTTAAGTACTAAGATTTACGACATTGGATTCTCTGTTGCCCTCTATTTCACTCTTATTTTCTTAAAAACCTCAAACCATACCGCTTGTTGCACTAAAATAACCCACATTTTTTTGGTAAAACTAAAATAGCCCACATGAGGGAAAAGATCCTCTTCTGCACTTCTATGTAGTAAAGACGATATTGAGAATTTAAAGGATATCCAGACTGTATCCCAATGCCCTCTCAACGTTCAGGATCAAGTCTACTCACGGAAGTGCAGCAGACACTGTCATGCATTTTGTGTCATAATCAATCCTACAATATGACAAATGCTAAATACTTTTTTCTCCATTGGTTCCATTTGTTTAATATAAAATTTTTCATATAATATTTTTTTTTTTTTATCAATTGAAAAAAAATTTATATATAAAATATTACACAATAAAATTTTATGTCATTATGTCAAAACAAACAAAATGTTATGTTCTCTTTGTTCAGAAATATTTGTTTCATTATAAAATTTTTCATATAAATGATATTTTCATAACATTACCACTTTTTTGTAATATTTTTCTAATGATTTGTTGAAATTTTATATAATAATATATTTATTCCTTCTCCTTTTTACATGGAAACAATAAAAAAACTCTATTTCTCAATGTTCCAATGTCAAGTGCTTTAATTATTCCAATTATCCGCAAATGATCAGCAAATTGTAAGTACAAGCCAAAAAATATCTCTCTCAAAAAAAAAATAGTAATCTTGGGTAACAGACCCGAGAAAAATATAGTCCCCGTAACATTAGTTCTCTGGAAATGGGGTTCCCGTTTAACCAGAAAGAACAAGTAACAGCCAGAAAGGCACACCATGATTGATCCTAAAACATGGCAGGGTACCAAAAATTATTTTTAAAAAAAACCGAAGGCAATTTGCATAAAAACAAGTATCTCTTTCGCGTAAAGTAGACACCCTCCTATGCTTAATCCTAACTTTACGAAGCCTTGGGTGCTTTATCTGGCAAGATGTTATCAGGAAGGATAAGCTGTGGAGGCACCTCACGAACAACTCCGAGCATGGAATCATACTCCTCGTCTCGACGAGCAAATTTCTTGCGTAGTGCCTTCTCTAACTCAATCACATCGAAGCTCTTTGCATTCTCAGCAGCATGGACCACTGCTAAATTGGTATAATTGGTGGCTGACTGAGAGATGAAGGCGATCTCTTCCTCCGTAAGCTTCCTCAAGAATTTTGCTGGATTACCTCCCCATACCTGTGGAATACAAATCACAGAAGATTAAAATTCACAATTCTTGTTACACAAAGCAGCATGACAATAATGATGAGAACCTCACTCAGTGGAGTTGATTTGTTGCAACATGCCAGCAACACACTAAAATTGCATGTCCAGTCATGTTATTCTTAGTCACATTAACTCAGATTATGAAAAGAAGAGATCATACTCGGGGTCCATTTGACCATGATTCCCACGAAGGGAATCCTTTCCAAGGGGATATCTCTCCATGACAAAACAAGCCAAATTACAACGCCAACATTACTTGGTTACTCATATTCTTCCAGGCAGGCAGAATGAAACTTGACCAGCAGTACAAAAAAAACTCAATTCAGATGATCATGCACACGCAAAAGGCCAACTTTCCCAAAAACATGGACCCCTATGAAAGAGAGTACCAACAGAGACCTGCATGCATGCTTACCATCTTATCAGGGAAGAAGGGCTGGCATCATTGGCTAAGGTATACTTAGGCTATATAAGATTGGATGTAATATGTCAAAAAAGTGCAACAATTATATGAAGAAAAACCAATAGCATAACAGAAACTAGTAGAGATGTAGATATTAGCTGACAAGTGAATATATTATTTCCTTAGTATAGTTTTCTAAACAATGTAACAAATGTAGTTGAAAATTTTGGTTTCTGTAATCAGCAAGGTTTCTTACCAAAAAATAATAATAATAATAATAATAATAATAATAATAATAATAATAATAATCAGCAAGGTTATGAATAGGTTAGTTACCCAAAAAATAAAAAAGATTATGAATTGGTTATAAAATATTCACAGGAAATTTTCCAATTTGTTTTCTGTTTTAAATTTATATTAAATCCAACGAGAAAGGACCTTAGTGGAACTTGAAAATTTAGTCTCCAACCAGTGCCATAAGCCCTAAAGTTTTGCATATAAGAACCGTCATTTACAGGACAATAATTTAGCACATGATATAAAAGCTGATGACAGGCAGATAGACCGGACATCACTCTGGTGCATAACAAGAAAAAAAATTCAATACGCAGCACCAGAAAAGAAAGAGAATTATTGTTTGCAGAAGAAAAAAATGCTGGATAATTTTGATCACAGAAGTTAAAACCTGCAGAGATCCAAAGCAATCATATATGCTAAATCCTGTGGAAGGAAAGAAGCACTTTTAAAATCCTTTGCAGAAAAGTGTGCAGACAGACCTCTCCACATGGAATCCTTGTATTTTGCCTTACAAGGGCTCCTCCAGCAACCATGGCATGCTTCTCAACAACCACCCCATCAAGCAGGGTTGCACCCATACCAACAAAAGCCTCGTCCTCAACAGTACATCCATGTAAGACAGCACTATGACCTGTCAATTCAAGCTTCAAATCATAATGCAAGACCCAACTGACAAAACACATACATGGTCACTTATCACAGGCATATATAGAAAAACCCACCTACGGTAACATTGTCTCCAATGATCGTTGGTAAGACCTTTCCACTGAGATTAGACTTTGCTACATGCACGAGTGAGTTGTCTTGTATATTAGTTCCAGACCCAACACTGATGCTGTTAACATCACCTACACAAAGAGGCAATATTCTGACAAGAATAAGCAATTGCAATGAAGATCACCCATCAAAATCACTAAATAAATAAATACAATTATAAGTTCAGATCCAGTGAAATAATTAAAATTAGTGGATAGAACTATGACAACATAATGTTCTGGAGAAAAATAAGCCAAAACCAAAAGAGAACTAACAACAGAATAGCTACAAAACTGCTAATAAAATTCAGTATGTTAATGGACAGCTGAAAATCCAACTAAATCAGATATGCATTCAGATAGTCATCTATCAGCCCCACTAATACCTTCCCCAGTAACACTCACAATGTACTAGTATTTATTTTTTACAATTAAGCATTGTATAGAAATTTAGAATTATAAACAGAAGTTGAAAAAAAAAAGAAAAAAAAGAAAGAAATATGACAGCTGTTATAGTAAGTCAATAATGTAAGTATGTAATTAAAGGGAGAGTGAAAACCATGCTGGCGGCATGTAATGGATTGCCACACCCAACCAATAGGGGCACGGGAAAGGGCAGTATCATGGTTCGTACAACAGGGGGTCAGGGGAGGCTGGAATAGTGAGCATGTCAGAGAGGAGAACGTGAGAGGGCTCTACACATCACTGGCGTGTAGAGCATTTTACCATATTTAACTCATGTCTTCATTTTCCAAACCCTTGCAGTTTCCCTGGTTCCTCAACTTTGTAATGGGGAAGCCTTAAGCCAGTGGCAAAGTCTGCGATGAACTCTGTAGAACCGCCCTTCTCTGATTTGCATTTTTTTTGGGGAGAGGGGCGGGGAGAGGCTTATTTGGGGGTTGTAACATTCTGATGTGATGTCTTCACCACAAACTCAAAGCAATATCTTTCTTCTGTTTTTTCTTCAACTACTGATCTAGCATTTGATCACTTGCCTTGTTCCCTTTTAGCCCACCTGATAGGGAAGCAACACAGGTGACCAGGCTGAAACAAACTGAGCCTGAACTCGACCATGCCCAACCCAGTTTAGTTCAAAGCTGAACCCAAATTCAGCATGGGTTGCACCTTTGCCCAGGTTCAATGTCACTAGAACTTCGATTAGGCTCAGTTAAGGTTGTGACAAGCAATACTCCATCTCTCCGTGTTGTGGGGGTAAGGCTGATGGCAAAGAGGGTTTCAACACATCCAATTCATAGATCCCTCTTTGCTACAGGATCTCTATTCAGTCCAAACCCAAATTTAACAAACAAGAGTAATTGAAATTGAACAAATAAATCCACAACTTCAAATCCGTCTGTAAGAATGCTTCAAAAATTGGGTCATTGATCCTTAGGATATGAGGAATAATATCCCAGAAGATGAGCTTGATCCAACGGGTGGGATTGAAATCAATCTTGCTCGTAGGTCTCAAACAAGTATTTTGGCAAACCAGAATTATAAAATTATGAAAAAACTCACTTATCTTGAGATTCAACCGTTGGAAGATCTTCATGCGTAGAGAGGAAATACTCTAGGATGTGCTTGAAAACATACCCAAATTTGAATTTGATCCAACCATGGATGAAGAAATTATGAATTTTCAAAAAAACCATTATTATCTGAAAACAGGAATGAACAAAATAGGAGTTTCGGTTGAGTCAACCAAAATTCAATATTAAACTCTAGTCAACTCTCTCTCTCTCTACTGCCGCCAGTCTCCTTCTCTATTATTTATAAACTTTTGAAAGCTACAAAATATGAATTTTAGCAAATAGGAAACTTCTTAAATAAAAGAAAAAGAAACGATTCTAAAACTGAAATAAATAAATAGAAACTTCCTTTATAGACTAGGAAAATCTTTAAAACAACTTTTACGAAACTAAAATTTAGGAAAGTTCTAGTTTCCAAATAATTGAAAATTCTAAATAACTATAGCCTATATTTTAGGAAAGAAAATATGGTTCTCAATCAAAAGAGTCCTAATTCTACAAACTATTAACAATGCTGTCGATTACTAGAACTGGCGGTACTATAGTTTAAGTGGCTGTTTGCTGGTTGCTTAGCCAATATTCGACTGGCCCATTGGACTGACTCTTGGACTGCATATTCTTGGACTGCATCAAAGATTGTGTACATTTTGCCCCTCCCCAAACCCTGCAGTAGCGAGAGCCTGCCTCATGCACTGGGATGGCCTTTTTATTTTGCATCCCACCTGATGGATTCATAATTTCCATGGAAAGGATCAAGCAGAGTTGGATGTAGATAGTTTGGTGAATCCATGGTTATATGTGTGTTTAGGGTTAACAAACGATTGGTCAATGGAAGCATGGCCTTCCTCCTTTATTTATTTACTCTCTTTTTTGCGAAAAACGATCTTATTGGAGAACAAAATAACAGGTTCTTTATTATTAGAAAGTCAAAAACCTAAAAATCCTTCAGGGATTTTCAAAATTTGAAAAAAAAAAAGAGTGTCTTTCAGACTTTATTCAGTTTTATGGTATGCTTTTGGCTATGGTTAAGAAAAACAATTCTCTTCTAACAGTGGTTTGATGGTCAAATACAACTTCATTCCGAACAGCTTTTTTCTCTTTCTTCATTCCTCATTCAATTATCCTCGCTACATTACTGCAAACAATTTTCTTGGTATTTCATATAGATTTTGCTTTTGTTTTGCTTCTCCAAATGTCACTTGGAGTATTAGACCCACAACCAGTTTAATAAATAAACTTAGATATAATTAGTGATCATCAAGAATTTGTCTACTCTCTATGAACTGCCATTTACAAGGAGCAATTCTGCCCAACACTTTCATAAACCAGGAGTAAAGCACTTCAGGCAAGAGCTTATAAATTCTATACACATGACTAATAGGCTGATAATCTAAGTAATGTAGGAACACTCCAATGGCCCAATCAAGTAGTCTGGATATCCCCCACAGAGAATAGGTCAGCTGTTGGTGATTGGGAAAACCTTTCTCAGAGATTAACTTTGAATAGACAAAACTTACTTGTTTTGCATAATAATGGTGCAATTTAAAAGGCTATCAAGTTATCTATCCAGTGAGAACAAAATCTAGCAATAACAAGTTGTATTGGGAAAGTTATTCATTTATTTATTGATGGGTATTGATCAATGACAAGATTCAATTTCAGGAAGTCTAATTAGATTAGGAGTTCTTTCTCAAGTCTATCTCTTTACTTAGTAGTTATATTTGTTTGAAGGGTAAGCAATCATGGCAGTTACTGAATTGTAATAGTAGTCAGTTATTTAGTTGTTTTAGGATTTTTTTTTTAAGCTTTTAAAGCCAAAGTTAAAATTTGATTTTGGTAACGATAGTCTATATAAAGGGCAGTAAACAGCTTTTTTTGGTGTGAGATTCATGAAATATTGCTGTATTCCTAAGGCAACAGCCTGGTCACTTGCTGTTTAATTACATCTTATGCAGAGTATAATAGGTGTTTTCAACCCTTGCCTACATGACTTGGACATCAACCATCCATTCCTTCCCAATGCCAACCACCTCTCTCAAGGGCAGAGCAGTAACCTCTTTTCATGTTGCATCGGCAGTCTTTCATTGCTAAATTCACATACATGGGCGCCAACAAACAACTACGTTCTGACACCTACAGGCTGAATCTATCCCAGGTGACAAATCTTCCACATGCCAAAATGAAATGGACAACACCAACTGATAAACATGACACGGCACTTCGGATCTTGTCAGTTTGCTAAACCGTCAAACACTAACTTCTATAACACCAAATAGCCATTTGGTTTGTTTTAGATTATTCAAGTGTGTAAAACATACTGAGTGACTTAAAATTAGCAACATGAAATTGGAAAAAAAAAAGTGTATCAACAAATTAAAACAGAAGAGAGAGAGAGAGAGAGAGAGAGAGGCATACATTCTAGAGCTTACAAGGCCTTCATAGTATATCATCTTCCAACATAAATACAATATTCAATTACTCAAGATTTGTCCCGCTCAAAGTGATCGATTTGAACATCACACAAATTAAAAAACAAAAACAAGGCTGACAATTTCCAGGCCAAGATCCACGAAACACTCAGACCCATGCATTTAATGGCATGGATCACTTTCAATTTTAGTACAACGGTCAATTGAATGTTGGCAACTGAACACATTTAGTTATTTCCCCCAAGACTAGAGAGAATAAGTAATTCTCATCATCTAAAGATGGCATGTACCAAACCATAGACATCCTGAAAAGAATCTATAAGGATGCAACTTACCTCTCAAAACACATCCATACCAAATTGAGGATGCTCTTCCCACTTGGACATCCCCAATGATAGATGCACTTGGGGCCACGAATGCTTCTTTATCGACAACAGGAGCTTTATCAAATATATTCATTAGTGTCCTATGCCTGGAGACTGCAACAACATCAAGAAAAGAGATTGTTAGCCGATAACAAGAACGGAATTTATCAAAAAGACAATAGACCGCACACAGTTACAAAACAGAGACGCATAACTAGATTCTGTTAAAAGAAACACAAGGAAGTCATTTCCTCATGTATAAACAAATAATAACTTCCAGTTTATACTTATAGAGTATAACCGATGCTTCAATTTTGAAAGCAAACTTCTCCTGCCGTTTTTTAAAAGAGCTCTCATCTCTTTGGCATACCTATGTTATCAAATGGATTTAAAATCAAACCAAGTCAATGTTATGTTGATTCATGAGCAAAGCATACTATCAAAAAAGACACCCATTGAGCAGCTTTTTTTCTTTTCCTTCTTTTCCTTCTTCTTCTTCTTCTTCTTCTTCTTCTTCTTCTTCTTCTTCTTCTTCTTTTTTGCATAAGATGTAAATCCATGTCCAAGCACACATTTAGCCATTCACACGCATCTTTAGCATGACATGTTTTGATGCATCTGAAATTTAATAAGGGCACCATCCTACAAACTGGAGCAATTTCAACAAAGAGCCCCTAATCAAGTCCAGCTACTTTTCCAACAAGCCTCACAAGGAGCTCTAGGATCTCAGAACGATGGTATAAACAACAATCATAGAACATCATTGAACAAGAACTACAGCAAAAGCATCAATATAAATAACACAATACAACTAACTCAATATAACGTCAGATATTTATCAAACTGATGATATCACTCCCACCCTTCTCCCTCTATCTCTGTCACAATATCTCAATGTCCTCATTCCTTTCTCATGCATTTTAATTGTTATTGGATATAATGGTTGGTTCAAAACAAATATTTGTACAAGTTTTTCTCTCAGCTAACAGAAAACATTACATTTTGCTCACATATATGACAGCTGCCTAGGCACCTCTTTGGCAATACTATAGGGATAACATAAATAAATTAAAGCAACTGCAAGTAACTACAGTGCAAATAAGCTCTGAATAGAGTAAAAATAATGCTCACTGCTCAAGTACAACACAATTAGGGAGGTTATATATCTGATATTTGTGCTGATAACTGAAAGGGCTAGAGCGTTGAACTTTGACAGTTGTGAATCCTCTCAGATGAATTTCTGAAGACTGGAGTTGGATGTTATAGAATTATTCCAAAAGAGATGCTTCACCTTAGCACACAGAATAAAATGCAGCAAAAGACTGAAGAATTAGGTAGCTACTGGAGTTATGCAAGGAATGACAACTCACCTCATCTTGATTTGAACAACTGGCTATCAAATGCTCAGTCTAAGACAAGGTAATTGGGATATTAGGTGACTCTATTGCCTAAAATCAACATCAAAACTATCATGAAATCTAGCAACAGGTCATATGATGAAAGTGAGAAGTTAATCCTTGCAAGTTCAGAAAAAATGCATTTCTACTAACAATTATGCATATAACAATAAACGATTCAGTTGCGATGAATAACAATTTCCAGGAAGATTATCATCAAGTATAAGTGGAGAGAGTGGGTGGAAGTAACTAGAACAGTTCCCAAAAACTTCCCAATTATAACAAATTAAAGTGGAGATAGTTGTCGGTCATGACTCATGTGTAAATAAAGTACTAAAACACGAATTGACGTAAACATAAACAAACCATATCCATCTACGGAAATAATTCTAACAACGATTAGATGGTATCTATTTCCAGACATAAATTATCTGAAAAAACCTTTTTTATGGTGAACTTCCAGTTTAATCATCAAAACTATCAATTATCAACGCAGGAAAACTTTAAGAACAGATCCCTTCCTAAATAAGCGCAACATGATCAGGCTCCATCGACCCAACTCAAAACCATGACATGTCAATATCGGTGTGAGAAAACCCTAAACTACCAAATCGAACCACTTAAAAACAACAGGATTCTATACCGATCAAAAATGGACAATGTTAAAAATTCAAAGAAGAATTTGCTTCGAGCACATTCATGGAAGCCGTTAACCCCGCCATTGATTAGTCAAAGAGGAGGAAAGAAGAAATTTGAAGCATCACAAAAACTATATGCTCTACAATCGTACGTGTGAAAAATGTAAGGGAAGGAGCCACAAATGTGAGAAACCCAAAAGAAACTGAAGGAGACGTAGGGGTCGA
Organism: Protea cynaroides; assembly: GCA_028583415.1. Taxonomy (NCBI): domain Eukaryota; kingdom Viridiplantae; phylum Streptophyta; class Magnoliopsida; order Proteales; family Proteaceae; genus Protea; species Protea cynaroides. The sequence goes on along the minus strand of CM053272.1, from coordinate 35,307,642 downwards.
GCTAGAAGGGGAAGCTCACGTTGCTCTTGGAAGTAGTAGTTGCCCTGGAGACGGCAGCCGAGACGATCAATAGCTTGGCCAGTCTCGCGAATCCAGAATCCGACAGTATAGATCGCTTTTCCTAGTGTTCCCATCTTCTTCCGTGCAGATGATCTGAACCGCCTGTTCTCACACTATTCTGCCCGGCCTCAGCTTTTCGAGACGACGAGATGGGGGATTCAGCTGTGACTGAGAGGCTGAGAGCCAACCGAAGTAGGGAGAGAAAGGTCAAGGGAAGGCGACTAAGCGAGAGGGCACTCAGCTGAATTACTAAAAGACCCCTATCAGTTAAATCATTTCAGTCCTCAGACGGATGGACGAATCGCATTTTTGTGTCGTAGAAAATTTTTACATCGTTCCCTTGTTTCATGTAAAATGTCAGAAAAAAGAACCAAAAACAAAATCAGTAAAATATGATTTTCAATTCAGCTAGAACAAACATATTCTATTTCAATAAAAAAAATATATATAATCAATCGTAAATGAAGGAAGACATTGAAAAAAAGGAAAATTAAGAAAATTTTCATATATGATATCATTTGTAGGGAATATTTTACGAAGAAATAAATTGGAATTTCATCTTTCATGTATAATTTTTTTTAATTTTTCAACATCTTTCTTTGTATTTTACATTAAAATAAATAATAGAAAATCCAATTTTACATTTTTTTTTATATGAATACGAATGCAAATCATATCTCGGATAAGATGAGACTCAAATTTTGTAAACATTTAAAACCATCAATAATCTTCTCAAATGTCAAATTGCAGTCTTATTAGAATCTGCCACATGATAAATAGAGCTTTGAAGATCCGAACTACGGAAAAATGCATTGAAGTAGTAGTAGAAATAGGCATCGATTCTTAGCCCAAAAAAAAATATATATATATAGATATCAATGAAAATACATGTTAAATTAAAGAAATGATATTTGATTAAACTCTAAAATTGAATTTTGACTAATCCATAAGATGACATCTCTATCGAACAGTGAGAATAACCACATCATTTTCCCACTGTGGTAATTTTAAAATTAGCACGTAAGAAAATTAGGAACCATTTTATCAGTTTTTGATAGCGGATCTACTACCTCCTGTGAGTTACATCAAAACTACCTTAGGCAAGAGACATAACTTATGGAGTTAGATCCTCTCCCCATGGGTACCCACCCTCTCATGAATCCCATCACCTTGCATCGAGTGTGTGGCCCACAGGATGGATCCATGGGAGGGCACCCGTACAAGTGGAACCGACCTCAACTTGCGCTGTTTATGTCCCACAGCTGGAATCCAACCATAACTGTTGGATCAATCAAATTTTTTATACAAACTCAGTTTATAACCCACCATGTATTACACCTTGTAGGCTTGTAGCTCTCCTAATTTTGACAAAAGTTGAATAACATAGTGTAATACTTAGTATCAAACTTACTTGAGTCAAGGATTTTATTTCTTCCTTATTGGGTAAACTCAAGAATCATGGATGCCGTGGACAAAATGCTTGTAGAGGGTTTGGGCAATTGGGCCCCAAACTCAGCCACCAACATGGTAATATACAAGACCTGCGCATAAGCTCATCATGAGCAACTAAGGGAACTAAAACCCAAAGGTTTCCTAGTCACTGTTTTCTTTTACTAACTATGAAAAGAAGTGTGAGATCCCATGGCTACAAACTCACCAACAACTCAGATAAGCAATGCAAGTTCAGAGCAGTTAATTTATAAGATGCTCAAATTTAGAGATTAAAGCCCCAAATTTCCATGATATGACTATGTAGAAATAAGACAACTACAGAGTTCTGATCCCAAGATCCAAACTGAGTCTTAATAGAACGACTTTACCAAACACAACATAGGATCAAACTGACATTTTTATACAAGTAGGCAGGTTGCAAGAAGACCATCTTCCTAGCAAATGTAACACGCTGTCACATTTATTTACTAAATATCCGACAAAGAAAAAACTTCACTGCCTCAAGCTTTCCACAATGTAGGATGCATAGAGATCCCTGCATCAGAAACATCCACCATGAGCAAATAAATGCCAAGACTAAGTTTAAAAACATCAGCTATTAATAGTAAATACCATAACTGGTGTTATATTTACACATATACTGAGCTTCAAGGTTATCAAAAATGCCAAGGTGAACCCAGTGAAGCCGTAAATAACCGACATCTATGACATACATATGACATCTGCCAAAATTACGTGCATGAAGCTAACTAAACACAAATTACCAGTTTCCACTATCCTCAAGTAGAACAAGCACAATATGTGAAGTACCAACAAAATAGGCAATCACCAAACCAAACCAATGCCTAGTGGGTCAACCAACAGACAAAAGGCACCTGGAGGGCCCTTTGAACCACCAGGATGGCACAATATCTAGAACACTGCACTTACCCCCTACCCCTGAAAAAAAAAAAAAAAAAAAAAAAAACTAACTAGAACAAAATAAATGAGAGTTCACACATTGAATGAATGATATAATTACATATTTCATGCACTCCTTGTTCAAACAAAATAAATTAAGAAAGAAACTGTGCCACTTTTTTTTAACCATAAAAATAGTTGGAAAACTCACATGGAGTACTTGATTGCTTTAATGGCCTCTTCAGCAGGGAGGAAGTCATTCACTAAAACCTTTTTATTCTCATTCTTCTTGTCTTCATTGTACATAACAAGTGAAGGTTATACAAAGCAACGAAGAAGTCGAAAAGATATAGAAAAAATCCAATATTTTGGTACTCCGATGGATTCTTACAGATGCTCCACAAAGGAACACATCCATTGGACGGTGTAGATCATCCAATTGGGCTGATAGCCTAGGAGACCTTGCTAATCATGACTAAAAAATAAGTAAAGAATGAAAATTGAATCTATGGACTGCCATTGGTGTAGATCATCCAAGAGGGCAGATAGCCCAGGAGACCTGGCTAATCATGACTAAAAAATAAGTAGAGAATGAAAATTGAATCGATGGAGTGGATACAGTCCTCAAAGAAGCGGCGGATCTCTGCCAGACGATGTGGAGGAATCTCCTTGATATCCCTATAGTGACGAAACTCAGGGTCATCCGCACATACTGCTATTATCTTATCGTCCTTTTCACCCTGCAATCATACTACTTTATAGATTAGTATCAAATCTTTTTACAAATATCTAATCAATGCAAAAAAATCCTCTCCCGCCCACCTGTCGCCTGCCAAGGGCGGGATTTCAGCCGGCCCACCTCCCCATGTATTGGTAGGCGGGCCGACTGATCCCCAGCCCTTGGATCAGCGGCAGGAACCTCCTGCCGCGGGAGAGGATTTCTTTCATCAATGGTCTAAAACAGGAAAAATTTTACATTCACCACCATTTTCCAAGGGTCTGAAAATTCATTAAGGCAATAACAACTTCCCAGTCAGTGTTCAAACACTAGGGGAACCACTCAGTTATAGGATGGTGGGGACATTTTACCTGATCAATCATAGGCATCAGTCCAATAGCCCGGGCACGAAGAAAACAACCTGGAAGTACAGGCTCCTGTGCAGGGAAAAATGCGCCAATTAGATATGCATAGCTTGAAAAAACCAGAAAAGAAAACAAACCAAGGGGGAGAGGTAGGATTGGCAAACACTATTCACTGTACTTGTGTAAAAGAAAAGAGAAAGGGGGGGGATGAGAAACAATCAAACATTAAGTACCTGCATTAATATCAAGACATCCATGGGATCACTGTCTTCACAAATGGTTCTCGGAATGAACCCATAGTTGTGCGGATACACAACAGACGAGTAAAGAACGCGATCAACCTATTCCAATATCACCCCTCGTTAGTTATCTTTGCATATTGATGTCAAACATGATCCTAAATCTTAGCATCAAATGTCAAACTCCAGAAAAGAAAACAGTAGCATGGACAGATATTATAAGAAAGGTGAAACTTACAGTTCTATTTTACAGACTCGGTTCCAACTAATGACTGTTGAGGTAAGACATGTGGGTAGTATGGTAGAAATGGGGATACAGAATCTAAGGTAAATCAGAAAAAAAAAATCAAATATAAGGGATATGCCCCCGAACTAATATTTTGGTTTGTAAATATGAATATTGGGGAAGATTGCTGAAATGAAACTTTGGCAGGGTATTGTTTCTCAAGCTCAAGAAACATCTTATATGTGATTCCTCTTTGCAATTGCTTACAACTAGTTCAATATAGACCTGGCAAAAGCATGGAAGAATGGTCAACCCACTGGTTTTGAGCCATGTAGCAGATTGTCGCAAATTCCAACCTTTGGATAGGTAAGTCCCCCCCCCCGATTAATCCATGTGTCAAATTTGGTGTCCGTTGTCCAACACAACCATCCAACCTTGTATTGGACCATCCTCATGTATTTTCAAAAGTTAACCTGTTTAGCACCACATGGTGTTGAGAGACCATGATCAAGGATTTGGGTTTGGATAACTACAATCTATCATTTTACTTTATCATGTTTATATGTTTTACCATTCAAAATTAAGTCATAACAGACTTAATTTGGGATTATTTTGCTTCATTTTCTAAGTGGACATGACCTTTTAACCTTTTCTGAAGTATTGTACTGAAAATTTCCATGTCTTCAACAACCTTCCAAAATTAGCTACATGTTACTGATTGATAGTTTGATATTTCTGTTAAACAGCAGAATTTTGGAACTGGGGTGTGCATACTAAGTGTATGATGTGTCTAATATATGAGTGATAATGATTCCCCCCCATCCAAGGGCCTAAAAGTGTTACCTGCATACATTTTAGAGAAACACTGTAACAGATATGATGGTTTGAGTTAAACACTGATGTTTCTCATGTGCGGAATTTGTTCGGGCACACTCACAGATTCCTCTCTTTTGCACGGGCGTAGAAAGTAAAAGCAACAACAAAGTCTAGAGAGTGTTAAGATCGTCTATAAAACAAAGATTATGGATTTCCATTTAACACGTTGTATTTAAACTTCTACAAGTTTAAAAGAAAAATTAAGAGAAAACGTGTTTGTTATAATTATAAACAAGCTCATGTATGTATGCCAACATGTCAGGAGTCTGGAACTATGGGTTCACAACGGCCAACGATGGTAGCATTTGTTAATTTTTTTGAACAAGCCCTTGAGCTGTGAACTATCTCATGGGCTGGCACATGAAGATCTATCTGAAACCCATACTGAATCTCTTGTATTGTATCTCAAGAGTACTATAACAATGGGATCAAATATAGAACTCGAGATGTGACAAACTACATATGAGACAGCAAGCTCTGTATTATCCCATTATTAACCTGTTTTAGGGTAGTTATTAAAATGAAGAGGAGTGTTGACAATTGCAAGTTGAGTCTTTGACTGTTCTCATATGTTCATGCTATCCTTTTTCAATCTTTTTAATTATTTGAATTGCAATAACATTACATAATCCTATTTAGGTTGCTTGTGTTTCAAAATTTTAAAACTTGACTGCTAAGATATATGACTATACAATTTTGTTCTGAACCATGTGTTGAACTTTTTACCAGACACCTTTCTTCCAATTTTTTATGAGAACATCTTATACTAGAATTGATCTAAGGTACTTAAACAACAGGCAATTTTCATTTGTCCACTCATGTTTTATACTTTTAAGTTTTAATTAATTAGTTAGATCTCCATCTGTCATCGACAAACATTTCACGAATAAAATAGGGCAACTTACTAAACCAAGTCAAACATATTAAAAGTTCCAAAGTAACATAAATGGGTACTTTATTAAAAATATTAAAGCAAGGACAAAAAAGAATTAAAAAAGAAGGGAAGTGGAAAAAATCATACTTTTATAAGGCCACTTGTCTTGTCAAGCTCATACTTGACCTTGCCACCCTTGCCACCCTTGCCAATTTCAACTACCTGTTGCAGAACATCATAAGATATTTTGAAGCAAGCCAAAACTCATGGGACATAAACTTTAACCCAAGATCAAGACAATCTTCCAGCTCCTTTTCCTTTCTCATGGTAAAAATGTGCCATATGAACTGAAGCCCACCATCCCAATCCTAGTTATCTCTTCATAAAGATGTGAATCTTACACAATGCAGCCATCAAACTCAGTGAACTCTACAGAGTGCATCATGCACATCCCATCAACTATATCAATTCACAATGGATTGGATGGCAATAGGTCAAGTGTCCGCAGAATTTATTTCCCAAATGCACCACCAATAAGGAGACATAGCACAAGTAAAATAACAGAACTTACACAATTGAAAACAGCTGGTGCGCCAGGTCCTGCATAGAACTAATGCCAACTTAAGTAGACAGCAGACTGGAACTAGAAGTAAAAAGAAGAGTGTAACAAAATAGAAAAATAAGAGAAGATGGAGAGAATTGATGTCTACTACTCCTCTCCTTCTAGCTTGTATTTATACAAAATAGAAAACAACTATTAAATAGGATCTAGGACTCTACAAGTCAGAGTCCTAGTCTCAAACTAAAAACAAAGTAAACTCAAATATGAAAAGAAAAAAAAAAAAAAAAAAAAAAACTAACAAGCCTAATTGGTAAGGAAACTAATAAAGCAAACTCTAATAAACTAATTAGGAATCCATATACTAATAAGAGTCTAAGTCCTAGAAACTAGCACTAACTACTTTGACTAAGTCAAAGAAGTGTACGGATACAATTTCATTACGCTAACAAAGAGGAAGTTCACAAAATAGTTGTCAAGGCACCGCCTAGAGATCCAGGCGACTTGGTGGTGGCTTGGAAAATAGACTGCCTTGGGCGTCCGTCAGGCCTCTAACACCTTGGTTCGCCTTGACGCCTTGACAACTATGATTCTTAAGAATATTACAAATAGGGAATGCTAGAAGAAGCTAAGAAAGAATAAATAATATTTGAGATAGGGATGTCAAAATCAGGTCTGGGCCGATAGGGCCCACCGAACCCGGCCTATTAAGCCCAGAAAACGAACGAACTATGTCCGATTCTCTCTCTCTCTCTCTCTCTTTTACAGTTGGTCTTAGTCCAACTCCAACCCGATAAGGACCCAAACCAATTGCACCAAAACCGACCAATTAGCAAATAGAAGACCTAGAAAAAACAAGCTACAGATTTAGGATCGATTAGCCAAACCGACTAAAGACCGTAACCAACCCACCGGTCTTAGTTTTGGCTATGAGGACCGATTACTTGGTCAGTTTTGGTCTTGGGTCTTAGATATCCATGCCTAACCGAGACTAACAGGTTGACACCCTTAGTTATAAATACTTGAATAGAGAATAGCAAGACTGAGTTGAAGAATTAAGACATTACGTTCATTGGAAAGGAGCTAAGATCATATGGCTGGCCTGAGATGCACGCTCTGCTCAAAGACGAGGGAATCCTATTGCACCTCATAAACCATGATGATCATGTTCGTGTTGTGCAAATTTCACAGATTGACCACAAAAACTCCCTCGAAAAAAACTGAATACAGTTGAATAGCAATATAGAACAAAAAACTTAATACGGTTGACATAACAATATATAACCATAGACAGAATACAGTAGACATAGCAATATATAACGATAAACTACAGCAACACACAAACATAAAAACCTTGGGCTAGCATAATCCATACCAATCTCTAGGTCATGCCACGGATGAGCAGCAACGGATCTTCGGGAAATGGAAGACATTATCCTCTCATTAAGCACAACGGTAGGAGACTTCGTATTCTTCTGGCTCCCTTCTCCATCATTGTTAGCCATATTTCCCTTTGAAATAGCTAAACAGTCGTTAAATAAATGAACTCAATCCATAAACCTTAAAGCCAAAAACAATGGAAAATAAATTGCAATTCAAATTCAAATTTAATCGGGGGCAATTCAAGAAAAATTCGAACACGATACCACCCACCCAATAATTATAAGAATAATAACGACAACAACATATTTGTTAGTGAGACACAAATCACTGCTGCGAAAAAACATATCTCCAACGTGGAAAGAGAGAGAAAAAAACACAGAAAGCAGATAACTAGGAACAGCTTTCTTGCAAAAATTACGAAAAAGAGAAGCTCAAAAAACTTTTTTTTTTTTTTTAAATAAAAATCAGCGAACTACTGCAAGTAAAGCGTGAGCCAAAAAATTATGTTTCAATAAAAAATAAGTAGCTATAAATTGCTCCTGCATTCTAATTATAAAATGTAAGCCACATAACACCCGGTACATCATAAAATCCTCTTACCAACCAGCGAACAGGGGAAAAAAATACAATTCGGAACAATATTCCTGCCGAATGTAGAGGATATGTTTCAGAAAGATAAATACACCAGATGAGAAGTTGAGGGAAAATGTTTCAGATAAAAAAATAATAATAATAATCTCTCTCTCCCCGCAATATAATTTTCAAAAGATCAGGTAAATACAATAATTTGATTGTTATCATCCGCTAAAAACTGCTACACTTTTCAAGACCTGCTGCTTCTGTAAGCAGATGCCCTCCTCAACTCTTCTACTTTCTTTATATTAGAATCAAACAACTATTTCACTCTTCAAAAAATATACAACAATGTAAGTGACACTATAAAAGTGAAGTGTGAAGTGGAGTGAGCATTTTTCTTCCGGAAAAGGAAAAAAAAAAAAAAAAAAAAAAGAGGGGGTGGGGGGAAGCGGAGTGAGCTTACAAAGTGCAGATAGCCTCAGCGATTCACGGGTTGCCGATTGGATATGCCCAGATGAACGCCGGTGCTGTTCTTCGTTGTTTAGAAGCGCGATGGGGAGTTTTCCTTGGCCCCACCTCTCTCCAGTGCATCGTTCACCTGCCAGTCTTCGTACATCGGTCATCGGATGTTTCACGTCAATTGGAGTGAGGGGTGTCCATTTCCGGCCGGCACGGTATTCTCCGAAATGGATCGACTGGTTAAAAATTAGATCCATCCGTACCGTTTATTAAATGTATTAGGTTTGGGTTGAACCGATTATTAATTAGTTGAATCACGGTGTAAGATTTGCAAGCTCATCACTTGTCTAACGCCTTGCGCAGCTTTGGAAATGAGAGAATTTAAGAAAGTCACTCTCAGAAACTCTTATTGGACCGCATCGATCGATTATGAACTAAAATCGATATCGATCAATTAAATGATAATTAAACGAAATCCCTAAAGTTCTAATCCTAAATGACTAAATGAATCTTGTTTCTCCCCACTCAATTTCCCTCTTCTTCTAAACTGTTTTTTTTAATTAATAATTTAAAATTGAATGTAGAACAAATAATGATCAATTACAAGAGAACATGGACAAAGGTTATGATTTTTTTCATCATCACCTCAAACCTTGCCACACTACCTCAAACGTTATCTAGATTCCAAAATGATAAAATAAATCTAGTCCTGTTGGAGGTAATGAAGGAGGAAGAGACATATATGGTCAATTCACGCACATCAAGCGTAATGGTATTCCAAACTTGATCCAAAGTTCTTGATTTTGCCATCTACAAATCCATATTCTTTTCAAACCACATATGGTAAACTGTCACTGAGAAGGCTAATTTGACAACAGTGTCACAGATGCCATTTTCTTTAAATTTATTGATTATTCATCTCCATTCTTGATCAAAATGACTGATTCTTTTATGGCATGGCCAGTACTTTCCTAAAATCTTCTTCCAAACCTTATTAGAGAACGGGCACTCAAAAAATAAGTGGTGAAAGTATTCATTAATAGCCCAACACAGACCACATCTAGCTCTTGAGATGATGCCCCTATTGCATAAAAGATCTCCTATAGGAAGGAATTGGGTTAGGACTCTCCACAATATAAAGCTATGCCGGGGAGAGAATCCCTTAAACCAAACCACATCATTCCAGATGACTTTCGTACCACGGGATCTAACTAACTCCTAAGCAAAGGTAGCTGAGAAGAAGCCCTACCTGGAGGCCATACCCCATTCGTCAAGTGGAAGAAACAAGAGTAAGCCTATCTCTTATGGAATTTGATTGAATTAGATCACCATGAGCTATAATCAAAACGTCATGAGGATGCCAGTTATCCAGCCAAAGCAAAGTAGAAACACCATCATCTATATTGGATTTGATGAATGGGAGGGCAAAATGTCTATACTGAAGGATGAATCTCCATATCCAATAAGAGTTATGACAGACCTCTAATGTCCATATAGAATCTTTTCTTAAATATTTACTATAATCAAATTCATCTAGATACTCTTCATTTTCTCAACTACTCACCACACTAGTTTCATAATGCATGCCATGTTGACCTCCCCCCTCCCCTCTTGGTATTTCAAACTCGAGAGGGGGAAAGAGGGTTATCAGGTCTTGTAAGGTCCACCGGTTGTCATGCTCAATGACTGTTCTTATTAAAAAAAGAAAAAAAAAATATCAATGACTACTCGCTGTCACCCAACTTTTTTATCTGTCTTTCGTCTAATTCCAAAAAAGGTTTTTAAGTTCCTCTGAAAGAGGGTTTTGAAAATAATCTGAAGGTGACTTGTTTTGTAATTAGTACACGTTTCCCAATACATATGTGAAAAAATGTTAACGAATAAGAAAAAAAAAACAGATTACGAATTTTTGACACCTTAAAGAGTATCAATAAAAAAAATCCATTATTAAAACATCCTGTTAATGTTTGATTTTATTTATCGAATTAACTACAAGAAATATTTTTATTGCCATATTATCTTTTTCTTTTTATAATATTATTGTAATACCAAAAATAGCAATATGGTTTTGGACAAGCCATGTACAATATATTAGACCGGCTCTGGGTGAGCCGAATGCAATATACTAGACCCCGATGTATTATGAGATTTGGTTTAGGAGTTGTGTATTGAATGTAAGTAACAAGTGCGAAGTGACAATGTTATAAATTAAGGCAATGTTCGCTATGTATTATTGTCGATCTTGATCAGATTGGTCTTTAGTTAACTTGTAGTTCCTGCAAAAAGGAAGAAGAGACATCGTAGTAATAGTCGGGTGGAGATACCCTCTGATCACTCTAATGCATAAGTCAGTCTGAGGGACAAGCAATATGGGACAGGTAAGAGAGGTTGTCCCTTTGAATGAAGGGAATTCAGGTAGCTAGCTTGCTTTAAGCTCGAATGCTATAAAATGACTATGTGTTGACCTGGGTATGATTCCTCTATTTATAGGTTGTGAGTGACCTGGATGTGGGAGCTGTAATTGTCTCCTGTTGTGGCGGAATATCCTCCCTGGAGCATGATTTATGTCCATTGATTTGGTTATCAAGTGATTTTATGCTGAGTCATCAGGCAGTGGGATCTCTCTCTCAAGGTTTCGTTGACTTTCCCTTGGTGAATATCTGGGGGGGAGTTGAACTCTGTATTTATACGAATAGGCTCCACTCATAAGCTACAGTACAGCTGACATGTAGCATGTGGATCTACCTGATGAGGTCCGCTTGGACAGGTGCCGAGACTACTGCGTTTAAGAGTAGTCAAGGCCTCTATATTGATGAAGTGTCAAGGCTTCCATCCTTGTCGAGGCCCCGAGGCCCATAGGATTGCAAAATTCCGAGGCCTTAGGGGCATGAGGCTCTGAGGCTTTCATGATAGTGAGGTTTCAAAGCTTTTCACTATTCTCATTGGTGGTTCTGATTCATGAGGAACTGTTTTTGTCTTATACTTGCAAGGTTAATTATAGGAATGTATACCTTCTCCCAAGGGCTTGAGCCCTAATATACACGTGTCGAAACTTGATCGGAGGATGCATATTCTCCCATATCATGTACTATTGGTATGTAGTTCAAAAAATGTATTCTTAAAATTAAGAATGTATTCTTATCAAATAATGATAATAAGCTAAATAGGGAAGTTTTTCCATTATCGATTCATATTACATAATGGACAGAAAAGTGTATTCCAAATTGGATCATGTTCTCTTAACGCGTTCTATGATTAAAAAATGAGCACGCATACCAACCATTGTTTTTGCTAAAGTATAAAATGTTTTTTTTTTTCTATCAAACGATTGAAAATGTACACGTTGTTTGTCCACATGACAAATAATAGATCATTGTGACAATAATAATTAGGGTAAATTACATAGACACCCCTTCTACTATAGTGAAATTACACAGAACTATCCTGCTTTTACAAAAGTTACATAGAATACCCCTCTAACAATGCTATCATACAATCTCACCCACACCATTACTTTCAATTTAACGGCAGAGGGTTAATTTTTTTAAGACAAAAATACCCTTACTAAGTGTATTTCTGAAAATGAAAAAATAAATAAAAAAAATCACAAAAAAATATATATAAAAATGAAATTGAAAAGTTTTGAGGGTAAAAAAAATCTTTTTAGCATCTAAAAAGAATAAACCCTTTTAGGTCATTTTACACTTAGTAATGGTATTTTTGTCTACAAAAAATTTGACCCTCTGCCGTTAAGTTGAAAGTAACGGTGTGGGTGAGATTGTATGATAGCATTGTTAGAGGGATATTTTGTGTAACTTTTACAAAAGCAGAGTAATTCTGTGTAGTTTCACTATAGTAGAAGGGGTGTCTATGTAATTTACCCTAATAAATATTTATCATTTTTAAATATAAGATGATTTAGGTTTTCTTTGGTATAATTTATATTTGTGTTTATGAGTTATTTATGATAATAAATTATAAGTCATAAATAATAACTCTTTGGTTCCATTAGATATAAAGAAGTAGTAATAGATATCGTAGTTGTGATAAACACCTTATAACCTATTTGTATATTTTATATAATATTAATTTATTTTATATATATAATAAATATCATAAATCATATCAAATTACATATGTCATAATGTATTATATAATTAATTTTATAATATATACTAAAGAGAACTTTTTAGGTAATAGAGTTAATCTACTATTTAGAAAAAAAATTTACTTGAAAGTTAAGCTTAGATAATCCTCTTGTAATGAAGATCTTCTCCGTAACTACAGAACTTACCATGGTATGGGGTTGTTGGTTACTTGCCAACATGACTATTCGAAAGTTTATATTGACTTGACGGAGGATTCACTCCGGAAGACTGCTTAGAGATAAGAAGTATGTATCTACAATGGAGAAGCAAAATGTTACTTTTAACAAATACAATGTTAGTATTAATTGTGCAGGACAAAAGGGTATTGCAGTTATGGATAGAAGCAATTGGAATAGGGTTGGATTATGTTGGGTTTTTTAAAACCTAACTGTAAGCATTTCATTTTTTGTCAACCCTTGCTAAGCAGAGTATGCTTAATTGTGTAGTTAACAGCACAGGAGAAGTGTGTGAGGATAAGGGAAAGTTCAAGGGAGGTAAATGAAAATAAAAAAAATACAGGGGAGGTGAGTGTAATTCTCATCAAAACCATCGATCGATCACTTCTTGCGTGCTCTAAACGAAGTTATGAGTCAAACCAAAGTGATCCCCAGCATGCAGGAGTCTAGGTGAACACCGTATAAGGTTGTAGGTCTCAATTGAGAGTTTGGACTTCCCCCATTTAACTATAGTCATCCAATTGACCAAGCGTAATCAAAATTAGAGTATAAGGAAGGTATAGGAGGTCGATCTTGATCGGACGGTTTAGGTACCTAACACTTTCCTAAAATCGTACCATGAATATTTACCCGATCTCATGCAGACTAAAATATCGATACATCGGGTTATGAATCAATAAAAATTTTACCTTATGGTGATACTACATTTTAAGAGGTCCTAAATCTTAATCTAGGTCGCGACTCAAGACAGATTTCATTGATATATCCCGAGAAGGAGGGCAAATCACCTCCCTTTCATTGTCCTCACACTAACCCTGACTCTAATTAGATGGGTTGGATCCTGATTCAAAGCTATAAAAAGTCAACTGCCCTCAAGGTTGAAAAGGAGAGGGGACATGATGTAGTTAAGGTTTTCAACTTTCAAGGTACTTTCTAACAATGAAGGTTATATTATAACAGTTATATTCCAATGGTTATATTTTAATAACTATTTTTCAATGACTCTTTTTTCCCTTCAGATGTATTTGTATTTTGGTTTAGATGAACAAGAGATGATTGATATTTTTTAGAATTATGGATGTGCAAATATGAACACCCTTGATTAGTGGAGATCCTCTTAGAGTGAGGTGAGTGAGTCTTATAATTGATTTGAGTGAGTTCCCAAGAGGCTCGGGAGTTAAATGATCCCCTCGGACCCATGGGTTAAGTACTCTCTTGGATCCTTATTATCCTATAGCGAGTGCTTTTATTTTACAATAAAACATTTTTATTTCTATCTTATTGTGTTTTTTCCTTTTAGCTTACATGTGGACTTAATTTGATCATGGAGGGGGAAGGGTGATGCAAGGCTCGGTCAGTTTGAAGAGAAAAGAAATAAAAGAAGTAAGAAAAATAAAGATGAAAAACAAGAAGAATAAAAGAACGAGAGGAGGAAGGAGGAAGGAGGAAGAAGAAGAACAAGACAAGGCCGGACTGGCCTCAACTCAAGGCCAGTCCAAAGCTGGCTGGGAACTCAACCTTTACCCTTCCTTATCCCCTGGCCCTGTTCTGGCCCTGGCTCAGAAAAGGTCCAGGCGGACTGGGCCAAACTTGCACTCGTAGCAAAACTAACAATTTGTCGGCTGGTCTAATTTTCCGCCTTGCTATTTTGTAGTTTTCCCTTCCGGTATCGAAACGCATCCTTGGGGATAACGGCGAGTTTATTCTTTAGAAGAAGCCAATAAAAATGTGATATAACTAACACATTGCTGCTTTTCGCATAAATTTCTGCAGGTTCTCTTCTCTCATTTTCATGCTTCAATCAATTACTGAAACTCTGACCCTATCTTCATTTGGTTTTGAACTGGTATTTTCTCATTTCTTTATTTGTGTTATTTCCATGTTTGATTGCAGATCTGTTGTCATTTTTTTTTGGGTGCAACCTTGCAAATCTGTTGGCACTGATAAATCCCGCAAACATTTTCTCTGGGGACTAATTTCCTGATCTAACCGAGTCTCATCTCTGGACTTCAGAACCTTCTTTTATTGTAGAAAGCCAAAGTTTAATTGGAACCGAATGTATTCACTGAAATATTAGGGTTAATTTGCTGTCGGATCTATCTTGTATAGGCATGGCTTTTGAGCTTCTATCTTTTTATGGTACAGGAACTAGTTGAGTTCGAGTACAAATTTCTGCATTTGCTGGGAGTTTTCATTTAGTTTTTCTTTGAGTATTTGCATTTACTCCCCCCGAGATCTGCAGCTCAAGATTTGGTATTTGTCACGAGGAGAAGGTACAAATTCTTCGATTTATTTTGTGCTACTTCGGTATTGTTGGGTAAATCTGCTCTTTGAACTTAACTTTAGTGGGTATCTTTCATATTGTTATAATTTTCGATGGAATCAGTTTTCATTTTCATCCAAGTTGAATCAATTTGGCTAAACCATTTAAGTCGAATATTTATTTATTATTGTTATTATTATTATTTTTTGGTAATTTTTTCGGCTTGAATTTACTAGTCTTCTTCTATTAGATAGTCGTGACGGGTAAAACCTGATATTCATGGAGGGAATCGGGGGTGATGCCGCCGCAGCCGCGGCACCTCTGGCCAAATGGAGAAGTGACTTTTCGAAGACTTTTCAGTTCTATTTGGATAGATCCACTCCTCATCCAGTCCAAAGGTGGCTGGGAACTCTTGCTGTCGCTGCCATTTATGTTTTACGAGTTTATTATATTCAAGGGTTTTACATTGTCTCCTACGGTCTGGGCATATATATTTTGAATCTCTTGATTGGGTTTCTGTCGCCAAAGGTTGATCCGGAGCTGGAAGTTTTGGATGGGGCTTCATTGCCAACCAAAGGTTCAGATGAATTCAAGCCGTTCATTCGCCGCCTCCCTGAGTTTAAGTTCTGGTAATTAAGCTTCTTTTCTGATGCCACTCGCTTTGATAGTCACCTCTACTTATTTTGTTTTATTTTATTGTTTTAGATCTTATATTTTATCTGCAATTCAGATATTCTTAAACTAATACTTGTGATTATAAATAGTCATATCTTGATTGCATTTAGTTGCTCTCTCTTTTTCTGTGCATGCTTCTCTTTGATTGAGATGCGGCTTTTTGATATCAAGAATTGCTTTTTATGTTATTTTTTGCTATGCTTTACTATTTCACTCTTGGTGTGTGAGCAGCTGGTCATTTATCTTCAGTGTTGTGTAACATTTGCATGGTTGCATCGAGAAGTGTAATGCCAAACATGTTTTGCAAACTCTGTTACTGTTTTGTTTCTTCCCTTGGCCAACAATCATATGGAGTAAGCACTCTCCATCTCGTCACCTTGCAATGGAAGCATTATTTAGAAAGACATAATTAATGGTATTTGTTTTTATACCTTTCTTCCCCTTCAGTAATTTATTTAGCTTATTTTGTTCAACAGCCATTTTGTTGAATTTATTGTTTAGCCAGTTTGTAGACAGTTGCTTTGCCTTAGCAGCTTGGCACTTTTTATTGTCTGCGCTGGAGCTGCCCAATGTTGTTGTGTACTGCATCCCCTGGTAGCTTAGGGTCTGGGAGACAAACTGGTAGACCGATGTTACTTCTGTGGATTTAGAAGTGGACTGCGTGAATTCAGTAGTTGTTTTCTGTTTGTGGGTTCAGCAAGGTAATCTGGTGGATTCCAGATTAAATCAGGTAGATTCCTGATCAAATCTCTCTCTAACTATTTTCTGCTACATTATTTCAGTTTAAGTTTCAGTTGTATTTCTGTTCCTGTGAATGAATTAATCCATGATTAACCCTGCTGGTTCTTGTTAATCAATTTGCCCAATCATTACTGGTATCAGATTCTGTTTATTCTCAGATTTCCAATCGATTTCTGGTTTCCATTCGGAACTCAATTTCTTCAAATCTGGGTTTCACTATTCCCAATAGAAAACTCAGTTATCTCTGAATCTGACCTTTGGATATTTTCAAACTTTGCTGGATTGTTATTTACATTTAGTAATTCATTCTCTAGAATAATAGCCTAATCAGATCTGTCTTCATTCTGTTATAAGATTTCTCTTAATTCTGGTTTGATTCCTACTTTTTTGTGATTCTGGATTTACTTGAAGTTTTCTTACCATAAGCCTGTAACCTTTAGGTGAGTAGAAACCCCATTATCACCATTGTGTTTGATGCTTTGGATGTATCCTCTGAATGTGAGTAGTATTTTTGCCCATACCACATGCGAAATATTTAGCTTCCTTACAGCTTTGCTATTTATCCCTTTTGCCCTTTTGTTGGGAGCTCTATGGTATAAACTAGAAAAGGGTTAGTTTGTCTTTGAATAGCAGTAAGGTGGCTATCCAAGCCAAATTTTGGTTATTTATTTATTTTAATTAAGATGGTCACTTGGAAATTTAGTTGTTATTAGTTATTTATTTTTTTAAATCAGCCCGTGGTCTTGAAGGGGATTTGAGAGGTACAGTGTTTTAGTAATTAGTATCAGATCGGCCGATTCGTATCGCTTTCATCTGTGACCGATTCGGATCCAATACCAATCTTTATGATGTGTTAATTTTTTTTTTAATTGTATTGGCCTCATGTCAATCATCCATTGGCTGCAAAACCAATCCATATCGGTATCGGATCGGTTTTGGCATCAGCCGATACCAATACGGCAATACCAATACCTTGAACCTTGGTGTCTTCCTTTGAGTGCCAATTAACAATTTTGTGTTCAGTTGAAGTCCCTGATGAAATTTTATTTTATTTGTTCTTAAATTTTCTGTATGAAAATTTGTTCGGGCTTTTACTTATGTTTTTTCCACTTTTTGTGGCCATAGTAGTCCTAGGGATCCCATGGATGTTGTCACAGGTTGGCTCTATTGGATCAGGATAGGCCAAGGCTGATCCAATCCTCGTTTTCACCCAAGGTTGGCATTCTGGCTTGTTTTCCCAGATAATCTATTAAAGATCGGCTAATCCTGATTGTAAAATAAAGAGAGAAGAAAGAAGATAGAAGAGAAGGAGAGACTTCTGAAACTTTGGGAGTTTCAAAAATATGTTCGGACTGCCATTCCATTCAATATATAAAGAGACAAAACCCTTAAAGGGGTAAAAGGGACAATACCAAAAAATTAAGGAGAAAAGGGGAGAGGCACTATCAGAATTAGTGCTAGGAGCTAATCCCGAGACCCCCCCCCACAGTACATTTCATTACACTAATCAAGGCCAATATGATCCTGGATCACACTCACTAAGACTTTGCAGTGGTCTTTTCCTCCTTTCTGTTATTTTTCCATGTGGACTATCCATTCAGTCATTCTGACTATTGAATAGATAGGAAATGACCTTGATAGGCCATATGTCAAATTGAAGAGCCTGTCTGAACCATATGGCCCCCCACTGCGAGTCTTTTCCACATGGTTTTCCAATGGTTCTTGTATTGTATCTAGTACCAAACGAAAAATAAATTTTTTAAAGCATTAAAACGACATTTGGAGAAATCAGATTGATTTGAAAATAGAGTCCATGATTTGTGATGATGTGGATGATATGTCTATTAACTCTGGGCCCATCAGATGCTGCTGCGGGGCCAAAAAGCCACTCCAGCTGGAAAGCATTTCAATTGCGCTTCAGCTGGAAACTCATCCCCTAGTTTTAATTTTGCTGTTCTATAATACTTCTCCCATTTTGAAGTTCAAAATTTGGTGAATACTTCCATCTAGCGTAGTGACTTGAATGATAAATGATTTAATCATTATAAAATCCAATAACTAGCTTCTAGATTTTTTATTTTTTGCCTTTTGTAATTTTATTTTTATTTTTTATTTCTTTGGGTTCTTGTCTTCCACTTTTGTTGAATAAAACCTTCAGTACTATTTTGAAGGCAAAGCATTTCGTCTTTCACCTGTGTAATATCTATTGACATACATGTGTCCTTTCTAATGATGGATGGTCCAGTACAGACTTGAGGATAATCTTCTCTCTTATGGTGCTTAGGTACTCCATCACAAAGGCATTCTTGATAGCCTTTGGTATGACTTTCTTCTCAATGTTTGATGTCCCGGTCTTTTGGCCTATTTTGCTTTGCTACTGGGTTGTTCTATTTGTTCTCACTATGAAGCGACAGATCCTACACATGATGAAATATAAGTATATTCCATTCAGCATTGGTAAACAGGTGAGTTCCAATTACTTAAAATGGTCGTTGCTTCTGTACCTTGCAATAAAGTTGTTCTTGTTTCATTTTTATCATCTGATTTATGTCTTTAATTTTGGCAGAAATACACTGGAAAGAAGTCTTCCCCAAGTGCCAGTGCTTTATCCAGGGACTGAAGTTAGTTGAATTCACACAGGAACGGGTAACGAGAAGGAAGATGTATGGACCCTGTGAGATTTCTTAGTTGTAGGTTATCCCTATGGAAATTAGAACATATATTTCAATTCATTATGTGTGATTGGAAGGTCAAATTTCTCTCATGCCTTTCCTGTGCATACATATATGATGGAGATTCTTTTTTTCCTGGTGATATTCAAATGACAGGCAATATGTTTTGCTTGAATTGAAAGTCATTTGCCAATTTATTGTGTGTACATATTTTGTCAGTTGGTTAAAATTTTTTTTTGGGAGGGGCTTCTTTTGTTTTTTGGGTGGCGGTGGGGCTGGGGGGTGGTTGCGGGTTTATTTCATGGACTTGTATTGAGCAATCTCTACATTTCTGGCACTTCGTGGAGGTAAGATGTTAAGAGTGATATCTTCTACCTCGAGTAATTGAAAGCAGACCGTTGCATCTTATTGTTAATTTTGTCTTTATTTTTTGAGATGTAACTTGTAATCCCTAGGGATGTCACTCGCCTTGCTCTGAGCCAGCAGGGTTGTCCGGCATTTGGCATTAGGGTATGTTTGATGATGTTTTTGTTCTTTAAAAATCTTTTTGAGTTAAAACTTTTTTTATTTTTTTTTTATTTTTATGTTTTTATTTTTAAGAAATACTTTTGGAGAAAGGTATCATCAGTGAGACATATCTTTGAATTAAAAAAAACCGTTTTAGAAGGCATAAAAACAGAAATATTTTTAGTAGTTGTGTTTGATAACATTTCGTGCTGGAACAGTGTTCTTGTTGCAATTTTTTCTTCCCATTTTTGTGTTTGAACCGTGTTCGCTCACAAGTAGTGTTTGGTAAATTTGTTGCAGAACAAAAAAAAAAATGTTAAATCTATTACAGAAACTGTTCTTACCAGAAACAATTTTTAAAATAATCTTAGCCCAAAAGAATTTTGTGAAGCCTATTTGAGGTAATATTTAACCCTTTTAAAAATCAAATACCTATTTGAGATATTTCATCATAAATCAAGCAAATGTTTGGATTCGCAAATGTATAAATTTGAGAGAGAGAGAGAGAGAGAGAGAGAGAGAGAGAGAGAGAGAGAGCAGAAAATTACTTTGTAGAAGGTGAGGAAGAAGAAGGTTGGGGTTTTTTCACGAGAGAAGAAAATTGGGGCTTTATAGGAAGATACCTCTGTTGGAGTTCCAGAGACCCTATCCCAGTTTCTGTCGCAAGTAAGACGTCAATCGAATGGTGTTTATTTATGGCCCTTCTATCTGAATTTGCATTAGAATTCGATTGTTTGGATTCGCATTCCTTGCTGTGGATTTGAATCAAATTCGAATTTTCGATTATCAATTTACATCCTTAATCATGCATAACAACAAAAAGAAATATACAAAAAGTGTTTTAAGTTGTCCTTTACATCCGTTCCATGTGTGATCAGAAAAACAGATTGAAAATACCAAAACATAGTTATTTGGAGTTTTTTGTTCCCCTAAAATGAAAGAACAAAAGAATTAATTTTTCTAAAGAATTACCAAACGCAGCCTTCCAAAACATTATTGCAAAAACAACCGCTTCCTTCTAGCTGCATAAAAGGAAACCGATAATTTGAAGTTAGACTTTTATCTCCGATTTTGGGATTATATCATGATTTAGAACGTTGACAGTTGACACAGTGAGACTATTGCCTTTAAGATTTTTCAAAAATCCCGCTCCCCTTCTTTCCGTTGGTTTTATGTGATTTTGAATTTGAAGGAGGAAGCTTCCACATATTAAGTGTGAGATTGAGACGGATGTATCTGTTCACGAGACTAGCAACTACAATGTGCGCTAGCCCCTTGTAAAACATAAAATTCCTTTTAGCCTTGGGTGTCCCACCCCACGTGTCTTCACCTTTTTTTTTTTAAATAATAAATGAAAACTTGCCTTTTATCAGATCTAATTTACTGTGTGTGTGTGTGTGTTTTTTTTTTTTGGTAAGAACCTTGTTTCCATATTTATAAAATTTTACATGTATCTAATTCAAACCATTTACTCTTTACCCAATGACGAAAATTATCAATCATCATTCAATATCTTGAAACAAGATTTTGAAACAAGATGAAGCAATCGAAGAATCTTGTTGCCCCCTTTCTATGTGGGTTCAAGCCAAAACATTTATGTTTTTCCCGAATAGAGTTTTTTCTCTTCAATTGTTTAAGGTTTGTGTTTTGGACTGGACCATGGAACTGTGACATTAATTCATTCAAATGAGACAAATGATTGGTTTTCACTTTTCCTATCCTCTAAATTGGAAAATATGATTTTTTTTTTGTAATTAAAAAAGGTTGAGAGATTAAGGTATAATAGTTGACATAAAAGTTTTTTCTGCACTGTCCCTGGACTACCAACAGTATTAATGTTTTGCCATCCAAGTCTATTTAAAGCTATGTTTGGTGTCATCCTATTTAATCAATTCTTTTCATTTCTTCCCAAGTAATTTTCTGGGGTAAACATAATTCTATGGACTCTAGGTGACATCATGTCACTCCTTACTGTTCGACTGAGTGGCCTCCATTGTGATGATTAAACTCTTTGGCTTCTATAAAAGGTACATGGTATTGTTTCTTTCGGTACTAGGGTATTAGGGTACAATATTTTTTTATATGTAATCTGTCTTCTTTTTTTTTGGGGGGGGGGTAAAATATATGTAATTTGTTTATCGATTCTTATAGTAAGGAATCCAAATTTCAAAAAGTTATTATTAGAGTACAAATTTTAAAAGAATGATGCTTGGTTTAATCTCTCTTAATGATTTTTATGGTATGGAGTCCAAAATTCCAAAAAGGTTATTAAAGTACAAATTTTAAAACAACGGTGCTTGGTTTAATCTCTCTTATTGATTCTTATGGCAATTAAGGAATCCAAAATTCCACAAAGGTTATTAGGTGACAAATTTTAAAAGAAATGGTGCTTGGTCCGATTTTTAGCCCAAATCATGAATACTAGGTTTACTTTATCATAATTGGTTTTACAAATCACAATCTATTAAATGGGAAAAAAGAATTCTATCTTGGGACTGCGGCTGTCTCCCCCTAGGCCTTCTCTCAGCCTCTATGAAATGATTCCCACAAAAAAATCCTCTCCCGCCCATCTGCCGCCGGCCAAGGGCGAGATTTCAGTCGGCCCACCTCCCCATGTATTGATAGACGGGCCGACTGATCCCCAACCCTTGGATCAGCGGCAGGAACCTCCTGCCGCAGGAGAGGATTTCAGTCCATGATTCCCATGGCATTCTTGTTGGATTCTTGATGTACTCTCCCCATTGGTTGGGGCATTAATTGGTGCAAGCTACATGCAGTCGAACAACAACCATCCTCAGCCCCTATTCAATACATTGAGGAATATGGACTTTATATTCTATTTATAAAAGTATACCTGCCACTCTACATTTCGAACAAAAGAATTTCATATTGTGTAACTATTATGTTTAACATTTAAAATAAAAGAGAGATCTTCTCTGGTCGGTGGAGTAAAAAAGGTCAGAGAAGTGCTGGTGGTATCAGGAATATACTTGAGGGGCATTTTAGTAACTTCATTCAAATAGAGAGCTATTATGCCATTTCAATTGTGGATGATCCTAGATCACAAAGTTAGTTTTTTTTTGTTGACAGACTAGAAAATTTTCTCCCAAACTAAATTATATTGATTGGAAAAATCAAATTAATAAGATAAATGCACAAAATAAAGAAGAGAAGGATGAAATACCTTGTCTAGAGACAAAAAAAAGACGAAAATAAATATAGGAGAGGGATCTACATGCTAGCAAAGTATATTGAAAACTCATATATTAATGAGGAAAATGGAGTACAAGAAAAATCGATAATCAATCACTTAGAGGAGAGACAAGGAACCTGAATTTCAAGAAAGAAAGATAGAAACCGAAGTACACATTTATATGAAGAAGAATGAAAAATGGCCGGCATCATTTGTTTAAAACAAATCTTTATCAGTTTTTAAGGAAGTTAATTTTTTTTTTAATTTATCTTTATTGAATTTTAAAAAAGTCAACTCATCAAGCAAAATACAACGGGTTTTGTATTTGACCTTATTACTACATAATTTTTATTTACGTATATTTAAAAAAAAATAAAATAAAAATCTAACGGATGTCTCAACTAGGGAGGAAAAGCAATAATATGTGCCATGGAGTCCTCTTATCATAATGTAGAACATCCAAAAGTTCATGATTCTTATTAATATAATAAGATGAAGGGTTAACGATGGTGGTGGAGTTTTCGGTTTCTGCTGATAGTTATGCCAAAGGTGGATATTTAGTTTGAGATTTTTTTTTTAGCTGTTCTGTAATCCAACTTGACTTCTATTTGTTCATTCTTTTATTTTTTTATTATTAAAATATTTTTCCTGATTTTTAACAAAAACAAGATAGAATAAGAATGATTTTTTAGTGACTATTATTATTAAAAAGGAAAATATTATTTACATTTCCTATGATGAAAGTGTCATACCTCAATTCCGACTAAATCAAAAGTGTGAGTAAGTCATTTCAAACCCAACGGTTCACACCAGGATCTCAAAATCGTGTCAACACACAAACCCTACAAACTAATCATAATCAGAATATACTAAATAACAACGGAAGTCTCAAATAAATGAACTGAGTTTTCTATTTATAAATAAATAAATATTCAAATTATTCTTAAGTACTAAAACGTAAATAAATAATCTATTACATCATCTTATAGTCAATTGAAACAGAATAAATAATAAACTCCTAATGAAACACATAATAGGAACACTCACATGAAACATTATGCTTGTCCTCTCCTGCATGCGTAACTAATACAGCTACAGTCCCATACGCTGGAACAACTATAAAATCCTCAAATGTGTAACCTACATTAACATCTGAAAAAGAATATATATATATATATATATATATATATATATATATATATATATATATATATATATATATATATATATATATATATAGGATGAGCTCACAACTTAGCTTAGTAAAGTATAAGACCATACAACATACAAATGTATGAGGTAACATTACATTGGGTCAGGCAAAACTTGTAAAGTGTTATGGTAAGGTTTGGCGATCACCGCACCTTCATGCATGAGAGTGTGGCAATGCCCAATAGTTATGGACCTACCACACTACTGCTGTCGTCCCATATCACTCACTCTGAAATAGAAATAGGACTCAAGTCTGGTAGCCACGATGAATCACATGCCACGTCCTTCCCCTAATATCCTATTCTACACCAATATCTACACCTTTATTGGCAATGACTTGCAAGTGAATTCCGTATCTAACTAGTTCTATATATCATCATAGTATCTATGGTCCTACCCCAGCAGAGCTCCCTACGACATAGAGATAGGACTCGAGTCTGGTAGCCAAGATGAATCACATGCCACGTCTTCCCCTTGATACCATACTTGTACCAAGCTCGCTAAGGTAGACTGTGATAAGAAAATGTGTTAATGTGATGATATATCCATGGCTTCACTCTCCTTCACATTCCACACCCTAAAAAAAATAATCACATGTCTAAACACAACAACAATCCTAACGTAATGAATATGCATGAACAGATAATAACAATAATTAAAAGAGATGACATGTGATATGCACATACAACAGACAACAGATACAGAAACAACAGTATACTATTTATTATTAATTAGGGTTTGGGGTTTTGTCCCTTGCCTGAAGTGTGATTGTAAGTCTCATTTATGTTACAGAGTCCACTCACGCCATCCACAAGTCTTTCATGACAATATTTATTGATTAGAATTTGGTTTACAGGGTTTAAGTTGGTTAGAACCAAGTCTGGCCAACACACTGTCCTCGGGCAGACATACTGGTTGGACTCAAAGTTCAGTCGGTATGTCCCTACGGTATATATCGTTGGGATCTTCAATCTAGCCGGTATGCCCCTCGGTATGGCGCATACCGCTTGACCGCTTGGACCTTTTGTCTAGTCGGTATGCCCAACGGTATGGGTTCGAGAGTTCATTCTCGAATCTTTCTTTTTCGTCGATCGTTGACTTGATTTTCAAGGTTTCTCCTAAACCATTCTAGGGTCTGCAAGCATGTTAGGTCCATTAGATTTAGGTTATTACTTCATTTGAAATCATAGAATCATGTTCCAATCTTTCTCATAATGAATTACACAGAGAACTAGGGTTTTACAGATCTAGGGTTTTGGATCAATACATTGTTTCATGACATTGATCCCCAATTAAACCTTTCTTTAGAGATATAACATTTATCGGTATTATCTGAATGGCGGTGCTCCCCTCCCAATGGAAATCCTCTCTCGTACGGTTTCCTTCCTCTCTACTCCTTCTCAAATTTTCTTCCAGATGGTTTTAGGGTTTGAGATTCACTGAAAGAGATCTAAGGAGGAGGGAAAGTTTATTTATAGAGTGAGAAACCATTATAGGAAGGTTTTCTATGTCTCCTAAGTCTAGAAGATTTCTAAGAATCAGATTCGAAGTGTGGGACCCACTGGAGTCCGTCTCCATTGGCGTAGTTATACCGAGTGGACATACCGGTCTGACTAATAGTCCAACCGGTATGTATAAACTTGGTCGAAAATGCTTGTTTCTCGTACCTGAAGTCTGTGGTTCGTCACTCGACCTTATCTTCTGATTTGGTTATGATTGGAAGACTTGTCACAACGTGAAACTTAAATTAAATCAAATTTTCAGAGTGTGAATCTTACAGAGAATCTTTGGTTAAAGTAGCCTTTGAACTAATAGTCTACCACTTAGATTAGTTATTGTTAAATTAGGGCCTTATTTCAACTAAATGGTCTTTCATGTATTGAAATTTTAATTAATATTTTCAGTTGTCAGATAAAATGTCAATGTTGACTTGGAAACATTTTCCAAAATTTATATTGCCAAATTGAAAATACATTTAAGTTGAAGTATTAAATATATAGATGGTGATTTTGGCATATGCACAAAAAATGTGCAAGCATAGGACTTGCTTGCACTATCCTTTTGGTTGAAGTAAAAAAAAATGGTTATAGCATTTTGTGTGAGGCCTGCTAACAAAGGCACCGGTTATGATTCTCTTGCCAATGAGAATTGGAAAAAACTAGTTGTCACTCGTGATCCAAGTAGTTTTGTCACCGAGTGTTTAAACCGTTCGACGTGAGACATGACTTTAACGATGTATGGTTTTGGGGGATGTGCCATGGAATTTGATTTGATGCAAATGTTTACATCAATCATTACGCATAATCTTATTAATTAAGAGTGTAGGTAATGAGAATGTTGTTAAGGAGGGACATTGGATACCGTTCTTGACATTAAAATAACCTTATAAGAAAGCCATGATAGATATGTACCCCAGGATGACATAGGGCAGAATAGTAGACTGCCAACAACCAACAAGGCAACAATAGCTCACTCCAACAGAAACAGATAGACAATTCGTTCGTTTTTAACACAACATAAAATATAACTTTAATATATAAGGGATTTTCTTATTGACACGTTGCTAAATAATTTGAAATGTTTTTTTTTTGTCCTTCTAATAGAATATATTTTTTTATACGAGGGTAATTCTTATCATTTTAAGTGTTTATTTGTTCCGGAGTTAATCCGGAGTAGAATGACGATTGATAAATACGGTTCAATTTTTGATTTCTATGGAGTGGATCGTTCCAAAAATGTCTTTGGGAGTTAAAAAATTAAAATTAAAAAAACTTACTTCTCTTACTCCGGAACTATTACCACTATCGACTGTCATCACCACCACCACTGACACTGCCATCATCATCACCACCCCTCCACTGCCACCAACCCCACCACCACCCACCACCCACAGCCACCGCTACCACCATCACCGCCACCACCACCCCACCACTCCCCCGCCACCACCACCACCACCACCACCCACCACTTACCACTGACGTTGCCACCATCACCCACCACTTATCACCACCGCCGCCACCACCACCACCCACCACCTACCACCATTGTCGCCACCACCAACCAACTACCACCTACCACCATTGTCGCCACCACCCACCACCCACCACCCACCACCCACCACCCACCACCCACCATCCCTGCCTTTACCACCACCACCTTTGCCACCACCACCCCCCACCAGCACCGTCGCCGCCACCACTACCCCCCCTACCATTGCCACCAACACCATTACCACCAAACAACATTGTAAAAGAATAGTCTTTTGATTTTGGAGTAGCATTATCAAACAACATTCTATTTCAAAAATCTTGATTCTAAAGAAAAAGTAGAAAACGACTGTGGATCAGAAGTAGCTAGACAGGAACTGGAGTGTTATCAAACGAGGCCTAAATCACTTACAAAAAGTTTTTGAAAAATCCATTTTACTTTGGATTTAAATAATTTTTGTAAAAAATAAGATAAAGGATAATGAAAAGAAAATGTCATTCAGCTAGGGGGGTTCGGTTCTGCTGTTAACGTACACAAGGGTTTAGCCTTAATCTGATTCCTTGGTTAAAGATAAATTGTACTTTGTCAACCTTGTATAACGAACAAATAAATAAATAAGTTCGATCTTTATAAAAAAAAATCTCATATATATATATACTACAAAGATTGACCCAGTTTAATATTTCAGTTATCTTTAAAAAGAATGACAAAAAATATTACTTTTTTCGTTAATAAATATGAATAAATGAAGGACAAAAAATATTACTTTTTTTAGTATATAACATGGGGTTGGGTTTCATAAGCTAATAGTTTGGGAAATCTCTCCACACTAATCAGGACATACTAAACAGTATCATTGGTAAAGGGTTCACAAGGTTAAGGAAGAGAAAAAAAAAATATCAAAGAAAAAGGGAAAAAGAAAATGAGGAAATGGCATTTGGCTTGAGAAAAATTTTCCCATGTATTATAAAGAAAATAGGGGAGAGGTTTCCATGTTACTAGAGCAGAGAATAAAAGAATTACACAGGAACGGATCTAGATATTCAATGATGCAATCCACCATCCAAAGTTTAGCAATAAAAAATCCATCATCCAAATAAGGGGATCCATATCGTCTAAGTAGTACTGAAGATCTTTCTGGTTGAACTTGAATCTTCTTTGAGGAAGCTTGTTTGTCTTTTTTACCTTTTTTTCTTCTCAAAATTAGTAATAAAGTGTTACTATCTAACGAGGCAATGCCAATATTATATACAATGAAAAGTAGAGATCAATTTTGTAAACAAAAACAATTATGAGGGGGAGGATCCTCTGTAATGACTACCAAACATAATAAAAATTTTGGCTGTTCATAATGCATCAGGAAATGTACCAAATGCACTATCATAATCCTCACTGTCAAGTGGCAATCACTATAAAAGATTTTCTCTCCCTATGATAAGACATAATTGAAATATGCCCACACATATTGACATACAAAATGTAGTTTTACATTTTAAGATGGGTAACTAAGCCTATTACTTATTAAGGAAGGAGATCACTTCACAATATAATATGGTGAAAACATTACAAGGAAATCTCTTGGGTGCACCCATTAGGTGATGACTAATCAACATGGTGACAAAAGAGAGAATGTTTGTGAATGACAGTTGTAAAGATATAAGAGTGAGAAAACATTTTGGGATTTTTATTTATTTTTTTTGGGGATGATAAGCAGCAAATCACAAGTAATGTTTTAAATTCAAGTATCAGACATGGTAATATGGTATATATGATCTGGATGGATGTACAAATTTCATGAGAAATTGATGCGTGGTGGATATCATATATAGTAATATTAAAACATGATCGGATTTTAGAGATTGAATCAAGGACTGATAAGCATTGATAGATCCGCGAATCTGATACTGGTTACTTGAACCATGAGTCCAGAGTCCTCAAGTGAAGTGGCAAAGAAGTCCGCTTCTTTCTCCTATTTCCTTTGTAAGTTATACGCGTTTGGTGATTAGAAGTTTAGAAAGCCTCCCCTTCCGTAATTCCGCTTATCCGGTGGGAGTAGGTAGTGTTGGACTTTCTCTTCTGTGCTCTGGCTGCGCGTCAAAGTAGTGAAAGCTGTAAAGGAGGAGGATGGATGGCAGGTGATAAAACTTTGTTTTTTTTTTTTTTTTTTTTTTTTTTTTTTTTACGCGGAAAATAAGTTTCCTTTTTCAAAGGAAGATAGATAGATAGATCGTAAATGATTTTCTTATTCTCATGCGATTCATAAACCTGGCATATTCTAGATTTTCATTTTCAGATCAGCTGCTGCTTCTTTCTTCTTGTGATTCTTATTTACTCCCACCGTCATTCTGTCATTCTGTCAATCCATAAATCTTCTTCTTTTCACGGATTTCACGCAATTCATGGAGTTGTTGAGTTTTTCTTGTGATTTAGTGGGAAAAAGAGAATACTGAGTTGGAATTTGAAACCTAGGACGGAGCTATTTCCCTTCCGGTGTTCTCATTTAAATCTATTTTTTTTAATTATTATTTTAATGGTAAAAAGGCCCCCCTATCTTTTCATTCCAAATAGAAATCTCAAAAACGTGTTGAGCTGTTCTATAATCTATACTCGGATCTCGCTCTCTGCGTACAACACTCTCGTTCTCTCTCTCTCTCTCTCTCTCTATCTGGTGTTACGGTGGGCCGGTGTCCTGCAAGCTGGAAACGAATAAGAGAGTTTTGGACTCATCCACTAACTTTTCCGGGGTGCCTTATAAGGTTATTTGAATGCCTCTATGAACTGGAGACGCTTTGCTTCAACATCTCTTCCACCCTCCTGTCTGTTTTTCCGTAATTGTCTCCCTCGCTCTCTGTCGCTCTGCTTTTCTTCGCTGTTTTTGGTTTTCTCTTTGAAGGTAGATTCTCATGTGGGTTCGGACATCTCTGGGAGCTTGTCAGTGAGCTGGGTTTCGGAGATCACATCACAAGGGAAAAAGGGAAAGAAAAAAGAAAAAGAAAAAAAATGGCACCATCGTTTGGCTTCTGGGCGAAGAAGAACCACCGTGGAACGCCCGTTATCGTGAAAATGGAGAACCCTAATTGGTCGATGGTTGAGTTAGAGGGTCCTTTGGAAGAAGACTTCCTCCTTAGTAGAGGCGGGAATGACAAGGTTAGGGGGAAGAACGCCAAACAGTTCACACTGGTGCTTCTCCTGAGAGCTCACAGGGCTGCTGGTTGTCTCACCTCCATCGGTTCCGCAATGTTCGGTCTCGCTGCCGCTGTAAGGCGTCGGTTGGTTTCAGGAAGGACGGATTTCGAGACTGGAAGTGAGATCGAGAATTCTAAAGTGAAGAGGCGCATTTATGCTTTTATCAAGGCGTTCTTGTGTTTATCCCTGTTATTGTTGGGGTTTGAGATTGCGGCTTACTTCAAGGGTTGGCATTTTGGGGCTCCCGACCTGCATCTGCAACGCCTATTATCGACGCCGTTGGGGGTCCTTGGGATTTTCGACGGTCTCTATTCTAAATGGGTCATGGTCAGGGTGGAGTACATCGCTCCTCCTCTCCAATTCCTCACCAATGTCTGTATTGTCCTCTTCCTTATTCAGAGTGTTGATCGTTTAATCCTGAGCCTGGGCTGCTTCTGGATCCGAGTCAAGAAGATCAAACCAGTCCCCAAACAGATGGTTGGTGATATTGAATCCAGCAACGGCAATGCAGAGGATTACTTCCCCATGGTTCTAGTTCAGATTCCAATGTGCAACGAGAAGGAGGTAATTTTATGGACTCACCCACTATTGATAGATTGATTTTTTGCTTTCTCTTCTTCTTCAAGATAGAATTTTGTTCTGATTCTTCGACTGCCTTATACCAGGTTTATCAACAATCAATTGGTGCCATCTGCAACTTAGATTGGCCGAGGTCGAATCTGCTGATCCAAGTGCTGGACGATTCAGACGATCCCACAACCCAATGGTTGATCAAGGAGGAGGTTCATAAATGGCAGCAGGAGGGTGCCCCCATCGTCTACAGGCATCGGGTCATCAGAGACGGGTACAAAGCGGGCAATCTCAAGTCCGCCATGAGTTGCAGCTCTGTCAAGGACTATGAGTTTGTTACCATATTTGATGCTGATTTCCAGCCCACCCCAGACTTCCTCAAGAAGACAGTTCCTCATTTCAGGGTACACACATTCTCTAAGTCATGGGAAACAGGAAAAAAAAGGGGAAATTGCTGCCTTTCTGATTAATTGTATTGATTTAAAACTTGTCACGGGTTTCGCTTGCAGTGTAACGAGGAACTGGCACTGGTTCAGGCCAGGTGGTCGTTCGTAAACAAGGATGAGAACCTGCTTACGAGGTTGCAGAATATAAACCTGACTTTCCACTTCGAGGTGGAGCAGCAGGTGAATGGGGTTTTCCTCAATTTCTTCGGCTTCAATGGGACCGCTGGTGTGTGGAGGATAAAGGCTCTGGAAGAATCGGGAGGCTGGATGGAAAGGACCACCGTTGAGGACATGGACATTGCTGTCCGGGCTCATCTTCATGGCTGGAAATTCATCTTCCTCAACGACGTTGAGGTGTGCTGCCAGTTAAACCTGGCAATGAACTCAATTCTAAACCTAATCTTCCCCCGCCTCTTGTTCTCTTATTAACAGCTTTTGGTTTCTTCTTTGTTCAGTGCCAATGTGAACTACCAGAATCCTACGAGGCTTACAGGAAACAGCAACACCGGTGGCATTCTGGGCCCATGCAATTGTTTCGTCTCTGTTTGCCCGACATTATCCGATCAAAGGTAATTGAACAAGTTTAAAATTTCAAGCTTGCTTCCTATTTTGTCAATCATCGTCGTAAATTCGCAATTATAATAAAGTGGCACATTTGTGTGGTTTTATTACTCACGGTTTTGCTTTTTCGTGATTTCAATTTGGGGTGTTGGTTGGATGCAGATCAGTGTGTGGAAGAAAGCCAACCTCATCTTCCTCTTCTTTCTCCTCAGAAAGTTGATACTACCCTTCTATTCTTTCACCCTCTTCTGCATAATTCTCCCGATGACGATGTTCGTACCAGAAGCAGAGCTCCCGGCCTGGGTGGTGTGCTACATCCCAGCAGCCATGTCTTTTCTCAATATCATCCCGGCCCCGAAATCCTTCCCCTTCATCGTACCGTACCTTCTGTTCGAGAACACCATGTCGGTGACCAAGTTCAACGCCATGGTCTCGGGGCTCTTCCAGCTTGGGAGTTCTTACGAGTGGGTGGTCACGAAGAAGTCTGGACGTTCCTCTGAGGGCGATCTTGAGTCCCTCGTTGAGGAGCCGAAGAAGCAACCACAACATAGGGGAGCCTCGGTGCCTAATCTGGATGCAATGGAGAAGGAAAAGGAATCTCTACTGAAACAGGAGCAGCAAAGGAAGAAGAATGATGAGAAAAAGAAGAAGAAGCACAACAGGATATATACGAAAGAGTTGGCGCTGGCGTTCCTTCTGCTGACTGCCTCGGCAAGAAGCTTACTTTCGGAACAGGGTATACATTTCTACTTCTTGCTATTCCAGGGAATATCTTTTTTGTTGGTGGGTCTCGATGTGATTGGCGAACAGGTCCAATGAGTAACTAACTGGGCACACAGAGAGACAGTAAAAAACATTGGAAGAATTTCATATTTGTGGCTGGAGGGCAAGGGAGGGTATTTGGAACAAGGAGGGCGACAGGGGCTGGAATGAAGTGCCATTTACAGCGAGAGTGACTAGGAAGATTTTAATGGAGGTTAGTTCGTTGCTTTTCTTTGTAGTTCTTCACTTCTCCACTTATGCGGTCAGCAGCCTCAACAGGGTCCGGGACCTATTGACAGAGAATTGAAAGCGATTGTTGCGGAAAGTTGGTTCTTTAGTCGTCGCACTAAAAAAAGATAAGAGGGTTGGAGAGAAGAGAAGAGAAGAGAAGAGAAGAGAAGGTGGACAGAACAGAGACGTAGATGAGTGTTACGTTGTAGAGTGTGTAGATAGAAATCATAAAGGGAAAAGAGTGGTTTTGTGGATTCGGGAAGTGAGTCGATTCTTTTGTTTTTTTAAAAGGGGTTACCCATTCTTTTGTAAGAAAATTTTAGTTATTCAAACAAGGATGTAGTCAGTTGCGGCGGCCGCTTTCAGACAGCTCTCATTCGTTTCTTTAACCTTCATTATTGTGTGTCTATGTTGTTTTTCTTTTCAATCTTCGTCTCTATGTATTAATTTTGTTTTTGAAAGCTCCTTTGCGGCTCTCACTGTGAGGTAGACTGGAGAATGGAGAGGGACTAGGCATAGGCAGGGAGGGACGAAAATTAAATCTTCGCGTGGAGTTCTCCGTCTCAAGGTTTGGTTCAGCTGTTGTGCCTACCATTGATGTTGCGAAAAAGATCTTCTGTTTGAATTTACTCAAATATATGAGGCAAGAAAAATTCAGACTTAATCAATATCAGATTATTCCTAACAATATGTACCATCAGGGTAAGGGGGAGTCAATTTAGGGGTGTCAATTTTGGGATCAAATCGGTAGCCCGGATCAAGTTAGTTCGAACTAACTTGAAACTGACCCGGATCGAATTGTTACTGGACATGTTTCAGGCTAGTTTGAAACCAATCAGAAAAAATGGATTGATGAGCCTGAACCCAATAATGGTTCGGGTCAAACTGATTTAGACCAAATATTAAAACCTAGCTTCACTATTTCAGCCTTCTAAATAGCCTTAATGGGTTTCTTACCAGGCTTTCAATCTGAATCGGTTTCAAACTAGTCTGATAACAACCTGATAAGCTAAGCCTGATAACAACCCAAAATAGGACTGACCCATTAGTTAATGTGTATAGTACAGCCCATGTAGTCCAAACCTCTTAATGGACATGTTTCAATCAGGTCCTATAAAACCTAACACCGATTTGACCCGAATCAAAATCGACCCAAACCGGACCGTGGACACCCGGACAAGGGAATCCAATACCGATTCATATAACGATGGTCCCACCATGGCTTTAGTTTAATTCTAAACAATGTAACCGTTGATTTGGATATGTTCTTCCATTTTTATCTCTTTTAAAAGGAAAAGAAAAAAGATTTGGATATATTCTGGCAAACACGAACAAAACTGATTTAATAAGAGAGAGATGTCGTCTGGGTAATCGGATTGGAGTGCAAATGGAGGCATGGAGCTTGCGACGCCTGCTAATTCAGTACAGCTGCAGTTATTCTGGATCTCTTGATCAACTCCGCCAGCCATAAACAGGTATGCAACTCAATCAACTCTGATCTCACCATGCATGGACGCAATAATTCTGTTCATTCTCTCTTCTCTTTCTCAGGGGAGAAGAAAGGGACGGTACTGATGGAGGTACGGGGAGGGTAGCTTCTTTCTTTTTTTTTTTTTTTTTTTTTTTTCGTGTTACCACGGGGAGGATAACTACGGGGCCAGGGGAGAGGAACTGGACTCAAATATCAACTACGTAACCCTTCACGCAACCAAATTGTCTCCTCAAATATCAACTACGTAACCTTTCACGCAACCAAATCGTTTCCTGTTGACTTGCCGCCAGCCAAGGATGGGATTTCAACCAGCCTACCTCCCTATGTATTGGTAGGTGGGCCGACTGATCCCCAACCCTTTGGATCAGCCGCAGGACCCTCCTGCCGCAGGAGAGGATTTGGATCCCCTCTTCACGGCCTCATCTCACAGAATCCAAATCGTCTCCGGCGAGGCTTTCCGCAGGAGACGTAGCTGCATCATTTGGATGCATCATACGTGTGGCTGGTACTAGATCGAACGCTCAACAATTAAGCAAGTGCAGAATGCGGAAAACTAATTGAGTTGTATCCAATTAAATATCCTTTCTTGAATCTAAGAAGGATCACAACTCCATCTCAGTCTTGATTTTTCAAATCAAGACAACGTGCTTCAGAGGGAAAAGGGAGGGTAGAAGAAGAAGAAAGGCTTATCCAGAAGAAACTTGATAGGGAGAGAGAGTGCTGGAGGATAGAGGAGATCAAGGAATCGAGGAAGAGGAAATCGTTTCAGAGGGTTTGCTTTGGGTAGGAAACAAATTAAGTTCTCCTTCTTCCTTCGCCCTCTCTTTCTTCGGGGAGAAATCAACCCAGATTGGCCTGAAATATCAACGCTATAAACGCTGGATTATAACACCAGTAAAAGTCATGAGAGTATAAGAAGACAGAAACTCAAAAATCGAAGAAATGGAAAAATAAAACAAAAGAAGGGGAAAAAAAAACTGGTAAAAAGAAGAGGAAGAGAACTCAGTAAATCAAAAATAGAAGAAAAGAAAAAGAAAACAACAGAGATCAGAAAAGGAAAAAAAAAGCACAAAGAAAAAGATATCAGAATCGTAGAAGTCTAGAAGAAGAAAA
Source organism: Protea cynaroides (assembly GCA_028583415.1). Classification (NCBI taxonomy): domain Eukaryota; kingdom Viridiplantae; phylum Streptophyta; class Magnoliopsida; order Proteales; family Proteaceae; genus Protea; species Protea cynaroides. The sequence continues at coordinate 35,272,019 of CM053272.1, read as the reverse complement.
GGTAAAAAAAAAAAAAAAGGTAGGGAAAATGAAGAAGAATAAGAGCAGAGATGAGTTTTAGCCCGATTAGAAGAGGGAGAAAGGAACAAAGGGGTTTTGTGGGTTTGTCGACCTGGGGTTAAGGGTTGAGAGAGCAGAGTGAGATGGAGAAGAAATAGAAGGAATGATAGGAAGAATCAGGAAAGTGAGAGAGAGGGATTTCTCAGGAAAATAGATAAAGAGAAATTAAAGAGAAGTGAGTTGGGAGTGCCGTCGATTGTTGGATTTCTTTTTCAAAAAGTGGGGTCGGCCAGAAGTTGAGTGAGAGAAATCAGGGTTTGAGAAGACCAAAGAGAAAGTGAGAGAGGACTGCTAGAGGGGTATCAGCTGCGGTAAGGAGAGGGATTGGTTGCCGACTGCAGGAAAGCTTAAGAGGAACAAAGAAAATTGCAGAGGGTGAAGGATTGGGAGCTCATAGTGGGTTTCATTTGGAATGAACAAGGAAAAGGGTTTAGGAATTCATAATCGAAGAAGAAAGAATGTTAGAAATCAGAATCGAAGTAATAGAAAAAAAGGAAAGAACAAAAAGTGGGTCTTCTTCTTCCTCTGCTCTCTCTCTCCTCTCGGAGAACGGAAACCATAAACAACCTTCTTCTTTTTCCTCTGCCCTCTCTTTTCGGGGTGAACTCAAACCAGATATTTTTCTTTATTTTTTTTGGTGAAAATTCAAACCAGATTGGATCCCTCCCCTTCTTCCTTTGCCCTCTCTCTCTCTCTCTCTCTCTTGGAGAAGATCGTGTTTCTTCTTCCTCCGCCCTCCCTCTCTCTTCCCCATGGAAAACACTGCTCTGTTTTTGATATGATGCTTATCGTTTAGGATTATGTTTACTGTATCAAGATTTCATGAACCATTGGATAAAAGAATCTCTAGATATCGTGCATCGAAGAATGGCAGTAACGTCTCTAGTAGATATCCTCGCACAAGACGATTTGGATCCCATCTCACAACAAGGGAAACCACCTTATTTCCTTGGAATTAGAAAAAGTTGAATCATTCTTCCAGAGATGATGCGGATCCATGATGGGTACGCTGAAGAATAATGAATGAAGAGTAATGGAACATTTATGAGGAGAAGACCATGACGCGGTGCGCTCGTGTGCACCTCTTTATTTTTCGTGGTTTGCAATAATTACAGTAGTATTGCCAAGTGGTTAATTAAACCGTAAGTTAGCTTTGGGCCATAAGGATCTCGAATTCTCGTCCTGCGCACACCGACCCAGCATCCACAGCTGTGGCTGAGAAAGCACTGGTGAACCCCAATTTGTTGCGATAAATCTGGGTTGAGACTTGAAAGTATGGCCATCAGTATGGACAAGCTGTCGGTCAATAAGAAGAGCATGGACATTGTGGGTTGGCGTTGATGGACACCGTGAGTCCCATCTTGTAACCTTAGAAAAGAGAAAGTTTAGGTGAAGATGAGGATCCACCACCACCACCACCACCACCACCACCACCACCACCACCACTACTACTAGACCTTATCGAATTGTTACTCTCAAACAAATAAATACTCGAAAATCTCTTTTCATTGATTTTCACATCCAAAGTACCATAAGCCATAGGTGAAGATAGCAAGCAAAACTTGGTCACTCCAACAATACCCAAGTGCTTAACTCTCTTCCACCTTTTGTCCTCACCATGTACAAATAAAACATTAACACTTTTTGTTAGGTAAAGAACTAAATAGCTGTGTTTAATTGGATGTATAGAAAATAAAAGAAAGCTGTATTTTCGACGCTGTTTGGTAACCAAGTTGTGAAAGGAAGATTCGATGGACCAAATTCAAAAAATTCCCTCCAAAGATGTGATATTTTTTGTGCCGAATTTGTTTTCTCGTCTAGAGGTTGAGAAAACTTCATTGCATCCTTCTTTGGCCTCCTCCAATCACCACTACTATTACTATAGCTGCTTCTGCTACCACTCAACTAGTTACTGGTGGTAAATTAAGTTATTGAAAATGAGTAGGACTCAATTCATGAGGCTCTAGCAGTTGCTAATTTGACCTTCTCTCCCTCTCTTTCTTTACTATTGGATTGATATATATAAGATGCCAATATAAACTACTAGCATGTCATAAGCTACTAGCATGTCAATCGCTTAAAAATTAGTACAAAATTATATAAAGATTAAAAAGAGAGAAAATATTTCTCAAATATTTAATATAAAAGTTGATAAAACACATCCACATCCACATCGACATCATAGGGCAAATGAAAAACAAAGATAACAGAGCTACAATTCTTCGACTAAAAGACATTTGTAGAGTTTGTAGAAAATCAATGCAAAATTGTATGAAGATTAGAAAAGCAAAAAAAAAATTGTTACACTAAAATTTAACACAAAAATTTGGAAAACCAAGAAATATTTCAAAGTTGATGATTTTATTTTACTAAAATAGTGATGGTGTCTTGATCATGACATCCACCTTGGACTTTGTAAAATTTATTTATACTTATTTTTATTAAATATTTTTGGATGGAAAAATTATTAAATAATTTAGGACAGACGAACAAGCACAAAATAGCTACATAACGATGTCACTACAGTGTGTTTGGACATTGGAGAGTAGTAGGAATCCCAAATCTCGATCGGAGATGCTGTCCCTTTTGGATTTTAATCGTCTCATGTTTCTTATGTTGGCATGAGAAAATTCAATAATTGTAATTTACTGTGCAAAGAATAAAAGACAGAGAGAGGGGCATGCATTTGAATCCGTCCCTTTTGTTTACGGGTGCCAATCCCTTTCATTAAGTATTAAGGTAGGTTATCTGGCTTGTAAACTATGGATGGGCTTTGGTGGATATGACCCACCAACTACTTACTTCTTCACTATTATTATTCCTCCTGTAATCAAACACTTCTCGACAAGGGGCATCCTACGCTTACTACTTCTTTCGATATATGGTATTACCCCACACTAAAATCTATTTTTGGTTGGTCTGGAGACTCAGGACTCAGGGATTCACGAGTTGGATGCCAAAAGGGAGGGGGCCAAGGGGGGTCACAATCTCTCTCTCTCTCTCTCTCATTAGTTTTGGATCTAACCATTCATCTATTGAAATGGATATTATGCAAAAAAATTAAACGAAATAGAAAGAAAACAATTACACTACGAGAAGGTTGTACGTGGTTCAACAGGTGTTTCTGTCTACGTCCACGATAAGATGAGATTTATTTCATTATCAATGGAGAATAAAGTTACAATGCTCTTTCTCACATCTCTCATCAAAATACAGACAAAGTCTTCACTAGTATTTACAGTGAACCCTAACAAATTTTTGGCTTTGGTTAACCCACAAACCATAAGATGGAATAAAATACATCCAATTCCCAGCACGATCCTGTTTTAATATATTTTTAATTAATTCAGATAGGCTATATCTCAATCTCCCATTGGATCCATACATGTATCTATCCAGATTGCATCGGTTTTGGCCATGATCCATAAGATACTTATAACCCTTATGCTCCACTCAATTTGAGATCCAGCCACTAGAGTTTATTGTACACGTAAATCAATGTATTAGTATAACCACGGAACTAACTCCATGGATTCAAATCCTCACCAGCGGCAGGAAGATCCTGCGGCTGTTCAGTCGGGGTTGAGGATCAGTCGACCGCCTACTAATAGGTGGGGAGATGGACCTGCTGAAATCATGCCCTTAGCAGGCGGCCAGACACGATTTGGTTACCTAACTAAATTTCAACTTGAGAGAAGCCGAATCCCCCCCCCCCCCCGGCGGGTCCCAGCATCCCGACTGGCGCTCCCAGTTTCCGTAGTGATGTGGTTGCCGTCTCACCAGTTCACGTTAGCAAAGCACGCAGTAACAAGTCCAAAGTCCCAAGTGCATCCATGAAGGAATGCGTATTTTAATATTGGGGGAAGAGCGGCCGAGTTAATTTAGAACCTCTTGATATTTGTTATTTCCAATCCCATATGATAGAATATTCATTCCACTGAGTCGCCAGCTTTGCTGTTAACAGTGCAAAAGAGGACAGTATTATCGGAAAACAGGGAGATAACATGTGATCTGTGAGTGTGATGCCACTGTTTAATCCTAGTATAAGAATAGTATAAGAACTCCCCATTTAATTCTTAGAGATGAGGACTGGAAGAAAGAAAGAAAGAAAAAGAATTCTACCAACTCAATAGTCTAAAATTCTGGTACCGGCACAATCGTATCATCACCTGAAAATTTTTACAAATCCATATATTGTTAGACAGACACATCATACGCAGAATGATCTGCAGTGTAAACAAAAAAGAGAAGGAAACGGCATTTGACAGATTCATTCCACTGTTCTGACCAGAGAAAGATCAGTAGTGAAACTTTTAACTGTTCACATTGGGAATCCATTACGGAATTAGTATACACTGTTGGCAAATTTAAGGAACACCAAAAAATATACACTCCCCATATTTTAATGGTTAAAACCCTTCCCAGATCCCACAAACAAGAAAAATAGCTCGAGAAAGATCAGTGAAAGCAACCTCCAAGTACACAACCACCAACTGAAGAAGAAGAAGATGAACATGAAGATGAAGATTCTATCCAAGTCGAAAAGAAAAAGGAAGAAGAAGAACCCCAGGTAAATCGTAACCCACATCCTGTTTTTCCTAACTATATCCATTCAATCAAACTGGGAAGAATAGTTCCACCCCTTTAATCCCTCTACCTTTTTTTGGGTTAATACTGAAGGGTAGACCATAGATGGAATCGGATCATACCTGAAACAAAAGGAAACGAAATCTGGCTATGAACAATGTATAAACGTTTCAGTAGTCGGGCATAAGCTGACTGATCTTCCCCTCTTCACCAGCCATTCCCTGCTCCGTAACTCGCAACCAAATACAGACGGCGGTGAAACTAAGCACTAAGCTCAGAAGTCCACTCCCCAAACCGATCCCAACGATGGCCATCACCGACAATCCTCTATTTTTCGAAGGGGCCAAAGGGTAGCCATAGAGGTCCTTGTTTCCATCAAAGGAGGTGGCATTCAACCTGGGCAAAGTCCCCGTACGGTTACCGAGAGAGGTCGGGATCGGACCGGAGAGGCGATTGTTGGAGACATCGAAAGCGGAGAGCCTAACGAGGAGGCCTAACTGCTGCGGAATGGGGCCCGTGAGCTGATTGTCGTGGAGATCTATGACGTTGAGGTAGGCGCAGTCAACGAGCTGCGGGGGTATGGGGCCTGTGAGACGGTTGGAGGAGAGGTTGAGAACGGCGAGATTGAGTAGCGATTGGAGTTCCGGTGGGATGGGGCCGGAGAGGGAGTTGGAGGAGAGATCGAGTGCCTGCAGATTCGTGCAGTTGGAGAGGTAAGGGGAGATGGATCCCCTGAGGGAGAGGTTTGAGAGGGAGAGCTTGTAGATGCGTCCGTTGTTGCAGGTTGCCCCCTGCAGGTAAGAGGTGAAGCCGCTGCATGCGTTGAGGAAGGTGGTCTTGGTCCAGTTCTTGAGGCTGTTGGTCGGGTCCTCCAGGGATGCTTTGAGGTTGGAGAGACAGGCTTCATCGTCTAGATCCGATGACGATGGTGGGAGACTGGCCCACGTTAGCAACAGCATCAGGAGGAACGGAATCCAAGTCCCCATTTTACTACTTTTACTAATCCCTCAGACTCCAGAACGACAGAAAGAGAGAGGGAAGGTGTATTTTTCCTATGTTTCCATCTACAATCGTGTTTTTGTTGTTGGTTTGGTGTCCTATACTACTACTCGCTCTTCTTCGTCGTCTTCTCTCTCTCTTCCACTCCGCTTCTATAGTCTTCTCTGCTCTGCTACTTCTGAGAAGGGCGCACGATACCGGTCGGAGCAGATGATTTGCAGGCGCGCAGATGTGGGGCTGAGACTCTGAGTTGTAGGTTAGGCTTGACATACGGGTTTTAGGAAATTAAGCAGACAAAGAATGAATAAGAGAAGAAGAAAGGGTTAAAAAAAAAAAAAAAAAAAAAAGAAGATAGAGAAAAGGAGTAGTCGGATCGGATTCACATCGTCTCCTCCGAAGAGGACCGATAGCCTTACTCGTATGGCTGACACGTGACTGTTGGGTGAATCTGAGACACACGTTCTAGCCGACACTCTCTGTCAGCTTGGCTTGACAGCTGAGTGGCTTCGATCGTTTGTCTAAGATTCACCTAGAGTCATGTGTCGACATTCGAATAAGGTTGCCGCTGTCCTCTTAGAACCATTGGGAGGAGACGATCGAATCCATTAGGGATCCTTTGTAATGAGGTCACCCTGCATTGAGGATCCTATACATTCAAAGTAGATCTGTATGTATTTCAATGTATTTGGTGGATTAGAATATATGTCAATCCCTTTTGAATGGATAGGATCTTAGTTAGCCTTAGTAGACAAAATCTTTTTCGAAAGAAGGGTGGTGGATTTTGAGAGACGGATGGTAACTGCCCACTAAGTTGTTGTGTTTGGTTTGGTGTGACCGTGACGGAGGAAATTTACAAAACGATATACAGTTACACACGCATAAGGAGTGCGCACCCACACACTAAAAAACACTTGTACAAAGATGGGAGATCCAGAATTGGGTGATTCAGCAGTTGAGCCTTCGATGCCCATCTCCTAAGGCGGAATTAAATAAATATTTTTTTTAACTTACATCTTGGATTATCCAAAGCATAGACGGTGTTAAATAAGTATTAAATATGATGATGGAATTACCAAAATGCCTCAAATTTTTATATATAAAAGAAAGGCTATGATTTAACATCACATTGTTACCAATTTTTTTTATAACATTTTTATACCCTTGATTTGCATCATGACTATTCAATTAATATTTTAAAAGATGATAAATACAAGGGAATACTAAAGTCCTATATTTTTGGATCAGTGTATCTTGCTATCAATATCTTAAATCATGTCAGTGGATTTTCTGATGATTCAATTATTTTCAACCTTTAATTTTGTGTCGATTATTATTAAAAGCAATAAATGAACGGTCAAGATGCAAATCAGGCGTCTAAAAATGCAAAATATAATTGTTTAATTGTACCATTCCAATTAGAATCCTTTAGAATTTTCTGATGATTTGATCTTAGATTAGATTCTACCAAAAAAAAAAAAAAAAAAAATCTTAGATTAGATTGTATTGTTATACTTGTAATAATATAAGATGCTAGTTGAACAGTCACGATCTAAATCAACAGATATGTAAAATGTATCTAAATTTTGTAAAGCTATTGGGGGTGTGATTTTAAATTAGACAGTAGCATGATGTTTACCATGATTTAAAATGATATACAAATGTTCATGACTCAAATAAAATGTTAAAAAAGCAATGCTAAATTATATCCTTTAAATTAGATTTTTTTTAATAGATATAAAAACTTAAGGAATTTATATCATTTCATTATTGTATATTGAGTACATTCTTACACCATTTTTGCTTAGTGACTCCAAATGTAGTTTTGAAAATATTAGGTATCTTAAGCATATTTATCCTTAATTTATATTAATTTTGCGAAGGTCAAATCACTTGTATAACCAATTGCTAAAGCATGTATCGCAACATAATCGGCATGAAAATCAACAGAAATTTGCTTTTAAATAAATTAGAACTTCTAAATACTTGACGACAACTCCACTAAGGTATTTTGGGTGAAGATTTTGTAGATTGATAGAACCTATGTTTTTTCTTAATTTTAGTTTAAAATGAGTTTAATCACATAAATTTATAATAAATAATTTTTTTATTAATGCGGGGGCAATATGACACTGATAATTCTTGTTAATGACATGATAAGAAGTCACTTTCATAAAATTCATGAAAATTCTATTTTATATTTGATTTAAAAATTTTCTAAAAATAAGATAAAGAATAATTTAAAAAAGACGCCTTGTTCTTAAACCATATGTGGATGTATCACACACACACTATGTGCATGGGACTTCATTGGAGGCATTCCTTGCTGAAAAAGTCGAGGTTACCAATGAGAATATAGTTTTAATAATTGGTATCGAACGGCATTGTCAATTGTATCAGCCAATAGGTTTCGGCATGGGCTGATAGTGATCTAGTCCAAATTTTTAGTAACTTTATTTATATTTTTTATTCATCCTCGAAATGACTTAGTTCATGTGATTGTGGAGTCAGTATTGGCCCACAGGATTAGTTAACTTGAAGATTTGGAAATCCATATCATTAGCAAAAAAAAAAAATAATAATAAATAAATAAATAAATAAATAAATAAATAAATATATATATATATATATATATATATATATATATATATATATATATATATATATATATATATATATAGTCTTAATTGTATTGGCCATGCGTTTAAAGCCCATTGGCTGTACAATCGATTTGTACCAGTATTAGATCAGTTTTAGCATACCATGTTCAATACCAATACCGATATTGTGTCCAATTCTAATACCTTGAACCTTGAACCTTGAATAAAAATGCAAAATCTGAGGGAGAACTAATAGAAGATGTTACTTGTCTTATTTTCAAAAGTTTTTTAAGTCCAAGATACAATGAGATTTTTACGAATCTTTGTATATGTGACTTACCATTATATCGCTGTCAAGAATTGTAATTGTTTTACATGACATGTGATAAAAAAGAAATAGTCACTAAAAACAATATATTATATTAAGAAAGAAAGAAAAAATCCAAATTATTTGATACCTTATTAAAAGGTGTTGATAAGAAAATCTCATACGTAATAATGAACATCCTTGTAAGAATACCCCTAAGATGATTTATTGATAATAATTCAAATGCCTTTGGCATGCACATGGCCACTAGTGAATTCTACAAAATTCACCTACTTAAGTGAAGGTTAACGTTTCCCTTTATTTTTATTTTTTGTCATTGACTTGCATGCTAGCTACTTAAGGATTTATTCGCTCAGGTTCTATTTGTTTTTATGTAAATTTTATCATTCAAATTTACGTGTAACATTTTATATATAATTTGGTTTTTAATGTTTGTTTCTAAGAGGTAAAATACAATGATATCTCCAGTGGAAAGGGAAAATGAACTTCATATTTCTTTTACCCACTAAAAAATAAACATTGAATTTTTTTTTTTTTTTTACTTATAAAACATTACACATAACATTTTATGGTAAAATTTTGGGAAATTTTTACGTAGTACCCAAATAATTTGCGTAACTTCATCTACCACTCAAGTTTTTTAAAAACATTATCTACCACTCAAAAATTTGAAACATTTATCAAAAAGACCCAAAACCTTATAACAGAACCATTATATACTGATGTTAGCAATTAACAAATTTTGATTTGATATTAATACCTTATTATAAGGGAAAAATCGATTTTAACCTTTAGTTATTTTTAACCCTACCCCCCATTTCGTGTTTGGGAGAAACAATAAAAATCCCAAACCTTAACAACTCTCGAACTCTCTCACTGTGCTACTTTGTTCGCCGATGAGGAACATTGTTGTAAGGATCCTCAATGATTATCGGACATTAAAGCTGTTTTGCAAAGAACATCGTCACAAGGATTTGATCCTGGGTCGGAGATTCCTTTTTAAACCTGTCTTATTTTTCCTCTTTTCCTCTTTTCCTCTTTCTTCTTTCTTTCTTTCTTTTTTTTTTTTTTTTTTTTTTTTCCTTCCAACAGTTGAAAAGAAAGGTTTCTAGAAGCAGAGATCTTCAACAACGAAAGGCGAAACCCTTGGACACATTGTCTGCCCCTCTGCTGAACCTATTCCTTCTTGCAGAAAAAATGGTGCAAAAGTCATAGTTTCTGCAAATCGTTCCCAGAGCTTCTAGGTCTCCATTGGTCTCTACTCTTTTATAATTTTTCTGTGTTTATCTCCGTTTGATCTGTGGTTCTGCCCTTGCGATTGATTTTCTCCTTCTCCAGAAACTGACAGCCCCCTTTTCAATTTCTCTTTTATTTGATTTCTATCTCTGGTCCTTCTCCCTTTCGATCTTAGGTAGGTTTGTTCTCCAGTTTTTTTTTTTTTTTGGGTTGAATTTCCTGTTTGAGATTCCATCCTCCAAGGTTTTACGAACATAGCCATCTTCATTACAAATTTCACTATACATCTTCGTTTATGGTTCTTTATGTTTATCTGGTTTTGTTTCTATTCTCATAACTATATAAGTTGCATTTCATACTGTTTTAATTTGATGTTTCTTGATTTATCTTATTCTTGTTTCCAATATTGACTCCTCTGCTTTGTGGTTGTAAAATTTATTTCGTATTCCAAAAGATAACATCCTCTTGGGAATTTTGTAGAATAATTCCAGTGCATTCAAAATAAGACCATCAGTTCAATAAACGTGAAGAAGATTGTTGAAAACCACAAATCTGATTCAATCCCACTTCACAAAATGAACGCATAAACCATATTCGCAGCCTCAAAAAACCACAACTAGCATAATTTCATAGAATTGTAGGACTTGGAGGCAAAACAATCGGAGCTAGTCTTAATGTATTTAGCCTCAAAAAACTACAACTAGCAGAATTTCAACTCTTTTCCGTCAAATAGTGGGGTAACGTTTCGGATTTTTGGGTAGTAGGTGATGTTTTAAAAAAACTTAGGTGGTAGGTGATGTTTTAAAAAAAACTTGAATGGTAGATGATGTTTCTCAAAGTATTTAGATAGTACATGAACTTTTTCCTAAAATTTTATGTCAAAACAATCGAAGCTAATCTTAATGTATTTAGCCCCAACACCAAATTACTTATGGTCACGGTGGAATGATCTCTCTTGTGCTTCTTCATTGTGGATAATCTATCACCAAGAATGGTGTTTTTGAGACAGCATCATCCCTTTTGTATCATTGAAATAGACGGGTTCAGATAGGACACATATCATCTAACAAGCATGTGTAGGTGATATAGCGTTTTTGAATATGATGTCAGTTATTTTCAATTTTCATTAATGCCTTAAAAGTGAAAGACAAAAAAGTTTCATAGGTTCTCATAATATACTTACTCAGTTCTCACATGCAAATGTGAACTTTTTCGTCTAATTAGAGGCTCAGTGGTACCAGATTCAAATCCTTCCCTCCCAGGGGTTCAAGAGGAGATGCGACTCCCTCCAGCCGATGCTCGACAGGTGGATGTTGGCTGGATCCAAGCCCTCCATCTAAGTGGATGCATAAACCAACATCCCCTATCAGCTCACCTTATCGATTCAGATGGAGGGTTAGGATCCATTTGATACCCACGCATGGGGCATTGTCTGATGGGAATCACCCTCCTGCCAAGCCCCTGGGAAGAGAGGATTTGGATCCCAGTGGCACCAACCATGGTGACACCGAGTACAACCTTCTTAGTTATCAGAATATGGCCTTCTTCCTGGAGAAAAAGCTTCCTCCTTCCGAACGGAGCACCAAGCCACACCAATCCAACATAGTCAACTCCAAAGATGAACAGATGATCATGTTTTGGGCATTGTAAGTGGGAATGTCATGAAGCACGATTGACAGTTGGAACATGGAAGGAACAGAGGGAAAAAGCATTGAGAAAGACGGAAAGAAAGGGATTGAGAAAAGTAGGGAAAAGGGGAGAGCATGGAGCATTGGTTATAAGTGGGATCTATCTGTCTTAATTATTTTGATTGCTTTTCCCTTCCTTAATGAGGAAACGGTAGTAGTCAACTAGTCATTTGGTAAGGAGGTGGAAGCACAGGTTAAAATAAAGAGCCTCACTTGAGCATCGTAAAGCTTTGCAAGTCTTTTCTTTTAAGAAATGTCTCCATGATTATTCTTGGATCTGATTCTCGTATACTTCTTATTAAATTTTTTACTTATTACATGGGAGAATCAGTCCATCAGGATCACACCTTTCAAAGGTTTTGTAGCAAAGATGTATTCACCCCACCTGCACCACACACTTACATCAATTGGGATCCGCTCCAGCGGGTTGCGGGTTGGGTGCCCAGTGAGTGATCCAATCTGATGGTCGCTGGAGAGGATCCGAAATGCACACCACACGCACGGACTTGGGTCATCTCCAACTGTCGAGTTTGTCCAGCCAAGATAGAACGGCTGAGAATCAACTGGAGTCGTTACGATCGTCTTGATTGGACGAATTGAAGCACTAAAGAAGATCTTTTTCCCATACACCACACACACCACAACAGCACAAGTAAGGACTAACTAAAGTGGAGGCCATCCTATTTGGCCATGTTGAGTGATGACCGAACTGTTAGGATTGGAGACACAAACAGAAAGAAAAACACAAAGATTAACGTGATTCAATACCCCATTGTAGGATACCTACTACGTCTTCGGAGAAAAAGAGAATTCTTTATTGCCAAGAAACCTTTACAACTCTCTACCTGACAGAGTGTTCTCCTCTGTTAACCTCACAGCTGTTACCCAGTCTTACCTAGGGTTTTTCCCACAGAGACAATATATATGAATCCCTAGAAACCCTAATTCCTACATAATTACAAATTTACTCTGTACATTTAATACACCCTAATACAAGTACAATCTAGTAACAGTGTGGACCCCATAGAATACAAGACACAACCCAACAAATCTCCACTTGACTTGAATTCTGCAAACCACTTTGAAGAAGAACCCGTTGACGTTGACTCTGTAAACCCGTCTCTGTCAAACCGCTACACCCAAACCAGCATAGCCCACACCCCGTCTAGGTGTCCCGCACAGCTCACTGTCGTACGAAGTGATGTGACTACCTCTTCCACTGCCACAGCATCATCGAAAAGATAACATCACACACAGCCTGCTGCAACTCCAGATACACCTGGAACCCGAACCTCTCACCTTTGCACCTCCATCGCAGACCTAGAGAATCGACTCTTCACTGCAGTCTGTCAATCCTTCTTTACCCTACGGTACAACATCAACTGACCATTATGTACACTGTGTCGGGATTTAAACCAGCCGTCAGATCCAGGGAAAAACCACCCCAATCCTACCAGGTCCTCGAATAGCTACCATCGCCCCATCAATCCGATCACGATCTCTCAGCCATCGGTGACCATCCTCTCCGTAAGGATCTAACACCACATGCGATCCTATCATAACTGAGAATGCCACATGTGATAACATCTTCCCCATATTTATTTTCATACCAGTAAATCTTGCTAAATTGAGATTCACACATACACCACCATCTGGTGCGCAAGCCACCACCGACAACAACGATCCGATCCCATCAGAATTGACATACGATGATGGGTTTTGTCCATCCATCCCATGCGATAATCGACCATTCTGCAAACAAGCCCCCCCGACACACCTGCAACTCCTCATATCCTTCAGAAGGGATTGTTCCATGAAACCCATCGCCACTGTTTGAGAACCAGATTTCGTCGACCACCGCTTGCTCACTGGGATCACTCCCTCTGCACATGCGATAATGGCTTCTGCCTTATCGCATCCCGCTGTTTGTGCGATAGATCCCGTAGAGAAGACCACCTAACCAACACCTTCAACGTTCGATCCCATTTGCAGAACATATGATTTGCCTGAGCCAATCGACTAAGCATGTGAACCTGTCGTCGACGACTTCTTGACCCTTTGCAGTCAGCTACACTTCCCTCTGCAATCACCTTGGCCTCTCTGAAATTCTCAGGTCCCGCCATTCTATATAGCCTCTGATCCATCAATTCTTCTGCCGCAAAGCTCACCTCCTATAACAAACTTCAAGCCATCATCAAACCCACTGTTACCAGATCTGTTCTATCAGATCTACGGAAAACTTCATCGCCAACTGCTATATCGGCTTCACCTTCTGCATGCAATAATTGTAAGAAAAACTACAATCCATATGTATGTCTATGCGGAATAAGATTCGACATACCCGTAGTGTAGGGATCTGTTCCAGCCGTTGTCCGTCCAACCGATGTCCTCTGATGACGTACTCTGATATGTCCTGCTCCACAAACAAAGAGAAGAGAGAGGGGAATGATTTCTATGCACTGACTGTATTCTCAGACAGAGAACGTGATGGAGTTCTCAATTTCTATCAGTGTGCACAGGACCCTTATCCATTAGTATTTATAGACCAACTGTCTCCTTCCATCAAGGATGGACGGTGATCTGGGTGCCACATGTCCCTCAGATCCGACGCTCATAACTCTCCTAATAGGGGATACCTAAAATGGATAGTGGTATGTGGGCCACTTACTCACAATAATAACCTATTAACATGCATTACCGAACCCAGACCAGTCGGCAGCCCTACTGCAATCGTAGCAGTTCCCCCGACCATGAACACTACCGTCGTTGACAGCACACATCGTAGGTTTGAAGTCACCAAAGCCCTACAGTGATTCTCCCTTGCAGCCATGACCTGTTTCCTCGCCGGCGACAACCCACCAGCCATGAACACTGACTGCATCATAAAACCAATCCTACCAAAGAGAGTTGCTTGAACTATGGGAGCACCCTTCTGCAACTCTGGAGCTTCATCTCCCCATGTTGCAAAGAAACTGATCACATGCCATATTGCATGTATCGCTCCTCTCACTAGAAACATACCCTTGCTTCGGCCAGATAAGAACTCGTCCACCATGGAAAGTAGATCAGGGATTTGGGTTCGCAAAACCCCAACAATGGTAGTTTTCCTCTGAAATGATAATGGTTTTTTTTTTTTTTTTTTTTTGTAATTGCAATGATCACTTTTCTCAAAACCTGATCAAGAGTGAGAGATTAAAAAAAACAAAAAAAACGAACTCACTTCTTTTTTTTTTTTAATTCCTTGACTTTGCCAAAAGAGTATGAGAGGAAAAAAAAAAACTTAAAAAACCCACCCTTTTTCTTCTTTTTCTTCGTTTTCATATTTTCCACCTACTTCTTCCTTTTTCTCATATTACTAATCGATCTATCGAACCTTGGCTCTGATACCATTTATTAGGATTAGAGACGCAAATAGAAAGAAAAATACGAAGATTAACGTGGTTCAACACCTCATTATAGAATGCCTACGTCCAGAAAGAAAAAGAGAATTCTTTATTGCAAAGAAACCTCTACAACTCTCCACCTGACAGAGTGTTCTCTTCTGTCAGTTTTATCTAGAGTTTTTCCCACAGAGACAATATATAGAGATCCCTAAAAATCATAATTCTCACATAATTATAGATTTACTTCGTACATATAGTAGACCTTAATACAAGTACAATCTAGACCCCTGGGAGGCTAGGACCTGCTGTTTGAACCTTTATACATTCTGAGTTGAGTTATATAGGCAGGTCTTAGCTTGGGAGGGAGTCACAATGACCCTGATTCAAGCGGTGAAACCTGACTGAACATGAAAGGAGAAGGGTTTCGCACTCTCGCTCAATAATAATGACAAATGTTGCAGGGCCCCGGGGTTATTAAAGTTACAATGACCCAACATTAGAAGGAAGACCCACAAACCCAAATCTGAAATCCACTTTAACCAAATGATATTAGAGACAATGGAGAGGACCCCATGCAACATTGTGCTTGAAGCCATTCTTCATTATGCATTAAGTAGAGATCAGTGAGTCTGACTTTCACATACGTCCCCATTTGGCTTCTTTGGTTTGCTCCAAACAAATTAATGTCATTTCCTTTGAAGGCTTTTAAAATCTTTTCAATGCTATTAGAAAGTTGAGTTGGGTAGGATTATGTTGGAGAAAGTCTTGTCTCGACTAGATAGGGTTTATAAAAAATAATATTATTATCAGGTTTTCAATTCAAAACTTCGAACTAGTAAATGGAGGGATACTCCAGATATAAAGACCTAAAAATTCTAATCTCATTAGCAATGTGAGATTATTCTCAATACTCTCCCTCATATATGGTTTCACCGTTGGTTAGTATATATGTGGCAATACATAACAATTTTCAAGTGACTGGTCCTTCTTTTTGAGTGACATCTAATCCTTCTTTTGGATGACCGTCCCTCTTTGAGTGACTATAGTCCTTTTTTGTGCATTTGACATTCCTCTTTTGATGACTGACCATTTTAAGATTACTGTAAAAGAGTACCTGGAGTTCTGATATCATATCAAATTTCCAACTCAAAAGTTAGAACTAATAAATAGAATGACTCTTCATTTATAAAGACACAAGATTTTAATCTCTTTAATAATGTAGAATTATTCTCAATAATTATAAAATATATATACCCTACGACTATGAGGGAAATCATGTCCCCTTGTCTCGTGTCTTAACGACGGATTCTTGAAAGGGGCCAGGGACGAAATCTATCTCATCTCATGTTCCCCATCCATCTCTACCCAGGAGGCCAGGACCCCAATGCATAAGTGGTTCTTACTCTTTTTTTTTTTTTTTTTTAAATTATCATTATATTAAAGTCTTTCTATGCAAACAACCCCAGGGTGTCAATGTCTATTGAAATTGATTCCTTCTCTTGCGTTTTGTTTGGATCATCATGAAAACCGTAATATACATGAATATATTTGGAATTTAAGTGTGTCAATGAGAACTGTTCATTGAAAAGACGAACTGCTCATTAATGTTGCTTTTGAACTGTTCATGGTTTAGCTGAAAATATTGGATTTTATTCCCCCTTGTTTTGCTTTCTTTAAGCCTTTTACGGCTTGAAGTCTCTAATATATATACTTGGGGCTTGCATGGCTCATCCGTCCCTTAAAAAAAAAATATCATTTTAATGACAATTAGAAACCAGACTTGGCCGGACGCTTCTGCAATACAGGTCTTGTACGCACGTCCTGCTCTCGCAGTGGCAGGCGTGGGGTTCAAACTTACACCGACCCATCAACGTTCCGTACAGGCCACCACTTCTGTATATAAATTTTCTTAAAAAAATTATCTGATTAAATTTTTTTGGATTTTATTTTACCAATCTATTCTTGTTATAATAATTTTACCCAAAAAAAAAAAAAATGTTTGCTACGATAAAAATCCTCAACAATGAGGTACTGCCAATGTATCTAAAACAGTGTTTCATCTTCTCTACCTATCTTTTTTGGACGGCTTTATCCCTTCACTTCACTCCTCCTTCCTTCCCCGACCCCCTACATGGTTACTTTCTACAGCTCATTTCAACTTTCCGGCATTTGCAAGGTCCATTGCTTAAGGGCTGCCAAACCATTGCGTGCCACCCGCTGGCAGCAAACTTCAGCACAGATGATTCCACTTTCCCATTGTCTACTAGACCAATACAATCAAAACATTGACTTTCCATCGGTCGGCCTTGAGATTTAGTATAGGTGTTTTTAGCTCGATTTTCATTGTCTCGTTGTTAATTCAAAGCATCAGGATAGTTATTTTCCATCACGCAAGCGATTTCATAGCATTTTTACCCTAATCCCTCCCCCAATATTGTCTTGTCCTTTCGGAATCGATGGATTAGTTCTACTATTTGTTAAGTTTTCATCTCAAAAGTTCGAACTAATAAACGGAGGGACTCTCACATATATAAGACACCCAAGATTCAAGTTTCAAAGCAACGTGGGACTATTCCCAACACTATTGATTAGGCATTTTTTTCGGTTTCCTACATCTCTCTCTCTCTCTCTCTCTCTCTCTTGTGGGTTTATCGATGAAGATTTTTAACTTTGCATCAAAGAAATTCCACTATATTATTTCCTCAGCTTGATTTTTCTTCCCATTCTTGAAAAAGGGGAATCTTTGGGTTTTGATTGTTCTGTATTGTATTTGTCGATCTCGTAATTCCTAACTTCGTGATGTTGGAGATTCAGAAGAGGAATGAAGATTGAAGTGAAGGGGCAAAATTGTCAAAGGAAGCTAGGTGGTGATGGTGAAAACATTGATTTTTTGGGTATAGTAGTAATACTTAATTCAGTTTTAGATATTTTAAATAGTTTTACTATAGCAAACATGGTGTAGATAGATTGATAAAATAAAACCCAAAAGTGGAAAATTGGATGGTTTACCCAATTTTGTTCCCCCCCCCAACCCGATGCCAGCATATCCCTTATTAAGACCAAGGAAGGTTTATAAGTTAATTGATATCGTTCAAGCTCAGAATAGAACAATGGTAGCACCCAGGTAACAAGTCTATGGTCTTAAAAGAAAGAGAGAGAGGGACAGGGAGACAGAGAATCCGACTACCCTTGTTAATGAGTACATGGAGGATGGTGAGGTCCTTCCTATCCCTCGTTCCCTCGTAGGTACGGGCTGAGCTTCACATCATCCCAACCACTTTTACACATGCCATTCCATTCACATAATCACATCCACAGTCCCACACACACAAAAACATAAATATTTGCAGGATTCATCGTGCAGCCAATATTTTGCTTGATTACATTGTGGCTTTTTGCTGGCCAAATCTTTCCAAATCAATTTAGAGATTCTGAAGTGGACATGGTGGGGTTTATCATGCTATTAGGATATACTAAAAAGTCACATGACATTTCTATGAGAGGAAGAAGGAAAGCTTGAGTAACCAGAATTTTAAAAATCAGATAAATGTCCAATCATGAGTCAATGTGTATATGTTTTATTTTTAATATAGAAAACTTGAAGGCCATGACTCATGACATGAGAGAGGTTTAAAGGAGAAGTGGGCATCCTTGATGGATGTTGTCTCCAACAAATTAAGTCTATCGTTGTGGGTATTTTAGATCATTGGAATTAGGTT
Organism: Protea cynaroides; assembly: GCA_028583415.1. Classification (NCBI taxonomy): domain Eukaryota; kingdom Viridiplantae; phylum Streptophyta; class Magnoliopsida; order Proteales; family Proteaceae; genus Protea; species Protea cynaroides. The sequence continues at coordinate 35,253,422 of CM053272.1, read as the reverse complement.
ACAACACTTTCGTTACCTATAGCTAGGTTACAAGCAGCTAGCTTTTCCCATTTGTAAAATGGAAGAAAGAGAAGTCTTGGGAGGCACTCAAACCATCAAACACCTTGATTAAAAAACAAGGTGAACTGCTACATCAGAAAAGTGGGTCGATTGGTCCATGGTTCCATTCATCCATCAAAAGAGAAAGAGAGGGAGGAGGCCTGCTGTTCCTCCAGCACGCTGGGCGGCCCAGCACAGATCCAACGGCTGGAGAGGACACAGCACGCAGCCCAGCCATTGTTTTGAACTGGGAGATTAATATGCTACTGTCAAAACACACACACACACACACACACACAAAAAGGAATGGACTACCAAAAAAATAAAATAAAAATTAAACTCTGGAAAGAAGAACGATCAAAATCTGGACCAAGTAATAGTAACACATTAAGGGCAAGAGGAAGAAACCAGACTTACTTTTCCTGACAAATAAGATCTAAATTGTATAATACACATATTACAAGAAATTCACCTTTCATTTTATAGATCATGAGTTTATGCTTAAATTGAACAGCAGTACCCATACAAATGAACTCCACTTTTCTCGTATGGATTAGTCTCAACTGAGAGTAGCCTATTTTCAGGCTTCCTGGTAAAAATTAACCTCAATTTTTAATAACGGACAACTAAAAACCAAGATACTTCTCTCCGCAGTAGGTGACAATTTTGTTGGCACCTTATTATTCTTTCTTACACAAGTTTCAACAGATACGATGACTCTCATTCTGGGTCATCCTTTACACATCTTCTTGTTCTAGAAGGCTACAGAGCAAAGAAACAAACTAAGTCACAGGTTGTGCCCGTGTCCATATATCGGACTTGTCTTCAGTATTGCTAGAATTATAGTTACGATTTTCTTGTAAATAGGATACTCCAGACCAAACCCCACGAATAAGTAAAATGCTAACGAAAACTAAACTTCCAATTGTGCAGACCACCTGAAAAGATACACAAAAGGATAATTAAAGAATATGCATTTGAAAAATAAGTGCTCCACATAACTGGTAAAGATGCATCTCCATTAAATGCCAAGACATTTCTTTCACTCCCAATCTGAACAATGAAAACATTAAGGATACAATAGAATCAATCCAAATTACAAAAACAACGTTACAAACTCACATAACCATAAAGATTGAAGAGAACACGCCTGCTATAACTTTCAAGAAGAAGCAGTAAAGTGTCTCACATGTTGAGCAATGATATGGAATGTTTCAAAAGCCCGCATGTTGAGGAATGACGATGAATGCAGTGTTTCAAAAGACATGCCAAGCTAACATCTTGAGCTTCAAGTCAAACATGGATTCTAAACCAGCTTATACAGTTTTACCTTCCTAGTTATGCGACTATTTCTGTTCACAAACTTATGATGTGATTGTCAAACTCATTTTGAGGATCACTGAACAGGCCACTTATGGCAAATAAGCAGATCCAATCAATGCCTCTTTCAGTCTCAGATAAAATGAAAATGGTGGACTGCGAGCCATGCCTCCCACCAGAGCACTTAGGGGTAAGGGATGCAATAAAACCAATCCTCAAATGTTTACTTGGAGAAAAAAGCTGTCAGATATTTGTAGATGGTTGCAATATATTATGCACTGTACCCCTTCAAATCCTTGTTGGTAGGGTTTGTTAGCGCAGTTTAAATTGATAGGGATAATGGATAGGTTTAAGAATGTTGGGTAATGGTTCTCTCTCCTACTTTCTTGTCTTGGAACGTGGGAGTGATTCTCTCCTATTTTCTTGTAAAGAGAACGTTGCGAAGTACTATAATAAAAATGATGTTATCGGGTGGAGGGATATTGGGAAAAATCAAATCAACTGTGTCAATGAGGCAAAGTTTCCTCAATTAAACCTGCCATTTATTTCTGTTTCTCTTCTCTTTTGTTCTAGCATGATAGTTACGTCCAAGGATAAATGAGAATCTCACCAGTATGTACTTCTCTCTCTCCCTCTTGTTTTTTTTTTTTTTTTTTTTTTGGGGGGTCGGGGATATAATGCAGGAAAGAGCCCTAGTACATGGCAAGAAAAAACAGATTCAACTACATATTTGTAAATACGATTGAGATTAAAGGTCATCAGTATTTCCAGTAACACAACTAACTCCCAGTGTATTTACTAACCCATCATAGTAGTTTTTTTTCCTGATCCCAATTTGAGGTAATTTATTTATATTTTTAATCTCCAATAGGCTGAAAACAACTTGGGAACAAAACATGGCTTACTACAGAATTGAATGACGAAAAAGGATTTACATGGCCAAACCTATTTAGTTGAGATAAGGCTTTGTTAAGTTGAACTGAGTTGAATTATTACTGGAAAGAAAGTTTCTGGAGTGAGATTAATACGGATCATTTTAAAGGCCTAAATAAAGGTCCGGGATTATCATCACTGTGTCTGGGGTCAATGATTGTAATAAAGGGGCAAAAAATTAACGTTTTGTATAGTTTCACTGTGTAGGCCAGAGTTAGTTTATGAGTTATCTTTTGTTTTAGCTATTTAGAGTTTGATCAGCATTAGGAATGTTGGGTCTTATGTAAATGCAAGGATCAGTCCACGAATTTAGTAGTTGATTGAAATGAAAATTTGAGTTTCTAAATGGTTTTGGCTACTTAAATTTGTCAGTTGTAGCTGAAAGATATCTTCACTTTTCTTCTTTCCATTGATTTCTCTTCTTCCTCTGTCTATTCTTCTCTCTTTTCTGTTTTTATCTCTTGTGCTCTATTTCTGCAGCTGCTACCTATAAGAAAACATCATCTCCTCTAACTTCTCATCCAATTCTGTTATCTGCAATTTTGTTATTCTATTGTCAAAATTCTGAGTTCTCTGCAGCTATTTCCAATTTTCAGCATCTGTAGTTATCTGTTGGGAGTTTAGCTCCACACCAACTATCAAATAGTGTACAGCTCCCCTATACACCTGGGAGTCTCTCCACCTACCAGTTTGAACTTTCGGGATGGAAACTTTATATGGTATCAGAGCAGATTTTCACAGTCTCCACATGTCTGCAGTACGTACTGCCACAAGTGCGGTTGAGTTTTAGGTGTTTAGTCAAATACTAACTAGTCTACAGCCCTTATTATATATCTGGGAGTCCCTCCACCTACTAGTTTGAACTTTTGGGATGTAAACTTTACAGTATCATATCTTCTATTCTCAGAAAAGTGTCCAGATTTGATTCCAAGCCTGTCACAGATAGCAGGACCTTGGAAAATTCTCTCTTTCCTTTGCTGCAAGGTTTTTCATTGGACTTTTGAACCAAGATTAGTGCAGTTTTCAAGATACCAAACAAGATATCAAATTTCTCATATTGATAGCCTAATATGTTTTAGAGAACTTTCGAAGTTTCTTTTATATTCAATTCTTGATTCCTTCTGTTTGCTTTATGCCAATACAAAAGCACCAAGTTGCATTGACTATTGAGTAATACTGGTTCTCACTTCTGTTTTCCTTTTTGCTCTAGCATTGCTTTTTGGATCAGTGACACGGAGTGCATTAATGAGGTCAATCCCTTTTTCTCCTAGCATTATATTTATGAATATCAGAACTTTATCCTCCTTCCCTGTAACCCCTAATAACCCCAACCCCAACCCTTGTCCTCACCCCCCCCCAACGCACCCATCCACACATACAAAAAAATAATAATAATAATAATATATGAAGAAACTGTGATAAGATAAAATAAATCACGTGTGCGAACTAGTCTGTGATCAAGGTTCTGAACCATGGTCAGCAAGTTATACAAATGATGAAATATAACAAAGTTATAGAAATGATGAAATATAACAAAGTGTGCATTGAATGGGTGCAAAAGGAAGTGTTCCACTGTAGGAAAGAGTATCTGAGAAACTTGATAAAATTAACATAAAAAATGAATTATTGAAAGGCTTACGTAGCTTCTGTAAAATTTAAAAAATCTTCTCATGAAAATGCATACAATTCCTGATAACAATATTTTACCTCAAGGAACGCCTTCAAAACCCAAAAGAATGCCAATATTATGACCCCATTAACAGAAAACCCCACCTGTATTGAGCATAGATCGCATTGTCAAAACCATGAAGAGAACCATGTTACAAGTAGGCATCATTGGAAGCCAGTACTCGGTAGTATAGTAATTGTAATTTGGAAAAAAAAATGTAGGAACTCATTACTACAAAAATTTACAATAACAGGTGACGTAATCAGATGGTTTCTTAGCTTCACAGCAGTAATACGGCAAACAAACTCTTCAGTTGGATTATTCAAGAAGCATATGTAATTTTCCAAGGAAGTCCATCAAAATTGTTAAAATGCTTCACACCTAACTCAAGAGCTATGGTACCTGGATGCTTCCAGAAGTACAAACCACAACACCATTCAGATACTGACACTGACACAGCACAGACATGCCTACTACTATTATTTTTTCCAAAGAAAGAAAATATTATACTAGAGGCTGAAACAAAGAAGGGACAGGTGCCCAATGAACATATGGGGCATGCAAAAACAAAATTGCTCTAGTGATATACACCAACATATGAAAAGCTTAACTGCTAGAGACTACTCCTTGATCAGCAAAAACCAGTTCGAAGCTACAAAATTGCTTGAAACATCCTGAGATTCCTCCCAAGAGTGGCTCCAGAAAACAATCAAAGCCAAGGATCCCTTAATAATTCATAGTCATCTCTCGCTCTGCATCCTCAAACACATTCCGAATCCTTTCCCCCCAAGTAAACCAAGCTAGCACGTGTGAAAAAAGGCAAAGAAAAATCTACTACCGATGTTGAGGCTAGAGAGTAGAGGCTCTCTAGCAAACTAAAAAGGCCCAGGAACAGATCCTAGAACCAAAAAAAAGAAAAGAAACTACAGAGCCTACATGAGAGCACAGTAGAAAACTGTGTTTCTGAAGTAACCTTATGAGAAAGACATAAATAGCATCTACTGACCGATGGAAACAGTAATAACACTCTCATTACTATATCCGTACATATAACATCCACCAGCACAACACAAATGTATATAAATAGGGCTTCAGTTTCCTTCACTATCTATCAAGATAAGTTTATCTCAACTCAATTCAACTTTCAGCCTTATCCTTAAATATCTGCCACTGGAAATTGCCTAGACTCCAATTTGTGGATATTGTCCACGTAATCCTTGACTAGTTTCAGCAAAAAAGTAATCAACATATGACATGACCACCAGGTCATTTTTTATCAAGCTTTTAACAGAAAAGTTTAAATTCATGCTCAGCCAAAAGACTGTTTGCAGAAAATTTTGACAAATTGCCAATCCTTATCAACAGTCGGAGTGTCCACACCAAGATTTCATTAATTTGACAGCTAAAATACAGAGCAGAAAAACCTATAGATAGTGGACCATATAGTTGAGATGGTTCATGAAATTTGACATGTAAATAAAATACGAGGGGTGCTCTACCTATCCAAATAATTTAGATCAACCCTCCACTAAATATAATATGTAGATACAATAGAAATAACTTAGTTACACAAACGCACACATAGATAAATGAATCTATCTCACAACAATAAAATAATTTTTATACGACACATAAGAATAATTTTAGACTATCTCTACAACAAAATAACACCTATAGACAGCTAAATAATAAAAAATCCAATCTGTTCCATAATAGATAGAATTGTCCATATCAATATAGAACATGGATCATAATAGACGGAATTATCCATATCAATATAGAACATGGAAGTAATTGAAGAAAAATAAATCTTAAATATGTTGTATCACTGATTCTCTGTTGAGTCTCCAAATCCTAATTCCAGGGCTTTGTTGAGATTGACACTTCATGTCCATGTACAATGCTAACACCAGTATCCATATCAACATAGCTCAACAGCTATTTTTAAACCCTTTCAATCTCAGGCTTAGCTCACTAGCAAAGGCAGAGATAGGCTGCCCTTTGGGATCTCTGGAATACCACTAGCCTCCAACAATTACTCAAGAGATCCATTTATGAGAATTGTTCAATCATTGTCAGGGGAAGGTTCCCATGAAGGATCTAATCAATCATGACAACTGCTATGCCAGAACTTAAGAGCTGCATCTGGCGTCTTAAGTTTAACATTGGATAAAACCAGAGTTGAGTTTCTCTGAGTATGTTGATAATAAGAACTCAGTTTCTATTCTGAAGGGCAGGACATAAGATATACTCCATGCAGCATACGTGGGTCACAATTTTCACTCAAGTAAGTTTCTGAAGTTTGCTTTAGCTGCATTGAGGTAGAACATACAAATCATACAGATCAGCTGGGACAAATCATGTCCTCCGGTCATGAGAATTTCCTAAGTGGTTGCCAATGTCAGCTGTTCATCTAGGTTATAAAGCTCCCCCAACTCCCAACGTATTTTTCTTTTAGTTATCTAAGTTCAATAATAAATAAAGGTGGAGAAATAGAGGATTTATGTTTCACAAAGAATTAGAATCAGGGTGGATGAAATGGAGGGATGCATCCAAACAAGTGTTGTACAACCACCAATGATGTATGGATGAATGGTCAAACTAGAAAATATAAAATAAGGAATGAATAAATTAGAGTGAATATAGGAGTAGCTCCGACACATGATAAAGCTGCGAGAAGGTCGTTTGAAGTGGCTTGGACATGTGCACTGGAGGCCTTTGAATGTTCAGGAGGAGTGATTGATTCAGATTGGAGGAGCCAAAAGAGCCAGGTATATACCTAAAATAATTCTAGGATAAGTGGTGAGGAAAGACATGCATTAGCTTAAGACTACTAACAGTTATGACTTGAATAGAATTGTTGCCGTTATTTATTTATTTTTCATAAACGGCTTTGAATAGAGTTAATAAAAGGCCAATCCATTTAATTGGGACTTGGATAAGGTGAATCCCATTTAGTTGGGACTTGGGATCAAGGCTCAGTTGAGTTAAGCTGTGTCAAGGAATGTAGATAAGATCACGTTGATAACCATATTTCAAATTCAAATATGGATAGAGTGGATAAGCTGTTACGATTCCAACAGCATTTTAAATTCAAATTTAAATTGTATTGGATCAAACTGATCCATATCTATAAAAGCGTGGGTTATTGAACTGTATAACAAACCCAATGCAAATCATGTAACTCTTCTCCTATTTAATCTAAATAAACCCAACAATGAAGGTAACAGAGTTCAAACTAATTTCAAACTCTATCTCCTTACAAGATGAAGTCATATTTTGTCGTCATGAATTTCCTGAGTCGTAGACAAGGTCAGCTCTTTATCCAGGTTATAAAGCTGTCCCAACTCCCAACGTTTTTTTTTTTTTTTTTTTTCTCGGCAAAATTCATTTCGTTTGGAAAATCGGAAAATTATAAATGAGAAAATATCGATAATAGCAAAGCCAAAACGAGAGATTGAAATGCTTGTGATAAAAAAAAATCATTGAATTAATTAAAAGCAATAAATTTGCATAAAATTTTTAATAACTATAATAATAGAATGGAGGATACGAAGAGGAAGGAGGAAAGGAAGTTCAAGTTATTGGGGAGGGCTAACCAATTTAGTGGAGATGGAAAGAGGAAGGACGGATCGGACGGCTTTCCTGGCACGCCTGGACATCTTGCGGAAAATGCTATGGACGAATCGAACAAGCAAATCCAAGCTACGGTCTTCGTTATCATCGTCGTCATCGTCGTCAGAATCGTCATCGACATAATAGTTGGCGAAGACGGGACTGGCGCTCCAATGGAGCGAATCAGGGACCAAATTATCACCTTCCTGGTTAAAAAAAAAATCGAGACGTAATTCAAATGCGACCTTACCAATCTCACTCTACGGCAGATCAAAAGCACAAGAAGATGCATTCTCTTCCTTGTGTACACACACAAGCAGACAGGGAGAAAGAGTACCTGTGAGTAGTTGGGGAATTTAGTGGAAGCACGCAGACGATAGCGTAGTGGAGGAATCAGAAAGCGAAGAGAGGGTAGGGGCTGATACTGATAACTGATGAAAGGATTCGAGCGACGGCAGCAAGAGAGTATGGGTGATGAGATGTTTAGTTTGGATGCCATGAGATGCAAGTGCTACGAGCCCGCGAACCCAATAGAACTTGGAACAACCCCTGCTTCCAGGAGGAGTAAGGACTCAGCAAGAGCCAAGGGAGCCCAGGAAGGTTGGTTCAGGTCCCTCAGGAATTAGAATGTCAGAGTTTTCATAATAGACTACGATTTATCCCAAATCTCCACTGGCCCACTCCCCTGGGGATCAACTCGGATCCAAATCGTCTCCTGCTTGGGTATCAGCAGGAGACTTGGCTGCTTAATGTCTATGCATGACATGTGGCGTTAGTTGAATCCAAACGGTGAAGAAAAACATTGATGCACACACCCTAATCTGTTACACAATACACGGTATGAAAAAGTCTTTTCGAAAAAAACTCAATCTAAAATCCATCCGAATACCCGCAAGAACCATTTCGAGTTGATTTTTCATCTCACCCCTACAAATCTACTCCCAAGAGTTGGACCTCTGCAAATCAGCCTTGCTGCAAAGATACGGATTTCTGTAAATTTCAAGATAATCACAAGTCAAGCAACCATTTCGAAAACGGAAGAGACTCTTGTTGGTTTTGTTTCAGAGGGGAGAGAGAGGGCAGAGGAAGAGAGAAAATCAACCTGAGTCCAGCAAAATCTGTCTCCAATGAAAAAGGTGGGATTGTAATTTACGGATTGCGTTGCCCGATATATTTCACCGTTTTGGGTTTCCCTTTGCCATAAGAAGATTTCTGTGATTATATCATCAGAAGATTCAGAACACAGTTTGGTATTCTGGAGATTTCAATGTAAATTAGTGATGTGGGTACAAGAAATTTGCAGAAATCCAAATAAGTATCTTGAAATTCCCACATAATAGAATCTTTGAAGTGATTACTTTTCAATCTTGCGATTCCTTGTGATTATGTAATGGAGTAGAAAAACAAGCATTCTTGGCTATTTGTAGAGACATCCAATAATCACAGTTAAAATATTAGACTTTCTAGAAGAAGAGGAAGAGGGCAATATGGGTGTGGGTATTTCTATATTGATTGGGTTGAAGGCAACCGTTCTATTTTGTATGTTCGCTTATCTGAGAGCTCTTGGATTCATTTTGTTGTCAATTCCCTTTTTATATGCTTCTTTAGTGGCTCTTTTGGTTTCCGTTGCTTTGCTTCTCGCTCGGCCATCAATCTTCCCATGCTCTTGGGGAAGAGATTTGACGAAAGCTTTCCAATTTGGTCCATCATTTTGTTTGCCCCGTATTTGTATTTTGTTCGTCTTTTCATTCTTGTGGAGAATGCAGAGTAGGAGCCTCCCTATAGTGAATGCGAGGGTGTATTTGCTGGAGGATGGCCTTCTTCATTGGATACCTCGCGGGAGCAGCGGAGAGGAAACTGGGCGTTGCAAGCAAGAAGAAAAGTTGCAGATCCACTGCAAGAAGACTGATTTGTAGAGGTCCAACTCCTAGGTGTATCGCGCATCAGATTTGAGTCCGTGCATCAGCGCTTTTCTTTATGGTCGGATTCAACTAACGCCACATGTCACCCATTGACATTAAGCAGCCGAGTCTCCTGCCGATACCCAGGCAGGAGACGATTTGGATCCGACGACTCGGGAACAAAACTTCAAGTTCTGCCATTGCCCCTGCCCCTGCCCCCGCCTCTGCATTGATTCTATAATCACTCAAATCCTCCTTCAGAACTTATTTTCTGATTCTCCTCTAAAATCCAAACTTCAACCTCTCCTTTTATCCCTATACATCAAAATTCCTAAATTATCCTTGGCTCTTGTAACTCCTCTAGCCAACCTTTTCGTGGCAATCTCCCTCAGTCTCCTCCCCGCGTCACCTCTACATCTCTATGATTTGTGTGTTAATTTCTAGTACCTCATTAGAGATAGAGAGAGAGAGAGAGAAAGAGAGAGAGAGAGAAAAGGGGGGAGGAACTGGGCCATTGGGGTGTTGGAGAAAAGGGGATATAAGCTTCATTTTTAGCAGCAATGTAATTTATCAGAAACCAAAGAAGTAAGGGATATTTTTGTTGACATGATTTGTTGAGAATAGTCTCATATTATGTAAAAGACCAGAACCTTGGGTGTTTTATCTATATGAAAGTCCTCCACTTATTAGTTCGAATTTTTAAGATAAAAACCTAACATGGTATCAGAGCTACAGTTTCACTCTATACGGTCACCCAAAAGAGAGACCACATGCCATGTGTACTGTCACCCAAAAGAAGGACAACACGTGAACGGGAGTGTTGGTCCCACATTGCTTAGATACTAAAACCTTGAATGTCTTATATATATGTGAAAACTCCATTTACTAATTCAAACTTTTGAAATGAAAACTTAACACTAATCCAATGTGGACACTCGATTGTACCAAAGGAAATTGATGTCTAATGGCCCTTGACACTGGCAGTGTCAACTAGAAAGAGGTACTACTTCATGAGAGAGGGAGTTTTTTTGCAAGGAAAGAGTGAGAAGTTGGCCATTGGGGTGCTGGAGAAAAAAAGGGATATAGAATCTTGGTATTTAGAAGCAATATAAATGATTGGAAACCTAAGAAGTAAAGGTGCTCGTAGATCAATTCACAAACCAAACCATACAATGAAGTCATTTTATTTCAATACAATCCGATTTTACACGTTATTTCACTCTCTGAACAACCAAACAAGCAATACTATGTTTCCACATTCAGAGAGCAGAAACACATCTGCCATTTTTGGCAACAAAATGGGGCTTGGAATTTCAAGCAGGAATATTTATTCCACTCAAAACATTCCCTTCGCGCAAACAGAGATTCATAGCAATTTACCGAGAGAGGGAGGTTGGCGCGGGGGGGGGGGTGGTATAGGTAAAAGCTCAATCCCTTCTTTCTCAAATGTCAACTTCATGCACTCTATATAAACAATCTTTCAATTACAGCTCATCCTTAACTACAAAAGAGCTTCTTACATGCACAATCTGTTCTGTAACAAACACAAAAACGATCATCTCTCCTGCTCAGTCAACTATACTGACTAGACTATACACTGGTTGAGCATATCAAAGTTACCTTCTTCTACTAAAACTCGAAGAACAACATTAGGAGCTTGGACCATACAGCTTCCGAAGAATTCTCTATACCCATGTTTTCTTAATTATGGTAGATCTATAAAAGACAAATGGAGAAAAAAATAAAATGCTCATTGAAGGACTTCTGTTAGAAGAGATGAGCCTTCTGGGCAGAAGCATCTATAGCTCAACCTTCATTCAGCCTGCAAAATGCGAAGAAATTTTTAAGATCCATGAACAAATTATAGTTGTGAAGACTCGTGATGATCAAAAACAGCTTCAGATATTTACCATTCTGCGCAAACTGTCAAGATTTTGTTTGGAAGCGAAGCCCAACTGCATAACTCTTTGAATCTCATCATCCCATATATTTGGTACCTGTTAGTATAATTAAAACACTAAAATCAATTGTTCCGATGAAGAAAGTGATCGGAATGATAAGGAGACCCCTTGACTTACCTGAAGCATAGAATGTAACTGGGGGTTCTCATTCTGAATGGTTGTCAAGGCTCCCTGTGGAGCCATATGTGGGTGGGGAAGGGAGCAGTTCATTCCTACACCGCATCCAAGAGCTGCTGAACCTCCAACTTGAATCTACAGTGCAGTGATCTGAGATAAGATTCAAAACAAACTCTAAAAGAAAGATCACTGTCTAAACTGTATAGTTCTATCAGCATCACATCAATCTTACATCTTTGGATAGAATCCTATCTACATCAATGTTCAGCTCTGGGTTGACAGTAGCAAGTTTCATTGACAGAAACTGCAAGAATTAAACAGCTATCAACAAATCTTAAGCAAAGGGAAAAGATCAAGAGAAACATAAGTTAAAAGATCATATTCCTTGCTGACTTAAATTCAATAGACATGAAGAAATTACAGAATTAAAGAATCAGTGTCTTTTCAGGAGGATGAAACACAAAAATTAGTAAGTGGAACATGTAATAAGCAAAATCGCGCAAAATCGCCCCTCTAACAAAAGCAAGATCAAACATCCTGCTAGATATGAGGATAAATTTATCATATAACAAACAATAGTAAGAAAATCTTAGGCAAACCCACCCCCAACCCAATACACCGTATGGCTCAGTAAAACATTCAACCAGTGCATGATCTTTGTGTTGAAGGAGACAGCCTAACAGCTCAGGAATCAAACTTAGAAATAAAGGCATGAGGGATTATTAATTCTTCCATTGTAGAAGTAAAACAAGGGTGTTCGACATAACAGTTTGCAACTCATATATTAATCTTTAACAAGAAAAGCCCACCAGTCAGAGTCCTAGGAAGAGCCAATTAGTTCGAGTTTCAGAAGTTGATGTTGTGTCGTGCCAAATAAACAGTCATAGTTTTTTACAAATCAGTGGTCCAAGCCTAAGCAAAGAGATGCTAATTCGTAATAAGCTTAATTTCCTTGTCTAACAACCAAACTTAGTTCTACATTTAGGTTTCAGAAGAGCATACCTCAACCTGTCCTTGCAGCGCTTGCACATAGTTGATAATCTCATCAAGCATTACCGCCTTACCCGTAATCTTTAATGGTAAAAACATCATTATAATAAGAAATCCAGACAAAATTAAGAACTCACAATTTAAAACTTCTTCAAATACCTTATTGCATCCTGGAACAAGATCTTGTAGTAACCTCATCCTCTCGCTAATCTTTTCTCTCCTCACCTACAAATTCAGTGAGAGCTGTAAGTTCAAACTCTAGGAAAAGTAAAAGGAAACCTTGTTGTCCCAACGGAACAATGAGTTACAATGGGAACTCACTCTCTCGGCAAGGCTGTGACTATTGGTGGCCTGGCCTCGTCTGGCTCTGACATGAATGTAGTCTTCTTTTGGATCCTCTCCGTTCTGGCAGTGGTCTTTACCCTGCTTACCGGTTGGCTTACGGCGCAAATTTGAACCTGGACTCTCTTCAATCTTCTGTTTCTTCTCATCCTGCTCTTTGGGACCTTTAGAAATCTCCGAAGCTTCCTTCTTCCGCTCTGCTTCTACACCCTACCAACAATAGAGAGTGGACCAATAAAGAGGGGATCGGACAAAGAGCAAAAACATTGTGACGTAAACTAAAAGGGTGAAACTGAGAATGTATTCAGCTTATTGCTTACCTGGGCGGGATCGAAATGGGTCTGGATTTTAGGTGTCTTCCTTTTCTTCCCGCCAGGCGAAGAGAGCCCAGCACCCTCATCCACAATATGGTGGTGATCTCCTGGAAAAGTAGAGCCTTGAAACGAGCCATTCCTTGAAGTCACAGAGGTTTTGCCGTTGCCGCCTTCTCTATTAATAATCTGGCCATTCTGAAGCAGGGCAAAGGGAGAAACCATTTCAGAGAAGCTCCCACTGCCATAGTGTGTTAGACCAACACGATTATGATGATCGGAAGGATACTGAACAAGGTGGGAGCTGCCGCCAACTCCTTGAGTTTCCAGCACACTAACGCCGTAAGGAGAAGAAGAAATCCGATTGGAATTGGAAGAAGCCGTTGAAGAAACTTTGAATTCGACATTCTGTGCCTGTGAAACAAATGGATCCCAACCAGAACCCAAGAATGAGTCAACCACATCGGACGATTTGCCCATGGAAATGGAGGGCATTGAACTCATTCCCATTCCATCAACATTCTCAGACTGCTGCTGAGTATCATACATCCCCGAAGGGAGACAATTGAAAAGGCTCCCACTCCCGCCATCACCTTTCCGTAGGAAGCCCAAATCACCATTATCCTCGGCACCCATGTCAAACAAGCTACAATGTAACTAGATTCCCCAAAATCTATCGAGAATTCGTCCTATCCGACAGAAACGAAGGAACCTCCACAATTCACAGTGCCCAAACCAGCAACTGACTAGGTAACTTAAATGAGAAGAAGAAGACTTAAACCAAAAACAGAGTTGGTTTGACCAAAACTAGCTGTAATTTCGTGCAGGACTAGACAAGGAACAAGTAATCTTGCCAGCTTTATGGACTATGGAGGCAAGCGCGGTTAAAGCAAAAGAAGCCCCCCCTCATTTGCAGAATTCCACACACAGAAGCACGCACAAAGCAAAAGGAGAGAAATCTAAAGCACCAGGCATATAATGAACCGACCAACGGCAGCTTAACTTCTCGTTTCTAAAACCCTAAAATCCAGCCTACACAAAATGTTGAAAAGAAGGAAAAAATTGCCCCACAGACAAGAAAGTGAACCTTTCAGAGCATAAAGGAGACAAAAAAATGAATGGCATTCGTTAACAGCTCACCATAGCTCACCATAGTAATAACAAAATAAAAAAGAAAGGAGATTCCCTTTTTCTTCTTTTGTTTCTAAAAGAAACAAGAATTTCAGCATTCACCCTACTCAAAATTAACCAGGAATTTAATCCCAAATAGAATTGAATTTCTATGATCCAACCCGAAATGAAGGATAATCTGAAACTTGGAGAGATAACATAGGGTCATAGACTATCCAGATAACCTCTAGATAAAGGCTAGAGACTAGGATCGGTGAATCCTCAAAATTGAACTTCGACATCCAAAACGCGTCCAAAATAAAAGGGAACACGAGCACAAAAGCATCAAATTCTACCTCAATCAGACATAAACTGAAATGGGTAGAGTTCCAGCGCAGATCATGGCACCATTGACCCAAAATGGGGTGATAGAATCCTCAGGGAATCAAATGTTGAAAACACCCCAATCACCAGCTGGTGCTTTTGCAGAAACAGTAAAAGATGACAGATACAAGGCTGTGGAAGGGGAAGGTTCGTAACTTGTAGAGAGAGAGAGAGAAAGAAGGGCTTTGCGTACCAGTTACCTGTCCCAGTTAACAGGTGAAGTGTATGATTCTAAATGACAGACTAACCTCTGCCACCCAACTGCTCTTTGTTGGTAAAATAACCCAAAACCTAATCTCTCATTCATTCCCATGATTTCACCCCCAACCTTTACTCCTTGTTTGATTTTTTATTAGTTTTTGAGAAGATCATATTCATTTATTTATTGAAATCCTTTATATATACGAGAGAGAGAGAGAGAGAGAGAGAGAGAGAGAGAGTTCTTCTCTTCAACCCCAAGCTTGCTTGATTTCTTTTACTGACACACTTGCCAACTGTTCTAACAAAACACATTGCTGTTCTACACTCATGTTTTTCTTTTCTCGTTGCCAACTAACCCTTCCAGTGTTTTTTAGGGTTAAAAAAAGTCAGAAGTATGATGGAGCTGAGAACCATAACCAGATCCATAACCCCTTTTACCAAAAAAATAAATAATTAATTAAATTATTCATAGCCTCAGATTCATTATAATAACGTGTACCGTTTTTTTTTTTTTTTCTGAAGAGTTAACCACAACCGATTCAAAATTTATTGGGCAGACCGGGTCAACCCAGGCCCATCTAGGATATTGTAACTCACATTATATCCAAGAAAACCTAGGCTCATGAGGATCTTGAAACCTCTTGCCGATGTTTCTTGCTAGGGTTTCAAGGAGTGGAGAAATAACATATCGAATGTACCAATTTAATTAAATATTTTTTTATTGATCTAATTAATAAATTATAAATAAGATAAGCAAAAGTCGATCCCAGAGAGAATGAATTGATTAAAATTTATATTCTATTCAAACTAAATATATTAATTAATTCTAAATAAAACACAATAACGAATGGGGGTTTTGGTTGTTTGAATCAAATTGAAAATAACAGACATAATTTAAATAGAAAGATAATTAGATGAGAATATTCAGTTCTTGGTTCAATATCCATCCATACATGCAATGAGTAAAATTAACCGCAACGTTAATCTCTTTCTTCCAATCAGAATTAAAGACCTTAAATAACAATAAGCTCTGTTACTCGAGTTTTTCCTTAAGTACCTCAACTGAAACAAGTTCTTCAGAGAGATCTAATCATTGAACAACACTGAATAAGCTCTCAATGTTTAATTCAATGGTAGTATTAAGATGATGAAAAATAGATCAATCTAAGTAACAATCATACACAAGTAGGGATTATTTAACTTAGGTTATATTATTCACAATGATGAGACGAAAATTTTGACATAATCATCTACCACTATTTACCACTTGTGATTAGAATCATAACGATTACGTATCACAGATTTTAGATCTAACAATTAATATTAATCTAACCAATTCAGCAGGCCATTACTGAATTATTTAGACAAATATCATAATTAAAGAGAAAAAAATAACATATGCAATTTCAATAAAAGAGAGAAGAATAACTACGTTACTGAATAAATATTACACCTTTGACATGAGTTTGAGCTTCAAAATCCCCTTGAACTGAATGAAAAAATTAATTAGACATTACAATTCTTTCAGAGATAGAAAAATTTTTAACAAAAGAGAGAGAGAGAGATTTTTTTTATCTTAACACTAATATTTTATATATAAAACATGACAATCATTTGTGACTTATAACTCCTTCTTTGTGTAGGCTTCTTTCTTTATTTAAAATTCTGAAATTATAGAGTTTTCTTTTCTTCTTTGGAGTCTTCTATTATAGGTTTAGGTTTCTTAACTTGATTTGGACTCTTTATGGAATTTACATCTACCGTTGAATGCTTTAATCAGATCAGAGGGCTATTCTAAATCGGATTCGATCAGATTTTTATGTCAGACTTTGAGGTCAAGTTTGGAGACCTAAACGAACTCAGATTTTTTTCCATAATATCATTCCGAAAATGTTGAGATATCCTCTACAATATTACTGAAGATAATTTTTTAATTCTGAAACTCCTTTCATGTGAAAAACCTGCATAAAACTCACACTGTCAATATTAAGAATGCTGAAATTTTTTTATCTTTTAACAATTAATTCACAATGTCTATAGAACATGTCAAATTAATAAAATTCATCATATTTAGTTCAATAAGACATAAAACACATTAAAAAATATAGTGCAAAGAGAATAAAAATATCAAAATCACACACTTATCAAGGTTCTAGTAATCAGATTAGGGTCAAAATCGACATAAACCTAAAAAACACAGTGTTGAGTGACATAAATAGGATTGATTCACTACAACTAATCAATCTTTGGGGATTGACTAGAAAACTGGCTAAAAAAATTTAAATTTAAAAATTAAAAATGGAAAATTTAAAGAAATATAGGAACTCTCTGAATGACATCTTTATAAATAATTTAGAAAATGTCACATTTTTTAAGTGTCCTTCGTTTTACTTTCATAAGTTTTTTAAGGTAGGGGAATGACATCTTTATAAATAATTTAACATTTTTTTTTCGGAGCTTATTATGAGCCATTCTCTAGCATTCTATGTAAACTCATAAATTCTATGAGTTTGTTGTGTATTTCATCAATTTAAATTAATATATTTATATACAAAAGAATGGCAAGTATCTTTCCTATGATCAACCTCTAGGTTTATCTTTAGATTAGAGAATTTTGTCCTATGATCCGTTAGATTCAATCTCTAGGTTTATCTTTAGGCTAGAGATCTTTGTCAATTATAATATTTTGGATTGTAGAGAATATACAAGGCGTAGAGATATTGTATATTTATGGGACATAGATTGTAAGACTCCCCCTCAAATTGGAACATGTAAATTTGTAACGTCCAACTTGAATTTCAGTTTGTAGTAGACATCACGGTCAAGTAATTTAATGAAAAGATCAACAATTTGATTGATTGTGGAGATCTTGACCGGGTTAATGAGACATTGTTGTTGTTTATTACGAATGACACAACAATCAATTTCGATATGTTTTATGTGTTTGTAAAAAACGAGATTTGTTGTAATGTGAAGTGTCGTTTGGTTGTCACAATGTAGGGGGATGGCAGTGGTTGATGGTAGACCAATATCTATTAGAAGATAAGACAACCATGTAATCTCGCATGTTGCATTTGCCATTGCCCGATATTCTGCCTTTGTCGATGATCGAGAAATGGTGATTTGTTTCTTTGTTCACCATGATATAGGGCTATAGTCGAAGAAGATGTAATATCCCGTGGTTTGTTGTGTATTTCATCAATCTAAATTAACATATTTATATACAAAATAATGGCAAGTATCTCTCTTATGATCAATCTCTAGGCTTATCTTTAGGTTAGATATCCTTGTCCTATGATCCATTAGATCTAATCTGTAGGATTATCTTTAGGCTAGAGATCTCTGTTCTATGATCCATTAAATTCAATCTCTAGGCTTATCTTTGCGGTAGAGATTTCTATCAGTTACACTCTTTTAGATTATAGAAAATATACAAGGTGTAGAAATATTGTACATTTATAAGACATAGATTGTAAGATTCTACAAACAGTATTAATCTTCCTCTGTTCCTGGGATTATCAACGTGATGGAGCAATTAGATGTGAAGGGAAGCATTCCCACTGTCAATATCTTGATTGGGATCTTTGGGAGCAACATTGAGTGGACTATGGAGCTGAAGAGGTATTTGAGTTTTATCAAGAAGTGGGTTTTCTAGTTCAATTATTATATTTATAAGTGTCTTCTTCAAGCCTATCTAAGGTTCAATGATTTCTCTAGATGCTCCATTTGTTTCGGCATAAAATTTTATCGTAAAATTTACATGTAATATTTTATATGTTAAAAAAATTTAATGTTTATTTCTAATAGGTAAAAGAAAGACAAAGATCATTTTCCATTCCCTATAGAGATCACTATATTTTATCTTTTGAAAATAAACATTGAATTTTTTTTACATATAAAATGCTACACGTAAAATTTTACATCGAATCAAATAGAATAAGAGTATTTAAGGTTTACATAGAGATTTTGAAGCATGAATATAAATTTGATTTCTCATTAGTTAAAGAGTATTTTAAAATGGAATCAATTCACTATTCAGTTTCCAAAAAGGAGGAGATGGGAAGAAGAAGAATAGTCACTTGAAGTTAGAAATTTATTATGTACGTTGTCAAACCACTTTTTTTTTTTTTTTTGGGTAAAAAATATTTTTCATAAATGATTTTTATAACTAGGTCATAAAGAAAAATAAAATAAAATAACAAAGAGAACCCCTAATTCTCTTTGTTATAGTTTATATTTTAGTTTATAAGTTACTTATAATAAATTATTTATGAGAATAAATTATGAGTTATAAATAATAGTCGTTGAATATCACTAGAAATAAAGAAATAATAATAGATAATCATAATAATGATATACGCCTTCTAACCTATTTGTAGATTTTAGATTATATCAATTATTTTAGGGAATATAAATAAATACCATAAATCATATTAAACAATTACATACCTTATAATAAATTATATAATTGATTTTATAATACATATCAAACTAAATGTAAAATTTATTTTACTTTTCAAATACAAGGGATTTGGATGTCAATTAAAATATAAACTAATAAGTAATTATAGAATGATTTGAAGTTAGGTATATTAGAGGTATAATGATTACAAAAATTTCTGTAATAATATTTGAGAGGCCACTTTGTTTACAAGCCAATTAATAATGAGTCAAATTCGTCTCTAATTATTGGAGTCTCCAATCGCTGATCTAGCGGTTAGAGTTAACTGGGTACGCCTACCAATACATCAGTAGGTGCGTCTGATTAACTCCAACCGCTGGATCAACTATTGGAGATTCCAATAATTGGAGAATAATTGGAGACGATAATAACCCTAGCCCAGACTGAATCCAAAACTTATAAACCAGCTAGCATGCCTCCATGACGAGTTAGGGGAGTTAGGGGACAAATCACCACTCTTGATACGAGTTAGGGGACAAGTTATATGGTAGATGGACGGTTGCCTGTATCAGGCTTGGATCCCCAAATCCAAAGCAACGCCCGTCTCCCTGCAACAAAAACCTTCCAAACCAGTGAATTGAATGATTTCTCCACGGTTGCCATTTTTGGCTGATCTACATAGATCAGACCAGGCCTCGAAATCGTGGAAGAACTACAAATCTAGATAAGCTATCCAAGAAAGGTTCAAACAGTTTGTTGATAAAGTTCCAGAGCAAGGATTGGAGGTTAGAAAATTCCAAAATTAGGAATTCATTCCTACTTCCAAACAGATGGATCCATGGTTCAATTCTTGGACTTGATTGATCCCCGATATGATCTCGTTTAAATATTATTATATATGGTATTGACCACATATCAATTATCTGTTGAATCTATATATCAATCCGATCAAAGGCTTCCCTGAATCAATCCAGCCCAACCCAACCCAAAGCCCAAGTCACTTACAGTTTTTTTTCTCTCTCTCAATGGGTGATTAGTGATATCCATTAATCCCACACCCTAGCTATGGGCATTTGTATGTGCATAAGAGAAAAGATGAAGAAGAGCAACGGCAAGAGCACATGGGAACTCAAATGGGCTGAGGGAGGCCCAGTCTGGCTCCTATCAGGTTGAAAAATGAAAAAAGGCTGTTAATTGGAGATGGACCTAGTATTATGGGCTATTATATATATTATTTTGTTCTCTTCAATGGGCCTTTGGGTGTGGGGTTCCGGAAGAATTGATGGTTTCCTTTTGGCCTTTGGGAGGGAGTCCGGAGGAATCTACCGTTCAATTAGAATCCAGGGATGAGGCATAGACAAGCTAACACATCCCAAATTCATCGTCAAGGTACCTAACTGGTCCAAAATTATTTTGTTCCTAGGCTTTGCTGGGGAAAGTAGGTTCAATTACGGGCAGGGCCAATCGGGCTTTGAAAATAGC
Organism: Protea cynaroides; assembly: GCA_028583415.1. Taxonomy (NCBI): domain Eukaryota; kingdom Viridiplantae; phylum Streptophyta; class Magnoliopsida; order Proteales; family Proteaceae; genus Protea; species Protea cynaroides. Next base: position 35,232,645 of record CM053272.1, on the reverse strand, counting down.
CTTGCCAGAACAAGCTTCATTCAGAATCTCTTCCAAACCTTAAATTCGGTTTATGAAACAGGATTTGTTGTGATATCATATGTGTATTCGCTGCTGGCTGGTAGCATGAAAATATATTTTTCTTGCTGTGTCTACAAACAACACGGGGTACTTCCGATCATGGGTCTAAATTCCGGTATTGGATACGGTATCAGTCATGCGTCCATGTCCAAAGGTTTCTCCGTAAGGACCTGTGATTGTTCCTTGGCTTGTATTTCTTTACAAGTCTTGCACTCCACGGTGAGATTCTAAAGCCAGGTACTGAACATTGTATCGGCGATGTTCAAAAGTGACTCAATCTGAATCGAATTGATATACTGATCTAATAAAAAACCGACATTCAATGGACCACATTTAAGACCTGTCGTTCATCATAAAACTATAAAAGCAGAACATGTATTTTTTTTTCCCCTATAAAACCAGAACATGTTGGTTATATCAAAACTGAATCGTACAATTACTTGAACCACCAATGCTCCTGGATACCCCTATTTCCATTTCGAAATTTGAAAATACTCCCACAAGAATTTATTAGAATACAGGGAGTGGATAAGCAAGAGTTAATATATATATATATACAGAGATATCAGGTGTCAGGAGACACAGGACTCAGGACTCAGGACTCAGGACTGGACTGGACTCGGGAGGGAATCACAAGTTCAGGTAATATAATATACAGTAAGCAAGAAACTGCAGGGTGGGCCGACACCACAGCATTGATTACAGGGAGTTGATTTTGGCGATTGCTCTAAATAGTCAAAGATCCTTCGTTGATCAACGGGACAAGTGGGACCCGTATACTCCACGTGGCAAGAAATAAGGCCCCCTCTTCACCCCCAAAAATCACGAGACGAGCGACGGAGCTATACGGCCATCTCTGAAACCCAAAGAATCTGGCATAGATTTGTGGGACATTGACATTTCCCGCGGCGCCTCCCGTACCAAAACCAGGCTGTTATCTGCTGTGGTCAGTTCAAGTTGTCTCTCAGCCTTTTCCATGGAAACTCAACTCTTTCCAACCCTAGCCTCGCTGGCTTTTGACTAACCCCACTTTACCCATCAACAGAGATGAAGCGCGCGTACACAATGGGACGATTTTTTTCTGCTTTGCCAACCGCGATCCAACCGATGGAGTTTGTTAGGTGTAATGTCTATAGATTAATGGATACGCATCCTCTCCTCTTTCAGTCTTTCGGAGGACAGCAGCAGCCTGTCCTGGATGTGACTCTCCGTGAGTCTTTGAATATAAGACTCATGTTCTGCTCCACATCCAATCGACAAGTTGGGTCGACATTTCTGTCAGTTTGAACGTAGATCTCAAATTCATCCGAGAACCATATAACGATCATCCACAGAACCATTGAGAAGAGAGCATATGAATCCATAGATTTTTTTTTATTTCTTTGTTTGAGAATTTGTATTGGATTTTGTTTTCCTTGCGCAAAAATGAATCCATCATAGATACACAATGATGACCAAAAGATTGATCCTATAGGATGTTAAAAATGAATTGAAATTATTTATAAAAATCAAAATGAACCATTTAAACAAAAGTTATGAAACCGATTATTAATTTGTTCGATTTTGATTTAAAAAATAAAATTATTTAATTAGATGGTTCAATTCTAGTTTAAAAAATGTAACTATTTAAAATTGGCAGACTGAGAGATCATAAGTCTACCTTCCTAACCCTTGGTAGCAAAAATAAATTAAAATTATTTTAATATCTTTTTGCCTTCCTCTTCTATCACCCATCTCCTTTTTTTCTTAACTCTCTCTCTTCATCGACTCCACAAAACTGTTTAAAAATCACATAATTGAAACTGATTAATAATTGAATTTGGTAAGCATTTTGAAACCGTTTAATAAATAGTTCAATTTTTATTTTATTTCATTTGCACTGAAAAAAAATCGAATTGACCCATTAAACCAAAAGCACACAATTAACACAATTGATTCCCTAGTTTCACATAAAAAAAAAAAGATAAGGTTTTGATTCAAATAAATTGCTCATTTGAAAAAATAAATAAAGAAGAATCTATACGATGACGATGTGCATTCCACATTATACATATGTGGAGAGATAAAAAAGGATCGTGGGAAGAGACTATACTATATAAGAAAGGAAGAAAGATTGTAATTTGGCAAGGTGCTTTATATTTTCTCACATTGGAGAGTGACATGTTTTGAGTTCTCATCTCAAAAAATGAGAACAAATAAATTAAGGGTCTCTTACAATATAACGTATCTAAGGTACTAGTATTAAGCAATTTGTATTATTCCCAACATTTCCCTTGATGCGTTTTTTACTTTCGAGTAACGATATACATGGCAAACGTGATCCTATCTTTTTAGTGATCATGATCCTTCCTTTGACTGATTATGGTATTTTTCTAGTTTCCGTGCTAAGAGACGTGAAAGTTTTGTATCTTAAAAAATCAAGAATTATTTTATTTTTTTGATAAAACAAAAATTCAAGATTTCACGGTCGACATTAGACGTGAATGGGACGCTGCGCTGCAGCAACTTTTTCCACCGAAGAAAACAGTGACGAAGTTAGATTTAAGAAGGTTGAATGCCACCTTGGAAAAACAGTATATAAAAATCGATCGATAAAAAAAAAAAAAAAAGTAAAGAATGTCGGTCTTGTCAGCGATCCGCCACTCAGCGTTGCCACTTTGTTGCCATGGGCAGTGGATGGAGAGAATCGAGGACATCATTCTTCCCTTTATCATTTTTGAATTCCACCTTCTACCCTTTGACTCACATTAATTCCCTTTACACATGAAAACATTTTTTATTGGTTATGGCCCTCCTTATGGCTCCAGGGTATCTCTTATTACTCTTACCCATGCAAGGCTACCAGACTCCTGGAGATACCTGGTTTACGTGTATTATCCTTTGCTTCGGTAAAATGTCGATGATTATCATTATTTTTTTTTCTTTTTTTCTATTATGATTCTACTAAATCTAGGTATTGGATCGGTTATAGATCCATTGATAAATCGATACGTGTCTTTATACTCATTAAAATAGTATTAACACAATTTGGAATTGGGATTGGACCATAAATCAGTCAAGTCTAGAACTGTTACAAATCGATTGAAAAAGTGTTAAAATAAGAAAAGAGACGAAGAAAAAATAAACTAATGGGGCCGTCTGTATTATAATTGTTCAGTTTTCATTTCAAAAGTTTGAAACTTATACATGGAAGAATTCTCATATACATAAAACAGTCAAGATTCTAATTCAACAAGAGACTATTTCCAATAATAACTATTAAGACTAAATCTTTTCCATCCTATCTATTGCTACAGTAATTAATTTACGCTGGACACAAAATAAACAGGGTTACAATTTGCTTCTCTGGGGCTCGGCTTCTAATCCGAATGGTGGCCAGATTTGGCTGTCTCCCACAGGGCTTTGAAATGACCACCCACCCCTCTCCTCTTCTCTTTTACAGCCCCATGTGAGAGGGGCACGGAAACTGCCTGGCAGGAAGTCAATCAACGGGTGAGAGAGAGAGAGATAGAGAGAGAGAGAGAGAGAGAGAGACGCGGCCTGTAGCCTCTTTAATTCCATTAAACACGTGTCTAGTTGATCACCTTCGCCGAAGCAATCTTTTCCACATTTCTTGCAACCTTCTTTGACCCTCCCACTCCTTGCCTGTGCGCAGTAGCGAGTCAGTGACCATTTTCTAATTAAAATTAGTCGTGTTCATGTAGCCGTTGATTTGTTTTCCTCTATATGTGTCTGCTTCTTGCCTCTCTTTTTTCTAATCGAAGTTAAAATTTCTTTGTCTGTTTTGGATTGTTCATAATCTTCAAGCTGTAGAGCAACTCACCAACTGATGATTACATGGCCCACCCATTAATTGCTGCCTCCCTATGCTTTGTTTATTCTTGTTGCGTATCCACAAACTGACAATCCCGTCGTCCCCAGATTGATCTTGCCTTTTAATAAATACCCAATTTCCATACAGGGCTGGGCTTGTCAAGGTCCTCTTTTACTTTTGACTTGTGAGCAATCCGGGTGATGTTAAACATGGACTACTGGGAGTTGAGGTTTTGCCTTCCAAAAGAATTTCAACAATCTAGATCTCAACTATACAAGGACTCACTGAACCCTGATGCATTAATCAAAGCTTCTCCACCTTCCCCGTTCTTATTACTTAGTGAGAGAGAACCAGTCGACAGGCTTGATTTACTAGGATTAATCGAACAAGTAAATAGTATGGACTGACTGTTGACCATAGCTTTGTTTTATCTCACAGTCCACACAAGTTGACATCATGAAATACAACTGCTTTAAGTTCTCCATATCTATGGTTTACAGCGTGTGAGTTTAAAAACCTTTTAAACATAAAGGCAAAGTAAGATCAATTATGGCCATATAAATGTTAAAACAAATCAAATAAAATCCTCATTTCAGGGAATCTATTTAGCCCTTTTTGAATAATGAGAGAGAATGTCTGCTAACTTTGGAGAAAAAGAGAACAGATTTGAAGATAGATGGGTCACCCCTCATATTACCAAAATCATTCCTTAGAATACAATCATTACTGGCTGGCTTCAACCAATTCTGCAAAATCTTTCATTCCAACATGGGGCCAAAGGGCTTCCCAAGAAATCTTCAGTTTTCAAGCTTTTGTTAGACAGATTACTGGTCCCACCTTGACCTTCATTTTAAATGATTTTCAGCCACTAACAACCTACAAAAGTAATTCTCCTTACATTTGCTCCTTTTTCCCATTGCACCGGCCAATGACCAATTGCCTCTGTCGTTCTCTTTGTTGCTCTGCTTTATTTTCCATTTTTGTTGTTACTTCACGAAGCTTTTAGAAAGCTTAGGCATCCGTCCAGGCAGCAAAGAGAGGTATGTGAGGCATTGCCATTGCAGGCTTTAGTTGCGCTGACGGAATCCACGCATTCATGGCAGCAGTAGGGCCAACGAGCTTCGATGCGGCTGTGGATTTCGCAAAGAGCATAGGGAGTCCACTTCTATCGGGGCTGCCTTCTCTGGAGCTGCTTAATCTGGTCACCAGAGACGACGCATTGGACATGTAGGTACCCTGTTTGCCCGAGTCATCCACTCCTGGGGCTGTGTCTATCCCATGATCAATTCCAATTAGATCGTGTAGGGCCCCTGAGAAAGAAGGATTCCTATAATTCACGGGTTTCTGATCGAGTGGTTCAACACAAGTGGTTGGTTGCTCGGAGGGCTGATACAGGACAACCTTCCAGTCTCTGCCGCCCCCACTCTTTTCTTCTGAGACACCAGCTTCTGCATTGTTGCTCTGGGCTAAGGCAGGATGATTCACAAACTCGCTCGATTCCGTATCTTTGTTTCGCTTGGCAAGCTCTCCAGCAAGCAATGTATTGCTCGCTGTGATCCGTTCAACGTCATATCTCGTTATATCAAAGTTTGTGACTGCATTCACCCCTCGGAACTTGATTGCTGCAATGTCATAAGCTTCAGCCGCTTCTTCTTGGGTGCCTGAAGATTCGATTAATTAACTGGGTTAATATTTAAGAGATAAACAGAGTGAGCGCTTTAGCCTTAAAATCGAGCATTACTTTATTATCCAAAAGACTGTCTTTGCTCAGCCTTATAAAGCTTAGCCTTGTACCATCACAAAGTGACGGATGATCAGCCTTATTAAAGCAGAGCGCTGATGACTGAAAAGACATTCTAATGAGATATTTGGTGTAATTGATTCCAAATGCCCCTTTTTTATCCCAATTTTTTTTTTTTTTGGCCCTTTAAACGCGTGCTTCAAGAGCATTGTCCGCCCCTGGCTTTCAGCTTTGAATGTGAGAGGAGAATGATTGAAGAAGAATTAAAAGCCAGAGTAATAAATCAAGACAAGAAACAACTCAGGCTCAGGAATTTCAACTTTTACAAACTTACTGAATGTCCCAAGATAAAGGTCTTTGTTTCCTGCAACCCTGCCAATCCGAGCTTGCCATCTCCCATGCTGGTGATGTCTGGAAAAAAATAAAAATCCAGCCAACGTTTTAGAGGCAATGAACTATATACATGGAAACCAGCAAGGTGACTTAGAGAAACCCAGGAAAACCTCGTTACTCCTCGATACATTGAAGCCCCCCTCGAGAAACCGCTGCTTTTCCTGTAAGTTTTGAGATCCAAATGAAGTAAAAACAAAATCTACCACTGAAAATTGGAAACGCGAGCAGCATGTTACAGAATGTCAGGGAAGTGCTGTTACCTTCTCAAGTGAGCAACATATTCTTGCCTGCTCATGTTCTTCATTTCTTCGAGTTCTTCTTGGTAATTTTCCAGCTGCCGAAGCAATGGAAGTGTTCCATTTCAATAATCGAAAACATTAAATAACTGATAAGCTCATAGATTTCAATGGGTAAAGACTAATCATACGGGGAAATTGATGTGGGTAGAAGGACCCCAGTACTTGAGCGCCGCTAGATCATAAGCTCTGGCAGCTTTCTCTTCCATATCATAACCCCCTGCAATCCAAAGTTATAAAGGACCAAAGTCAGGTTAAGTATAGGTTCCAATAATTAAAAGTTTCTTTAGTATAAAGAAAGAGGCTTACCCAGATAAACTGAAGAGCATCATTTGATTGGAATGTCATCCCCAACAATCAAGAATATAACATATGAGAACTAATATCAGTAGTGAAGCCAAGAGCAAAGGGGTCCAAGAAATTGCAGAGCGACAGAAAATGATACCTCCAAGAGATACTTTAAAAGGAGATGGTTTTGTTTTTCTTACTAACCTTGCCTTCCTTTCCTGGTCTGCCCTTCCTTCTTGCTACTATTATCCCATAGATGAGCTTCATATCTACCGGTCCATCTGTGCCTGAAAAAGTTACATAAACAAGGTTTAATATAAGAACGAAAACAAGAGGAAATTAGAAACATAACCAAGGAAAAACGGTTTCCTGAACAAAATGGCTCTCCAAGAAAATAATGAGTTGTACTGACCTTGTAACTCCTCTATACTGAGAGGTTCTCTGTCCAAATGTGTCAATGGATTTCCGGTGAACCGGTTGTTTTTGACCCACCTTTCCAGACCCTCTTTTCTTTGTTTCCATGGCCACGGATTCAGTTCCAGTTGGAGAAATCTGCTGTGGGGCTGTAACACAGCTTGACTGAGATCCAGGACTCATGGACAAGCTCAGAGACTGCAAATCTCCATAGCCCATTGGACCAACAGACGTGGTTCCTGTTCCATCTTCACTAATGCAACCGGTCATTTTCTGTTCCAACGCCTGGTTGGTTGGATACTGCCTAGCAACCCAACTCTTCAGGCCAGGTATTGCATCTTCAGTCATTGGAGGGAGCTGAAGTCTGCAATCTGCAATATGTGCGTCCTTCGGTTGCTCCTCCAGTGGTGTCTGGTACATTTCATGGCCTGTTAGCCCAGAGAAATATGGGTGCTGTTGATGAACTTGAATCTGCTGCTGTTGCTGCCTAAATGGGTGTGGGAGAAAGTTGTGTCTATGGGCCTCAGTTTCTGTGTGTTGTTGGTAATACATGCTGTCCAAGCTGAGAGCCATTGCTTCTCTTTCACTGCTTCCATACTGATGGGTTCCCATCGATGCACCACCTAAGAAGTCTTCGAGCTTGGGGGATGAAGTTGGTACCATCCCTTCACACAAAGAAAATGACAAAAGGATCAAGGGGTTTCAGAAATAGTGCTTCAATAAAAGCTAAGAATAAAACCCAAGAGAAAGAATCAGTAGAAGCAGAAGCAGACCTTCATTTTGTGACCTGGTTAGAGCTTCCATGATACAAAGAGAACCATCAGACTTGAGTGGCATTACGGACAAGTGAGAGTAGAAGCCGCTATTGTCTCCGTTAACCCCATAACAGATTCCGGAGTTGTTCAACTGAGGAGATACGAAGAAGCTAGTTGGAACTGCAGTAGAAACAGCCGCAGGGGGAGGCTGTGTTTGACTATGATTAGGATGATGATGATGAGATTCTGGACGAACCTCGATGTTCATGTGGGGTGAGAGAGAGAAACCTAACCAGTTATTGGTATTGCCGTTATCATTATTCATGGACTTCATCGTCCTCTCACTCTCTACCCTTCCCCCCACTACTTTGAGATTCTTAGCAGGATCTCGTGCTACAAGGCAACTCAATCATTGGGAAACAAATAAACTAATCATTCCAAGATATCTTGCTTCCCCTTCCCTTTGAAAACTGGTTCTTTTGTTTTGTAGCAGCAGCACTCATGGAAGAAATATATCCTTGTAGAAAAACAACCCTAGCTCCTCAATCCATACACTTACCCCTCTACCTCTCTCTCTTTCTGAAAAGCTCTATAAAGAAACAAAGCAAGACCCTTTAAACTAAACAAAAAGAATGAGTTTCAGCCAGCAATGCTGGGTATGTTTCTGCATTCCATAGGGATCTGTGTATGTGAGAAAGACTATGTTTTTTTGCTTTCCTTATCTCCTCCGATCTGCCCTTTTCTAAGCACCCTTAAACCCTACTAAAACCCAGAAGCAATGGAAGACCACACAACCTGCACAATAAGACATTCAAAGTTCAAACCAACCTCATTTCTCAAAATGGTTCACTGGACCTCTTCATTACTATTAATTACTCAGTAAACTTCTCTTTCTCCCTGCCTATCCTTACTGATATCTACAATCTAATTGCCTTACTATATCTACAATCTATGGGTTGCTTTTTTACAGTCTCAGCCTCTCCAGTTCTTTAGATAGATTTGACGGAGAGGACAACTACTGTCCATCCAGTCACTTCAAACAGTACAGCTTCTGTACGAGTCTGGAATCAAAGCATCTAATAAAAACAATTGTTTCGACTCATGCCACCGCACCAAAACCCTGCCAGATTTCAGACAAAGGAACGATTAAAAATAAACTCAAACCACAAGCTAGGATTAGGATTTAGCTTTTTCCGGGTTTAATAGTTTAAAAAAGGAAATAAATTGAGGAGAAGGAACAAGCCCACACTGATTTTGTTTCGGGGATGGAGGGAGGAGAAGTTGGTCTACTATATTTGGGCGGGGCCATAATCAGTTCACCAATCCTCTCACCTGATAGACGAGCAGCTGCAATATACGAAGTAAATGAACCTATATGCAGAAAGAAATCTGAAAAAAAAAAAAAAAAAAAAAAAAAAAAAAGAAAGAAGAGAAACTGATATTATTATTTATTTTGGTGCTGTTAAAAAAATGGTAGAATGTCTCAAATATCTTTTCACTTTTTTGAGGGTTTGGATGTAGTCAACACCTGCTTCCAGACAAAAAGAGGGCAGTGGGTCTCCTTGATAATATTGAAATATTCCAGGAATGATGAATAAAGGGCCCCGGGAAAACAAGCTTTATTTTCAAATCGACCGATTAATACTTGACTTCTAGGGTTTCGGTGGATAATTCTGGGTGAATGGTAATCGGAATCCACAGATTCCATTCTCATGACTGAAAAGTGAAAACTGAAATAGGGGCCGGGGGTCAAAAGGCAGGGCGTCAAGGGGTAACAATTATCATTATCTTCCCATCCAACTATTGTTGGGAGCTTTAATTTTAGCTGTTTCTATAACAACGTTGGGGGTGATATTGTCTTTTAGAATTTGAATAGTTGCATCATGCATGCAAATGTGCACGAAGAAGAAGTGTTGTTACTCCACGAGGGAGACAGATTTTCTAAGGGGAATGATTTTGGTTTGAAAAGAGTAGTTTGGGAGGGAAAGAGTTAAAAGGAAAGACGTACGACGGTCGAGGGGGGTAGGGTCTGGTGATCAGACTGCTGCTTGGTCGTAAGCCTTATACTCATAGGGACTAGGGAGGGAGGAGGGACGCTGTTTTGATTATGGTAATGATGATCTGAGATTGAGAGTGAATCCAACATTCCAACAAGCACATACCACAAGTACGAAAAAAAGAAAAAAAGAAAAAAAAAAAAAAAAAGCCACATACCAGTAATAAATGAGAAATTAGGAGCCAATGGTGCTTTTACTCCAAAGTGGAAATAATTCCATTCCTCGGTTTGGGTTCTCAGATTATTTGTTCTATTGTATTCTTGCTTGTATTCTCGCCCCAACCCTAACCCCAATACGCATGGTGTTTCTGGTCATTGTATGTGTATCGAGTGAATTCAAACTGCTTGATCATGGTTGAAGAAAATAGACAATTGAAGATGATTTTTTTTCTAAGACAAGTACATAAGGGAAATGACACACCACACATAAATAAAGAAAGAGGTGTATTAAACTTTTAGGTTGAAAAGTGTTGCAGTGGAAATCCAATCTCAACCACTGGCGAGAAGATCGGGGTCTGATGGCGATTCTCTAATGCCTAAGTTAGATATCCGAGCAACAGTAATAGTGATTAGTAAAAGAGTATGTTAGAATCAGTATTGAAATATCTTTATGGTGCTTGTACATGTTCCTTTTATAGGATGTTGACAGAGAGATGACCCCAACCAGAGCGGCGGCGATTAGGAATGCAGGACCATCGCTATGGGGATTCACTCCCATTTTCTGACGATCATACCCCTTGACCTAGTTTCCTTGGCACGTACACAGTGCACATTCATGATCCATGCTTATTTGTTGCCCATATTTTGGTCTTGTCATTGTCACGTGTCGCCTATCTAGGGTTGCTTGCCACGCCAATGGGAGAAACTATGAAGGCATTTGAGAGAAAATATCAGAGGAGAGAGAAAGACATAGGAGTACTGGCATAGCTCTCACTCCACCGTTAATAAATAGTCGTTCCCCATTTATTTAATATTTGTTACATTTTTCAGTTTGTTACACATTTAATTTTAGGAATGGTTAGACAAATTTTTTTTTTCCTTTTTTGTTTGAAAATATTACCCAAATTTTATTTCCTTCCTATCTAACCAAATGGGGGGTTGATTAAAGCAGTTGTTTCAAGATTCAACACCAACTAATCCCCTTGAATGGGATAACCTCTCCTAACACATGCCATTTTGAGGTGTGAGAAAACTGGAAAAGAGTAAAGGCTGTTGTAATTTATGGCATCTAAAACATTGGATTTGACCAAAATACTCGTCTGTGATCAATGTTGGGGCAAAATGGTTGGGCCAAGCCCAGGTGAGTGATAACTATAAGGAGAGTAGGAGAGTAGTATTCCTGACGGAAGCAGTGGTCTAGCCGAAGCCCAACCCAATTACAGAAAATTTAGCGAAAAACCTTTGGTCATCTCCTCGGCTTTGAGATCCGCTATATTCCTATTTGGGCCAAACATGCCGTATGTAGGTCAGAACCTCTGGTGACTGGTCCCTAGCTAGCTTAAACCACGCGTGGCCCCATTAACTCTAACCATCCTAGGTTCCATTTTATTGCCAACGTGGTTGTTTATTTTGTGGGAGACTATTAAGAGGTGCTCCAGCACGCATTGCAAGACAAATCCTTTTCTCTTTCATAAATTCCAGTACTGTACTCTTTCATTCAAGGCTTGATGGTAGGATTCCTTTGTAGATGTACCAAACAAATGATCCACATCCTCTTCTTCAAGAAAATCTAGAGGAGAGGTGGTGTCCTATATAGAAGGGTGATACTTGGGGGTTAGACTAATCTGAACTCTCCATCAGAGTCGACACCCACTGTTGGCTCAGCTTCTCGACTTAGAATCGACTCGAATGGAGAGATCGGATTAACCCCATATATCATCCATCTATATGGGGCGGCACCTCTCCTCCAGATTCTCTTGAAGGAGAGGATTTGAATCCCCAAACAAAGATTGTATTTCTATCTTGGTTCATTTTTTTAAGGGGTAATAACTTTTATCTATTTTAATTATAAAAAAACCCTTTAAGCTACAAAAGCAAAAAAAATTAAATAAAACAGTGCAGTATTTTTGCACTATCACTCCTCAAGGGGACTCCATAATCTAGTCATCCACCTTCTTAAATATACAAGGCCCTAATCTCACGTAGCTAAGGGTACAATAGGGCCCCGTTTGATAACACTCCAGCTCCTTACTTCTTAGCTCCGGAGCTAATCCGGAGTAGAATGGCGATTGATAAACATGGTTCAAGTTTTGACTCCCATGGAGTGAACCGCTCCAAAAATGTCTCTGGGAGCTAAAAAACTGGAGCTAAAAAAACTTACTTCTCTTGCTCCGGAGCTATTACCACTACTGACTGTCATCACCACAACTACTAGCACTGCCATCATCACCACCACCCCTCACCGCCACCATCCCCACCACCACCCACCACCCACAGCCGCCACCACCACCACTGTCACCGCCGCCACCACCACCGTCGTCGCGCCCGCCTTCACCACCACCCACCATTTACCACTTACCACCAATGCCGCCACCACCTTCCACCATCGCCGCCACCACCACCCACCACCTTCCACCATCACCGCCACCACCACCACCACCACCACCCACCACCTTCCACCATCACCGTCACCACCACCACCGTCGCCACCACCACCAACCCACTACCTACCACCACTGCCACCACCGCCACCACCGCCGCCGCCACCACCGCCGCCGCCACCACCACCACCACCACCACCCACCACTTAACACCGATGCCGCCACCACCCTCCACCATCGCCGCTACCACCACCCACCACCTTCCACCATCACCGCCACCACCACCCACCACCTTCCACCATCACCGCCACCACCACCACCCACCCACCACCTACCACCACTGCCGCCACCACCACCACCACCACCCACCACTTACCACCAATGTCGCCACCACCCTCCACCATCGCCGCTACCACCACCCACCACCTTCCACCATCACCGTCACCACCACCCACCACCTTCCACCATCACCGCCACCACTACCATCGTCGCCACCACCACCCACACACCACCTACCACCACTGCCACCACTGCCGCCACTGCCACCACCCACCACCACCACCACCACTACCACCACTACCACCACCCCCCCACCGCCACCAACACCACCATCACCACCACAAAATAGCATTCTGGAAGCAGTCTTTTGATTTTGGAGCAGCGTTATCAAACATCATTCTACTCCAAAAATCCTGACTCCGGAGAAGAAGTAGAAAACGACTCCGGACCAGAAGTAGCTCCATAGGAGCTGGAGTGTTATCAAACGGGGCCTAGGGTACAATAATGTCTTTCTATCCCATCTAAGAATCATTATGATTTTTTTTTTCTAATCCACTTGTTGAAAAAACCTCTCTCTAAACAAAAAATTCACAATGCGATTTTGTTGTGGTCAATTAGTTGGTCAAATTTCCTGAGGTGATAAAACCTATAAAGAAGGAAGCAGATAGGTAAGAGATGACAAATTTTCGAACCCTGTAGCTACTTTGATGCTTAAATTAAAAAGGGATCACAAGCAGTTGGAGCTCGGTTTGTTAAGAATGCGAGTTCCTGAAAGTGGGTTTAGTAGTTTGAGAGAGAGAGAGAGAGAGTACGTTTGTTTAAAAAAAGATCAATTTACCTTCAAATTAGGCTTTATATATAAAAGGGGCATGGAGTGGCATGGATCTTGGCACGATCAACATGATGGTCATTGATCTTGGGTATATCCCGAACTCTATGCCACCAACCGTGAGCTATCATAGTGGTTAGATAAGGAGTGTGGGTGAGCTCACGACTCAATCCCTTAGTGGTTGGGATTAGTTGTGGGTAGATGGGCTTGGTAGCCTTTGGATTCAGATCTTCTAGAAAACCTCCCTGTGACGGTTCTGAGATCTTAGCTTGTAGACATCCTCACCACATGGCATGATACCAAGGATGGGAGGAACATGTGCGATCTAGACGAACTCACGATCATCAATCCAAGATTGTAGGGTTGTGGTTCCTCTATGGAACTGACCACTGAGGTGGCATCTTTAAGAGCTTGCACGTGATTGGACACATATCCTCTTCTGATTCGTGGAGGCCTTATTCTCCTAATATGATTTTATTGAAAAAATGTTTTGTAGTCCTCTATAAAGTTGGTATTCTTAGATTCTAAAATTGAGGTTGAATGAGAGGGACAAAATGACCTATAGCCCTTTGATCTCTCAGGATAATCAATAAAAGATCTGCTAATTGTTCTAATATCTAACTTTTTCATGTGGATTGTAAATCCTAACCTTGGCTAGATAACCTCATACACTTATATGTCTTAAGCTGAGTTTCTATCTTCTCCAAAGCTCATAAGGAGTATTTGGAACAAGTTTTGATGGTATTCTATTCAAAATATATACTGCAATCTTAAGAGTTTCATTCCACAAAGTTAATTGATGCTTAGAATTACAAATCATACTTCTGATCATTTCCATAAATGTCATGTTCTTTCTTTTAACAATGCCGTTTTGGCCAAATATGGTATATTGTGGAACTATACTTTGGTCTTTAAGGTAATGGGCAAAATGTCTTGGATTCTGTTCAAATTTTATGTACTTTCCATAATATTTTCCACTTCTGTTTGATCTAAGAATCTTAATGTTTTTTCCAGTCAGTTTCTCTACTTTAGCTCTATAGATTTTGACGACATCAAGTGCTCTAAATTAGATTTGCACACAAAAAACCCACGAAAACAATAGTAATAAATTGAGCAAGAGAACCACCACTCCAGATGTGATTGCAAGTGCACAGAATTCTCGCACTTCTCAACTCTACTAAGAGTTGGAGTGTAATATTATCAGGAGGATATCTGAACTATGATGCATCAAACATTGAGTCTTAATCTCTTTTAATTAAGGCACAAGGAACATACTTAGTGCCCTAAATCACCTTATAGGTCCTGTGTGATTTTAATAGCACTGGACCAACAGGCCACTGATATTATAGTTGTATTTGGTAAGATTTTTTTGAAGTGTTTATGTTCTTTTGAAACAATAGTTTGTAAAAAATCATGAGAGGTATTTCTATTATTCTGGTTGTGCCTTCCAAAGGCATTTCAAATTGTTTTATATTTTATTTAAAAATACTTTTCTTAGAACCATATTTATATATATATATATATATATATATATATATATATATATATATATATATAATGTAGCTTTAGCTTGGAAGCATTTTAGAAAACAGAAACATCACCAAATGTCCAAATGTGGACTTGAGATGATGCCGCGAGGGACTTCATTGATGAAGCCATCCCCCTTTCTTAGCCTTGAATTGATATTGCCAGAAGCATGGAGAGGGATGTATGCAGGTGAGTTGTAGTTACGCAGAGCTATTGTCTTATTATTCCTTATATTATGGACGTAGGGAATTTTAGGAGACGGTGGTTTTTGGGTTCACGCATGTGGAAGGTCGTACGCAGTCACGTGTTCACGTGATAATCGACAATTCACTGCAAAGTATTCATGTGTTCTGTCTGGATACTACTGTTAAGCACAGATCCATCTATATTTATGTTAGCCAATGAGACGGGAAGGGAAGAGACTAGAGAGAGAGAGAGTAGAGAGAGAGAGAGAGAGAGAGAGAGAGAGAGAAGACGCCAGAAATGGTGAAAGAAACAATAGTGGAAATCAGTTAAAAAAGGAGGTGTAGCTTTGCTTGGTCATTCTCAGGGAGGGTCCACCTCAAAATATGGATCCTATTATCACTGTTCCACTTAGACGGAAGACGATTGGAACTTGGATATGATAGGACCAGCAGAGCAATATTGTCCTAATCCGGATCCAGGCACTTTTAACTTTTTTTTTCTTTCTTTTAACCTTTGGAAGTGAGGGGGTGAAAGGATTTTGAAGTCTAACGTGGAACAGAAAATCCAAACAAAATCTAAGCAAGATCGTGGTATCAGCCAATGAGTCCAACAAGAACAGTGGGTTGGTTATATGCAGGAGTCTAATTGTGGACTACGGGTAGTGTAATATGTTTTAAGACGACTCCGATCGCTGTGATTCTGAGAGCTACAGCCTACGGAGAGAGAGAGAGAGAGAGAGAGAGAGCCTAAGTGTTCCTCCATTAAAGCCCACCTTTCCTTGCAGGTTTTCTGCAACCCCCCCTCCTCATTTTCCCGCTTTTACTCCTTTACCTTCCTCTCCATTTGCCGCTCAAATTCTCCCCTCTCTGAGCGAGTAAAGTGAAACGTCACAATCTAAGGCTACTATGTCACGTCGTAATCACTTTAGATTCTCTCTCTCTCTCTCTCTCTCTCTCTCTCCCCAGCTAGAACTAGATTGGTCAGCTTATAATATCTAGGGTTTCCTTTTGTTCTTGTTTTGTTTCCTTGCCATTTAATTGTTAGATGGATAGAGCTGCCCATCTAAAACAATACACAGAATAGTCAAAATTGTGAAAAAAGAGTTGTGGGAGACCCCACCCCCAAGAGTGATAGAAGTGGGACTTGAGGGTTTGAAAGTTAAAATTAAATACAACAGAAGCAGCAGCTACATACACTGCATGAATAATAATTTATCGTCCGGCCCACGTTTTCTTTCCACCTTTCCAGGCCAACATCTCCTCATCAACCCTTCAACAAAATTTCATTCACTATTTATATTTTGTCCCTTACTGCAATTTATATTTTTCGTCTCCCCTCCCCTCCCCTCCCAGCCTCCCCTTGCCTCCCCTGTGGTTCTTAATTGTAATCTTGGCTCCGCAGGCAGGGACTTCATAGAAGAAGACTCAGGGGATTAAAAAGCGAAACCCAAATAAGCAGTTCACCGCATTCGATTATGGATGGATCTGTTTCGGCATATGGTCGGTCAGCCAAAGGTTGTGTAGTTAGTTAAGTTAATTCATAAATCATAAGTCAAAACACTGTACCGTACGTTTGGGACAAAATTAATCAAATCAACTTAGTACATGTGGCGTATGTGGGCCTTCCATATGGGGTCTCAGTTACAGTTAAAAAGAGATTCCTGCTGTAAACCAAAACCAAAGGACAAGCAGTTCAAAGATCAAAATGACCATCAGTCCATCAATCATCCATTTCTGGTTCAAATTAATTAAGAGATAAAAAGACAAAAGATTATTTACACGACCTGCATGGATAAAGTAAAGTCATCGGATCACAATAAATAAATAGAGAAGAAGAATAATACCAAAAAAGAGTTGTTTCATGATGGGATTTCTGTATCGTCCGTAAATCCCTACCACATGAATAAATAAATAAACAATTGAAATCAAGTCAATCACATTCAAAGCGGGACCTCAGGGAACAAAAAGATCTTATCTAGTGCAGAAATAATAAGATCCTACGCGTGAACCCCCCCCATATGCAAACTAGGATCGGACTCCACTATAGCCCCTCATCCAATCACGGAGGATCTGTCGGTGGTGCGTATACAAGGGTCTGGGCATCGGTTGATCTCAGCTGTTGGCAGGTTGTCCAACGGTTGCAAAGGATTTTTTTTTTTTTTTTTTTTTCCATGCATAAAAGGTCACTCATAAAGGTTAGATTTATCACGAGGATCGGGTGCTCAATGCCTTCTCTGGACTTTATCTAACATGTTTTCAAAATTTTCTCTCTCCAACAAATTTTGAGTTCTAGACACCAATGTAAGTGGCGATTCCAGTCAATCAACACAGGATGCAATTCCCACAGCCTGAGAATCAATTTGTTTTTACAGTGGCAACTCCATTTGGGATTAAGATTTCTATTTGTTGGCAACATTATTTATCTTCACATGTTATTGCTTTAATGTTAACAGTTCTAATACAAGGCTCCAATCATGTGAGTGTGTTTCAGGATCCGACGGAGGATGTGGTCTCTGATTTATCTTCCTTACAGAAATATTAATCTGTCCATTCTGTCCTTTTCTTCAGAATACTGGAAGGAGAGGTACGTAGTTCCTTCGTTTTGTGGTAATATTTTATGAACCACTCACAGAGTCTGTTCCGTAGAGACACCAAATGTTTGTTGTTGAAAATTACAACCTTCATCGTGGCTGTTGTGAACGGAACGAGGGTGCTTCCCTAGATTCTTCTATTTGATGTGGTTCTTTCGCTCCTGTTCAAGTATGCGTCTGCCTAATGGATGCTTCCGACCACCAAGAAACGAATTGTGCAAAGGCTTATTATAACTCTGCAAATTGAGTTAGTTCCCATTCAATTTGCCAGCTGTTTGTTTCATGGCTTTAATTTTGAGCTGCAGATCCTACTCTGGAAATGGAAATACACACATTAATAGCAAATTGGATTCCAGCATCCAATAGACAAGTTTCCAATAAGAAACATTGCTAAAATAATTTGATTAAAAAAGAACAATCAAATATAAGGTAGGGGAAAAAAATAGTACAAAATGTTACAAGGGGCTGGTGGCCCAATTAGCCCTCGAACTGCTACTGCAAATCACAAATCGAACAGCCTTTATAACCCTCTATAGGGTACTGGATATGGGCCTTTAAATCTTTAACATCTTCATGGACCTTATGTGGACCATTGGCAAGTCCTTGAAGTGAACCTCCATTGAATCACCTAATGGGCTTTCCATGGACTCATTCTTGCATCTTCTGAGAGAATCTTCACCCCCCTAAGAAGAAGAATCTGTACCTTTATCACCTTTCGAAGGTGAAGACAAGATTCATTAGCTAGAGTAATATATCAATATCCTTTTCTTTTTTCTTGGTAGAAGAGTAATATATCAATATCCATGCACAGTTTTTATTGTCCTCTTTCAACCCTGTACGCCTGGCACTAAAATATTCCCTTGCCACTCCACCCAGTCCTCAAAAATTCTGTAGAACTCTTTACTCCTCATCTATGATCTAACTCAAATATTTCTTATGCTGAATTATTTGTTCACCCCTTTTTCTCTCGTCTATCACCAACTTACCACTGCCTAAAAGCAGAAACGTCACCAAAGTCTCAGCTATTTTAAATCCATTTATTTAGTCAGAAGCCAAGTTGATTGACCTCGACATCATATGCTCAAATGCATATAGTAATTCCTATGTAATGGTCTTCAACATTCAGAGGTGCAGCAATAGAAGAAAAATGGGTTTGATTGTATTTAAGGGAGAATGAACAAAAAGATGGGGGCAATCTCCAAAGAGAAATTCCTCTTAATGTCCGAAACCTTTTAATATCTTTCAACACCCCATCCGCAAGATTAGAAGGTGAGATTAGGATTTAATAGCGTAGAAACACAATAAACAAGCACTGGTCAGGTATAGGACATAATTATATGTATGAAAGTCAGGACAGAAACAGAAGGGGAAATCAATATAAACAGATAATAGGCCAGGAAACGATATTTTATAGGGGTTATAGAGATCAGAATCAGAATAGCCTGAAATTTTGACAGAGTAGCCCTTCTGAACAGATCAACCGGCAAATAAAATATAAAAGAAATTTCTGACCACTAATGGGTTGGGGGGGGTTGTATCAGAGAGCAGTATATAAAGGAGTAAGCCCATGGTGGTGGTTTAGCCCATGGCCCATGTAATACAATAATATGTGTAACCTGTAATACCAGTTAGGATATTTGTAGGTAACCTGTTATAGCCAGTATTAGAGATAAAAGTAAATGTAAGACAGATCAGAAATAGAAAAGAATTCCTTTTATTGTTAGTCTTCTTCACAGCTTCTCTGTTTCTTACACAGTATATAAAATTTGAGAGAAAACAAGCAGTAATCTAGAAGTTTTGAACAACAAAAGAAGGCTAAAATAAGACTGAAAACAGAGCATTTGCTGGACACAAAAGGATGGAGAAAGACTGACCTGTTAATGGCTAAATCAAACTAGAAGAAAAAGATCAGAGATTTGCAAAAGAGAACAACAGAAATACATTAGAAATCCACCCATGAAACCTCAAAGAATCCACCTCTCAATAACAGTGTTAATCTATACACCTAAACTTAGAGCAAACTGAGCAGGAGCAGCAGCAGTTTCATTAATACAAAAAAGTTGTGCATACAAGGGGCCAATTCTTATATATACACTAAGGGATCAGCCTTGGGTTCAATTACAAGCAATAAACTTGCTATAATCTAAAATAGAGACTAGGACTGAAATGAAATTAGAAACTCCTTTAACAGCTTAAAGCGTCAAGAATCAGCCCCACTAAACAATACAGAAACTAAAAAGGAGCTGAAGCCTTCCTCCCTTTTTTCTTAGAGGATGTGGCATCGCATCCTTTTTTCTTTCATTATTTCAGCACCACCCAGTTATTGAAGTCTAAGCATGTGAATTGGTCCAATTAGAGCATCGAAACCTTACACTATAAAACCAATTGTTCAGTGGGTGTAGAATCCTTGCATAGCCAAAATCAACAAGTCTTCAACTTTCAAACATTATATGTAAACACTAAGTGTTCATGAATGTAGGGAAGCTAGAAGTCAAGTCAATTTTTATCCTAATTTCTGCTAAGAATTTCAAATGGATAAAAAGAAGTCAATTATTGAATAGTATTCAGGCAGCAATAGGTGCAAGTTCTCTTCAAATCAGAAGAGTGACGGTAATTTATTTGACATATACAGCTACCATTTTAAATTTAGCAGAACTAAAGAACAAAAAATTCAGCCCCTGATGGAAGTGCATGTGTAGATGATTCAAGGAGAGCCTGGCTTTTCTGAGCAGCTTTTAGCCAGAAACATAAGAGTTTTCAGAGGGGTATATGAATTGAATATCAGGCAGAAACTTGGGTTTAAAACAATTAAGTTGTAAGGGATAGTAGTTAGGGATATTATTGGAATTGAAAAGGGGAACGCAAAAGGACAATTTAGAAAATAATCAAATATCCAGGAAACGGTTCTCATAATAAGAAGATTAGAATGGACAGAAACAAAGTAAGGTTTGTGGGGCTGTATTCAAGGTAATTAGCAGAGTGGGAAAAAAAGGTGGGGAGCGAGAGCTCTTCAAAGAAAATATACAGGACATGGTGCTACCTGTAAGTATAGATTAAAGGGGCCCATACTTGAAGCTAATGAAGATTTTCATGGAACATCCAACCCCAAAAAAATTCTATGAAAAAAATATATAAAAAAAAAAAAAAAAAAGAATAAATCTTACATCTCAGAAAATATCACACCTTCAAGGTGAAGTATACAACCTTCTCAATACAAGAATATGGATCATTTTTACTCGGAATCATATTGAATCCTAACCAATAATTCGAATCATTTTGTGGGCATGTTGGTCAGCTCTATATATATATATATATATATATATATATATATATATATATATATATATATATATATATATATATATATCATCAGTGTGGAAGATAGAACCTTTGCTTCATAAGATATATAAGCCTGATACTATACTATTTATTATATTAGGTATGATGTGAATGAGAGGTAACAATTAGATGGAAAACTGATCAGACAGATGGTATTACATATACCAATTGTCAATATAAAGTGACAGGAACACCTAACATATAGAGGCAACACTAATTACAGCCAATATTTATGCAACTGGAACTTTGCAGCAGATGTCGAGAATTTCATCTAAAGAGGCATGGTCTCCTGTCCCTTCATCTTTCCTTGCATACACCAACTGCTTCCCTTTGAAGATAAACATTCCTCCCTAATAAACAGAAGAAGAATAGATAAAAGGTTATTGTCTAAAAAGATCTAGATTAGGTGAGGACAAACGGAAGGCAGCATTTGGGTACAAGAAGAATAGATAAAAGGTTATTGTCTAAAAAGGATCTAGATTAGGTGAGGACAAACGGAAGGCAGCATTTGGATACTTTTCTTTAAAGTATTAAGGATTTTCCTACTATTTTTTTTTCTTTCAGAAGCAATAAAATGAGGGGAGTAGCTGCCACTTGCCATGTCTCCCACAAGCATATAAGAGGGCAATACAGTCTTCAAAGTTTAACCAAAAAAAGATAATGAAAGACTTAAAATTTTTGTGTGTGTGTGGGGGGGGGGGGGGTGTGTCTGTTCTTTTAATTTTGAGAAACAACTCTGTTCAAATATATTTATTCGTTCAAGAAAGAAAAAGAATATTCCTACCTTTCCTGTTTATAGACAGAAACAAGTGGAAACATCTCCAACAGCTGCCAAAGCATTCACAATTGCAGGAGAACAGAGAAAAAGATTATGCTATAGGTCAAGGAAAGAGGGGGGGAGTTGAAGAAAGGAAATTAGAAAAAGTACCTGTTGCAAGACACTACTTCGATCATCTGGAGTGGCTTCAATTGTATAGTTCTTCACAGCTTTCTGCAGTGCCTCAAACCTTGAAAACACTTTGGCCTGTTGAATTTTCAGTTATGAACTACTTAGAAGCAAGTTTCATCTTAAACTCCAAGGAGAGGAAGATACATGGTGAACCACTAGTTCTTTTCAGGAAGAAAATTTACACTGGCCGGGTTGAAGAATGTGCGGCTAAAACCATAATATAGGCCCAAAACATCATATGCCTAGAGGAAAAGAAGTTGGCAACAACACACATTAGAAAAGTAAGATCATGTAAATAGAGTAATTAAGAAATTACTCAATAACACATCTGTTACCTTACGGTCGGGATCAGCATAAAGGCAATCCAATGGAAATGGTAACTGCCAGATAACACATATACAGAATGAATTAGTGTGAAAGAATCCTGCTTCTAAACTTTATCAGAAATAGAACTTTAACTTATTTTTTATTTCTGGGGGTGGTAAATAAAAATTTTCCTTCAATAGCAATGTACATGTGCTTCCCCATAAGAGAAAAATTAAGTAACCATGCAATGAATGAAATAGGAGAATTTATTAGTACCCGCTCAGATAGTAAACGAGCTTTGTTGGGAGTTCCAACGCCAACAGCAATTAGTTCGACACCAGCTGAATCAAATCGAGGTTTGAACTCTTTGAGTACGGAAGCAAATTCCCAGCTTCAAAGATGAAAACGAAAAAGAGATCATAGTGTAGACTTTAGATAATGAAATACAACACGCAAGCAAATCGTGCTTTATGAGTAAAGTTCCATTTACTGTTAAAGTAGCAAAGTGTATTGGAAAACTAAAACTCCAACTAACCAGCAGGGACAGCCAAAGTGCCTCAACAATGCAACTACAGCAACTCCCTAGGAAGGAAAAATGGAATATATTTAGAATAAGGAAAAGGAAAATATCATGCTATTACAGTATTTGTGATATATCAAAACCCAAAAGTGACAATTAAGTTCTACTCGACATGCAGGCCATTTTCTCTTAGATTAATACAAGGCCACTCTACATCTGTTTTCAGAAAAAAAAAATTAAAAAAAATAAAATAAAATTTCACCACAATCCCCTATTAGAAAAAAAAAAAAAAAAGGTACAAATTCAACTAACAGAGATGAAACGTGAATGGAACACTCCCAAGACTTATTGGGATGTCTTTCAGTAGTCTGTGGCCAAAGCTTGGCAACTAAAGAATAATAGACTATAATAATTTAGCGTAGAACAGTATAACATTTACAAAAAAAGGTAAGAGAAAAAGCATCAGTGAGTTGAAACCAAACTAGAAGTAAGAGTAACTGTTGCAAGGAAAATCCGTGGAATCCCAATACTCAGGGTGCACCATATCCAGATTCTAGACTCGGACAAGTTCAATAGGGCCAAGATAAAAGGTCATAGAGACGTCTCCAACCACAGGTCCTTTCAAAAACAATCAATTTTATTCCACAAAGATGGCCACTGGAACCCCAAAATTGTGAAGAAACCAAGACAAGCAATCAGATACAGCCAAAAGAAAAAGGGATACCTCTTTCTGATCCCATAGATCCTTAAACATGACAGGTTCACCAGACGCAGTGAAAACGCCAACATCACCGAGGATATCCCCGATGCTTTCGCTGAAACCAGATAAAGAAGCTCTTGTAAGGAATGGAAGTCTTCTGCCGTTCCTCAATTTTGCCGGATGGAGAGTAGTGATGGATGAAGTAGATGACCGAAGAAGAAATTTCGCGGGAGAGGGAGAGAGGTATGAGGTTGAAGAGTAGAATGATGGAGGAGGGCTGAGACTGAGAGATTGTCGAAGTAATAGTGCCTGTGCAGAAAGGTGTACGATGGACATGGTTTCCCACCCACAAAACCCCAACGCTTAAACCTGTACACTGATCGACCGTATTAAATCAGTAAATGAGAAAATGAATGGCAAATTTTCAGAATCCAGAGAGAGAGAGAGAGAGAGAGAGAGAGAGAGAGAGAGAGAGTCAGAATGGAGAAAACGAACGCGGGAATGAGAGAAGTCAAGAACGATCAAACTTCAAAGGCTGCAAATTTGCGAGTACATTGTGAGGGCGGAATAATGTCCAGCAATGCGCTGCAGCGGTTAATCGATTAATAAAATTCGCGAATAATTCGCTCCGAATTCGAATACATATTGGCACCCAAAAACAACCGATTCATTATAAAATTCTTTGGGTGGGTCTATTATCTGCACCCACAAACAACTTAAAACTGAATAATTGAATGTAAAAATTTTGGAATAATACTTACCATATATCAAATTTGTCAGATGATATTTGCAATTCAATGTATTGGATAGGGAGTGAAGAGTCTTAGAATCTCAATGGTCAAATTTTAAATTCAAATTCAATCATAATATTTTTTCAAGTTTCCCATAAATATCCCATGTAATTTACTCTTCAGTACTGGACCTTTTTATAATCTTAGCTTTTCAAACATATATTTTGTTACTTGACAAACTCTGAGAGAGACTTACCACTTAAGGGTCTATCTCCTACACAAAATTTAGGTTTCATCTAATATCATGCGATTGTCCATATCTTTTTTGTCATTCTAATTTTATTTTTATCTCTAGGGAGTAAACGGTATGGTTCATATCCAAACCCAACAGGTACTGTTTGTGGCATGTTCGACAATTTAATCAGATCGTATTCCGTGACTATTTGATATTTGCATGTCAGAAACCTTGTGTCACTCTCGTCATTTTGAATAAAATCTAGTCACTTTCGTCACTTGCATAAAATATTTTCTACTAAAAAAATCAATAAAGCTAGCTACGTCTATTATGTTCTATTTACGAACTTCAATAAATTTGTTTTTGGGTAATTGACACATACTACCCTTGTACTTTAATCCGATTCCAGATACCTTAATAAGTTGCTGAACCGGACAAGTTACCCCCTGGTTCAACCATTCTTAAACAAAGAGGGTAAATATACAATTTATCCTCTCTAACACGATTACAATTTATTCCAAAAGACCAAAATAACTTGATCGGTCTGTTATTCCTGATTTTTTCCCCTTTCTTTTCCTTTATTCTTCTTCCTCTCCTAATATTCTTGTTATCATTCTTCTTATTTTCTGTACTGGCGATAGAGTTGGTCTGAGATGAGTTTGCTCAAACTTCATCAATACAACTAAGATGGATCTCAAAATTTGGGAGTTGGTTTCCTCCCTTGTGGCGACTTTAACCCTAGAACTTCACCTCGTACAAACCCCTCTGCTGTGAGAACCAGATCTGGAACCAGAGCCCAGGTCCGCTCATGTTTGTCGCTCGTGCCGCTGCGCTGCAATCTTAACCAGATCTCGAGGCCTATGTTAATGATTATGTTTATAAAGTTGTGAGCACAGGCTTAATTCCTCTGCCCCTTCCTTCAAATCTCTCTTGCCATTTCTCCTGCCCCTTCGCTGCATTCTTCCTTGTTTGAGTGTTTTTTCTCGATGCAAAGCATTTGAGTTTGTTTTCGTTTCTTTGGGTCAAATGAAGCTGTTCGCAAGTGGTCGTGATTATCTGGCCAATTTCGATTCGACATCACAAATGCCGGTGGCGTCAGATGATCAAAATTATCATTCCGACCAGGAGAGAGTGATGGGAAACCTCACTCTGCAACCATAATGGTGGCTGGTGAAGGGCTTTTGGTGCATGTGAAAGATGTTAATCTGTGTGGAAGAGAACAACTACCATGGCTCCACCTTGGCCTCTTTAATTGACTCTTAATATTGTTCTATTACTAAAGTGATAAGCATTGAGTAGAGGAGAGAGGAATATCAAGATGAATAATGGAAAAGTGTTTCGGTCTTGCCCTAATTTTGCTAGGATTTCCAAAGACACGATGGATAAGATGATTAAACAGGGTAGGTTTGGAGCAATGAGATTGGAGGGAGATGAGGGATTGAAGAATGAAATCTTTGTCTTCTCTTTCGGTCTTCTCTGAGTAGGGAGTAAAAATCGAATGAGGGATAGATGAGAGATTAAAGAAAGGCAAGGTAATGAGACAAAGTGATGAAGGGTATCAGACTCTTAAACTCACAGTAAAGGGTATTTTGGTCATATTCATGAAAATAAATAGGTTAAACCGTAAGGCTGGACTGGTTCGTCAATATGGCATAAGTTAAAGGGTGGTATTCGTCCGGTTCAGCAACTTATTAAGGTATCTGGAATTGGGTTAAAGTACAGGGGTGGTATGTGTCAATTACCCTTTGTTTTTTTATACTAACTATTTTCTGTGTTGAAATAATGCCATCTCAATTAATCCAGTTTTCAGTTAGACCAAAATTTTTTGTTTCTAATTTATTTAATCAGACAAAATTTGCTAAATGAAAACATAAATTTTATCTAGTGCACATATGTTGACAACCTTTTATACGTGATTAATATATTTATCATGTAGGAAATCAAATGTGGCATAAATTTTGAGAATAACTAACCTCCGTTTTTTATTTACTGATCAAAATTCAGTAAAATTTATCAAGTGACAAAATAGAGTTTTGAAAATCGAGACCACATAATAGTGCTTAAGGTATAGTAAATTTGCATGTAGATATAAATCCACAAAAATTAATGTACATACATGAATGCATGGACACATATATACAAAGGCCATTCGATTGTTTTTTAACCTGAATTTGTCCCAAGATGTTGACTCTATTCAATTGTCAAGGTAGCTATATTATTTGACCGCCATATGGCATAATAAGAGTGGGCCAGCCTCCCTACATGAGACCACGTGAATGGGATTTTTATTTTATTATTTATTTTAAAAAATAAATAATAATAAAGCCTCTTTCTATTTTCCTTTTTGGTGGTGGTAAACCAAGCTAGTTGAATGGGCTTGGACTACACTGCTGATATTATGAACTTGGACGATTGGTGAATTGGATATAGGCCTGAATATTCATATAAAAATGCTAACCTCATCCACAGATTTTGTGAGCCTCATAAGCATATTACAACCTGAGTCTAAAGTCTCCAGGTCCATCTGGATCCACAGTTCCACACCACCCAACCATTTTACAATCGTGAAGGTCGAACGAAAACCAAGTTTCAGCCCACACAGAAAGCAGAGGAGGCCCAAAAACCAAGCCTACGACCCAATAAAATATATATGTTTTAGCCAGTCCTGGTAATCTTTTATTGGGTTGGGTTGATATATATGGGCCAAATTCATCCAGCCTAAATTCCAGTTAGTTTTGAAGACAGAGGTAGGCCTAGCAATGCACAACCTCATGCGGTGCTGCCTGCTGGGGTGGCCAAATTCAGACCTGGCACCACGGAACCCATCACTCCTCGAGTTCAGATCACTTCTGTGTAACTGTACTAGCCAAAGGGGTGTGGGACCCACTGAATATGAACGGTGATGGTACGCGAAGGTGAACTACTCCTTAATTCCTCTGCCCACCCCTCGAACACACTTTTTGTTTTGGGTAAGTATCAAATATCAAACACAGAGTTTAAAGTGAAAGAACATATACATATTTTTCTTTTCATGAATCTCGGTACATTTTTAATTTAAAAGGCGACATGTTGTATCTCATCTTCCTCTGGGACAGAGGAATAGTCAATAGTAAGATCCGATCTTGAGAGGGCTGAAAACTGTTCTTAGGTAGAGTAATTAAGTAGGAAAGAAGAGATCTGAATCCCCAGATCTCGAGGGGGCTGGGGTTGTGGAGTTGTGGAGTTGTGAGTCTTTGACTCGGTGCTCAAGTTAAGGCTACAAAGGAATTTGCTAGTGTAATTAATAAACAGCACTCTGCTGCGTGCGAATATTCGATAGCAGAGCTCAGATTATTAATTAATTCATGCATGCATGGGTATGTGTAGTAAATGTAGTAACCCCCGCATTAATCATTAAACTAATCAATCTTCCATTTTATTTACTAATTAATTGCATGTGATATTAACTTTCAGTAAAACCTTTTTGTCGGATGAGAATAAATAGATTAATAGAGTTAGTTACTGACTATTGGATTTGGATTAATTAATTAATTTGAAATTTAAACAGATGATGGGAATCATCCTTTCTTTTAATTACCTCTTTCACCTCTCACATCTCACATCTCACTTGCATCACTAATCTTTGTCCTCTTCTCATCGCCAAAAGTAGTCCATGGAAGTCTTGAAGATAGCTTTTGTCGTTGTTGTTTTTTTAATTTCTATATGGGGTTCTGGGGCTGTCCTAATATCAAACTAGCTAGACCTGTATAGTAGTGACATTGTTGACGCCATGAGTGCAAGGAGCCAGCACAAACTTCAACTAATCAAACTATTAAAATATTAAGTAACCAAGCATTAGTTTGTTGTAATTGTCTAGGTTAATTAATTCTAGGTTTTTCAGAGTAGGGGCATGTAGAAGCAGGCTATGGTAATCTATGGTTCCTCGGGAAGCCATCTATCTCGATCGATCATGTGAAGAAGAAAATGACGATATGATAATTTATAATAATAGAATAAAAGATTCATCATATTAATTTAGGATTCGTCTAAATGTAACAATGGGCTGTGTTTTAACAATTCATTCCAAAAATAAATAAATAAATAAATAATAATAAAAATAATACAATAGTTGTTAAAACATGTAATTGTAACGATTTTTTTTTCATGTACATTTATTTTTAAAGATGATCACCATCATCCAATGATGTACTGTACTATGTTATAACCCACCAAAGCATTTGGACCACAGTTTTCACATTGGATTATGGATTATGGATTGATATTCCTTCAAATAAATAAGAATGAGTCACGTAGACGTGGCCTCCACATGCTGCGTAATATAAGAGTTCAAAGTTCAAACTACATTTTTATATTCTACAAAAAAAAAATACATTTGTTATATAATCTGTATGAAACGGAAGAAAGTGTGTAATACTGTAGCAAGTGGGTAGCTTTTAAGGGAAGAAAAACCAGGGTGATGGTTTTAAATCCATGTATTAATTAAATCCATGGGTAGTCATTAAACAATAAACGAAAAGAAAAGAAAATAAAAGATTAAATGATTGTCTCAAGCGTTCAATATGGTAATGATACTCTAAAAGTCCCAATGGCCGATGAGACAAGCTCGTTGTCAAACTAAGAGAAGACATGTCCACATTGACATGCTCACATTGACTTGCCCACATTGAATGTGGGAATGCTTCAACCCAAAAAGAAATGTATTTACATGAATGCCTTAAGATTTCTTCATCGATGTATCCTCGGCTAGTTGCGATGATTGTCTATTAAGTGGATTTGCATCTTCTTCTTCTAGTGATTTTGAGAGGATAGTGGTAATCTATCCCGAATGATCGTCACGTGATTCTCGATGAATCCAAGACTCACGTCAGAGCCTACATCTAGTCTACAAGCCAAGCAGACAGGGAGTGTCGGCTAAGACGTGGGTCTCGGATTCACCAGAGAGCCATGTGGCGGCCATCCGGGATAAATTGCCACGTTTTCCCAAAAAAGTTCTGGGAGGAGACGATGTGAATCCCTATTAAGTTGGGCAGTTCGCCGCCGTGTAAGGAAGTAATTAGAACTCTCGGAATAGGATGGGCATTGATCTATTGGCTGAAAATTAGCAGTATGTAGCTAATGGGTTATGAGAGAAGACAATTACCAGAGACAAAGATACAAAATTGTTAAATAAATAGTAAGTGAAAGAAAATTTAAAGAAAATGGAAGGATAGTTTTGGTATGAAAAAACGAATTAGATTAATGTTTCACTACATCCAATAGACCATGTCACGATTTTAGGATGGAACGACTGTGATATCGATTGCGAGGTTACTACTTCCACCACGCAGCCGGATAGGGTTCTTTGACCCTATAGAACTGTAAAAGTGTGCAAAAAAAAAAACCTAAGCCTAGGAGACTGGGATACTTAATCTTTTTTTTATTTTCTTTCTTTTCTTATCCTAATTAGCTCCTATATCCCAACCAAGATAGTAAGTTACAAAAATAACAAGGGACCTGGTTTTGATGATCAAAAGACCCAGAGAGAGAAAGTACAGACGTAACATAAGTGGCATCTCTATGAAGGTTTTAGTTTCCAAGAAAAAGGTACGTATAAGACATGCCTTGAGGATATTGCACTTTGGACCTGTTGGTAGTTGCACTGGTCCCTGTTTATAAACCCTAGAAAATTTAGGGGTTTTTTTTTAAATGCTCCCCTACCCTCCTAGAGCCTTCCTTGTTGAAATTTGTTTTTTCTCTAATGGCGTGAACTGCAATCCACAAGAAGTCCTATAGTCATGATCCCTATGCAAGAAAGGCATTTGCCACCACTGAGCTAAACAAAAACCCGATCTCCAACAATTAACAAACCCTATATATATACATGTATTGTAGTCCACATATTGTTTATTAATTGTTAATTAATAATATATGTACATATATAATATGGTCGATAGATGGATCCATGCACTTCCTCTAATATGCCACACCCCCCTTGTATTGGAATTTGAAAACCAACGCACTTCTCTCCTCTCGAAGTCGGTGGAGCTAGAGTGGAGAGGAAGAGGGAGAGTGAGAGAGAGAGAGAGATTAAATATAGGAATATAAGGTTGTAATAATGGTGTCATACCAACAAACCCAAGTCAGCATGTGATTTTTCGAGTCAGCAAAGGCAACTTCTCACGGGATTTCATGAGATCCATGGTTCGTTCCACCTCGGATGAATAGATTATCCATCCATCGACCATTGATAATAAGTTTGCCGGCAGAGTGCGGTTTTTCTTTCAAGGAAAATTTAGTGATGATTGAACAACACATTGGCAGCCGTATTTGACTCATCTCACTACCTATTTATGGAGTTTGGTATCTCTCATGTCTTGGCAGGAGTAGGAAACAGGGTGGGCCCTCTTCTCATATTTGGCATTGATTTTGTTTGTTAAGGTAGATAGAAAAGGTAGGAGGATACTGTTGGGAGAATAGTTCCTATGTACATTCGTTATCTTTGATAAATGAATGATAGCTGTGAGACTCTTCACCTATTAGTAATAATCTTTAAATTGAATTCTTTATATCATATTAGAGCATGTCTTGATCTAGCATATATCCCATTCTGTGCATCTATATCTGTAGGGAGAATACCGTTTCCCTTGGGGAAAAGTGTATCATACATGAGATCATCGACTTAATAAATTATGGGTAAGTAAACTATTCACTTGTCATCAATTGTCACGTGACACCATGTGAAGGGTTAGCCAATTGTATTATCAAAGGATCCACCTATCGGTATGCACATTCTAAAAGTGACAACTCAGATATCCTAGATATATAGAAGGCGGCAAGAATCTAATATTTTGATATTTAACTTGATCGACAAATCTTATCATGTTGAGTTTGAAAGATCTTACCTTTTAAAGCTTGACGAATATTGTCTCTAATAGATGACCGATTTCTACCACAACTGGGGTGATCTAATAAGGGACGAATCCACACTTGCTTTGCTCAGCTCGCACCCTCATTCCATAAATAGAAGGCATCCCCCACAAGTTTATTTACTTCACTTCACTTTGCCTTTAGGATACAAATTGCTATTCTCTTAGAACTCAATTCACTCAATAGATCAAGTTCTACGACTGTTTGCATTTCAGAATACTAACTAAAGCATTGGAGTCACCTTCAAGTTTATAGAACCCATCCTTTCCTATCAACTTCTATTGCATCTTGTAGACGATCTGATCTTGAAGGACGACTGTACAATTTCCAACATCAATAGTAACTTATTTTAACTTCGTTTGGATTTTCGAAATAGAATCCTTCATTTTATTTTTATGGGGAGCTCTAGTATATCTTCAAATAGGAGCTAAACGACCAGAGATGGCCTAAGATACAAAAGATTAAAAGATGAATGAAATGATAATATATATAGCATATTTGGCTAGCAACTGGAGATGGTTACATTTAATGTAGACCTGGTTCCCTCCAACCCCCTCTAATTACTTCGCTAACATTATATTATTGGTATCTAAAAAACCTCGATTTTGTTGATCCATTCATCTTCAGACTTACTTTGACCTCAAAGCAAGAGCCCGCCGCCCTCAGTGTTTAAATTGAAGTTGGTGCCTTCGATACAATAAACAGGAGGAAAAGTTATAAAAATTCGTATAACTTCACACATAAAACCCAAAGTAGCAAAAGCGTGCTGTTTACAATTTACTCTCTGTGACGGAACTTCTAAGGTTGGTTGGCAATTTTTTTTTTTTTTTTTTTTTTTTAGAAGGAAAAGAAAATATACACTGACAGTGTACTTTTGCTTCTCTTTCTTAAAGCTCAGGTTTTCTAATCATTCTATATATGTGATTAATTAGAGTCAAGATCTCTCTACCAAAAAAAAAAAAAAAAAAAAAAGCTTAGTAAACCCACACGGACCTATATGTTCACAAAATTTCAATCCAATTTGATTGTAACATGACATAATTAGATATATGGTCAAGGCTAGGTTATGTGGACCAATAATATATTAAAACAATATCAAACTTGATTCTTGTAGTTGGTATAAATTCTATGATGTTCACTTCTTCTCACATTATTTGATTGTTGATTATCTTGGCCAGCTTCCATGCTATATATATATATATATGCCATATATATATATATATATATATATATATATATATATATATATATATATATATATCATCCTAACGAACGAGAATTACCACGGTTTACATGTTTCGATCAAAGTCCATAATTTTAAGATAGATGGCCACCTAGAAAACAATGTCCCACAAAAATATGATTTCCATCAAAGTTATCACATGAACACAAATGTTTTAAACAAAGCAAGAGTCATTCATTTAAAGAAATAAAATCCAGTGGGGTTCAGGGTGTAGGATCATGATCTACTGTATGAGATCATGTTTGCAATGTGATCGCTCACTTCTACTTGAATCCGAATATATATATAAATATATATATATATATATATATATATATATATATATATATATATATATATATATATATATATATATATATATATATATATATTCCGGATTCAAATAAAGCATACATATATTAGGTTGTGTGGCATGTGGAAGCTTCTCATGTGGATAATTTGACTTTCGAATAAGCATGCATATATAGAACACCTTTATATTGTCGAAATTAATGTCGAATATCGCCGCCCATCTCAACCATATGATGGTTCTAATGTTTTATTATTAACTATTTGATTGGAGAGAGTGATGTGATAATAATTCTAATCATTCAATAGGTGGTAGACCGAAAATTGAAATATTATATATTAAATTTCAAAACCAAACTCAATCGTACAGTTCAACATATTGAATCTTATGGATTTGAATCCATTTGTATCTCAATCGTGACTAAAAATAATCAACAAGGTGTAAGGTCTTCAGGTCTTGGAGGCTCAAGCTAGCTACCTTGTGGTACTAAACCTGTGCACCCTGGCCGTCATGTACTTTTAGTACTAGTACTACCCGGGTAAATGAGCATTTCTACATAAATTAAATTAACCTTTAGTTATGCTTTTATGTAATGTTCAAATTACAGTTGCTATCTAAGTAAATATTGGGCGTGGGGACATTCATTCAATATAAGAAGCAGAGTTTCAAGAGTTGCTGTAGATGATGTGCCAGTCCGGTGAAAGGAAAGATCGACCAGTTGATATATCATCATTCATTTGAAAGACCAAATGCATCTGCCAAGGAAACTCTGCCAGCTTATTAATGAATATTGCAAGAGTGGTTCTATAGTCCTCGTGGTCTCTTATACTTTGATTTCATCAGACAGTTGGTAGGAAGGAACTTGTGTCTTAGCTCCATTGATTATGAAATCGACCACCCAAAGTCAAAGCGATTTGACTGATTAATGCTCAAGAAAAAAAAAAAAAAAATTTGTAATTTTGGATTACTACGGAGGTGTACGGAGTTACAAAGGATGCATGCACGTACATGGGTTCATGGGAGCTAGAGTGGCATGTCCATTACGTTGAGGTTTATGACTAATTAGATCTGAGGATATGCGCGCCTTGAACTGGACATATATGTTACGTTGAGTCCAACTCTTCCAAGATGATGATCACGATTATATCATGATGACCATGTATAATTATTACATGAGTGTGTAGGAACTTGCGTTGATATGATATCTGGATGTGCGGTTCTAATCTGCAAATGCAATTTCTGAAGAGCAAAATTCAAAGCGTGGTCTCTATATATATAGAGAGAGGAAGAAGAAGAAGAAGAAACAAGAAGAATTAGTTTTAGGTCTTGATGAGTCCCAGAGGTATGGAGTTACGTACCAATGTAAACCAGTACAGACAAAAGCATTGGGTGTCAATTCCAATAGTGCAATGGCCAATGTGTACTGAAATTGGAAAGGGAAACTATCGTTTCTTCCTATATAATCAGATTTTTAGATAGATGTTAGTTGCAGAGACGACAGATGGTTAATAATATATTCTGGAAACCTCAGATACCACTCAGAATCGCAGCCTCAGATAATCAAAATTATGCCTCTGAAATCGTTTCCTGTTTCGACCATCACACCGTAATACCGAAATAAAATCTACCTACGACTTGAGATGCTCTGTGATTTATTAGATTTAGTGTATATATATATATATATATATATATATATATATATATATATATATACTGAGTAGCTTCTTCCATCATCAGCTTCTAAATATAGGTTTGTGAGTTCAATTGACTGCCAAATGGCATAACACATGTACACGTTGGCGACACTCTTAATAAAGCCACAGAGAGAGAGAGAGAGAGAGAGAGTAGAGATTTGTGAGTGCTGAACTGCAGATATACCGTAAGACAAAGAGGGACAAAACGCAAACAGAGGAACCCTAAAAAGAAAAGAGCAAAAGTTGGATAGTGGGTCTCGCATGGATCTCATCATGTGCTCTGCTTTCAGAGATAAAAGAAAGAAAAAGAAATTGGCTTTCTGTAACTATAATATGCATATGCAGTCATGTTTGTACTTGCATTAGTTTGACCTACAACTTGGTTTAAAGACAAACCCAACTAGGCTAAACTACTTTCCACGATATTATATAAAACAATTATAAAATAGTATTTCTAATTGACACCTGCGGTATCAAACCCCTTTCCTTTGACACTGATTTTGAACCTCCATATACAAGTTGGAATTTTTTGGGTTCGAATCATTAATAGCATGTACATGTACTTTATCATCGTCGATATCATGTAGGATCCATTGGATATGGATAGTGATGAGATCTCAAGAAGGATACAGGTATATGCAGATAAATTATTCTTAATTTTTTAATATTTAGAATGGAAAATTAAAAGAGTTTTACATTGATCACCTCAAGCAACAGTGTTGTTTACAGTCCTTGACATTAGGCTTGACCTTGTGCCAGTGCCAAGTAGATTATCCCATTAAAAGTTATCTAATTGGATAAAAGTAGGCCAGACCTGAAACCGTTCAAATATGAGCAAAGGATGTCTTATGGGAAAATAATTTTAAATTAAGAAAAGCAAAGGTGGAAATGTATCAACCACCAAGTATCAACATCAATGGTATCTTAATAACATCGCAACATGTGTAACCCTTGAAATTAGGGTGTCAATTGTAGGCCCGCACCATATAGATCAGACTGATTATTAAACTTGTTGAGGCATAGGCCTGGATCTATTATTAAACAGGCACTCAGAGTGTAAAGGTGTAGCCCTATGGAACCGATCTAATGAACCAAATGCCCTTTTAAACTAAATTGAATCTCAGTTTAGACAAAACAAATACCACTTTAAAGCTAAAAACCTAAAATATTAAAATATCTTTTACTCTCTTTCATTTCGTGAGTCTTCCTATTGTTTATTTTATCATCTTTCATCTACATGAGTGATCACAAGCTAGTAAAAGCGGTTTTCAATTCTACAAGAATATATCTAATCTACGACCATGAGAACAATTATTGATTCAAAACTCAACATCTCTCTATTATTTACACTTTGGCATGAGTCTGTTACAGTTTGTTTCAGTTCAATTAGCCTGATTGGCCTAAAACCGATTATAAATCGAGACCAATCGAACTAAATATAAACATCGATTAGCTAAAAAGGAGGTCAATGTGTGGAATGTTAAAATGGTTGAGACCGATTACGTTTGACCAAAATCGATCGATTGACACCCCTATGCTTTTTTTTTTATAGAATTGACACCCTTACATGAAATAATTTTCTTCAACTCTTCCTTTTTCTAACTTTACATCTTAGGTAAGACTAAAAAAAACCAATTGGTATGCCTCGCAAACATTGTCACCCAGTGTTTTTAAAGATTAGATGTTAACCTTCCATCTCTTTAAATACCAAAACTACCTTTAATGCGTAAGGCAGAATGCTGAGATGGGAATGAAACGAGTAGAAAAGGTAATCGAACCTTTAGTTTACAACTTATAGTTACTCAATTGCTAACCTTTTTAGAATTTAAATGATATTGTTATTACTCTTGAAAAATGAAAAAAACAAAGTTATTGCTGAAAATAATATATGGAAATCTATAAATAGCCTTTCTATATTGGTTTTGGAATTCACAGGAAAGTATGAAGAACAACGAAAGAGAAATTAAATCCAATCAGTCAATGACACGAGTCTGCTTCCAAGCCCCCTTAGATATTAGTAATTCTTACACTCACTTATTAGGGGACTGTTTCCTATGAAGACGGTTGATTCTCATTTATTACAGAGAGAGAGAGAGAGAGAGAGAGAGAGAGAGAGAGAGAGGGGCATTTTTGTCTGGATTTCTTCCGTTGCTCAGCCGTTCATTGAACAAGTTGAGTTGTATCCATTTATCTTAATTTGTAATTGACGGATCAGAAGCCAGAAAGCGGATCTTTTTCCAATGTTACTCACAATGGGGACAAAAGGAGCAAGGGGATTGGTTCATGGCCTCGCAGTCCACCGGCTCATTAGAGCGTTAGAGGGTTGCACCGCTGGAGTGTTGGAGGGTATCCGGCCAGCTAGGGTTTAGGATTTGACGGGGGTTAAAAAGTTAAAAGTTGAGAGTTGACAGTAGGCTTAGGTCTAAGATATTGTGCGCCGTCACGTGGCGATGCATCTTTGTCCATGCAACGCACCAGTCATTCGCTCATTAAAGATAAGAAAGAGAAAGTGAAAAGTGGAATACCAATGAGAACCACACAAAAGGGTCAAATCCTAACAACCCCAAAATAGTAGAGACTATCTTAATCCAAATGACATCAACACCCTCCCCAAGTCCCGGATTCACATCCTCTCCCCCCTCAGATTTGATAAGAGAGGATGGTGGTCGGGATAGATAGCCAACACTTGGTTTTTTAGTGAATCCGAGCCTTTCGTCTGAGTCATCCCTATTGACTCGAATGGAAGACTCGAATTCACTTGACTCTTGACTGGGATGGATGGTCCATACTTAACTCTCTAATGAATCCAAACCTTCTATCTGAATCGACACTCGTGTCGACTGTGATGGAGAATTCAGAATCACTCAAGAACGTGTCAATCATTCACCTGAACCATCATCCCTCCTGTCAAATCTCAGGCGAAAGAGAATTTTTATTTCCAAGTCCCAGCACTACAAAAGAGTTGAAGATATTTGTTCAAAATATACCAAGGATAATTTCGTATTTGTATGCTTTTCCATGGCGCTCCAAAGACCCACACAATTAGTATCAGATCATATATAACTAGCTAGTTTTGTTTATTTTATTTCATATCCTCCTGCCCAAAAGACAAAACCCTCCGTCAAGGGAGATGGGACGGGATGGGACCGGACTCTTACATTTTCCTTTTCCTCCACATAAAAAAAAAACAAAAATCGCATCTAAAATAAATATTTAGAACAGATTCTCTTCGCCCAAGGCCCCAAGGTCCCAAGGTCCCAAGGTCCCAACCCTTTTTCTTTTGGTATGTATAGTATGTCCGAGATATAGACCATTTAGTACTTTTGTCTCTGCTACTTGGAGTTGGTTTTTCACACTCTTCCATCTCTATAGCCTGGTCGTCTCTCCACCCCCACGCCCCTACTCCCCTTCTCTCTCTCTCTCTCTCTCTCTCTCTCTCTCCTTTTCCCATTCTTTTGCTTTCTTTAAAGACTCATACTTTTGGTTTTCAGTTTCAACTCTGCTTAAGTATCACACCCTTAAAATGCCCCTCCCTCCATTCCCTTAGCTGCCTCTGTGTTCCTGCTTCTCATGAACCCGTGTCTACTCTTCCCAGTTGTGTGGTTCTGTAGATTGGAGGTTCTAGTGGGATGGATTTCGGGATGCTGGGTTTGAATGGGTTTCTGGGCTCTGAAAATGGTTTTGCTCCTCTCGTTTCAGAAACCAGACAAAAGGGGTATGGATCTGGGTTCCTAAAGCAAGAGAGATCTGGGCCTGCGGAAGATGATTGGAGGAGCTTGAAAATGACCAGAACTGATGATTTATCGGCCTCCAAACCAATGCTGCTCCACCAAAGGACTCCTTCGCTCCTGAGATCTAATTCTCTCTTCCCTGACAGTCACCACCAGCCGCAGATGCTGAGTTTCTCTTTGCCCAAATCTGAAGCTTTGCTACTCAGTAACGATGTTGCATTTGCAGAGAGGGGTTTACAAAATGCCGCTTTTTCTTACTATCCCAATCCTTCGTCTGCTTCTACCAGGAGTACAGGTACAGATTTGCTGGTTTATGTGGCTCTGTGAACATCATACCCTCTTGTGCCTAGAGCGAATTTAAATTTGCTCCACATTGTAGATTCCCAAATGTATGTACTTTTTTGTTTTTTTCCCATCAAAGGATCTTGGCACCATAAGGATTTCGATGGATCTGGGATTTTTTATTTTTTATTTTTATTATTTTTTTTTTTTTTGTGAAATAGATCAAGATGTCTCTAATCTCTAGACTCGGTGATTCTGAGGCTAGATAACTAATCCTTGTTATTCTTTTATATCTCTACTATTACTTTTTCGGTTTTTTCCGGAGCAAAATATACACTGTAACTAGTTGCGTGGGCTCTGTTTCACAGTCCGGTGGAGGGTCTTTTCATGGACAACTCGACAGAAATCTGGTTTGAGTCGTGTCAAAAAAAAAAAAGTAATGTATTTTCTTTAGAAACTTGGTCTTCCTGTTCGGGCCATAGGGAGATGGTTCTTGGCAATTTCCATACGGTAGATGCCTGAGAATATAAAATGTCATGGAAAAGGACCCATAAAGAATGTGGGGAGGAATGGGAGCGGCAGAAGCCAAGCCATTTGTTGTTTATCTTCTTTGTTTTCTTTGTTTGTAAAAGAAAAATATAATTCTTGTCTAACTTTGCCTCCTTAACATGTTGCAGCTGACTAGTTGAAAGCTTAGTTTCATACACTAATCTCTTCATAAACTCTTTTGTCCCTTCCCTCGACCCAAACTTTTCCTTTTACGCTCAAAGAGTTTCTGTTTGCTGCTGAATGATGTCTTTGTTTTCTGGTTTACTAGTCTTCTATGTATTTCATTTCCTTACGTTGTTCTAGTTTTCTGTACCAGGGTTGGATTCTGGAAGTGTGAATACAAGTATGCATGGAATTTTAACTGGGGTTAGAGGGCCATTCACTCCATCTCAGTGGATGGAGCTGGAACACCAGGCATTGATTTACAAGTACATCACTGCGAACGTGCCTATTCCCTCTAATCTTCTTATGCCCATCAGGAAAGCCCTCAACCCGTCGGGATATACTGGCTTGTCTGCCGGGTCCCTGAGACCCAATACATGTAAGCTCTCTCTCTCTCTCTCTGAGCGTCTCTTTTCAAAAGCAAGAAGTAACGGGGTTTCACACAAGATCTATGCGAGATAGAATATGTCTTCTTATCCTTAATTTATTTGGTAGATAAAAATGGTTTCTTTGGTGATGTTAATTTTGCTTCTTACTCCTTGATGTAGAGTGTGAATTTTAACATTTAAACTGCATTTTGGTTAATACAGAAACTATGCCTTGTTCTTCACACCAAACCCCTCTTTTTTTTTTTAATCTTCTTTTCTTATTGCATAATCTTTGTACTCTTATGTTTCGTATGTTGTAGTGGGATGGGGTTCTTTCCATCTGGGTTTTTCCGGCAACACTGATCCCGAACCAGGGAGGTGTCGTCGGACGGATGGGAAGAAATGGCGGTGCTCTAGAGATGCGGCTGCTGACCAGAAGTACTGTGAGCGGCACATGAACAGGGGCCGCCATCGTTCAAGAAAGCCTGTGGAAGGCCAGACTGGCCATGCCGTCTCCGGATCTGCCACCACTAAGGTGATGCCAATGGCTTCCTCATCATCTGCTTCGGCAGTGTCCGGCGGCGGTGCAACCAACAGCCTCGCCATCACGCAGCACCCCCAGATCAAGAACTTGGAGCCACGTGCTGCTACTAACCCTTCTGGTACCCCCCACATCAACAGGTGAACTGAAAAATCACTAACCTATTTGCTTCCCATCTCTTTTCCCTTATTATTACTTTTATTTTCGATATTATATTTTTTTCATGTTGTACTTTCCCAAAAGAGATTGTTTTTCGTTGTTGAGAAAATTAGTAATTGATTCCTTCTTAATCTTCAAACAGAATATATTATAATCATTTTGGGTATCTGGTATTATTGGCTTTTGCAGGGCCTTGCCTTTCAAAGAAAATTTGGGTGATCGAATGCAAGATCCCCAGGGTCTGTCCATGCCCTCCCCTGCCTTCAACCTGAAACCCAAAGATACTCTGTTTTCGGTCCCAAAACAACAAAATCCATTTGAATATTCCTCTCGAGCTGAGTTCGCACTCCTTTCCTCTGATTCTGTCCTCAACCCTGGGCGGAGAGGAAATGGTTCTGGTTCGGGTTCCCACGTAAGCAGTTCCAGAAACTTTGCTGGTTCTTCTTCCCCTGACCTCAACGACCGGGATCCCCAAGTCGAACAACATCATCCCCTTCGCCACTTCATTGACGACTGGCCGGAGAATAGGGCAGATAGATCTGCTGCTTGGCCAGAAGTAGAAGAAATACAATCGGACCGTACCCAGTTATCGATATCAATCCCGGTGGCTTCTTCCGATTTCTCATCAACGTCTCCTTCGCCCACTCAGGAGAAACTCAATCTATCGCCGCTGAGGTTGTCACGTGAGTTTGACCCAATCCAGATGGGATTAGGGGTGGGTAGCATACTGAATGAGCCCACCATGGCCACCCAGAGGCATATGAATTGGATACCCATCCCTTGGGAGACTTCCATGGGGGGACCGCTTGGGGAGGTTCTGAACAACACCAACAACAAGAGCACTACTGCTACTTTAGCTGCAGTGGAATGCAAGGGCTCTTCTGTATCGGCTCTCAATCTCATGACAGAAAGGTGGGACGGGAGCCCCCGGTTGGGGTCCCCCACGGGGGTCTTACAGAAGGCCAGCTTTGGTTCCCTTTCTAACAGTAGCTCAGGGAGCAGCCCAAGAGCTGAGAACAGCAAGACTCATTAGCGATGATATACTGTTATCAGCTATAAATTCCTCCTCCATCCCATCCTTGTTAGCTTGGCATTTAATGTTGAGTCCCGACTCCTGCCGGTGGAGTGGTGGTGGGTGATGGAAGTAAAACTATGAGTGTATCTTGCTCTGCCGACGAAAGACGGTAAAAAATTTCGAAAGGTTTATGTTGAGTCCCGACTCCTGCCGGTGGAGTAGTGGTGGGTGATGGAAGTAAAACTATGAGTGTATCTTGCTCTGCCGACGAAAGACGGTAAAAAATTTCGAAAGATTTTGATGGGTTTTTTTTTTTAAATTAATTTCTTTCCTTTTGATTTACGCTCCCCTCCTCCAATTCGTCATGGTTCTCACAGTAAAAAGTGGGAAACCTTGAGCTAGTTTCGAGAGACTGAAAATGTACAATTTATTGACTATGGATTCTGTCTGTGTGCATCTATGATCTTCTGAAATTTTCTTTTGTTTTGTTTGGGCTCCGGAGTATATTTCTATTGCTTTATTCCTTTTTGGCTGATATGCTGTTATGCTCATATTTCTGAATCACATGTTTTTTTTGGGTATCAATCAATCCGAAACCTTTGGGAGACATTGTGGATGAATTGAAGAAAAGAATGGTGGATTCTTACAATTAGAATCTCAAACAATTTTTTTGAGATTGAGTTGTGGGATGTTTGGTTTGACTTTGAATTCTGAAATGTTTGCAGTCACGAGGATAGGAATAGCATGCCCATGTTTGTGAAAGAGGTGTTTTTTTTCTCATAATTTTGTAGGAAGATAGCCAACAAAGGGTGAGGTGGGGTGAGGTCAGACGCTAGATTCAGAGGGTGTCCCTTTCCACGACAGGGGAACCGGCTAGGATACATTGTTCCGATTTTTGGGGATTAATTTAGCCTGCTGGCTGGGTACGGGGCCTGGGCTAGGGCCAGGGCCAGGGCCGGGTGAAAATTCCTCGCGAAATTTGCCGGAGATGGTCTCTCGTCTCTGAAAAGCCGAAAGGGTCCCCCCTCATCATTGTGCTTCTTCCCATCTTTTTCCTTTTCATTTTCTTGAGACTTGGAGAGGGATCATTGTTGAGGGCTTTACGCTATCATTCATTCCAATTTCCTACCTGGATGTTTGGGTTGTGTTCTTATTTATATTCAGAATGCCGGATTGGAAATCTCGTCGTTCTAGGGTCTCACCCAAATTTCCATTCTTAGCTGACCTCTTTGATTGGAGCCAGACGGAGGGGATTCTGATGATCTGGGGGACATCCAGTTTGAGTTTTAAGCGTCTCATTTAAACAGTACAAAGTATTTTAATAAATGCCTACTTATAGCAATAGATTTGCGGGTCCCTTTCTGAATCGAAAATCTCAATCCAGGGATTGTCCGTGCCATGGATTTTTGATAACCCTGTAAATCCCTGGGCCCCCTGGCTTTCAGAGTTGCGTAATACCCCTCTCATCCAGCTGGGCGTGGATGGCCGATGGATGCAGGTACCATCTCTGTTTTCACTTTATCATGACCATCTGGTACGAAAAATACTCTTCTGTGGTCCAATTTGCCAGTTGTTCGTGGACTAGACGATAAGAGGGGATCCACGTCCATCTG
This sequence comes from Protea cynaroides, assembly GCA_028583415.1. Taxonomy (NCBI): domain Eukaryota; kingdom Viridiplantae; phylum Streptophyta; class Magnoliopsida; order Proteales; family Proteaceae; genus Protea; species Protea cynaroides. Next base: position 35,189,545 of record CM053272.1, on the reverse strand, counting down.
TGCATGAAACCCAGAATGTGCCTTTTTTTTTTTTTTTTTTTTCTTTTTTTTTGAAAAATATGGTTCTGTTCCCCCTGAAGAATACGGAGTCAATATATGCATGACACGGGGTGATATCAGTTAAAAAAAAAAATAAAAAAAAAGAGAAAAATTCAAAATAAAAGGTATCAGATTAGATTAGGATTGCTCAATTGCTCATGGTCAAAACAGATACAAATCGTCATTCCAACTACTAAAACCATATTCATTATTAATACTGGATGTAGCCCTGTAACTTGAAGGATCCACAAATCAACATGGGATTTCGGGGAAATCCATACGATGTGGAATCGATGATAGAATCCGCCGTGGCTGATTTGATCCACCGTTTAGATGCCCCCGTATGTGCTGTCATTGTCCCCGCACAGGTACAAAGGTCTCAGTTGGTTTAATTGCAAAATTTAGCTGTCCAGTTGACGAAGTAATGTTAGGATTTGAGAGGAAAACAGCTGTTGGGAATTGGGATACAGTAGTCATTATTACTTCCAAGCCAGCCAGAGGAAATAACTTCATTTGGGTGGTGGAATCTAGAGTATCCATAATTAATTCCTGTTGTCATTTGTTTTTTACCTTATGTTGGTTTGAACTTTGAAGGCCGATAGGCTTTATAAGCAATTTCGTTAGAGTACTCACTGTTTCTATAAATCAATTCTGTCTAGCAGATTCTCAGATTGGAAGATGGATTGCCAGAATTTGGCTAAGATGGCTTGAGAATAATTTATTTGAGATATGGTGCTAAGACCTAGCAATGAATTGAGATCCTCAGCCACAGAAGAAGTAGGCATTTGATGTCGATATTGGTGAACTAAAAGGCTTATTTCCATGACTCAGAATTATCAAAGATATTTTGAGGTATGAACTACTTACACCACAATTTATCAGGGTAATTTAAAAGCTTCCAGCCAAAATTTTGCAATTAAGGTCAAATGGAAATGATAATGTGGTTTTGAATCCCATCCCACCTGATAGTGGCAACAGACTGCGCCTCAAGTAAAGACTGCATTTTCCTCCTACCTTGAATCTTTGCCCAAAATTTCAACTACATCAAGTGGAGGAAGAAAGGTCCCAAAAAAAAGAAAAAAAAAAAAGACCATGGCCTTAAAGCTGGACATGTAAAAAATATAAGATAAAATTGAATGGGGTTTCATTGTGGATATATGTTGCTTAAATTTGGATTTAATTCTCATTGGGTTCACCTCATCATGCAAAACATTAAATCAGTTTCTTATATCATTATTCTTAATGGAGCCAAAAGAGGTGATTTCAAACCCACTAGGAAAATACAACAAGGGACCCCCCCCCCCCTCTCTCTCTCTCTCTCTCTCTCCATCGATTTTCATCTTATGTGCTCAGCCTCTCTCATCAATTATTAAAGATGCCGTCGAAGAGTGGTGCAAGGGGTTTAAATCCAAAACAGATCACCTCCCCTCTCACACTTGCTTTCGGCAGATGATTGCTTGTTCTTTTCCCAAGTTAATCTCCGGGAAATTATTGCCTTTAAGGACTACCTTGAGTTGTATTGCAAAACCCCATGTCAATGTATTGATCTAAGGAAATTCAATGTCTCCTTTGGCTTCAATACTAAACCACGTTTCAAAAGATGGTTCTCTCATGTGCTAAAAATTGCTTATGGCGATGGCCAATAAAATATCTGGGACTTCAAACAAAATTCGATCATGCAAAGAAATATATATTTAAGGATATTCAAGATAGAACTTTGGGGAAAATGACTGGTTGGAAACCTGTCATGCTACCTCATGCAGGCAAAGAAGTTTTACTAAATTTGCTAGCTCTTTCAACTTCAAATTTTGTGGGATCTCACTTAAAACTTCCCTTTTCTTACAATGAGGAGATAATTTATTTTTCCAATACTGATTTTCTTCATGCAAAATTGTGTAATCAATCCTCTTAGGCTTGGAGAAATATTCTTGAAGATCACAATGTCCTTTTAGAGGGTCTGGGGTGGCAAATTGGGAATGGAGATAAGATCACCATTGGGAAGATAGATTCCAACTACCAAAGGATTCTGACTTAAATATCCTAAATCAAGAGGATGTTTACTGAACAAAGTCTCTGACCTTATTGACCAAAATAACAGAAATTGGAAGAGGGAGGTGTTGGACTCATATTTCTATCATGAAGAAGCGGAAGTTATCTTGAAGATTAACTTTGGTCTATATCAAACTGAAAAAAAAATTGTTAGGATCGGTATCAAAAACAACATATACTCTATTAAATCAGTATATCATATTTTATCCAACCTTCAAAACGAAGCCAAGCTTTGTCAACCTTTGTGAATCAGCTCTTGGAAATTGGTCCCCAAGGAAGTTTGGAAACGAATTTAATCATGTAAGACATTACCAAAATTCAAGCATCCATTTGGCATATTAGGAATAGTACCACATTACTAATGAGATTGGAATCCTGTGGTCTTATATATGGAGAGTCCCTTCACTTGGTAGTTTGAACTTTTGAGTTAGAAACTTGATATTGTATTAGAGTTCCAGGTTTTCTTTCATATTAACCCTAAAAAGAAGGCTTGGTCATCGAAAGAGGGACACCAGATGCACAAAAGAGGAACGGTCACCCAAAAGAGGGACTATATGTCACCCAAAAAGAGGGACCAGTCATCTAAAAAGAGGGACGATCACCCAAAAAGAAAGACTAGATGTCACACAAAAAGAGGGATCAGTCATCCAAGAAGAGGGACCAGTCAATTAAAAAGAGAGATGATCACCTAAAAAGAGGGACTAGATGTTACCCAAAAAGAAGGATCAGTCACCCAAGAAGAGGGACCAGTCACTTGAAAAGTGCCATGTATTGCCACATATACTACCACATATACACTACCTAACGGTGGGATTACATGTGAGGGGGAGTATTGGGAATAATCCCATATTGCTAATGAGATTGGAATCCTATTATCTTATATATAGAGAGTCCCTCCACTTACTAGTTCAAACTTTTGAGTTGGAAACTTGACATGGTATCAGAGTTCCAGGTTCCCTCTCATAATAACCCTAAAAAAAGAGGTTAAGTCACCAAAAGAGGGACAATCACCCAAAAGAGGAACTATATGTCACCCAAAGAGGGATCAGTCACCCAAGAAGAGGGACCAGTCACCTGAAAAGTGTAATGCCACATTACTACCACATATACACCACTAACGGTGGGAATACATATAAAGGGGAGTATTGGGAATAGTCCCACATTGTTAATGAGATTGGAATCCTGTGACCTTATATATGAAGAGTCCTTCCACTTGATAGTTTGAACTTTTGAGTTGGAAACTTGACATGGCATACATGTGCCCAAAGTCTTGCTTCAGGTGAAATTCTTTTCCAAAGACGCATCCCCATTGATCCAACCTATCGTAGATGTGGAGAAGATTTTGAATCCATAGGTCATATTTTGCTGAACTATGCTTTGCCAAGGCCATTTAGTTCGGATCATCCTTTACTTATTCAGCCCCTGGTCCTACAAAGATAAAAGTTCTACCAATGGCTGCATAGCTGGAGAATTATCTTCAATGATTATAAGACCAGTCACTCAGCGTCTCATCTTTCATTTGTTGATCAAAGAGGGTCTGTGATATGCGCAAGCTCCTGATGAAGGCTATACAAAAATTTTGATTGAATCGGACTACAAGAAGATCATTAATGTTCATTAAATCCAACCAAACGTTGTGATTTGGAGATCCAACCAATCATCTCAGATATGCTTCACTATGTTTCTTTTTTTAATGTCATTTTTTCTTTCTGTCAAAGGGAGCTAATAAGATTACTGACTCCATTGCTCAGAAGGCTTGTCATCTATAAGAATGACAATTTGGCTTATATCCACTCCCAGACTTCATCATCTATACTGGATCTGCATTCTCTCTTACCAATGGTTCTGGTTCTGGAAAGACAGTGAAAAAAGGCAACAGTGTTGCAAAGAAAAAAAGAAAAGGAGTTCGACTGTAGAATTATGACTGCCGGTCCAGCTTGAGAAAGTATTTATGTTAGCATATGTCTATCTCTGTTTCCTTTTATGTAAGATGGACATACCAAGATCTACAACTAAGACGTCAATTACTGATCGATCAGAGATTGTGAACAAAATTCATGATGTACTTGTCTAATTGAATAATATAAGAAAGGTAAAAACTAGAATTCTTATCGATACTAGAATTTATAAGAAAGAATATGGATTTATGGATAGATATACCCATGAAATCTTAAATTGCCTAAAGAGGTTTTACCCCATGAAATCTTATATTACGTAAGGAGGTTCTACCCATGGTAAAGCTCTTTAATGGCACTTTAGTTTTAGTCGGTCGTGACCTAAAAAACTACTATCCTGATTTCTCCTGATGCATTCATTATCTTCAAAATTTACTAGAGTTCTGGGATGACCATTGAATAAGCAAGCCTCTTCAGATTTCTTATATTAACCTTCTCAAACCCCTGATCCTAAACAATTCCAACTCTACCATAGAATACTCTTTTTTTGCTTCCTCAATGCAGAGACATTTTGGAGCGAAACGGCAAGGAATAAGAAAATGTGCAGGGGCGGAGAGAGAGAGAGAGAGAGAAGATAAGAGATTGAATTGCTATGAATCAAGAGAATCAGTGGGATTGACAGCTTGGAAATAGATAGAAATTAGTGAGAGAAGGATATCAAATTTACAACTTCATCTCATTCCTATGTTGGTTAAAAAGAGAATCTCTTCTTTGCAAGTTCATATTCCATTCTAACGCTCAGGTAGATATGGAGATAGAAATGCGCTAAAATTGATCAATCTTCGTTTTCTCGTCTACAACCAAAAGCTATCAATCAGTTCAATTGAAATCCAATTCAATCATCTCCTCACAAAGATAAATAAAAAGAAAAAATAAAATAAAATTGGTGGTGCTCATATTCTATGGGTGTTAAAGCGTCTATCATGCCATGGCGATGGCATTCAGAACAAATACTTTTTTTTACAATCATCGCACCAACACCTTATTCACAGCAAAAAAAAAAAAAAAAAACCCTAAACCCTATTCTTATCCCTATCAAACAAATTAAATCCACAATTCTGGAAAAAAGAAGAAAGAAAGAAGAAGAACGAGAGAGCTCAGACACGCACAAACAATCATCAATTAAAAAACAGGCATACGCAGATCACTACCGATCATACATACAGCCCGCATTGGATCCACCATCAGAATCGAGAAATTATTACTGTCATCACTGCCCCAGAAACTTGAAATGAAAAAAACTTTACCAGAAACGATGCGAAAAATAAATCTCCAAAATATGAAGGAGAACGTAAACACAAATCACTGGATATTTCAATTCGGCCGATAACTGAAACGCTATAAAGAAGCCATCAGAGAAATCAATCCAACAACCCTAACCCCAAAGAGATAACACTCCAATCATAAATCGAAAAAAAAAAAAAAAAAAACTCTACGACAGACACAACGCAATCAAAAGAAAACAAACTAGGCGGAAAGAATATATAAGAATCGCAGAAAGAAAACATAAGACTTGAAAGAAGGCGGAGTGTAAAGGTAAGAGCAAGATAAGTCCGAAGGTCCAAAACAATGGCGCCGATTAAACCACAGCTGCCGTTCATCCGATTTATAGAGAGAAAAGAACAGATCCAAAAACCCTAAGCGGAAAAACGTAAATTCTATAGCATCTAAAGGGTATGTTCGTAAATGCGTTAGTTGAATCAGATTTCCCAACATGTTACATCGTATATTGGACGGTTAAGATCTTCCAAAACCGGAACCCCATTATCTAAGGGGTTTTTTTTTTTTTTTTGGGGGTAAATTGAACCCTCATTATCTAAGTTAGCAAATTTGTTGAAGACAACATAGCTAGGGGTGTCAAAATGCAGTCCAAACCAAAAATAGAAACCAATTCAGTCTGATTCGGCCAGATCAAATCGGACCAAAATCATATTTGGCTGAATTCGGGTTGTGGTTTGTAAATTTTATTGGTCTCGGTCTAGTCTGGACTCTGAATTAAGCCGATGAATACTTCAAAAACCAATCCAATAAGGCCCAAATTGGTAGCAACTCAGACCAAATCCAAAGCTAAACCAATATAACCGAATAACATCTCCATTTATAAAAAGGCTAGGATTTTTTAAATTTCCAATCCTTGAATCCCAAACCTTTTTTCCTTGGAAGCAATTTCAATTAGGGTCATCTATTTGGTTAATCTCAACATTTGTGTGTGGTTATTTATGCGATTAATTAATTAAGAATATTTATTCTTGATTAGTAATGTGATGTATCTTATTTATGTGTTGTCAATATCCTCCCACTTGTTGTTCGTTTTTGTTGGGTGAGTCCAGGCATCTGTTTACGAGCTTTGCTTTGGGTTGTACTAGTGTTGTTCTAAGTTTTGATTCTAATTGAGCTTTGCATCTAATAGGGCCATAATGGTTTCTTATAAGCTGGCATCTGGATTCAACTGAATGAGCCATAAGCCACCCAGATAAGAATCCAAAATCAGACCAGCCCGGTTGTTAATGTAATGCAGCCTACCTAGCTTGAAGCCGGCCCAAACCACTTAATTGTCACTCTTATGCTTAGCGCAATAGCCATGGGTCGAGGAGATGGTGCGACACTTTGTTAATTCATCCAATAGTGGAGTGGGGTTGGGATGAAAGAAATATAGGAAGGTAACTATGCCACTCTGATTAGGGCAAAAGACGAGTTCTCGGAGCCGACTCAAGGTCCTAGTAGGAATGTAACAGAATAGTAAAAAATATGGATTAGACTTGTATCTATCTATATTTGTTTAGTGTTATACATATCCAGTCAAGTGTATTCAGGTCCAACCATTATTGATCTCTTAAGACTCCCAGACTTAAGACCCTATTTGAAACTGGAAATTTCTAATGATACCCGCCTACCAAAAAAAATATCTCAAACATGGCTTAGAATCCAAACTAAGGCTAGGGCCTAGGGGTATAAATTGGGATGGTTGTGGGTAATCAGTTTTGATTCCTATCAATTCTGATTCCTTGAGGGTAAGGGTGTCAAAAATGGGCTCGGCTCGGTAGCACGGACCGAGCCAGCCCGATATAACCCAAATCCATCTTGGACCGAACCTTAATGGATAGGTTTCGGTCTCAGCTTGTAAAACCTGACATCGATTCCAAAGTTGAGGATCATCCCTAAAATCTGCCCAGTTACTTGGTTCCAAAGTTGATACCAGCACCAATTATTAATGCGTGGACCGTTATCGATTCTTAAACGGTTCCAAACATGGTTATGCAAAAATTCAAAATTCATTACCTAATGGTCTATTCTTATGTAAATAAATAATTAAAAACTTAATCCATAAACATACAAATATAAATAATATTGATGTATTCCTAATTGCATACTTATACTTGCATGGTTGGCTGGAATAGTTGAAGGAAACAATCCAAATACAAAGTTGATAGTGAATTGCTGAAAACGAAGGAATTGTAGAAAACATAAATAGAATAAATCCTGAGAGAGAAAAGAGATCCTCAAAATGTTTTAGTCTTCCAAAAGAAAAGCAAAGGCGTGGACACAGTCGTTAAGAATCCACCTATTCCTCTTTGTAAACAATCGTTTTCTCTCTGTATAGATTGCATCTATTGAGGTAAAATGGATTTTTTCTCTTACCGTAAAGGTATTATTGTCCACAAAAAAATGGATTTGAACTGACATCAGCATTTAACGGAAATGTCTTAACGGTTTAGGTCTCTTTGTTAAACGTTTTAAAAATTTGAATGGTAGTTGATGATGTCAGAAACATGTGGGTGGTAAATGATATATATATATATATAATCAAATCACCAAAATTCAATATCTCAGTTCAAAATTGGGTGGGCATATATAATCAAATCACCAAAATTCAATATCCCAGTTCAAAATTGGGTGGGCAGATTTTGTTTCCAAACGGGTTGGCTTTGTTCAAATTCCTTGTTCTGGTCCCAAATTTACATCCGCTAAGACCCTTTAGAAAGAGGGGGTCATGGGTCTCGGCTAAGTTCAAGTTATCCAGGCCCAAGTTGCATCTTTATTTAATTTTTTTTTACATATGTGGTCATACGTGTTTTTCATCGGTGGAAAAACAAAAAAGCAAAAGGTTTCTTATAAGGACGAATACATACATGCTGATTATATTTTCAATCATTAAACGAAGAAGTGTAATCTCAATCTATTCCTTCCGCCATATCGGATATTGGACTAATACCTTAACTGCATACATAATCAGTGTACAAAAATCGTCCCCCCAAAAAAAAATCTAGAATAAATTGTCGTACAACATGAAAATTTGAAATTTTGTGACTCCCACTTCCTGTCTTTTCTGTCTATTGAAAATCTTCGTTTGAAGCCATCCACTGGTTTGTACTATGTATCACGGTCACCCTAAGGCCATTTTATTCAGCAATCAAATCGAATCACACAGCAAACGTGTATACTTGAATGCATCCATGTATTTATGTTTTCCTTTTCACGTCCATGTGACTCCAAAACTTTGATTCGATAGAGATAGAATAATGTTTATCCAAAAAACAAAAGAAAAAAGAAAAAAAAAAAAGAAAAAAGAAAAAAAGAAATGGAATAAGGGAAAAGCGCCACCTGTTCTAAAGAACAAAAAGACCTAACTAGATGCATGATTTACGGTGAACAAGTTAGATTGATTCGAAATTAAACCTATGACACAGTTGACAATTCATATTTCATGGTCGACCCACCAATGAAAGGTGTATAAGGTTGCATTTATGTTGCCAATTACATTTATGGTGAAATTCAGGCTTATCGGATATCGTTAATGCTAACAGTGAGACATCAACATCCCATGTCTATAAGGATTTCAACTTCAATACAACAGAGCAGCTTAATTATTAGCCATAGTTTTACCCAAAAAGAAAAAAAATAATAATAATAAAAATAAATAATATATATATATATATATATATATATATATATATATATATATATATATATATATATTGTAACAAGGGTTTGTTATTTTTTTAAACGTAACAAGGAATCTATTCTGTCACTTAGGCAGATGATGCGTCCATTCCAGCTATTGGATAGAAAGAACATGGTCTAGATTACCCACATGTCGAATTGCAAACTCTAATTCAATCAAATAGCCCTTATGTATTGGCATGCATCCCGTATATGTCCATTCATGTGTACGAGTACTCTAAACATTACTATAATACTATCCAAATTTAAATGAATTAGATTATAAAAATAATAAAAATGAATAGTCAAAATTTATTTTGTTACGTTTTTTAACAAAATAGACCTTTGTTACACTAACAACAATAAATATATATATATATATATATATATTAACCGCAGTTGCTTAGCATCGTTGATTGATGGTTTGGGGTTTGGGAGCCGGCCCTAAATTATTATTGATTTAAGTCTTCCTAAACAAACTAGTTGTAGTCGGGTACATCACGCAATGTTATTTCTTGCATTTGTCAACTAGTAACTTGGTCAAACGCAATCCTCATTCCTCAATGAAAAATTTGCAGTCATAACTTTCTTTTTTTCGTTTCTTCTGATAGTTTAGTTTTCCACGGTTTCCATGACAGGATGATGAAGACAGTATAGAAGAATGAAACCCGGCCTCCATTGTATTAATTGCAATGCCTCATATCTGAAGAGATATGAGGCTATGGCATGACCGCAACTCATTTTCCTCCTATGTCCCTCTGATCAAATCTTCTTCTTCTTCTTCTTGATTTTGTTTATTATAAACTTGAAACACTGCCTTCCGCGGAAGCTAGAATTCCAAGTTCCAAATCCCATTCAACCACAGAGCCTGCTGATCAGGAAGATTTTATATACCAGATGAGGAGGAAGTATGACTCCGAAGAGGGTATGCCCTTCTCATGGGAGAAGAAGCCTGGGATCTCAAAGTTGAATCCGACGACTACAAGGGCACACCAGAAGCACAACTGGCCTACCCATTCAAAAATGGAGATAGGCCGACCGGTATCATCATCATCATGTGACCCAGCCACTGCCACAGCCTCCACCAATAAGAAAGTATGTGAAGAGCAGCAGGAGCCACTAAAACTTCCTCCCCCTCCTGGCCTTCTCCAGCCTCCTCATCAAGGTTCAAGCAATAGGAGGACTTCTTTTGTTAGGGGTCTGGGTTCACTGGGAGTTCGACGTCAACAAGACCCCTTCCTAGCGGCTTACAAGGAATGCACCAAAAGCGTCAGAAATGGTGATTGTACATCCTCGAGCAATCCTGATAATTCCAAATATTCCATGATTAACAATGGTGAAAATGGTAACCGTAAGCACGACATCAGAGGGAGTGGAACATCGTTGTTCAGGAAGACCGCCTTCTTGTCCTCTTGCAAGCACTCTTGTGAAGTCAGAGATGATAGCTTCATCAAACTTCCTCTTCCTCCTCCCCCTCCCAGTTCTAAGCAAAGCAACCACGGTTACACCAAAAATTAGAGATACATATTTTCATCTGTTAATTTCTTGATTCATATATTAATTTCATTGCCCCCAGTGAGGCTTTTTCGTTTTTTCGCCAAAATTTTCTCCAATCCCTCCTCGCAATGTTCCAATTCAAGGATGGGAAAGCCATAGGACGGCTAGAAATGGAATTAACCGCGTGTAGAACTAGAATTAAACAGGAAGATAACTATTCTATCCACATAGGACGTATGTTCATGTTACTGGAGTTAATTATTTCAGTCCTTTCTATTTCATTTTGTTTCTGTGAAATTTTTTTTTTCTTCTTTTTTTTTTTTGGTTGGGGGGGGTCCAAGAACTTACCAAAGCATACATAAAATCTACCATTAAATTGATGTGTCACATGTGGCGAAAGAGTGATAGGATTCAATCGTATTCAAGACTACTCTCCTTAAAATCGTAGTTGCCGGCCCCCTATGCTGTTGCAAACTGGGTTCCTTGTGAATTGATTTATAACATAAAACAATAACCCTAAAAACCCAAAAAGTGTTGCACTTACTATCTTCCGTTTACCTAGAGATTAAGAAGGCTATGCTTAACAGGTAAACATCAATATCAATATTAGTGGAATTTTCCCCATCCGCTTCAGTATATCATTTCTATAAATAGATATTTTGGTCTGGTTCCCTTCTTGGCTCGTGAATGTTTAGAAAATTCTCCCATAAAAATTCTCATCAAGATGGTTAGGTCAGAACCCTTTAGTTTGCACATTGGTTAACATATCTCCACAATTCATGGGCTTAATTTGCTGATTAAGAATTCTAAACTCATCCTCCAAACATCTTGGTAAGTATTACGTACTTTTCTATCTTTATCCAAATGAACTAATTATAGTAATACTTGTAAAGTCAACTGATGAACTATAGATTTTGATTGACTGCACACTAAATAAAGGTTGACTAAGAAAGTGCAATTGGGGATGATGAGGAGGAGAAGATGATCTTTTCGTCTATGTGCCATGACCAAAAAAATTTGGTAGCGTGGAGTGTAGACTATCCAAGGGAAATAAAATTAAAATGAAGCTTTCCTTAGGCACACACATGACATGTCAGATTTGGATCCTCTTCAATTGGGATCCAACGGCTGGAGAGACCCAGCACGCCTCTTGTTGGATTCGATCTCTCAAGTCCAACAGTTCGTTAAGTTGACATTCAACAGCTGCGATCAGTAGCTTATGTGCATACCAATACATTGATTTATGTGCAAAATAAACTTCAGCTGTTGAAACTTAACTTGAGGAACATTGAACTTGAGAGGATCTTAATCCCCCCTCATCAGCTATTCCAGAGTACCTCTTATTTGTAAACTGCTCTAGCTGTCCGAGATTAGATTGACACTCAAGGTAGGGGCGTTCACCTCCGTCTCTCTCGCTTCTCGTGTGCCGTTGAGAGAGAGGGTCGAGAATTGAAGGGGAAAGTGGTCCTGCATGCCTTCAAATTTTGTCATGTAACAATAAGGGTACCCTCCAACCACCCATAACAAAACGCTAGTACTGATAGTGATCGAGGTTGTTGATTAAATGTTTAATTTTGGGTTCGAATTGAAATTTATTTATTTATTATTATTATTATTTTTTTTGTAAAATTAGAAGTTTGTTTCTTGTAGCGGCCTTCTCAAGATATTTGTCTTTTGCCTTATCTAATTTTTCCATACCAAAGAAAAAAAAATCTTTCGTCTTTCTCCTCTAATTATTATTATTTTTAATTTCTTTTGTATTTTGTTTTTATTTGGAGTAATGTACTGTGTAACCATTGTTGGATAGGTGAACCCATCACCGTACCAAATTTGCCTTCTATGGTATAATATCAAGCGGAGTCTGAATCCTCTCCCACATGGACAGTGTTGGCCGGTTATGAGGAAAGTACCCATGTGGGGGGGAGAAATCAGAGACTAATTAGATACCATCGTAGTTCAGCTGTAAAGTGCATGCGTAAATTATAATCCAAAAGTTTCTATACCATAGCATGATACTTACACATGGTCTATTAATTACTCCTTTATGATTCACATGATTCAAGTAATTGATATTAGATCGATTGGATTGATTGATTCATATTGTTTTCAGATTTGACTAACCTTAAACTGATCCAAATTTTAATATTACCATATACAATATTGATCACATGTTAATTTCACATGGAATCAATTTTAAACATGACCAACTGATAGGGAAGAACGTTAATCTGCTACTTCGAGGGTATAATAACCTCCAGATAGAAGAAGAAGATGAACAGGAAAATATATTTCTCATGCCTTACTTCCCTCGTACAACCGTCCATTTATACAACCCACACAGCATAATCCCTACGCTTCCCTATCGATCAGCCTAACCAATTTCTGTTAAAACAACCCTCTCTATTTATCAACACGTATCACATGGTTCCCCAATATTCCCTACACGTATTCGCTCCATGATATTGCCATGAGTCGGGTGTATCATAAGATGGAGCCTGGTGTATCATAACAACAACACTATACCATATATACCTGAGTTTTGAACCTGGTTTGATACATTTCTCTGACAAGTGGTGAAAAGAAAAAGGGATAGAGGGAAAATAAAAACATCCCATGATCCCAACTAATAGTGGGCCAATCATGTGAAGTCCGGATCACCTGGGGCAAGTGGCTATTCTTCACGTATTTGAGACCTACTCTCATGTGCCCCTCTCCTCGACAGATAGGATCACCTGCACGTAAGTTAAGGGTGAAGGATATCCTTCACGTATGGTGAGAGGCCGCTATGTGTCCTACCCTTGACAGAGAAGGAAATTGTTCAAAAACACTTTTTCCTTCCTTTCTATTTTTTCCCCACTTCCGTCTGTTATTAACGAAAATTAAGGAACCAAGTAATTTTCCCTAGTCTTATAATTATTGCGAGTATCTAAGTGCTTCATGACTAAGGCGAAAGATCACTATATATCATATGATCAGATTCTGACGTGTGACTTCTTTCTTTCTTATTTTCTTCTTGATGCAAACTCTGCTAAAAGAGTGAAAAACATTCATTCTCAAAAGAGAAACAACATAATATAAAAGAACTAGAACTAGAACCAGAACCTCAAGGAACTTGGAGAAAACAGGATGTTGTCAATCCATAGAGAATGAACCGAATGGATTTGAACAAGACTTTATTATGTTCCAGAAAGTACACTTTACAATGTATTTATACTATCAACTAACCAGGGATAGAATAGTAAAAGCACAAATATAAATTTACAATAAGTACTTTAATACGCCCCCCCCCCTCCCCCCTCAAACTGATGGAGGATAAAACCGTAATCCAAGCTTGCTAATAAGAAATGATACTGGGCCCTGACTTGATGCCTTAGTCAATAAGTCAGCCCGTTGGTATTTGGACCGAACGTGAATGGGTTGGATCAGCTTCTGTTGGATTTTCTCTCTAATGCAGTGACACTCTACTTCTATATGCTTTGTTTGTTCATGAAACACTAGATTAGTCGAAATATGTATAGTTGATTGATTATCACAGTAAACTAGTATAGGAAATGGATGAGTAAAGCCCAGATCATGAAATAACAATTTAAGCCAAGTCAGCTCACACGATAACATGGCAAGGGCACGATATTCTGCTTCAGCTGAAGATCTTGATACAGTTGGTTGTTTCTTGGTTTTCCAAGATATTGGACTTGATCCAAAGAAAATTATGTAACCAGTGGTCGATCTCCTTATGAAGGGACAGTTGGCCCAATCGGAATCCGAATAACCTATAAGAACCGGTGATGTATTGCGATCTATATGTACACCAAGCGATAAAGTCTCTTTAAGATAGCAAAGCACTCGTATTGCAGCTTGGAGATGAGGATCTCAAGGTGCATGCATGAATTGACTCAATATGTGAACTGCAAAGCAGCTATCCGATCGAGTCACAGCTAAGTATATTAGCCGACCTATCAATCGACGGTAAATCGTAGGATCAGCAAGTAGTGAGACTGTGTCATTATCCAATTTAAGATTCTGTTCCATAGGGAATGGGTTGGGCTTACAGGCTAGGAGGCCTAAGTCTTTAAGAATATCTAGTACATACTTCTGTTGTACTAGAAGGAGCCCAGATGATGTATGTAAAATTTCAATACCCAAAAAATATGACAGTGTCCCCATATCTTTAACATGAAAGAATCTATGTAGATGGATCTTTGTAGAAGCTATATGGGCCTCAGTGTTGCCTGTGATGACAATGTCATCAACATAAACCAGTAAAATAGTCAGAATGGGCCCATTACGGTAAGTAAAAAGGGAGGCATCTGCTTGAGATTGGGTGAAGCCCATTAGTAACACAACATCCACAAATTTACGATTCCATTGACGAAGTGCTTGTTTAAGACCATATAAGGATTTTTGAAGACGACACACCAGTCCAGAACCAACAGGAGCACCTTTTATAGTATATCCAGGTGGAGAAGTCATGAACACCTCCTCATCAAGATCACCATGAAGAAATGCATTTTTCATGTCTAATTGGTAAATACTCCATTTATTGAATGTTGCAAGGGTAAGAAGACACCTCACAGTTACTAGTTTTGCAACTGGGGCAAATGTCTCATTAAAATCTAATCCTTCCAATTGAGTAAATCCCTTTGCCACTAAACGTGTTTTGTAACGTTCAATAGTACCATTAGCATGTCGTTTAATTTGGTCAATCTATTTGCACCCAGTAGCCCATTTACCCCGGGGTAATGGCTCAACAGTCCTTGTGTTATTTTTAATCAAGGCACCCATTTCTTCATCCATGGCGTTTTGCCAAGCAGGGAATTTACGGGCTTGATTATAGGATTTGGGTTCAATTTTGGAACAAAGATTAGAAATCAGAACTTTGTAAGCAGGATTAGAAATAAACCCAAGATGACTTTGAATAGGATATACAATACCTGAAGAAGAAGATGATGTGGCTGGGTTCTGTTTTATGATCGAATTGCACACAAAGTCCTTTAGAAGAGTGTTAGGTCTCATGGGTCTTGTGGAACGTCTTGGTACAAGAACATTGGAACCAGAATTATGTGATACAATATCATTGGTCCAGAACTATATGATACAGGAACATTTGACTCAGAAATAAGCGGTATAGTATCAGTTGACCCAGAAATATGTGGTATAAAGTATCATTTAGTGGGTGATCCCAATCAGGGTTTGGTTGTGCACTAATAGAGGTACTTGGTGTAGGTGAAGTAGAAGACTCACTATGTATGGCTGGAACTGAGGTATGAGTACCCGATATGAAGGAAGGTGAATTGTGAGAAGTGGATGAACCAGATGTAGATGGTAAAATACATTCCTGATCAGATGATGAAATAAGGGGTTGAGGAACTACTGATGACACAGGAGAGTCATCAGGAACAAGAGTAGTAATAGAATGATGTTTGTAGGGAAATATATGTTCAAAAAATTGGATGTCCCTACTGGTAAAAATTTTCTGAGTTGACAAATCATAGACCTTATATCCTTTTTGATTGGAAGGATAGCCAATATAATGCTAAAGGACATACATCACAAAATCCCTTGTACAAAGCTAAACTAGGTAGATGAACTGAATGGGGGGAGGGGTGACCCAACCTGCAGTGCCAAGTCTGAGCAGAAGCTAACAGTGCAACAGGAGAAGCAGTGGAGGACTCAATGTGATATAATCCATCACGCAGCAGACCCACCCCAGTCACCATCTTTGTGGGCAAGTCCTGAAACACACAAAATGTAAGAAAAAAATATCACTGAGCAGTTGAAAGCTTTGGCAAGTTGACTGACTGAAAGGAGATTAAATGTAAAATTAGGAATACGAAAGACATTCGTAAAGTAAGATGAGGGGACAGATTGTGATCCCCGACACTCTCAATAGAGTATTTACTACCATCAGGAAGCATTACAGGTGGATGAGTGATTGAAGACACAGACTAAGGAGTAGAAGAAGAAAAGGAGGAAAAGTGATGGGATGCTCCTGAGTCAACAACCCAGGAGTGTAATGAGGGAGCAGTGGCATTTAGGCAGAGATGCATACCTGCAAAATTTGTGATAGAAGAAGTACCATTTAAGGACATGAGTTGTTGGTACTGAACTGATGTAAGTGGAGGAAGAGGGGAACCATTGATGTTTGTATCAGGAGAACAATTGTTGTTTGTACCAGTGTTGGATGTATTAGTAGATTTGACTGTTTTAATGGACATTGGATTAGAAGCCCCATGTGAGATGTCAGATGCCATGTAAAGCTGAGGAGATGATTGATTATAGCGTGGTGGGCGACGGGCAGAAGCCGGTGGAAATCCATGAATTTCATAACAGTTTTCTTTTGTGTGCCAATATTTGTTGCAATGAGAGCACAGAGGATGTTGACCAGCATTTCTAGAATTAGTAGGGAATGAAGATCCATTGCGGGAAGCATTACCAGGGGTTATTGAATAAAAAGAATTGCCACGATTGACAGCACAGGCGATGTTATCGGGACTGAAATGTTGAACAGATAAACCATGGTGACGCTCCTCTTGCATAACCAGAGCATACGCCTTACTAACAGATGGTAGAGGATCCATCGTTAAAATTTGGGTATGAACAGGACCAAATAAATACATCATTGAGACCTAGTAAAAATTGAAAGACATGTTCAGTCTCCAACTGAGCAAGAATCTTAGGCATTGAACCACATGTACATTCATAAAGCACATACTGGGATCCAAGCTCATCCCAGAGGACCTTCAATGCAGAAAAATACACACAGACATGGTGTCTTGGCGTTGCAGAGAGATTCTTCGTTTTAACTCATACACCCTTGGACCATTGCTTTGGGCATATCTATTCTCAAGATCAAGCTAGAGTGCACGGGCACTGTCGGCATAGAGGACACTAGCATGGAGATTTTTTGCTAGATTGTTGTAAATCCATGACCAGACCATACTATCACACTGATCCCAGGCTGTTGCTGACGTCGGATCTTCAGGCCGGGAGAGAGTGCCGTCAACAAACGAATACTTGTTTTTAGCACCGCGAGCCACTTGCATTGCACATTTCCAAGCCGAATAGTTGTTGTTTTCCAGAGGATGAGTAACCAGGACATGGCCTGGAATATCTGATGGATACAACAACAAAGGGGAGGGAAATGTAATTCCAGAGACTGTAGAAGATGAAGTGACCATGAGAAAAGTCGAAACCTTAGTGAACAAGAAATTCCAAGAACTCTTAGGAAAGCAAGAAAATGTAGAGATAACAAGAACCAGACCACAGTCTTGTGAATCACAAAGAAATTGCAGATCGGAAGCCGAGATTTGCAGACCAAAATCAAGAAGAGACAGGTCAAAAAATGCAGATTAGAAACCGAAAATCTTCAGATCTACTAGAAATTGTAATCAACAATAGAAAAACCGTTAGGGCGTAAACAAGAAAAAAAATACGAAGATTAAGTGGTTCAACACCCCATTGTGGGATGTGTCCACAGAGAAAAAGAGAATTCTTTATTATCAAGAAACCTCTACAACTCTCCACTTAATAGAGTGTTTTCCTCTGTCAACCTCACGGCTGTCACCCAGTCTTACCTCGGTTTTTCCACACCGAGACAATATATAAGAAAACTTAGAAATCCTAATCCCACCACAATTATAAGTTTATCCCATACATGTAATAGACCAAACCCTAATACAAATACAACTCTATTAATTGTGTGGAACTCACAGAATACAAGACATCAACCAACAAAAACAAAGTTTCAGATCAATTAGAAATTGCAGATTAAGTAAAAAGGAACTTCAGATCTACCAGAACTTGCAGATGGAAGAGAATGCAGATCCAAGAACACTTCAAGAAATACTCAAGAAATGGAAAAATTGAAAAAACAACAAATCTAACTCACAAGAGAAACAACAACTCCGATCTCAGCAAAGAACATGAACTCGCACCGTCGTACAGTTGCAGATAGCTGAGAGAGTAAAGGAACAGAGCCTCTGCTCTGATACCATAAGTAGGAGGATATTGACGCCATAAGTGGCACTGAGCAATATTGAGCTTGTATATATGATTGTGGGTGTGGAACATTTTGTTTTGTACACCATAAGTGGGCAGTGAATTATGTGCCAGTCCAGTGGTGAGATGACGCTGTACCATCAGCTTCTTTGATAGTTGGATTAATGGATGTCTCATGTCTGTGGATAACATTTAGAGACCTGCACTATGTCCCTCGTCTGCATCTCCATATGGAGCATAGCTGAGTTTTCAATGAATTAAAGTCAAGTTAATTATCACAATTGGATGCGTCTGAATCTCTCAGACTGACTTATGAATTATGATATTTCCACTTATCCCTACCCGTCCTATACTTTTTACACGGAAGATTTGTACCTGACAACTGAGAACCATTCGTGTAATAACATTATAGGATCACGAAAGAAAAAAAGGGTAGAAAAAAGAAGAGATTATTGGATTCATCGTTAGCCACCACCTCATGATATTCCCACATGTCCACAATCAAATTATTTCAAAAAACAAATAATTTTTTCCCCTTGTTCTCGTAAAAAGGGAGAGAAAAGTAGGATGTAATTAAGCACCCATAAAATGGGTAAATCATGCATTGTTCTATTGTTTAATTATTTATTTTTAGGACAGTAGTGACAATATTATTGCTAATAAAGCAACAAATTTAGTTAAGCTCCGCAAAACTTTGAGGAATGTATATGATAACTATAATAATAAAGTAAGCTTAAGTTTTTGTCTAAAGCAGAGGTGTTAGTGTTAATTACTAGAAAAAAAAAAAAAGGGAGACGTGGGAGTGTTTTGTCACGCCCAACACAGCCCCAAAGTTATTGCGACGATAACGTAATTAATCCACTACTCAGAGTGTAAGATGATATGATATTTTGGCTGATATGATATGATCGATTGCTTTAATTAGTTAATGCTTGTGCTTGTGCTTGTGCTTGTGCTTGTGCTTTTCCTCTGTATATAAGTATGTGCATATATGTATATGACTATATGTATAGTGTGCTCTGGTGGAATCTGCATGCGTTTATTGAGAAGTTATTAGATTCTTCTCCGCCGTTCTACCCGAGAGACATCCACGTCTCAGAAGACGAGGTGTTTTAAGTTCAATTCCCCTAAAAGGCAGACCCGCGCGTTTCAAATCTATGGCTTCTTGTTTCTCATGTGAAATATATTG
Source organism: Protea cynaroides (assembly GCA_028583415.1). Classification (NCBI taxonomy): domain Eukaryota; kingdom Viridiplantae; phylum Streptophyta; class Magnoliopsida; order Proteales; family Proteaceae; genus Protea; species Protea cynaroides. The sequence goes on along the minus strand of CM053272.1, from coordinate 35,169,877 downwards.
ATTTTAATGGAACATGAAAACGAAACACAAACTAAATGTTTTTGGTAGATGCGAAACGGCGTAAACGCCAAACCAAAAACACTCTTCGCAGCGTTTGTCTTTAATTACATATAGATGAAGAGAGCAATCAACTTGCTTTCACTAATGAAACACCACGGCCTGCAATTTTCGTTTTATGAACCTAACCTCATGCACCCCTACTATATCTTAATCAAGTTTAATGGAGAGGAAAAAGAGAGAGAGAGAGAGTAAAAAATTACGGTACGTTATTTTTATACGAATATTCGTACTGAGAGAGAGAGAGAGAGAGAGAGAGAGAGAGAGAGAGAGAGAGGGGGAGGGGTACGTAATTATTAGGCAATTAAGGAGGGGAGTTGTTCGTTGACTTCGTTGACGGGCAAAAATGAATTGCACGGCGACGGGGACGACAGGAATAGGTGCTGCCGAAGTAAAAGAATCCTGTGAAGATTGGAGAGTTTCTGCCTGAGAGCGACGGACTCCGAACGTAGCCGGTCGTTGTCTCTGCGTATGAGGTGGCAGTGATGAATCACGAGGCCCAGACGGTTAACGAGCTCCCGGTTCTCGATTTTGTGTCTGTTCACCTGCTTCCTTAGGCCCTCTAAGTGCTTCTGCTTTCTCATCCGAGACCTCCTCGCTGATTCACGATTCGATAACATACGCCTCTGCTTCCGCTCATCTACGACCGAGACCGATGGCCGGTTCTGTGGTTCGTCTGAGCCGGAATTAGAGTTAACAGGACTCAATGATTGATGATGGGGTTGTATTAGGGACATCGGTTCCTCGTTCTCCCACCAAGGTGTAAAATCGCCTTCGAAGACAGGGAAGGGCAAATCTAGCAAGCCTTGGGAAGCCAACATGGCGGCGGGAGCAGGGACTGACATGATTTTGGCCAAACAAGGGAGGGGAGTGAGTCAGGAGGGGGAAAGGGAAGAAATGCAGTGTAGGGGACCTGTATTTATGGAATGGATCAACGGAGCCAAGGGTGGTGGTGGCCCCACCTCCCCGTTATTAGGGTTATTATTTTATTTATTTATTTTTTTCTTTTTCTTTTGCTACTGGCTATCTCCTTGCGGGAAAGGTAAAGGTGGCGTGGGGGTCGGTCTGGATTGTGGCCTGTGGGACTTTGGATCAGGCCCATCGTGCTGGTTGGCTGCTTCGATATTAAGACATCAAGAACGGGTGGTGACCAGATAATAAGCTTAATTGTTGCCATCAGCTGATCAGCCTGATTTACATTGCCAACAGTACACTATAGGAGCTTGGCTGAGTGCTTTCATTTTTGTCTCTTTTTTTTTCCCTTTCCCTGATTTATTGAGAGTCAGTTGGCAGCACTTAATAAAGTAGTAATAAAGAGAAAGTTAAATTTTTTTTTTCCAGGGTTAAATGCATGGGTGGGGTAATGAAAGCTTTATATTTAGGAAGAGAATCAGAGACAGAGACCGGAGGAGGAGTAGGGGAAAGACAGTTGGGGTATGACATAAGCTGTTGGGACCTCTTTCTTCGTGGGAATTAATTAGCTTAATCTCTAAGGAATGCTTTGTGGAGGCTTTTCGTCCAAGTGGTTCTGAATCAAGCACGGATATCCCATGGAAATCTGATGTAGATCCGATTCCTCTGCCGAGTTTGACTCTGCCACCCACTCACTTAGTATGGGTCACCTATCTCCCCTTCCCAAGAGACCCCGACAGAGTGCCAATTGCCATTTCCCGCTTTGGCTCACTCACCCCCGCCGATTCCCTTTCCATCGATGTTCTAACTTGTAATGGCTGTAGCGTCAGTCGTCACGCTTACTTTTATTTCAGTCTCCATGATCATAAAAAATTATTAATAAAACTGATCAATCGACTGAAATATAAAACAAATCCCACCAACATAATAACAACGAATGGTGCCGATGGCCGGCTGCTCACGGATGATTGCCTCACCATTTTCTTAAACAATTGCAAATTGTTTTGTTTAGAACGATGTCGCTGTAACTTGCTCTAACCTCCATTTTCTGGACAATTTCTTCATGTAATTCTCTAGTTATAAAACACCCTTTGGAGATTAGGGATGGTCGTTTTGGCTTATTTTGAACTTTGGATTATACGAGGGTTTTTCCTGGAAATCAATAATCTATAAACAAAATCAGCGATGACTGCACCTTTTTCTGGTTCAGTTCCTCTGCATCTACGTTGTACGTGGACAAGCACTTGTTAGATGATGGTATCTGTCCCATTCACTGCCATTTACCATACACGGGTTTTTATGGAAACAGCAAAGACAGAAGTCTTCTGTTGACCATGCGTCAGTGCATTTATACAGGGTATAGGTATTGCATATGTGATATTATAAAAAAAATAAAAAATATTGCATATGTGATGTGACAATTATGGGATATATACCAACCTGTATATTATATATTTCTACCAAAAAAAAAAAAAAACTGTATATTATATTCATGCACTCTATGTTTTCCACATCGTGCCCCTCTCTGTATATATTCATGCACTTATGCACTTTCTTAATTGCATGGATATTAAAAGTTACAAGTTGTATAAAACCTTTTTTCTTGTAGTTTATGCATACCCACATTGTTTTCCACCTTGTGTCCCTTTCTTTCTTTCCGGAAATGAAAACAAAAAAGTGTCTTAGGTCTTGTTAAGTGTAGCAATGATTGTCAAATGATTGATTTGGTCAATTTTCGATTGGTTTTTATGTATCAATTGGGTCTGGCCGGTTTCAACACTGTAATGGTTTGATCTACAGAATTAAAATAGCAAATGATAATTATTGATCTGATTGGTTTTGGTCCTTTATTGATTTTTCTAAATTGTCCTTTTATTGGTTCAGTTTTTCATATATTAAAAGAAAAATGTTGTACAAAAATATCTTCTTTTATTTTTTGGATGGTTCCATGAATTTTAATTTTTCATTGGTTTTTAAAAAACCAAAATCAATACTAAACCGATAAGAAATTTGGTTCAATAGATTTTAGTTTTTCAATCTGGTCGAGAAGACCTCCATATTAACACCTGAAGGTTGCACTAATGTTGTCGCCAGTATCATCATAATAAATTTACATTTCCGTAAAAAAGGATACAAAAACATGGTTACAAACTTTGTATGACCATGTCGAAATACATAAAGAACAGTACAAGCTTTCTCTCTTTCATCTAAAGTCGTAACATCTACCCTTTTGTATTGATCTTCCCTATGGAGAGTCTCGAGACAAAAATATTGATCGGAGAGCTATGGTCCCTCTCAAATAGTTCTTTTTTTGTTTTTTTTTCCTCTTTCTATTGTGGGAAGGGCGGGCCAACGAAAAGGAAGCAAAAATCTGGCAGGCATAGGTCGGCGGTTGGTTGTTCGTCCGTGGCTTACTGGGCACTTGGTATTACAAAAATGGGATTATTCTCGTTGAGATGGAAATCAGCAATAGAGAGCAGAACAAGTGTCAAAAGAAGCATCAGATCTAAGAAAGGAAAGGATCTAGCTAGGGTCATCAGAATCGTCCTTGGAGAAGGAAAAGGAACAATGAATTGTGGAAGAAACACAAAGCATGATAGAGAGAAGAAGAAGACGAAGATGGGAAGCATGAGGCCGACACAAAAGTATCATGGAATCACAAAAATATGGGAGAACGGTGACTACAGTTTTATTTTATGTACTGCTGTCTGCTCTCTTTTCCTGCCCTCTTTCTTTCATCCTTTTTCACTGTTAGACTTTGGCATGGGCTAGAAAAATTTAGAGTGGCCTTTTTTTTTTTTTTCTTTTCTCAATCATATAAATATATCTTAATCAACTGCGGTTCACCTTCCCACCTGACAACAACTCCAGTCCCTTTGGGAGCCATGGATGAGATGTGAAACTCACCTTTCAACTGTAGGACTCAAATTCATCAAGGGTTTTTAGGTGATTACCTGGGTCAATGGCACATTGACACGTATCCAATATTAATATTCTTATTTTATTTAAAAAATAATATTCTCTTTCTCTCTCCATCTCAATATATATATATATATATATAGGCAAGTTATATATTAATGGAGGTTAATTGAAAATGGTAGAGAGAATATTATTGGTGGTTGTTTTTGGTTAGAAAGCCATCTTAATTTTATGTTGTATATGCAAAAGTAATCCCAGGTTCCATACTTGCATGTTAGTAGGTCCTGTCGCACCATACTTTGCTCTAGATTCTGTGCTTAAGATGCATGCATGGTTGCATGCATTTGCTATTTATATTATATCTATTTAAAAGTTAAAAGAAGGAAAGTAGGGCTTCATATGGGAGGGAGGGAGGGAGCGAGCGAGCTAATACCCCTCAAGGGCTCAATCAGGCATCTTCGGTCAAAAGTCGCATGATAATATGATTTTATCCCTATATAACCGTTCCAACGACTTGCATATCCATAATGAGAATCTTTCCATCTTTGATAAATTCAGGTTTGAATGTTTGATTGGATAATGAAAAGATCCTAATAAAAGAAGAACATTCTTAGCCCTCCTTTATTGAGAAAGGAATAAATGAAAGAAAGTTCTATTTATCCATTTAATCCATTACGGTCCACCGAGGAAAGAAGGATTAAAGGGAAGGAGAACATGGGCTGTGTTTAACGTTCAAAATTTTTAGGTAGCAAAAGCAAAAGGGATGCGTGTACATGTTGTAAGCCAAATCATCGCCTTTGAATGTCATCCTAATTAGACTTTGGGCCAAGGACTGTGTGGGCCAGAAGCATCAAAGGCATGCTAGAAGATAGTTTTGGCTGTGGGACTGCTCTTTACTGGTTTTAGGTATCTGGATTGGATCCGTAGAATTGGCTGATCCATATCTGTATTAGCCATACCCGGCTAATACGGGAATAGATACTTGGTTTAGGTTTTAGGGTTCCTTGCAAATGTATATGCTAACTCAACGTATTGCACCGATACGATTGGTACATATGCCATCATGTATTGATTTCTAAAGTGATTGATACCATTCCAATACCTTTCAACTTAAACCATATTGGAATTGGCCTCAAGTCTTACGAGTCTTCAAATTACAAATTCGTGTTCGACTTTAACATTGCTTTTATGATTTTGTGTCAAGTTTTCATCTCAAAAGTTTGATGAACTTATAAGTGAAAGGGATTCTCAAGTATATAAGGCACTCAAGTTTTGGACTTAACCAATGTGGGATATCCCAACACTTTCCCTCACGTGTTGCTTTTTTTTTATTTTTTATTTTTTATTTTTTTATGGCAGTACATGTGACATGTGGTCCCTCTTTTGGGTGACTGTAAAGAGGAACCTCGAGCTTTGATTCTACATTAACAAGATAAAATGTACATATTTTCGGATCAAAGCTCCAGGTTCCCTCCTTCCTATCACCCAAAAAAGAGATTATATATGTCACATGTACTGTCACCCAAAAGAGGGGCAACATCCAAGGGGCTTGTTAGGAATAAGTCCACATTGGTTAAGTCTAGAACTTTAGGTACCTTATATATTGGATTGTCCCTCCACTTACTAGCTCAAACTTAAAGATGAAAACTTAACATTCTGCAACTTGCTTGGCTAGGCTTAGATTTTCTGGATTGGCCCAACCCAATCGCATTGTTTAAGTATTTATATATGAATTAGTGAAGTTGTTTAGCTGGTCTAATTAATAAATTAAGGGGAAAAGAACCATGTCCGACTGCACTCCCCTGCATCCTCTCACATAGGGGGTGTGAAATGACCATGTATGCCATCGCTAAGTCATTTTACACCCCTTGAGGGAGGGTGTAGGGGACGCTGGCAGACAGCATTCCTCCTCCCATAATTTTAATATAATCGTTAGGCCAAAAGACCATTGTAATCATACCATCATATAAGCTGTAAACTGATGATACTCATAAATTTGGTGAAAGTTTTTCTCAGTGCTTGTGAACGAGGTGAAGAGAAATGAGGGGACAAGATTATTAAATGAGCTGCCCCTCTCTGTTGAGGAGTAGATAGTATAGATGGGCTTTAGATAGTATAGATGGGCTTAGCCCAGCCCATTACCTGTAACAAGTATATCAGGTCAAGATATTATGGAATGACCTGATATAATAGTCACAATCACTAATATATAACGCACCAGTTCAGACCACCGTAGGATAAGGATGCAATTCTAAACCCTTTCGTGTTATGTTTTCTTCTTCTTCTCTCTCTCTCAACAACAAAATGGAATTTCAATTATGCGCCCCCACTGTTCCTAGACTTCATTCTCTCACCCATCGAGCTTCAAGGTTGAACGGTGGATGGAAAAAAACTCAGTCCTATAAATTACTATTAAGGGGTAATTATGTATTATCGCTCCCTTATACAGTTATAGTTGTACTATAATTACTCAAATTTTCCTATGCTAAATTCTTTTGAGATTCTCCATTTAAACTTCTACATCTCTTTTTCCTTTTATAATCTAATGAAATTTTTTTATCTAGACCCTATCAAAGATTACTAACATCATCAATATCCACAAAAATGCAAAAACATCACCTAGGTCCATTTAACTGACGAAAATCACTAAATTTGTTGAAATATAATTTTACCCCTCAAATTATAAATTATAAAATTAAAAAATTATGTTCATTTACTAATTTATCCTTCAAATCAAAATTGTATTTATCATGACCAACCCTGGTTTCGCTATGGTTTTCAACCCGACCTGCCTGACTTCAAATATCCATCTCAGGGTTCTTCCTTGCCCGATATGATTTCTGCGATTATTTTCGTCTTCTTCTTCTTTTCCACTTTCCTTATGATTCTTTTTCTTCTACAAAAATATAAGGGAAAGTTGTGAATCCTTAGGGGAAGCATGTATATCGGCTCTTCAATTCTCATATTTGGATCTCATATCGGTTTCGTATTCCCACACCCCTAAGCTTTAATCCTTCGCTGAGATTTGATTTCAGGTTTGGTTCTATCCGATCCAGGCGATATTTTTGTTTTTTAGCCCACTGTAGTGAGAAGCAATCCTCATGGACTTGGTAAGGATCTATGAATGATTTAGTTTTTTTTTTTTTTGGTAAAATATGAATGATTCATTGGAGTTTCTTCCATCGTAATTCTGTCTGTAACTTTAATTTCTGTTTTACTAATGTGATTCGAACGAAACCTCACTAAAAATGTCTTCAATCACGATATCATGATATGGGGGTTGAGATGGAATCATTAGTTATTTGGAGGATTCAACGGAGGATCCACAACATAATGGTGATTCATACCTAATGATTCAACCATCATAAAAATAAATATTCTCATCAATAATGGTCAAAATACAAATGACAATAATGAAGCTAACAAATTAAAAACCAATTATTTATTTCTCCAAGAACCTTGAAAAGTGATTCTACACAGACTCGTAGTGAACTTGCTGTTCATCGACCCTAAAATTACATTCCCAAGGTTGAAAACGAAGCAACTGAAACCCAATACGGTAGGGTTCTTCCTTCCAAATTGACGCCATGTCCTTCTCTGTAAAGTGTTTTGTTTCACTCTTATTTTATGGAGAAAGAACAATAAATATCAGCAAAGTCGCATAGAGGAAAATGGCCCCAACGAGCAAGTCTGCACAGATTTGACGGAACCAGAGATGCGTCGGATGGGAGAAACACAACAAATTTGAAGATAACAACGAGAAGAAAACTCAGATCTGAAGAACGTTTTAGGAGTGATGCAGAAAACTTCAGATATGAAAAACACAGATTCAAGAACTGAAAAAAACAGTGGAGAAAAAACAAGAATGAAGCTGAAAAAAAAAAAAGATCTCAGGAGAAAGGAACCTCAGAGATTTAGAGACTTGAATAGAAAGGAACCTCACAGATCTAAAGCAGGGCTTACCGGAGAAGAGAACCCATGTCGAGAAATAGAGTAAGAGAGAGAGAGAGAGAGAGAGAGAGAGAGAGAGAGAGAGGAATCAATGCACAGGTGGAAGAGAGAGAGGAAGCAATGCACAAGTGGAAGAGAGGGGTTTGGGTAAACGGTATAATGGTCTTTTCAATAGGTCAAAAGGGTATTATCGTCTTTGAAATATTCCAATCCACCTAATGGGAAACAACTGACGGAGTGGACTTCTTTGATTACCACAGTCAAAATTTCGGGGTATAGATGATTTTTGCATTCTTGTGGGTGTAAATGATGTTAACAATCTTTGATGGGTTCTTGATGAAATTTTTTCTCTAATTTCTATATTACCCTTCAACCCTTTTTCTTTCTTCCTCTAGCAACATCCCCTTCATTGCGATGATCCGTCCCCCTTGTAGGTTGCCCTCAACATCACTTCTCCTACCTGCTCTCCCTCCATAAGCCTGTCAACTGCCTCTACAATCACAACATCAATCACTTTTTCTCATGTACTCAAAATGTTCAAAATCCAATTAATTAATGTTTAAGACATATATTGAGACACAACAAAAACCCATCATAGTAATAACACATTTTTATTTCACCATTAAGTGAAGAACACGGATTCAAATCCTCTCCTCCCAGTGATTCGGGAGGAGGGAGATGCCCCCGTTGGATGGCTGACACATGGGGCTCTGGTGAATCCGAACCCTCCATCTGATCCAACACTGAGCCGACAGGGGGTGTCGGCCCGGATAGAGGGCTAAGATTCACCCGAGCCCCTCGTGTCGACCATCCAACGGGGGTGTCACCCCTCCTCCCGAATCACTGAGAGGAGAGGATGTGAATCCGAAGAACACACTATCAAACACAGAAACAAATATACATAAAGAAACCCTAACTCGGATTTTACAACATATAACAAAGAAACAAACCATCTTCACTTCCACTCAATCCTTTTGATTTGAGATAAAAGCAGATTACAGAGTGGAACCATTGTAAAGGCAGGATCTAAAACCAATATTGACTATATACAACATAAGAGTGATAATGAAGAACCTCAGAGAGCATGGAAGGAGACAAAGCAGGAAGAGGAAGTGCAAATGACTCAAGGAAGAAGAGATTGTAGTTTCTACAGTAGATTAGGGGCTCTTTTATTACTAAGCCCACATCAAACAGGAAGACAGAAAAGCATCAAAAATCTTTTGTAATCCACCAGATCGGCCAAAGAGTTGCAGATGATGCAGCTGATGAACTTGATATGATACTGAGAGGGAGGGTGAATCAGTGTCTGAAGCTTTTTCCTGATAATATCACTGCTGCCCAGAGCTGATGGAGATATATTTTTTTTACACACACACAAGCGTATGCAAATCTACTTCGCTACCACTCAGTGGCCAGGTCTACCAGATTTGCACACCCACCCTGCAAGCCATTCCACGTACTCCAAAATATACTAGAAAGTAAAAATAAGGAACATAAAGATATTACGTAGTTCACCACCACAGTATGTGATGGCTAGTCCACGGAGTAATGCCCCACGGGCTCCGTACTTGCTCAATACTCAATTTTTAGTCTCTTACAGACAAGGATACTAATCCTAGGTTTTCCCAGCATAAAACTGAGAGGGTGTAACAACGCCAAGATTCTGGCTTAACAACCAGTGTCCAGCACCCACTGAACACAATACAAATAAAATATTTTTGGGGCTTATAGAATTACCCTACAATGAAACCCACAGACTAAATAGGTATTCTACTTTTTCTTTTCACCTATACTAGCATACAGAGCATAGAAAACATTAAAAAGATAGGAAATTAGAAAATCTCACAACTGATATTCTCGAATGGTCAACAATAATTTTTGAAACCCCACACTGCTTTGAGAATTCTTCAACAGCCTTCAATAATAGTAGAACTCGATTCATAGAGCACACCTTGCTCACAGGCTTCCAATCTCCTCCACACAACCCATAATCACCATGAATGGAAAAATAAAAACTCTACCAACCTCTCAAAGAGATTTAGCACTCCATGGATGCACAGAGAAGAGATAGTTGGTGATTGATCATCTTACAGGGTACAAAAACCTAGAAAAACCCTCTCTCAAGCTTTAAAGCAAACTTTTCAATTTTTCTCAGCGTATTTTTGACTCCCAACGATGCTCAATAGGTAGAGGGCTTGAAAATAAGAAAACTGCAACTTGAACGGACCGATTTGGAGCTCGGATGAAGAAGATGGATCTCAATTAAAGGCCGTTAGATATCCTTAAAAAAGTGGGAAAGACCAAAGGCCGTCGGATTTGAATAAATCGCGCTTGACGCGATCGGCTGCAACACCAGTACCTTGTATGTGATATATGGAATCAAAGCGCGTGCTTCATGAAACACGAACCATCGTACTAAAATGCTTCCAACCAATTAGAGAACACGCGATAGAATCTGACGCGACCGCTGCGATGCATGAGATCCGACATTTTGTTGGACTGTCAAATGAGGATCTAAACCTCATGGCTTTATTTCAGCCACAGATCTTAGATATTCTTCATTTTTATTTGACGAAAATGCCCTGAACAAAGAGTGAAATGGCCTCTATAACATAAATCTCATTAGGAAAACCCTGTAGTAGCAATTCTTCCCGAGAGAACTTCTCTCTAGAAGAATTGTACTTCTTTCTCTAGGCATTATATCAAACAGGTGGGGGGGCATGCTGTGTGCTGCCAAGAACCAAACAATGCATGCGAGCTGTTGCACTTGTGCGTGGCACAGGGCCTGAGACTACTGCCTATGGCCTTGGCAGTGTGCCTTGCGGCTGACCATGTGGCTGGCTGGCCATGTGGGGCTGCCACTGTGGTGCCGCGGCCCTCAGCCAGGCTGGCTGCCATGGTGGCATGCCACCATGGCATAGTGGGTCCCACCCATAATTTCTCTCTCCTCTTTCTCTTTCTTTTCAATTGCTCTCTTCTCATGCCTCACCGCAAGAAACACTGCCACACACCAAAAACTCTATCACACCACCAATATCACTGCCACATCATCAGAAAAGTCCACAAACATTCTCTCTCATCAAACTTAGTCCGAGTTGCCAACAATTAAAATCCAAAGTGCAACAATCCCCCCCTTTGGAATTGTTGGTAACTCACTCTCGGCATGAAATATTTCTCCCTCTTTGACAATAAGAACAAAGGGATATGCCACATAGGAGTGCCCACCGTATCTTCCCAATCCTATGGACGCTCCATAAACACAAACTCAACACCATAGTAACACAGAAAAATATCAACAGACTCCCCTTGAGTCCTACATAGGGAGCAAAAAAAATATTAATAGAACAACCAAACACTGCTCGCCCTCACTCCAAGCTCCTCAATGCTTGGGGAGGATAACCACCCCCAACTTCTGTCTCAAGTAATCAAACTGTTCTCTAGGAAGCGACTTTGTGAAAATATCTGCAATCTGCCCTGCTATGGGAATGAACTCCAAATGAACTTCTCCTTCTAGGACCTTCTCTCTCAAAAAATGATATCGAATAGCTATGTGCTTTGTCCTGGAGTACATAACTGGATTTTTAGAGATATTTATAGCACTTGTATTATCACAGAACATAGAAATAGACTTGTTTGACTCAATGCCTAGATCATTTAACATCTGTTTCATCCATAACACCTGTGTGCAACATGAAGTGGCTGCAATGTATTCTACCTCTGCTGTAGATCATGACACTGACTCCTGCTTCTTACTGTGCCAAGCCACCAAATTTCTATCAAGATAGAAAGCACCTCCACTAGTGCTCTTCCTATCATCAACACATCCTGCCCAATCTACATCTGAGTAAGAAGATAATATCAGATCCTTGCTTTTGGCATACCAAAGACCATAATTCATACTTCCCTTCAGATATCTGAAAATCCTCTTTACAGCTACTACATGTGTCTCTTTTGGGCCGGCTTGATATCTGGCTACCATACAAATTGATTGTAGAATATCTGACCTTATAGCAGTCAAGTAGAGCAGATTTCCAATCATTGACCTATACATAGAGTGGTCGACTGATGGAGAGTCATCATCTTTACTCAGCTTACAACTTGTCATCATTGGAGTGCTCAATGGTGTATAGTCTTCCATTGTGAACTTCTTCAATATTTCTTTCACATATTTGGTCTGAGATAAAAAGAATCCATTCTTCAACTGACTGATCTGCAGACCTAAAAAAAAAAAAGTTCCCCAATCATGGACATCTTAAACTCATCTTGCATTCTCTGAGCGAAGTCCTGACATAATTCATCCTTTTGGCCTGCAAAAATGATATCATCTACATATACAACCACAACTTTCTGACTACCATCAACAGATTTAACATATAGATTGCTATCAACCAGTCCCTTCATGAAACCCAACTTGTAGAGATAATTATCTAGTCTTGAATACCATGCTCTTGGTGTTTGCTTCAACCCGTACACTGTTTTCTTCAGTTTACATACAAGTGTAGGGTCCTCACTCAGTTGAATCCATCTGGTTGCTCAATGTACACCTCCTCTTCCAAGTCACCATTTAAGAAGGTTGACTTTACATCCATTTGATAAACTTTGAAGTTCTTGTGCACTGCAAATGCAAGAAACATCCTGATTGCTTCCAACTTAGCAACATGAGAAAATATTTCTTCAAAATCAATGCCTTTAACCTGAGCATATCCTTTACAAACCAATCTGGCTTTGTTTCTTACAATTTTACCATCTTCATTGAGTTTATTCCTGTAAACACATTTAGTGCCAATAACAATCTTGTCTGTAGGCCTTGGCACTAATTCCCAAGTTTTATTTTTCTCTATTTGGTCAAACTCTTCATTCATTGCCTTGAGGCAACTAGCATCTTCACATGCCTAGGCAACTAATTTTGGTTCAATGTGAGATAATAAAGAAAACATCTGTTTTGGTTGTCTCACCTTCCTTGTTTGCATACCAGCTGAAGGATCACCAAGAATTAATTGTTCAGGATGATTTTTCTTGACTCTGCTTGAGCTACTTTTATTCTGCCTATTTGCCTTAGAATCTGACTGTTCTTTTCTTTCTTCTGTATCAATCACTGCTCTCTGTTTTGGCACATTTGTCAAATTCTATTCTTTTTCTGCTTCACTGTCATTCTTCTCACTGTCCAAATATTCAAAAATAAGAGGATCACTGTTTGACCCTGTAGGAGAATTTTTGTGCTCATCAACTCTAACATCTGTACTCTCAATAATTTTACCAAGCTTTTTGTTGTAACATTTATATGCTTTGCTAGAGGTAGAGTAGCCAAGAAAAATCTCTTCATCTGCCCTATCATCAAACTTTCCTAAATCATGATTTGTGTTTTTGATATAGCATTTACTACCAAACACTTTAAAGTGCTTTGCTGTGGCCTTCTTACCAAACCATAATTCATAAGGAGTTTTGTCTTCATGTTGTCTCAATATACACTTATTCTGAACATATACTGGTGTATGCACTACTTCTCTCCAAAATTTATTCCCCATGTTATTTTCTGTCAACATAGTCCTGGCCATCTCATGAACAGTTCTATTCTTTCTTTTTGTAACACCATTCTGCTGTGGTGTTCTAGGAGCTGAAGTTTGTCTCTTGATGCCATTCTTAGAACAAAACTTTGTAAAATTAATCCAGGAGTATTCTCCTCCGCTGTCAGACCTCAAACATTTAATTTTATTTTCTGTTTCATTTTCAACTTGAGCTTTGAAGATTTTAAACCTTACAAGAGCCTCTGACTTATTTTTCAAGAACATCACCCAAGTCATCCTGGAGTAGTCATCTATGAGTAGAATAAAGTACCTCTCTCCTGAGATGCTTTGTGTTCTCACTGACCTACATTGATCTGCGTGAACAATCTCCAGTGGTTGAGTTGTATGATAATCCTTTGGTTTAAATGATGCTCTTGTCTGCTTTCCCTTCTGACAAGATGCACATATACCATTGGTGGGCTTCTTCAAAGAAGGGATGTCTCTCACAGCATTTTTGTTGGAAATCTTTGTCAAATTTTCAAAGTCAATATGCCCTAATCTTCTATGTCATAGCCATGTTTCTTTTTCTTGGCTCAATATGTAATTTTTTTGAAAATCCTCAGACAATGTATAAAGATTTTCTAACGTTCTCTTTCCAGTTGCCATCAATTTTTCACTGTTAATCCTTCAAATCTCACATGAAAATTACTCTGTGGCCCTTATCACAGAGCTGACTGACACTCAATAGATTATGTTTTAACTCTGAAACATAGAGAACCTCATGAGATTTTACCTTCCCATTATTGAGACTAATGCTTCCCTTTCCAACAATCTTTGCACCAATATCATTACCAAACTTAATTGAGCCTTATTCATAATGTTGAAGCTTTTGAAGCCTCTTACTATCTCCTGTCATGTGGCTCAAACATCTACTGTCAATAATCCATGGTGTAGAACTGTTTTGTACCTTGAAAGCTATCTGTACAACCAAATAACTATTTTTCTGAACCGAAACTCTCTTCTTTGATTGTGATCTTTCATATTGCTTCTAATTCCATCATACTGTTTTTGTGGAGATGACATAGGGGGAAAGATAGTTCTATAATTCTTTGCTATATGCCCAAAATTGTGACAGTTATAGCACTCAACAAAATTTTCTTCAAGTAGAGTAAATTGATTTCTACTTTCAAATCTGATTTTCTCATGTTGAACTTGCAGGTAGCTATTTTGTGACCATAAGTATTGCATTTATAACAGTATACCTGAAAGTAAGGTCTTGGCCTAAAAGGTGCCATGTACCTCATTTGTCTCTATGGTGCACTGGGATAATTTCTTTCATAGAAGTTACTCTGCTCCACTTTCCTGCCTTGCCTTGCATTATTAGCCTGTGGAATAGGGACTTGATTTTCTTTTGAACATAAATCATAGAAGCCTTGTCCTTTCCACTCTCTTTCACAAAGGAGATGGGACCTTTCCTATTTGAGCTTGCATTATTAGAAATTTCTTCCTTTTCAAAACCAAGATCAAATTTAACATTGAAAGGTTTTTGAGAATTTATAATGCCATTAAGCTTGCTGCTACTAGGGTGCACTGTAGTGTTACTTGGCTCATCAAGTTGATTCCATTTTTGTTGTCTTTCAAGCTCTTCTTTTTCATACTCAGTCACCTTTGCTTTTAATAGAATAAATTTCTTCTCAAGCTCTTCAAATTTACTCATCACAGGGACTTGTATTTCAAGTTGAGTTCTCAAACCTGCATTCTCCGTCATTAATTTAGAGTGGTCTGTAGATACCTGTCCAAGCTGAGTCTTGAGATTTTCAATAATTTTCTTGGACTCTACATCTTGAACTCTCAAGTCTTGAATTAACTTTTTCTGCTTTTTAATTTTTTGTGAGGTAAGCTTATTATATTTTCTTTCCTTCTTGAGTTCTTTCATAGCTACAACAAACTCTTCCTCAAAATTCACTTCACCTTCTTCATCATCACCAGAGCTTGAATTTTCATTCTCCCTTTCTTCTTTACTACTAGAGATAGATTCCACAATACCTTTTTCATTGCTTTTTAAGGGAAAAATTTCTTCCTTGTTCTCACCATGTTTGTCAATATACACCATGAACAATGCTTCACTAGGATCATCTTCTGAGATTTCATCAGAATCATCTAAGGTTTTAGTGCTTCTCTTGAAAATAAAACTCTTTATGTTGGACCTGTTTTTCTTGAAGTTGTAGTTTTTCTTCCTTTGGACTTTCTTTTTCTATCATCTTCACTATCACTGTCAAACTTACTCTTCATTGGGCACTTTGCAGCGAAGTGTCCAACTTTACCATAATTGAAGCACTTGAATGGAAGCTTGTTCTTATACTTTTCTGTACCTTTCTTCAATTTCCTAGTGAAATGAGTTGAGGCTTCATCTTCACTTAATTCCTCATTCGATTTTTCAGAGATTTTCAGTTTCTTCATAGCCTTGAAGGCTACCTGCTTGTCACTAGTGGTTCCTGGATCAACCCTCATCTCAAAAGCTGTTAAGACTCCATGAATCTCTTCAATAGTAACCTGTTACAAGTCCTTGGTCTCTTCAAAAACTGACACTTTTGACTCAAATTTTAGAGTAAGAGACCTTAAAATTTTCTGACAAACAATATGATCTTTTAGGTCTTCACCAAGTCCTTTAAAGGAATTGACCACTTCATTAATCATGTTCATGTATTGATCAATGGTCTCATCCTCATTCATCTTCAGATTCACAAACTGACCTCTAAATGTTTGCAGCTTGATAGTCTTGATCTTCTTATCTCCTTCATATATGTTGATTAGTCTATCCCAAACTTCCTTTGTTGTCTTGCAGTCCATGATTTTAGCCAATTCACTGTTTGTGAGTCCCCCTTGAATGACATTGAGAGCCTTTCTATTATTCTTAAAATTCTTCTTGTCTACTGCAGTGGGAGCATTTATGTCATGTGGAGTGTAGCCATTCTCCACAGAAGTCCAAACGTCATAACCAAGAGATCCTACATAGACCTCCATTCTTCTTTTCTAAAAAACAAAATCTGTCCCATCAAATAATGGGGGCTTGTTAGAACCTTCCCCAGGTGCGATATCTTTATTCTGATTTTCTCAGTTGCTGATTAAGCGGTCACTGAGCCTGGTGCTCTGAAACCAATTGATGAACTTGATATGACACTGAGAGGGGGGGTGAATCAGTGTCTGAAACTTTTTCTTGATAAATATCACTACTGCCCAGAGTTGTTGGAGATATATTTTTTTACACACACACAAGCGTATGCAAATCTACCTCGCTACCACTGAGGGGCCAGGTCTACCAGATTTGCACACCCACCCTCCAAGCCATTCCACGCGCTCTAAAATATATCAGAAAGTAAAAACAAGGAATACAGAGATATTACGTGGTTCACCACCATAGTATGTGATGGTTAGTCCACGGAGTAATGCCCCACGGGCTTCGTACTTACTCAATACTCAACTTTTAGTCTCTTACAGACAAGGATACTAACCCTAGGTTTTTCCAGCATAAAACTGAGAGGGTGTAATAATGCCAAGATTTAGGTTTAACAGCTAGTGTCTAGCACCCACTGAACACAATACAAATAAAATATTTTTGGGGCTTATAGAATTTCCCTACAATGAAATCCATATACTAGATATGTATTCTATTTTTTCTTTTCACCTATACTAGTATACAATGCATAGAAAACATTAAAAAGATAGGGAATGAGAAAATCTCACAATCAATATTTTCGAATGGTCAGTAATAATTTTTGAAACCCCACACTACTTTGAGAATTCTTCAATAGCCTTTAATGATAGTAGAACTTGATTCATGGAGTACATCTTTATCACAGGCTTTCAATCTACTCCACACAAACCATAATCACCATGAATGGAAAAATAAAGACTCTACCAACTTCTCAAAGGGATTTAGCACTCCATTGATGCACAGAGAAGAGATAGTTGGTGATTGATCATCTCACAGGACACAAAAACCTAGAAAAACCCTCTCTGAAGCTTCAAAACAAACTTTTTGATTTTTCTCAGCATATTTTTGACTCGCAATGATGCTCAATAGGTAGAGGGCTTGAAATTAAGGAAACTGCAACTTGAACGGACCGATTTGGAGCTCGGACAAAGAAGATATGTCGGTTTGAAGTTCAACCAACCAAATAATTCTAAATGAAATCTTTTAAAGCGTTTTATGCACTCGCTCAACACCATAGCCGCGCCGCGTCGATGCGTTGTCGAGTCGTCATTGGCTGAATACGGATCTCAATTAAAGGCCGTTAGATATCCTTAAAAAAGCGGGAAAGGCCAAAGGCCGTCAGATTTGAATAAATCGCATCAAGCGCGATCGACTGCAACAGGAAGCCACTGATTAGAATTTTCCTACACTAGTACCTTGTATGCTATACATGGAATCAAAGCGCGTGCTTCATGAAACACGAACCACCGTACTAAAATGCTTCTAACCAATTTGATAACACGCGATAAAATCTGACGCGATCGTCGCGATTCATGAGATCCCGCGTTTTGTTGGACCGTTAGATGAGGATCTAAACCTCGTGGTTTTATTTTGGTCATAGATCTTGGATATTCTTCATTTTTACTTGACGAAAATGCCCTCAACAAAGAGTGAAATGGCCTCTATAACATAAATCTCATTAGGAAAACCCTGTAAAAGCAATTCTTCCTGAGAGAACTTCTCTCTAGAAGAATTGTACTTCTCTCTCTAGGCATTATATCAAACAGGGGGGGGGCATGCTATGTGCGGCCAGGAACCAAACAATGCATGTGCGCTGCTGCACTTGTGCGTGGCACAGGGCCTGAGACTGCTGCTTATGACCTTGGCAGTGTGCCTTGCGGCTGGCCATGTGGGGCTGCCACTGTGGTGCCACGGTCCTCAGCTGGGCTGGCTGCCATGGTGGCATGCCACCTTGGCAATGTGGGTCCCACCCACAATTTCTCTCTCGTCTTTCTCTTTCTTTTCAATTGCTCTCTTCTCATGCCTCACCACAAGAAACACTGCCACACACCAAAAACTCTATCACACTACCAGTATCACTGCCACATCATCAGAAAAGTCCACAAACACTCTCTCTCATCAAACTTGGTCCGAGTTACCGACAGTTATAATCCAAAGTGCAATAGCAGCGACCTATACTGGTCTTCAGAACATGACAAATTTGCTATTCTAATCCATCCACGAAGAAGAAGAAGAACATATCTGCTTCTAAGTCTCTGTTTCTAATTTTCTATTTGCTTTCTTTTTCTACTCTTTTTGCTTAGTCTTGATTTAAGGAAACTGATTGTTGTTTGCTTTCTTCTCTTTCTTATTTGAGATGGTATGACGGCAGAGCGCATCCAACCATACAATTATCAAAGAAGACCAATACAGTCAACAGTTATCTTCATTCAGCCACGCTTTGAGAAGGAAATAATGGAGGTTGCAGGGTGAGATGCTCATGAAGGGACAGCAGAGAAGGGAAGTGATGCTGAGGGTAGCCAATACGGGGCGACCAAACATCCCAGCAAAAGGGGTGTTGAGGGCATGGATTTAGTTCACGGTACATTGGTATCATTATCAGATACGAGAATTGGTTAGTATCAGCCATATGCTGATGTAACATATTTTTTTTGGTATCGTTCAAGTATTCATGTGTCGGCCATTTCCGACCTGTATTAGCTGGTATCTTTTTGGTATACTAAATGAAACGATATTGTATTGGTTAGCTATCCGTATCGGTCATGGCCGAGACCTCAAACCACGGTTGAGAGAGATCATGGCAGAAGAGGAAGATGAAACGGGGTTGCTTGAGGGACGAGGGATAACATAGGTATTTAAAACAACAAAGGAAGAAAGAGACGTAGAATTTTCAATTTATAGAAGAAACTAAAAAGAAGTTAAACATGAGGGAGTTTGGGTTAATATTATAAGTTTTTTCAAACCTTCAGATGATCAGATGTGTCAACGATGTGGTCTGCAGGTGGAATCTATAAGTCATATTTTGTTGCATTGTTCCTTTGTTCGAGCTGTGTGGTGGGGCTCTTCTATGTCCATCCGACTTCCTCAAGATGAAGCTATTTCTTTATCAGACTGGTTGCATCAATTACTATTTGTTTCCAACTTGACTAGGCAAGAGAAGAAGCAATTTTTTGGTAAAGTTTTTTTCTTTTGTTGGATGATTTGGAAAGCTTGTAATGAGCTCTATTTTAACACGCGGTTATCGACACCAGATGGTATTATTCACAAGGCTGAACAAGTTTTTTTGGAGATTCAAAATTCAAAAGCTTCAAACCCTTTTTCGGGGCATCAAACTATTGATTCCTCCACTGATCAGTCTGTTTTGCAGGATTGGAGTCCTCCTCCTGTAGGAGTTCATAAACTCAATATTAATGCTTCTTTTACTGATCATGGAGAGGGCTGCGGTGTTGGTTTTGTGGTGCGATCAAGTACGGGATCACCTTGTATGGCATTCTCATGGCAGTACCAGTTCCACTCAGCTTTGATGGGAGAAGCCTTGGCTATGCGGGATGGAATCAAAGAGGCGATGTCGGCTGGTTTTTCTAGATTGATTATTGAGTCAAATTGTAAAGTCTTGGTTAACTTAGTAAATGGTCACTGGTCCAGTGGATGTGTTTGTACAATCTGTTGTTGATGATATTTTGATGATATTTTGATGTGGGCTGGACATGGAGTGTTTGTTCAGTTCCAATATGTACCTAGGGAAACTAATGAATTAGCCCATTCCCTAGCCATGAGGGCCTTGACTCACCTGAGGAAGGTATCTTGGCCCAACTCCACCCTTTGGATTCTCGATCTGTGTAATGTCAATTCCATGGCTGCTTCCTCAAATCAATAAAAATCTTTCTTACCAAAAAAAAATATTATAAGATAAGTACAAGGAAATAATGGCAATTGTCCCCTACTATTAAATGTCTAGACTTATTGAACTAGGCATTAGCCCAATTAGGAGTTAGAACACATGGGTGGGCTAAATCTT
Source organism: Protea cynaroides (assembly GCA_028583415.1). Lineage (NCBI taxonomy): Eukaryota > Viridiplantae > Streptophyta > Magnoliopsida > Proteales > Proteaceae > Protea > Protea cynaroides. The sequence goes on along the minus strand of CM053272.1, from coordinate 35,149,521 downwards.
ATTCATAGTCTTATTAGCAGCCCAGCGTCCAGGACAACAATACGGGCTTATCAATTGTCATGGATCCAGCTCTGAACTACCTAGACTTAGAGGCCTCAATATCGAATCAAGACCTGCCCCAAAATTATCCTGTGTGCATTGTTCAAAACTTCAAATACGCTGGTGAAGTGGACCTGTATATTGATGTTTTCTTTAGGAGGGGAGAGGGGGTTGCTGGTCAAAAACAAATATTACACTAGGGACTAAGTAGAGAGAAGATAAGACGATCACTGAGAAGAACATATATAGTTAAAAAGGAAAGGAAGAATCCCAGGCTTGAGAGCTCCCGAGAGTGTAGTGGTAGCATATATACTTGGCTAGCTAACTGATGGGACGCAATTAATTAAGTTTGAACGCCGAGGATCAAAGGAGAATACTGAAGTCAAATTAAAAGCTTGAATAACATGAGTAATACGCGAGGGAGGATCGAACTCCAGAATTGTAGAGAAGAGATATCTCTTAATTATTACATTCGGTAAGTGATGATAAGAAACGGAGAAGTGATGCCTCTGACTTCATCCCAACACATTTATATATGGTGGTACCAACCGTACCTTGACCATTAGTGGCGACCGGTAAGGATTTTTATTTTCAGCCAGAGCTGTGAGCCTGTATTCATGCATGGTCAAAAGATAGCCAAAAACCCTTGTTTGCAGCTTTGTCCCCCAACTTTAAATAACGGAAAAGCGAATGGCATCTTTAATTTCCCTTTTCTACATTGCATTAAGGTGGATTCAGGATTGGTACTCCTCTTACCAGCATTGGAGTATCCCAGCTTGGGTGATGGGGGAATTAGGATGGGACCCAATTGGATTTGAGATCTCTTCTAGATAATGTTCTACTTTCTTTCCACATGTTCAGCGACTCACAAGCATAATTTTCGCCACTAATATTAAGGAATAAGGAAAAAGTGTATCTGTATCCACACTTGGGAATAAGGAAAAAGTGTATCTGTATCTGTATCTCCTCAGAAACCATGAAGTGAACGTCGTTGGTCATGTCTTCACACTCATCATCTATCTCGTTGAGCTTTCTTTTGCCCTTTTTACAACCACCACCACCACCACAACCACAACATGCAACAACACCATCACCACGGTCCACGACCATGTAAAATTGGCTAATTTCTTCTGCTGCGTGGAGATAAGTTTGTATTTTTTTGTTTGAATTATTGGGTCATCAGGCTATGTGTGGTGCACAGAAACGAAAGGAACATCACCTTTTTTTAACTTGTGTTTTATGCCGAGCTCCTGATAGATCCCTTTCTCCATTGTTAGAAGAAAATTAATTGCAGGAGTGACTACTCAACTCATGACCAAGTCATATAGTATTCTATATGGAATATTCACCGTTCACACACATTAATTGATTTTATAGCTCAGTGAAAGTGAGATGTCTGATACTTTTTTCATTTCTCGGTGCTTCGAGAAGGTTAATTCTCAGTGTTTGTCCACCCCCCCACCCCATAATCTTCTTCCTTTCTCATTTGCATCGCTGTTTCTTTTATTTTTCGGGCCCACGCTAGTCTGATTTTGGTTGATGTGGCCACCGTGAGGAGGAGGAGGAATACCCCCGTCGAATGGCCAATACGTAGGACTTGGGTTGAGCTGAACCAATTTACAAATACATGAAATAATTTACATTGTTCTATAGACGTGAGAAAGAAAACGTAATCCTTTTATAAAAGAATATAATTTATAAATGCACGACAACAAGCCAAAAATTGTAATAAATTTTCCTTTTGAAAAAGATAGAGTCATATATATCTATTGGGTAAAGGCTCTTGGGCACTAAATTGTTGGTAAACTAATTAACTATGTTGTGGAGGAGAGAGAGAGAGAGAATATAGATCCAACTGATATAATAATGTGGGTCCAACGATGGTGATGTGGACAACAACATTGGTGATGATGTGGAATTATTGAAAAGAAAATGAAGATAAAAGAAAAAAAAAGAAAAAAGAGGAAGAGAGAAATTAAGGAACCAAAATTGTACGTGGGGAGTATTGATAATATACATGATGTAAGAGAGACATTACTCTGTCTCTCTCTGCCTCTATGTAGCATTCACATAATGTGGACATGAAGAATGTATCTTGTGTTGTGTGTATTTATGTATTCATTTTCGAGTGTCATTGTCTTGCAAGATGGGTGTGCACTTGTTTGTGGACCTGACCTCGGAGTGATTGTGAGGTGATGGAGCATACAATTGTATTTTCAATTGCCAGTGCAGTGATATCAGTAACTTGGCTGTAAAGGTTGAGAATTTTTTTTGAAAAACACTGATTCTCCCCCTCTTAATGTGGAAGCTAGTTTATCAAGGGTTTGATTAGCCATTTGCATATCCTGCAAGCCATGGCGCATTAATCATGACATGTCTATTCAATTGTGTAACCTCCTTATGTTCCATCCAAATGTGATTGTGGAGCCACTCAAACAAAGAGACAAAAAAAATTAATTAACAGGTGCATGTGGAGAGCGTAAATCAATTTGGAGGATGAATACGATAGTTCAAACTTTTGAAATAAAAACTTAATCAGTCTCATCCTGAACTGCTGTGCTTGCAATCACCCCTCGCTGAAAAGTACAATGCTGAACCACAGGCCCCAGCCTGATGGATAAATACCATCGATGTTATTTTCATATCCTTCAATAAAAGAAGAAAGGCAATTACCTGATGTGTGGATGTTGGGTTACCTTCGTTTAGTATTTCATTAAAAATGATTAGAGGTTGACAAAATGAATTCGGGGCGAAGGAATTTCTTATCGATTTTTTATGAGATTTCGGATCGACGACTTGGAATGAGATAGACTTCCTACCGATCCATCAGGAAGCTTCCATACAAATCTCTTTTTCACTTTCAAATGAAAGTCTCAACCCTTCCTCCTCTGCATGGGGAGCAGACTGCAGAAGGGCATCGTGTCAAAAAGTTTATAAGACAACCCAAAGACGTGTGCATAAGCCAATCTTTTAAAATAATTTTTTTTTTCTCAATCTTTTTCAACCGCTGTTTTACCCAATTTTTTCCAGTTGAATTCTAGCCCATTAATCTTCTAGATCCTTATTTCCGTACTTGGACCGGCGGCAAAGATAACCCAGTGGTGTAGCAATCCAGCCATGCGACCACGTAATTAGAATTCTAGATTTCGGTTGTTCAACTGATCAGTGAGGTTTCCGGCCGGCCTAAACACTACTATTACGTAATTTATGCGTCTTTGACTCTCTCTCTCTCTCTCTCTCTCTCTCTCTCTCTCTCTCATCCATATTCATATAAAATTACAAACACAGAAACGAAACGACCATCTATCCAACAATCCAATAAATTAAATCAAACGATTTAAGTACAATCAAATGAATTAAATCAAACGTTTTAAGTACAATCAAAGCAATTAATCTAATCAAAATGATTCACCGATTTATAAATAAGGGTCATTAGTTGTGTGGTTACTTATAATTGGAAATCAATAGGTTAATTATTTAAAATCCAACGAACTGATATGAATCCAATTATAGAATATAGACCAATTAGTATAAACCTGATTTAACAGTCGACCGATTGATTATTAGTAGGTCAATGTTCACCAATGAGAACCAATTAGTTAAATGACGAGATTAGAATATTGGGAATTAAAGTAATAAAAACGGATTAGGCCTAATTGGGACTGACCGATTTAATATGGGTAGGTCAATGCCCGACCAATGCAAATACGTTTTTTTTTAAAGGGTTCGTTCTTATATTCTCATTCACTGGGTTTTTTAAAGGGTCTTTTTCTTTATATCGGTTTGTATCAATGATCCATTGACATTGATTACCTTTCATACATGAGATGTCATTGGGCCATCAATACCATAGTGTTATGGGGGAAAAACATCATCCAATTAAAATCTTATACGTGATACCTAAAATCACCCAAGCCGACCAGGTATGATGTTGGGGCACTCAGTTTTTCTGATCAGAGTCATAATTCCATCCGGGTACGTCTCCTGGGCGGAAGTATAATCCTACTGGGTTACGTTTCTCGATCAAAGGCCTAAGTCCTAAGGCGAATAGGTTACACCATTGGAGTCCTCCTAGTACAATACGGTGCCGATCATCACGGTCATATGACCATTCGTATGGTGACATGTGTCACTCCTACTATTGATCGATTTAGTTTCCTTGGCTACAGTCTTCCACTCCTACTCTGAGTCTATGACTGGGCGTCCCTCAGAGCGACACCTAGCAGTCCTATTGGGGATCTACTTCCCTGAATCCCGGTACTTCCATGCTTCTTCCCAATCTCTATAAGTAAAAGACGAATCTTCAAGGTTATACTCACTCACAATCATCTCACTATTCATCATCAATTCAAACTCTCTCATCGTTCCACTCTTTCTCTAAATTGGAGATAATTTTTTGCTATCTCTTGATTGTTTCATTAGAAATCTGACTTAGACATCGACATGTACCCAGGACTTAATCTACAAGAAATCATTTTGGTATATGAGAGGAAAGAGGGAAGGCATTTTTGCGTAATCCAAGGAACGTTGACATGGTGTGAATAAGAATATCCCTTCTTTAGAATGGAACATTTGAGAGTAGCTGTTCCATTATTCCCATTCACTGTATACTCTGTGTAATATATTCGATGTATATTATCTTTCCTTCTGAACAGCTACTCTTCCTTGTATTCCCTCCTTCCTAGTATGTTCTTCCCATGTATAGGTCTGCCATGTATAAATACTTAGATTGGACGCGTATTTTCCGTTATATATTTCCTAGTATGTTTATGTTTATGTTTTTGTTTTTTTTTTTTGGATGAACAACCGTAAGAATTCAATACCTTGAAATACATTAGTACGCTGTACGTATATATAAAGATCTCTATTGGTTGTGCTTGAGAGATTCCACCTCAAGCGACTGCAAGGAGATCTTCTTCCTTTTAATTCTATTACAGTAAAGGAGACATTTTTTTAATTTCAGTAAACTTGAAGTTTCACTTTTTAACCACTTTCGGTTGATTGTTTCAAGGGAAATCTACAATGGAACCCAGCCGAAACGAAAATTTTATGGTCACCTACCTAACGCACAATAGACAATGGGTGTTTCAATGTTTGGTGTTTTTTTTTTTTTTTTTTGGTAAAAAATGTTTAGTTTGGTAATGGTGAATTATAAAATGCATTGACGAAGAAAAGATTGTTTATTTTAGGATAGACAAACGAGTAGTTGATGGGTTTGTACATGGACACAATCCTTTTCAATCTTGGAAAGAAATCCTCTCTCATGGTAGGAGGTTCTGTCGCTGATCCAAGAGCTGGAGATCAGTCGACCCGCCTACCAATACATCGTCTACCAATACATGAAAAGGTGAATCGATTAAAATCCCACCCTGACAGGCGATAGATCGACGGAAGAGGATTTCTAGACATTGAATCTTCCATCTGCATCATTCATTTTTCCGTTTAGAAAATCCTTGTTTTTATTCTAGAAAGTATTTATGGTCCCAGTTGGCGAATATATCCTCTCTTATCTGTCTCTAAATGACGGCGCGTGAAACGAATCTCCAGTTACAGACGATGTTTTCAAACATAAATCTGAATTTTAAAAGCTGTGGCTAGCCTTCAAAGTCTTTCCATCCTTTTCTTTAGTTCACACGCGCTTTTGTCATTTGTCTTTTCTCCCTCGCTTTCTAATTTCTCTATAAATTCACTACTCAACGACTCCTCTTCTATGTGCGCCGCTCATCCTCTACCAACTGAAGTTGTAACCTTTATCAGAAGAAACCCAGGAAAAAAAAAAAAACAATGTCAAAGACTAGCAGCATAACCTGTCTTTTCTTGGTTACTGTTCTCCTCTTCTCCTCGCTTACATCTGCGGCTCGCCCGGAACCTACTCTTCCCAATGATTCTCCTGTGAAAACCAAATATGCGGTAGGTTGACTCATTGCTTGCTTTACACTAATCATCTCTGGACGGCTTTTTTTTTTTTTTTTTTCTTTCCTCGCGCTTAATTTCTGTCTTATAGTTAATTAGATGTAAAAGATATGGTTTTAATCATACAAATTTTTATTTTCTGGGTTTAATTAATTTGTTCTGTCTTTTCTTCAGGATACGGATGCTGAAAGTTGTGATGGGGTCGGGGAGGAGGAATGCTTGATGAGAAGGACCCTTAACGCTCATACTGATTATATCTACACCCAGGATGTCAAGCCATGATGTTGTTCTTCGGCGTTCATCTCTCGCCAGTTGCTTCCTTTGCTATATAGCTCGGTTATGAATATTAATAAATAAAGAATATAATAGTAATTCATTTTGTTGATATTATTATGGGATCTCCCACCACTGCCTTTTGCTTCGGCGTTTTTCTTTTATCTTCCATGGTTATTGTGTCGTTTCCGTTCTCCTAATTGAAGTTAGAAACGATAATGAGGTATGCAGATTTTCTAGGCCAAAAAAGCTTTCATATGCCGATCTGCTCTTCTTTCTTATGGGTTCTCCCCCGATCGCTGAAAATCGATGACAAGTAAATTTTTTTAATTTTTTTTTTTCTAAATATAAAGGGATCAGAAATTTTTTGAAATTATTTTTCTAAACGGCTTCAATCTATGAGTCACAGTAAATCTCATACTCTAATATCATTTATCCTTGCTTTCACTGAGGACAAGAGAGTTAGAGAAGAGAAGGAAAAATGTTCTTAATGTTCAAGGAAACCTCGTATATGTACCTGTGCGAGTGTGATATCCTCTTAAAACCAGGAAACTCGACTAACCCGGTGGTTAGTCAATCCGAGTATCTCCCTGACTGGGTTGGTTAAACTACGAGTCAGTATAAATATAATATGTTAATAAAAAATAATAAGAAAAATAAAAGAAAAAAAAATTTACGCGTACTTCCCTATGCTTTGGCCCCAGTCCAATCGATTCTCAAACTTTTCAAACAATTACATCAGTTCCTTTTGCATAGACTATGTTAAATTGTTAAACATAATAAAAATGGACAAATGTAACCATAAGTGGTTTGAAAGCAATAAGTCCACTGCCCTCTCGAAATGATATTTTAATCTTGTTGCTGTCATGGTCTACAAAGAAACAGAAATCCAGCTCGAGGAAATTCAAGTTCATGTTGTGAAGTTGACCCAAAAGGCTAAATGGTAAGAAGCAACGGATGCACGTAAACAGGGTCATTCATCTTCCACCTCCACACCTTCTTCAAAGGACAATTACCGCTGCAAAGGAGATCATGTTCTCGTCTTCGTTGGCTGCAAGAGATGTCTCATGTACTTTATGCTTCCAAACAGGTCGAAGAGTGCCCCAAATGCAGCAGTCTCATCCTTCACTTCGATCGATTTGAAAAAGGCCCCCATGAGATTTGATTCCCTTCTTTTGTTTTTCTTGTTTTCCTGATTTCTTCATCTTTCATGTGGTTAGTTTGAGTGTTTCCTCAACGTGGGTTAGTGAAGTGATTACACCCAAATTTTTGGGTGTTCAATTTTTCTTCTTGTTATCAATACTATGCTTATAGAATAGTTTTTGTTATATATATATGTATATGCACTATATAAACTGAAATCTCATGTACTCAAGAAAGCATGTATTAATAAGAAATACACCTATTCATCAATATATATGTATCTATATATATATTAATATCAACTATATGATATGTCATAAATGTAACATAAATGGCGTACCTTTTTGAAGAGATCCGAAACAGAGAGACGGGTTGAGTCGTGTTGTACACTCTCCTTAAAACAAGATTTGCCCTCTAATGGTGCAAAGGTTCCCGCAAATCTGCTTCCAAGATGAAACAACCCTTTGAGCGGATACCCACCCGTGTGCCGCACCGCGGTATATGCGGATCCGACGGTTGAGATCAACTCTCAATAGGAAGGAAAAACGATTCTAACTCTTACTTCAAAGAGAATGGAGAGAGAGAGAGGTTGGAGAAGAAGAGAGATAGAGATTTCGTACTCTATTGAATGAGAATTTATGGTTGGGGTTGGGCTCTTTTATGGCCAAAGCTCTCTTGGATGTGTCCTCCGGATGGGGTGTGACCCTCCGGATCCACCGGAAGGGTGTGCCCCTCCGATGGACCGTCCGATCATCTTAGTCTTAGATCCCGAGATCTAAGGTCCAGATGATGTCCTTTAATTTGTAGAGTTGCATCTCTACAGGTCACTCCTTTTCCAAAAAGACATCTGGGTAGGGGTGTGTCTGAACCCACAACCCACAACCAGCTCAGACACAACCCACAACCCGCACCCAGCGCCCAGCGCCCATGGCCCTCGGCCCACGCCCACGCCCTGCGTCACGGTCGCAGTCCGCGGTCCGGCGCGCGCGCGCGTGTGTGTGTGTGTGGCTTGCTCTCATTCAGGGGCTCAAAAGACAAGGTGATATGTCCTATAAATAAAGGTCTCATCCCCTCTAACCATAAGCAATGTGGGACTAAACCAATCCTACATTGGTTATGCCAACTCAAAACCGAAAATAAATTTCCCCCAACCGGAATTTGTCCCCTCAAAAAAGTTTGAAATTTTGAAGTCTTTTCAAACTTAAATTGGAAAAACTGTTTTTACTTTGTTTATTTGATTTTTCCAACACTTCTTTTCCCATGTTTACCTTTTTATTTATTTATTTTTTTATTCTAGAATTTCATAGCACCATTAGAGATGCAAAAATGAGCTCTTGAGAGTGCCAATAAAGACTTACAAGGATAACACCATAGTGTTGTGTTTATATTGATGATGAGATACAAGAGAGAATAAGTATTTATAAGTTACAATATGATCTTTGGAGAGAATATTACAAGTGCTGATTGCATGTGATATGGATGATTACATGCGATATGAAGAAGATGGCGTGGGATCATGATATAAAAATATTGCCATCTGATCTTGAGTAATTACAATATTGATCTTGAGCAATATTGTGAACTGATCTTGAGGAATAACAATATTGGTATAAAGCCTAGATGGAATTAGATGGGTATGTGATTTTATTAGAAGGTATAAAGCTTTCCTTAAAAAATAAATAAATAAAAACCTATTGCAATTTGCCATGTCCCGTTTCTCATTACTCTCTAACACAATGGATCTACAATGGCAAAACTTCTCAACCAAACAATGCATCAATACGTTCTTCAATAGGTGACGACCATTGATTTTTCTGGTTCTTAAAATCCCCATCTTGCCTACTATCTTTAAAACCAGATTATTCAACAAACACAAATCAAAAGGTTGGAAATGTAAGTGTGTTGAGGTGCATTGCCAACCTCATTCAGTTGACCAAGAGATGACCAAGAGATACGTTGTGAAGAAGAGGAATAGATGCGGAGAAGATTCGTTGAGGAATAAAAACGTGGTCTCTAGCAAGAATAAAGACCTAGTTTTTAGGAAGTTTGTTAGGTGGTGGGTCATTGTTAATGGTTGCTTTTATTTACGAGTTTCAGTTTGCTTAGGATTCTATAAGTCTAACGTTTGTTTTGTAATCCATTTGGATATTTTTTTATGTAACTACTCTGTTTTGTTATCCAAAAATAAGAAAGAGAATTAGTTGTTCTGTTCGTAACAATCTGGTATCGAGCCAGGTTCTTGTGATCTGTTTCACTATAGTACGGGTTGTTTAGACATTTCTACAAAAGAATAGAGGTTGCTATTTCTGTTGGTGCGATTGAGAAGTTGATTCACACCAACTATATTGATTGGAAATCTTGCTTGGAGTCATATTTTCAAGGGCAAGTTTTGAGGGAATTCGTGAATGGAGCAACACAAATCAACCAAATGATTAGTCTGAAAATTCAAGGCAATTCGAAAATGGAAGATTAAAGTTGGAAAAGCTTTGTTCGTGCTCAATGCTACCAGGGATGTCTTTGCTACTCTGTTTTCAAAAAAGAATACAGTTCGATTGCAAATGCTAGAGAATGAGATCGGATCAATAAATCAAGGTAACCTGACTATCTCAAATTATTTTATGAAAGTTAAAATGATTTGTCGAGATTTCTCAGCTTGATAAGGAATCAAAAATCTTGGAAGCTAGGCAACGACAGATCATCATCCGTGGCTTGGAGGAAGAGTATAGCAATGTTATAACTGCTATTCAAGGATGGCCTATTCAACCAATTTTGCTTGAGCTAGAGAGTTTTCTAGCAAATCAAGAAAGCTTGGCTAAACAAATGGTGGGACTACCTGTCAAAGAAAATGAAAAAGCTTTGCTCGTTGAACGAAGGAATAAATCCAAATATAAGAACAAACAGAGTCAAGGAAGCTCTCAAATAGGGGAAGCCACGAAAGGTCGAGAATCAAAGAAACAATATGTCATATTCAAAGCCAAAATAATCTGCTACAACCGTGGCAAAATGGGTCACTTTGCTAGAGAATGTCGCTCACCAAAGAAGGTAGAGGAAGGTAATAGCATTGTTTCAAATACTCCTATTTCTAAAGATGACAGTGAAGATGAATGGGAGCATTTATTTGCACTGTCGAAGATCATCCGATTGGGTGTAGAACTGAAGAACAAGAATGGGAAGAATTCATGCTTCTTGAACATCAAGTAAATGCTACTCTAATAACAGTTGATGAAGAGGTCACCATTGGCTTGCACAAGCAAGGCAGAAAAAGACAGCTTATCCAAAGAATGGATCATCAACTCGAGTTGCTCAAACCATATGACTAGTGACGAAAGAAAGTTTGTAAGCAAAAATGACAATAAAGGAAAAAGAATTGTGGTCACTACAAATAATGCAAATCTTCCTATAGCTCATGTTGTAGTGTAACCTGCACACCAACCTCAAGCAACGAAGGCCTGGTACTCCGGAGACGTGTTTCTTGTCTCAGACATGAAGAAAAATCTGATCTCAATCTCTCAACTAACCAAATCTGGTGGGTATGTTATATTTGGACCAAATGATGTGAATGTTTATGAAACTGTGCTTATTACAGGTAATCCATATATGTAGGGAAGAAGGTGCGATTCTATTTATGTCATGATAGCCCAAGAAGCCTATGTTGACAGAACAGGGCAGCATGAAACAACTGATCTTTGGCATGCAAGGCTGGCCCACGTTGGCTTTACCAAGCTCAAAGTAACGATGCAAAGAAAGTTGGTAAGAGGACTTCCGGAGCTGGAAGTACATTCAGATATGGTATGCTCAGGTTGCCAATATGGCAAGGCACATCAATTGCCATATGCTAAATCAAAATTTCAAGCAAAAATGCCACTTGAGATGGTACACTCGGATGTGCTTGGAAAAGTTGCAACAAAATCGATTGGAGGTAAATCATATATGGTTACCTTCATAGATGATTTTTTTAGGTATGTTTGTGTTACACCCCAATTCCGACTGAACCAGAAGTGTGAGTGAACCGTTACTAAACCAATGGTTCACATCAGGATCTCAATAAGACCATGTCCACTAACACAAACTATTGCACATAACCACAATTAGAATATAAATAAATACAACAGAAGTCTTAAATTAAATCACAGTAAGCCCTATCCCAACACAGCTCCCTACGGTATAGAGATAGGGCTCGAGTCTAGTGGCCAGGCCAGAGACCACAGTGCCACTTTCTCCCCCTAATACCCTATCCACACCAAGCATGCTAAGACAGAAGCGATACGAAAAGGTGCTAGTGTGAGGAATGATCCCAGACCCCAGACCCTTTCCATTCCACACACCAACGAAAACAATCACATGTCTAACAATCATATCCTAGCATAGCGAGTATGCATGAGCAATATAATAACTGAAAGTAAAGATGACATGCGAGTATGCATAAACACCATTCCACAGAATCACAATTACTAACAATGTTTTACTGTTATTAAGTTATTAGGGTTTAGGTCCGATTCCATTACCTGACGCTTGATTGTTAGCTCGCTCTGCGTCACAGAATCCAAACTCACTATCACAAGGTCCTACACGATGTTAGGGTTAAATTAAAATTAGTTTCTTAGGGTTTACGTTGGTCGGAAACCAACTGGATCAAAACACACCCCTCACATTACATACCGGTCGTGGCACTGTGGGGAAAGGTGCGACCGGTATGGTCGACCGGTCCCTCACAGACCAGCTCCCGAGAGGTACCGATCGCATATGGTGCGATCGGTATGCCTTCGGAAGACCACCAATCTTGGTGTTCGCCTTCCGTCAGTCACCCATTATTGGTTCTATGGTTTCTCCTATGCATTCTAGGCCTGAGCAACGAGTTAAAGTTGTTTCATGTTCCATTCAAGTCCTAGTTTCGATGATCCTTAGCCTAGAATACGAATCTAGGGTTTATCGACTGTATTAGGGTTTGACGGTAAATTTATGGGATTTAAATCAATACCTCGCCTTGCATGGTATTGATCAATTCATGATTAATCATCTATAATGCTCAATTTAGACAGAAGTTCAAGCACTTACCGTTGGTTTGCAACTATGGTGTTCTTCGTCCAACGGCGGCTCCTCTCCCACCTTTCTTAGCTCCTTCTCCTTCTTCGATCTCTTACTCCTCTCTAGGATTTGTGATGATCAATCAAGGAGTTTTAAGGAGGTTTAAGGGTCCTTAAATAGACTAGGATAGAGTTTAGGAAGTTTCCCTACGTTAGGAAAGTCCCTAGGCTCAAGATTTAAAAAACGGGACATGTATAGATCCGTTTCTAGATTTAACCAATTTGCCTGTGCAGACATACCGGTTGACCGGTACCATCGACCAGTATGAAAAATATCATACTTTTAAGTTCGTTTTCGTCCGTTTTTGTACCTGGTTGTCATCCGCTCGTCCCGTCTGGTCCGGTGATGATTGGAAGACCTGTTACGACATGAATTAAAGGTTTAGATCGGGTTCATGGAGTGCGGGTCTTACAGTTTGTGTTTACTTTATCAAAGAAAAAAGTGAAGTGTTTGAACAATTTGTTGAATTTCATAAGCAAATAGAAGCCGATCTCAAGTGCAAAATAAAATGCTTGAGGTCAGATAATGGGGGAGAATATTTATATACTGAGTTCTCATCATATTTGCAAAAACATAGAATCTCTAGGTAGCTCACATGTCCTAATACACCTCAACAAAATGGGGTGTTTGAAAGAAAGAATCGCCACCTTGCAGAGACAGTCAAGAGTATGTTGCGTTCTAAAAATGTTCCAATTAGATTTTGGACAGAATGCATAGGTACTGCTACCTATGTCACAAATCGGTTACCTCAACCGAGACTTGGGTTTATTTCACCATATGAAAAATTGTTTGGTCGTAGACTAAGTGTAAGTCATTTTCGAGTCTTTGGTTCTGTTTGTTATGTTTTTGTACTTGATAATTTTCGTAGTAAATTTGATAAGAAGACTGTCGAATTCATATTCACTAAATATGATTCAAAAAGAAAAAGTTGGAGATGTATTGACCCAAGTATAGGACGAGTATATGTATCAAGGAACGTAGTCTTTGATGAATTATCCTCATGGTGGCCATCAAATCAAACTACTACAGTAGGAAATTAGCAGCTTGAAATGGAGATACTACAGCGAACAAATGTCTTAACAGAACCCATATCCTATCAAGAAGATACTAGAGATTCTAATAGATCCTAACAAAGAAGCTGTAATCACATCATCAAGCAGCCCCCAAAATAGTAGTTCCAATAATGGAACTACTATTCATGATGTTGAAGGAGACAATGGAGGAAGCATCAATGAAGAAGGACCTCGAAGGTCGAAGCGTATGCCTAAACCAAACCCAAGGTATGCAAATTTAGGTGTTGTTGCGGCATTTACAGCAACAATAAGAGATAAGGAACGAACTTCGTTTGAAGATGCGAAGGGCAATAGTGATTGGAGGAAAGCAATGGAGGAAGAAATCATGGCCTTAAAGCAGAATAAAAGTTGGGACCGTGTGCCGCAACTAGCTGATGTGAAACCAGTTTCATGTAAGTGGGTTCATAAGATCAAGACTAAGGCCAACGGTGACATAGAGAGGTACAAAGCATGACTTGTAGCTCAAGGCTTCTCTCAACAATATGGCTGTGACTATAAGGAAACGTTTAGCCCTGTGGCTAAAATTGCTATAATTCGAGTTCTCATTGGTCTTGCTGCATCTTTTAAGTGGAAATTGTGGCAAATGGATATAAAAAACGTATTTTTACGTGGTAAAATCGATCTGAAAATTTTCATGGAGCAACCCAAAGGGTTCAGAGCACTACATACCCACAATATGTATGCAAATTGCGAAAAGCACTCTACGCGCTAAAACAAGCTCCAAGAGCTTGGTTTGGAAACGTTGCAAAATTTCTTCAAGCCATTGGATATACGGTAACAACTGCAAATTTCAATCTGTTTGTAACATTTGCAAATGGACATTTGTCTATTGTTTTAATATATGTTGATGATTTAATCATAACAGATGATGATGAAAGAGAACTAGACACAGTACTGGCCAATCTCGGAGTTCGTTTTCACATGAAGAAGCTAGGAGAGCTCTATCATTTTCTAGGACTGGAGCTTGAGCAAGATGATCAAGGAATATTTCTGGGTCAACGGAAATATGCAAAGGACTTACTTATCCGCTTTGGGATGTCTGAAAGCAACATCAGTATAACTCTAATGGAGGTTAATGCCAAGCTTTGCACAGATGAAGAGAAAGATGTTAAAGATCCAATAAGGTATAGACAACTGGTTGGGAGCTTAATATACTTGACACTAACTAGGCCTAATATTGCCCAGGCAGTTGGTGTGGTAAGCAGGTTTTTGCAAGTCCTAATGAAATCTCATCTTGAAGCTGCTCAACGAATTCTAAAGTATATACAAGTTACCATTGATTTCGGTATAATATACAAAAAAAGGAGGAGATTGTAAACTCAGTGGGTACTGTGATGCTGACTATGCTGGAGATCAGTCTACAAGAAGGTCTACAACATGTTATTTCTTTAGTCTTGGTTCAGGAGTGGTTTCATGGTGCAGCAAAAGACAGCCTACAGTGTCTTTATCAACCACGGAGGCTGAATATCGAGCAGCAGCAGTGGCAGCACAAGAGAGCACTTGGTTGGTAAGATTATTAAAGGAACTTCATCAATCTGTAGATTATTTAGTAAGTTTGCATCGTGACAGTGATAGTGCAATTAAGCTTGCAGAAAATCCTGTGTTCCATGCCAGAATAAAACATGTTGAGATGCAACATCATTTTATAAAGGAGAAGAGGTTTTGAAGAGGGAAGTCAAGTTGGTGCCCATTCCTAGAGATGATCAAGTAGGAAATGTGTTAACCAAAGCACTCTATTATAATAAATTCTCAATATTATAATAAATTCTCAAGGTTCAGAGATCTGTTGAGAGTGTTAGATAAAGGGTTGGCGCTGAGTGGAAGTGTTGAGGTGCATCGCCAACCTGATTCGGTAGACCAAAAGATCCGTTGTGAAGAAGAGGAATAGATGCTGAGAAGAATCGTTGAGGAATAAAAACGTGGTCTCTAGCAAGAATAAAGACCCGATTTTTAAGAAGTTGTTAGGTAGTGGGTCATTGTTAATGGTTGCTTTTATTGGGGGGTTTCAGTTTACTTAGGATTCTATAAGTCTAACGTCAGTCCTATTTCTATTTTGTAATCAATTTGGATATTTTTTATATAACCACTCTGTTTTGTTAACCAAAAATAAGAAAGAGAATTAGTTGTTCTGTTCGTAACAGGGTGGAAGGGAAAGTTTCCTATTTTTGGGGAATAGATATCTTTCTTAAAATAAAGAGTTTAAATAGGGAAGAAAAATTACCACAATTAAAACTTAGTAATTACAATTGAATCTTGGGGGATGATATTACCATCTACGATTGAGGGATAGACCAACCAAAAACATAAACTTCCCATTTTAGCTCAAGCTAACTCAACCTCTCTCAAACATTTCTGTAATCTATCCTAATGCAAACTAGGTCAATCACGAATTACTCTGTCCCCGATTCCCAAGTTGGATCGCAGAGTTGTAAATAGTGTGTTAAACTTAAAACTTGTCTAATGCGACTCCACGTAAATCACTCTACAAAATCCAAGGAAAGACAAAGAATTTATGCAAAATAGCATGAAAAGACAGGTGAGAAGTACCGATCATCTCCCTGAAACATCTCCAATCCGCACTACAATCTGTGGTACACTATAGAGGAATCGGATCCGAATTTGTTAGCGTCGTGGAGGTGGAATATCCAATAGGCCTATATCTATTAACATAAGGTGGAGGGCACGCTGGATCGCCGATTTTTTTTTTCTTTTTTTTTTCCCAAGGTTTTGGAACCATGGAGTGTGTTTGGCCAATCTGGCATACAAACAGGGCCCCTTGAGAGGTAATCATGTCTGAAAAGTCCAATGGAATTGAAGCTTACCTGGTTAGTGTTATGTCACAGGGCCGTGGTGTGCTGATTGCGGAAATGGTTTCTCTGATCTCCGCTCCTCGTGGGGGTGAGTAACTAAATGGGTTGCCTTCGTTTGCCTTTTCCTGCATGAATTGCTCGATGTTGATCTGTACTATTAGTTTAGACCATGAAAAGAGTCATGAGTGGTCGTTGATTGATCCCACGCCTACTCCTGTCTTTAGATCCATATATAATCGTTGATTGATCCCACGCCTACTCCTGTCTTTAGATCCATATATAATTTAACTAACATGGTGATCAACAGGATTATGTTGATTTTTATCCCAAAAAAAACAGGATTATGTTGATGATGACAATGATCCTGGTATATTTGGGTTAAGGAAAAATGAAACAACTGCGATCTTGGAAGAAACCGTTACCCTCAGACCCCAGTATTGTGATGCTATTACTCGGATGCCGCAATATCTGTAAATCCCAAAGCAATGGGCCGCAATATTCTTTCTGCAGTGCTCTGAGAGACACTACACTTGATGAACCATACGATCTTTGCTATCTGTCCACACTCAAAATAGATAAAAAAACAACATAGAAGCAAGGACGAACAATTTTCAATATCCACAAATAAAATGACGAAGATTAAATTTTTGTAATCAAATATGTGCTATAATAGAACTCAATTCTAAAACAAAAGAGGCTTTCGCCTATCAATTAGGGGAATATATACTTCGTATACAACTGCTAAATATCTGTATTATAAGACCCTATAAATGAGGGAGTATTAAGGGAAAAGGTTCATATCTAGGATATGATCGATCTCTCAAGAGAGCAACTGGAATTTTTTTATTTGCTACAAAGAGATTACTTGGATCTAATCAATGAGAGACAATTCATTCGTTATCAGAGTACATAGTAATTTAGCAAGTGGATTGATCAATGACCTAGCTAATATCTTCTCTCTCTGATGATGATGATCTTGCTAACCTCCTAAGTTCCTTGGCAAAGTTGGACAGACAAGGAAGGGGATTTTTTTTTTTTTTTTTTTTTTTTTGGGGGGGGGGGGGGTTGTGGTGTGGTGTGGAAGCTCAGCAGAATTGTGGTGTGGAAGCTCAGCAGAATCCTTTAAGGTTCAGCTGATTAGCCTTGCTTGTGATTAAGAGGGCGTTCTGTAATTAGATTCAGATATAGCAAAACTCAACTACAGAAACTGCTTCTGTTTTATCCAGATGTATCAACTTCTGCTTCTACCAGAAACCAGTAAGCATCTCCATGTAAGCATCTCCAGTACCCTATCACTAAATTTAACTACTTCTAAATGTATGACAAAAGAAAGCCTACAGGCTACTTATATTTATTCATGTCCAGTAAACCTACTCAGTGATCCAACTTTGCCTTCAAATCATCTTGTTTTGATCAACCTTGATCTAGGTTATTGTCTATCTTGAACCATACCTACGGATGTAAGTATAATGATTTATCAATAACCCATAAGTCATGGTCTTCACAGCTTCAGTATCATCACTAGCATTATTCCAGGTGGTGTATCTACCTGTCTAGAAGAGAAAACTCAATATTCAGCAGCAAATAAAATGGTTGGCTGAGCTACAAAAATAACTTAGTAAAATACTAGGTATCTAGAACTCAGATAAGAATAAAGCATCAGAGCCGCATTAGGGCTTGGAAGCAATCTCAAACAGCAGAGATCTGTATCCCTCGCTGGAAAGAGATAAAAGAGAAAACAAGTAATAGTAAACACTTATCCAGCAGTTTAGCGACACCAAAACAAGAAAGAGACTGAGAATCCAGCCAACCAACTAGGAAGCCACCTGGTTTCCCAAGAATGAACTCACCTGTTGTTGTGAGTCCAGAAGGCATTGAATAATCCGAAACATTACTTGTATAAACCGATTGTGTGTGTGTGTGTGTTTGGGGGGGAGGAATGAGATTGAGACACTGGAAGCGAGACACTGGGCTTCCATCCAGTAAACTACCAAAACCCCGATGTTTGCAGAGAATGCACTCACCTGATGCTGTGAGTGAACTTTATCGTAAAAACTGATTCAATCCCTAAGGAGGCTGCTTCTGCCCTTTATTTGAAAATCCTGAAAATTAATGCTAATTGGGAACAAAATAACCCACTTACAAAGAATATGTAAGTGTGTGTGTGTGTGTGTGTGTGTGTGTGTGAGAGAGAGAGAGAGAGAGAGAGAGAGAACAACTTCAAATCAAACCTCCTAGTATGACTACTGCCAAGTAAGAAACAATATCGTTACCTCAAAAAAATGTTGCACAAAGCAAAGTAATTAAGGAACCAAATAGGGCCCATATTTGATGAAAAGTCCAACTATTTAAGTCCACTAACTGACCCAATTTGGCTTTGGTGGCCCAAGACTTCTTTCTCCTCTTGTGCTTCCCAAAAACCCATTTGAGGGGGCCTGCAGCTGCGTCATAGGAGTAAAAACATCACGTGGCACTAACTGTCAACACTTACAAATCTATATACCATGCCAATAACTGCATGAGTAAGAAAATTAAATAGCAGAGCTATTAATATTCCAAGAAGTGAATGTTGAAGAAAGATAATTTCCAAGAATATAACTAGGAAATATCACACCTTCATGGGTATTCAGGATGTCCACAAGCCCAATAGAGCAGTTACCATCTTTTCTGATTGGCTCTAATTTGGATTTATCATCTTCAAATCAAAGCGTGATAGTTTAAACATATAGGTGACAGATCTGTTCTTCCACTAATTCTTGAGACAACATACCAAGTACCTTAGTAGAGGAATAATTTTAGAGCGTGCATACATAAAACATTGAAGGCTGGCCAAGGAGACAAACTATTCAGTACTTCAGAAGCATTTAAACATAGGGGAAAAAAAGAAAAAGAAAAAAAAAAGCATGTTCGATGACAACAGCATAAACACACTAAAGTATCAGTTGTGCACTGAAAACTACAGATCTACAGATGAGCACAGATTTACAAATATATTGCCAAGTTTCAAGATAAATTATAGTACAAATGTAAGTCTAATACCATTAGAAATAAAACTGAATAGTTTCAAGCACTTAATAATAATCTCTCATCTCTACTTGACCTTGTCAATATCCCTTACTATAATTTGACAAAAAATATATAAGAAAACTCACTGTCTGATACACCACATACCATTGATGATCCTTACTACATGAATGAAAGAAAAAATTAGTAGTAGCACTGCCAGAAAATTATCATGACCAAAATAACAAGTCAAGAAAGTGGACTTATATACAGCATCTAGGTAGTCCCTCTCCTTGTTACTACACTTCCAGTTTGAACAGGACTTATAAAACACTGGACCGGTCCAGAAGTTCCCTTCCATTCCATATTTCCTCCAAGTAGAGTGTCAAAGCATCCTGCTACCGTATAGAGTTGAATGTGAAGCACTATCATCCAAAGAACAAATTTCACTTCTCATTCAATAAAAAATTGAATACATATAGAAGTTTATACAATAAAGGCTGTAAGGTAATAAATTATAAAGGAGAGAAACTCATTAACTTTATCAATTGGAATGGTTTAATCCTAATTCCTTCTGATGGTTTCGAGCAAGACATAAAACTTCCCGGCAGCACATATTTTTCCAACATCTGTGACATGAAGTTGTTCAATGAGCAGAAAAGATGGTAGGCAAGCACAGTTTAAGCAGGCACCAAGAACCTGGGACCACCTACCATGTGCAGGCATAAAGAAAGGCATAGAGTAATAATAACAGAAGACTTGGCACCAATATATCTTACGACTTCCATGCCCCTCTCAGCAACCTCCTCATGAACAATATTGTAACTCTTTTTCAAACCAGCCAACAGTTTGTATAACAAAAAGTCCAGGAAAAATCTTACTGTTTCGAATGTCACTCTCCCAGTCAAATCAAGAACGAACCTCCGATTGCCTGGAACTGCTAATGTAGAAGACAAATTTCCAACCCAAACACTGTCCCTAATTCCATCTACTGAGCTTCTCTCTTTCAGTTCCATTGCCAATGCTTCCTTAGAAACCTCATCTCTGGCAGTATTTGTACCTTCCGCTTGACCAACAGCCAAGGAAGAGGGATTTAAACTTGAATTCGAATTTGGATTTGTCAACACTTGGTGAGATGTTTTCACAAGAGTTTCCACAGCGCCATTGCAGAGAGAAATCAATATGTCTCTCACTTTCCTTTCATGCTTTGGATTGGTTAACCCGGAGAAAATTTCATCATAAGTGTTGATATCCATAGTTTTGTCAAGGAAAACTGCAACTGCAGTGCTTACGAATAGCTGGACGCAGTCAGTGATGAGCTCTCTGCACTTGTCACTGCATACCACATTTACCCATCTTGGTATAGATGACGAATCAGGGTCAAGAGAGGAAGCAATTATCTGGTGGTTGTTGCGGTTCGAACCTCCAGAAGATTGGCCATCAGAGTAGAAAGCCAAGACCAAGCTCCTGGCAAAGCTACCAACAACAACAGAAGCAAAACCAGAGCCAGCCGTGGACAAAAGCCTGTTCATAATCCGGTCAGTTAAGTCAGAAGTAGCCAATGCTTCCTCTCCGTTCCTGGTATCAGAGCGATAACCTCGCAAAATACCCACTGTTAAAGCTTGAGTCACCCGAATCAGCGACTCAGAGAACTCTTCCGACGTCGTGATTTTGGATATCTGCTTCAGACTGGTGGGAATTTGATCCGAATTAGACTGAAGGAACTCCTTCACGTCCTTGGAAACGACGGAAATCGTCTCGGCAGAATCAGATACGGCTTCGGCAACGGAAATTAAGGCTCCAAGAAGCTTTATAAATCTCTTCCTCTTCTTCACCACGGAAGGCAAATGATAGACCTTGCAGGCACCATAACCAGTGATGCCGAGCCCTGCGAGTAGCAAAATCAATTTCTTCCTTCTCCGGGAGAAAGCCAATCCCTTCTGCACCAGTTGCAGCTCCATGGAGAAGACGAGCGAATAACCCTAGACCTCAAAAAATTGAACCAGTAGAACAGCTTCTTCCATCACCAGGCTTGAGTATTTTGCTTAAAACACAGTAATTCCTAAACCTATAGAATAGGATTCTGATCATGAAAGGGGATGGAACCAAAGTAGGGCGTTTTAGGGTTTTCGATCGTAGGAAAACGAGGGCTTCGTTTCTTGGAGATTAGCAGATAGCAATTTAAATGAATGCGCGTACACTAGTGCCGGGACAGTTAAAATGTTAGATTAATGACTTGGGAGATATCAAAAATCGAAACAGAAAAAAAAAAAGCTAAGACCTCAAAGAAGACGAAGAAGAACCTGTTACATAGATGATGCTGAAGCCGTTGCAGGTCTCTTTTATAGATGATTGTCTTTACGTTTCTTTTCTGTCTTTTTTCTTGTTGATAGGACTTGGGACAGCGGGCAGAAGATAAGGAGCTAGCCCTTTTATGGATTTTGGCTGGCCTCTTACGGAAAAAGGTCTTGTGGGGTGAGGGGTGAGGGGTGAGGCCAGCTCTATCTCAGGACTCCACCCACACAAAGTGGATTGACATGTATCTACCGATCTATTTTGAATGGATGAGATCTTCATTACAGTAAGACCTCACTATAAAAGATCTCAATCTCTTATTTTAGGTGGTAAGGTAAAGGTGCAACATTTGCACGGAAATGGTTTATCAAAACTAGATCAAACCATTTACATCAAACTAAGATATCATTTAATAATCATTTCAATTCTGGTTTGAAATACGATACCATTTACCTAATCGATTCAGTTCGGTTAGATATGAAACCGTTTAAACCAGTGGATTATACTGGCTAGACACTTATTAAACCAAAAAAAATGTGAACCATTTAATCCCCTAAACTCCAACTCCAATCCCAATTAATATATTATTTCCTCAAGACTCACTCTAATTCCTGAAAGTTTAAACCATAAAATCAAAACGGAAAAACATAATAGACATTAGTGATTAGGTATAGCTATAGTCTCACTCTCTTGAATCTCGACTCTCTTTTACCAAAAAATAAATAAATAAATCTCGACTCTCTCCTTCCGGTTTGAACTTTTTCATTTTTTTATATGAAAAATCGATTAATAACCAATGCGTTAAACTGTTTATAAACCTCTAACAAAACCAATTAATAAAAAATATTTTAAAAATCGATAAATCGAAACAGATTACTAATCGGTTTCAATTTTGAGACCATTCAATTAATCGGTTCGATTTTGGTTTTACCCTCTTATAGACTGCACCGTACTTGACCGAACTTTAAACCGATTATAAACTGTTTAACACCTTTACCATAAGTAATATGGGTGGAAAGGGCCTAGGCTTGGACCGGTGAGCCCGATTTAGCCCGAGCCAATCCAGAGCCTGCCCTGAGCATTGATAGGGTTGGGTTTGGGCTAATATTTTTACATACCGTGTCTAGGGCCTTTAGGCTAGACTGGGTCTAGGTTGAAGCTACGGGACTGTAAGAGGGTGCAAGGGAGCATTGCGGGACATTCTTTTCCCATATCTTTATAAACCTAATTTCCACCCCAATCTTTTATTCCCACTGCTACCCCCTAACAACCGAACTCCCTCCTCCCCCAATCTTGAATTCTCTTGCTGAATTCTCTCTCTCTCCATTTTAACTGGTACGTGCAGCAGTGACTGATGAATCTTGGAGCTTTTGGATATTTTCTTTCGACCTGAAAATGGTCTCCTATCTCTAAAAATCAAAGAGATGTGTTCAAATGTCTACGACAGTAGCCACCAAGATCAGGGTTAGCATTTTACGTTGGATTATTGGTGTTGTTGCTACAGGAATTGGATTGTCTCAACTAGTTGGGATCTGCGCACAAGAAAGGCAGAAAGACAAGATAATGATTGGGTTGGATAACCTTTAGACCATTCCGATGTCTAAGTCATTCCAAAAGGCAAACAATAAGGAATAGACACAAAGTGGGGTTGTTCCTTCGAATTGGTGGGGAAAGACAGTCGACTTAACAAAGTTGTAAAGTAGGGGGTTGAGTCTGTCCTTGGAGTGGCCGGTGTATAATTGGTAAGTGTCTCCAGCTATGGTAGGAGGTCAGTTCGAAAGGCACGACCTTTGCCTCGTGCAAGAGGGGTCAGTTGTATTTCCTTTTGTGTCTATTGATGATAGTCTCTAAATCTTGGACTTCTATATCCATTTTTTTTATCTTGGCCTTCGGATTATTGGCAAGGACAGACTTTCCTTATCAAGGTTAGATTCTTCTTTATTGGAGAACTTCTGTAGATAAGCTTTCCTTAGATATCACCATCCAATGAGGACGATCTTGCTTGCCCTTAACTTAGCAGTTCGGATGAATTGCTAGCTCGGCATAGTTCACGTTATCTCAAGATCTTTCCTTTTATGTCTCTACCCTCGGTGGACTTACATTGACCTGACCCAGTCAGAGAGTTGGGTCTATCCAAGTCTGGCGAGATTAGTCGTCGAACAATCTTTGGATCTATTACTGGCGTACACATGTTCGGTCTTGGTTGGTGTCAACCCTGTAACACGTGGCCCTACTCCAATCGTAGATTCTTTAGACACATGTTACACTGCTATTGGTGGGGGTATAATCCTTACACCAGGTGCATGTCATCATATCTTTAGTTAACCACCACTTACCTCATTGACATTATTTATTTAAGATATCTTTGGTATCCAATTTTTTTTATCTATTTATTAAAAACCAATAATGAAAATCATTTTTTTTTGGTAATTATTATGCATAATGGATTATAGAATGAGAAATAGGTTTTAAATGTTTATGAACAGAATAATGTTTATAACTTTGAATGGATCCATCTCTCTTACCAAAACAAAACAAAAAAAAAAAAAAATTTCTATGGCATACCAAATAGGTGGGCCCAAACCATGGGAGATCGATGCATATTCGAATCTGATATGTTAGTAGGAAAATGAGCGTAAAAGAAGATCCGGTAGCCAATCCTTTGAAGGGGAGAGAGAAGACAGATAAAGGGGATCCAAATTTCATGGTAGAAAGAGCCTGCACTCCCTTTTCCCAGAAAAAAAAATATAAAAAATACTAATTCATCAACATAATAGTCTTTAATAAAGTCAACCGACATGAAACTGATCCAAAGACAAGTGAACAGAAATCTTCAGCCTTAATTTCGATTTTTTAACTATTTTCTTCTGTCTATTCCTCATTAATGGTTACACATGTAAGATATTATGGTTCTTTATATGTATTGTAGAATTAATTATATAATAAATTATGATATATGTAGTTATTTTGTACGATTTATGGTGATATGTATAGTAGAATTAATCATATAATAATACATTATGATATATGTAGTTGTTTTGTATGATATATGATACTTATTTATATTTAGAATAAATTAATATAGTGTAAAATTTATAAATAGGTTAGAAGGTATTTATCATTATTGTGAAAATCTATTATTTTTTTTTATATCTAATGGTATCAAACGGTTATTATTTATGATTTATAATTTATTCTCTTAAATGATTTGTCATAAATAACTCATAAACATAAATATAAACTATACCAAAGAGAGCCCAAATAATTTAACAGTGTTTATCATTTGGGCTCATGTGTCGGAGGGTTGTGGTCTGTTATCGCCCGAGTTTCCTTCGGCTAATCGAGCCTGGGAGATAGGAAGCAGAAGGCAAGTGAGGCGGGTTTGAAAACCTTGAGACCATTCCAATGCCTAAGTTAGAAACGAGCACAAGTAGATATGGAGTTTGGTATCAGAACACGATCTCCGAATAATGGGTTTAGCAGAGTGAATTTGTGCACAAAGAATTGAAACCGTATACCTTTGGAACTGCTGTATTTATAGGCGAGGCATCGAGTGATGTAAGCTCAGATTTACACTTGGGGATTTGATACTATTAGTTATCTTACCGTAATTGTCGTCCTTATCCTAAACCTTTCCTACGACCGAATGAGGTGATGTGAGCTGTCGTGTGGGTTGAGGACACATTCTCATTTGGGTTTAAGTTTGTTGGGCTTGCTCTTCTCTCTACGTCTTTCATCCTTTTTGCGATTGAATCTAGAGTCTAGACCAAATAAAATCTATGGGCTGGAGATACATTCTCATTTGGGTTTAGGTTTGTTGGGCTCGCTCTTCTCTTTACGTCTTTTCATCCATTTGACATTGAATTTAGATTCTAGACCAAATAAATCTAGTATTAAGTTTGACTTCACCATGGTTGAGAGATTCCTTGGGAATGAAGGATCACAATTTCTATACGAGCTTAGAGTTGAGAGGAACTTTGCCCCTAAAAATTCTCTCACTTCTGGTCGGGGTGTCAAACATTCTGTTTGGTTGGGTTCGGTGGGTCCAAATCGATTTAGTCTTTTACCGACACGGTTTGAAACCAAACTATTATAGAATAAACAAGGTTATGTTTCAGTCATGAAAAACTGAGGAACCCAATTCAGATAATAGTGTCTTTGGATCAGTTAATCCATCTATCTACCACAACTAAAGATGCCCTCCTAAAAGCTTTTATCTTGGGTGGATTATGGAAAGAAAGGAAACCAAAGATTCCTTCATTTTCATAGCTCTGCTCCGCTATGGTTATTTCATATCCCCCCTTTTCTAGGTAGGTCAGTAAAGAAGGAAAGGAATAGTTAGAACACGAAAGTCGTAAAGCCTAGCTGTTCTCCCTCGATGGTCTGACCCTCCATTTAGGCTCGTTCGTTCAGCAGAGCGAATAAGGTCTGTTTCATTTGAAATTCCTTGATCGAAAGCGAGGCAGGGAATATGTGAAGAGGAAGATGGTAGCGAATGTCGTGGAAATATGGAAATACAGTTTTAAAACCAAACCAGGCCGTGGGTGAATAGGCCACCAAAAATAGTTCCAGATTTATGTCTTTTTAGGTTGGATTCAAAGAAACAACAATTTTGGACATCAAAATGGTTAGCTCAGTTTTCAAAACTAGGCAACTCTCTTCCACAGTTCCACTTGATATTCCACAACGTAAGTGTTAGAGGAAAATAATAGTAGATACGAAATCTGGCCGTTGGAAGAGAATTTGGGATGCTTCTCGGGAGAGGGACACGTGGCATACATCCAAGGGATGAGGTATGAGAAGAAAGAAATGACGAAAAATATCAAATGGAACTCATGTTCGACCCTCTATGCTGACTCAGATAAGATGTGGGTAGTTGGGCCATTAATGGTTTATCATTAATACTCATAAATGTTGACAACAACCATAAATGCAAGGTATGTTGACTTGACAAGTAAAGTCACCAAGACCGAATCAGCATGAAGCTAGACCATTACTTGATAAACGTGTAAGGACAGAAGGTATGAGATATAATTCAAAAAGGGGGGTTGAAGAAGATCAAGGGGGGTCGTAAGCAGCTGACAGGACGTCCTAGCGTTGTCCTAGGGGGTCGTAGCTGCACAAACCTACTATTCTCTAGATAACTGATGATTAAAATAGTGATAGACATGAAGGAACTTGCTGAGGAAGCCTCCTATTGAACCCATATATGTAACAAGAGGACATCAATGAAAAAGATTGAGATTTTCTCCATCACTAAAAAAAACTTCTCATCTTTGAGCTTTATGTACCTGTTGTTTTCCATTTTTCTTTTGGGTTCCTATCTCAGGGGAAAGGAAGATTGTTATAATACCAGTATCTCAGGGAACCCTTATTTCTGAAGGAACTCCGGTGTTTCACTGAGAGTTTCATATTGTATGTCTTGAAAAATCTAGTCTAACGGATTCCATCGACAATAGTAAATGCATGTGTTTTTGGTTTTCCTGTTTTTCAGTTAACCCCTCAAAGATTGATGATGGGACTGGCTGAATGTCACATACCCGGTGATAGAATACTTGTGACACTAATTTCCTTAATGGCCACAGTATACAAAGGATAGTTTTGGCATTCACGGGAAAGGCTGACAAATAGTTTTTCCCATGACGGGATCACGGAATTGATGTGTCTGGAAGCCCCGGTCAGACTCGGGACTCCGGACTCAGGATAGGGACAAAGGTCATCTCTGGTCGTCCAGTCATCCATGGAACGAGTTTGGCTGCATCGGAGCATATCGCAATCCGTCCGATAGATGGCTGGAGCAATTGGATTCATGGAGATTATCCCGGTCCATCAGGAGGGGAAGAGCTGACGTGGAGCATTGACTGCACTCCCTTTGAAAAAAACCTAGCGTTAGGTAAGGTTCTTGTTATTATATGATAGCATTTCCCCATGAAGCATCGTTATCTTACTTTTTTTTTTTTTTTTTTTTTACTCAGTGGTCCTACGGTCCTGTATGGGGGCGGTGGTCTGGTGTTACCCCCACGGTGTCCCGATACATATTCTCCAATATTTTATACCCCCTTAACTATTATTATATATTATATAATACTGAATTACTGATTCATTAATCATTAGTATCCCCTAGTCCGTCAACGCAAAGAAAGGAAAGATTCTTGCCGTCTGCTTTCGGGGGTTGAAGAAAAGTCTGTGGATTAGAAAAACGGGAGATACACTAAAATGCATGGGTTTACATTCAGGGTTTCATTTTCATGATAAGGTATGGTGGACGAGTGGAGCTTAAACCTGATACTGTGCTGCCAAATTGGTGAGAAGTGGGGCCGTTGAAATCGTCGTAGCATCGCTAACTGTTATTGGTTCAATCCCGTTCACTCTTGATTCTCGTATAAGGAAGTAGTCGACAACTCCATTTTAATTAAACTGCAAGATCCAGTTCAGATGAAGCCTGAATATGCCATGCACGCTTAGGCATTCATTTCACTTTTAACTTGGAAATCTAATCTTAGGCTTCCCTGATCCCTCTCTGCAACTACGAAGTTGTATTTGACTCATGATCGGCAGGGTTGCTGTCGTCGATCGCACCGTTCAATTTTTTAGCCGGCTGCCCTAATTTTTTGGTTTTGACTATCAGATGTTAGACTTTGTTTAAACTGATTTTTTCTTACCTAATTTTTTGTTGAAACTATAACCAAAACCCACCCACCCACTTGTATATTGCGGTTTCGGTGATGAACCAACAGACAGGTGTGGTCTAAATTGAGAAGGCCTTGGATTCTTTCCTGCGAGTCCAGCAGGGTATAGGATTTGGATCCTATCCAACCATTTGGATTTGTGCAGAATCCCCCGATTACAAGAAATCTTTATATATTTATTGTATGCAATAGTCAAAGTCAACAGTCCATGTAGGAACATTATTATGTCATTAATAAGCGTTTTAGGGTGACGCACATCCACATGCACAAGGGAAACTGATGAATTTGGGATGAAGGCTTGAGAGTAATCGACGCAGTATGGATCGGTTGAATCGTTTCCCGAGTATTAATTAAAATTCCAGATGGAATTATTTTATTCGATGTTTAATTAAGGAGCGTAACAGAAGGGGAAGATTGATGGTATCATTTTTCTCCCTATTCCAAAGTACGGGTCCCAAGGTATGAATGGTGCAATAAATTGGGGGCGAGTGGCGAGTCGACTTTCGACTTCTCGATCTCGAACAGCACAGAGCAGAGCGTTATTTCTATTTCTGAGGGAAGAAGGCGAAACGAAGTGAATAAGAAAAAAGAGTTGGGAAAGGTACGGTACTACTTTAGTAATCAATGAGATTATACGAGAAAAGGTGACACAACAGGTAAAAGACAAGGACAGATGACGAAATAGCTTTCCGTTGAGACTTCAAGACGACGAGAGAGACAGGCAGGTCACAGGTGTGACTCCGGGGAGGGGGAGGGGGAGGGGGAGGGTACTCCAATCTATACCGACACCTTCCTTCCTATGGTTTTGCATCCTAATTTTATCTTGCTTGTGGTGTGGAGTTGTTCGTTCTTCGTTCTTCGTTCTTCGTTCTTCGTTCTTCGTTCTTCGTTCTTCGTTCTTGTGCTTGTTTTGATTCAGAGAGATCGAGAATATATATATATGGCGAATCAACTGGGGAACTTGGTAGCATCGATCAAGTCTAAGGTGAGAGCTCTGAAGAAATCGAAGAAACCGTATGTAAAGATGGACAAAAGCTCCAGCGTTAAGGTCGAGATCCGAAGCAAACGGGCCAGAAAGCTCATCGATGAGACTTTGAAAGCCGCCGATCGTCCTGGAAAGAAAAACATTTCTTAAAAATCTTCACTCTTCCCCACCGCCGCCGCCACTCCTCGAACTTCTGGTTGCCAAAGCGTAACAAAAAAAAAAAGGTCTTCTCCTTCTTTCTTATCTTATGCTTCTATCTAATGTATTTATCTGTCCATCTGTTTATGTCTTTCTCATTCCCTCGGTCTTTCTTCTTCGCATCTTTTATTCTCCTGCAACCCGGATCTCTGCCGGAGTTTGTTTTTTTTACCAATTGGATGGAAGGTTTGACTTGGCTAGGGTTTACAACTAAGTAAGTTGGATGAGGAAAAAAAAAAAAACACAACAAACGATAATAATTAGGAATTAAAATCTTGAAGGAGATGTACTGGTACTCTTGTTTATCTTCTAATTTCAGTTAAGATTTCTTATCGAAGATAAGAAGAACCAGTACTGATTTCGAGTGTTTTATGCATCTGGTGGAAACAGGTTAGTTTATTATTATTATTATTATTTATTTTATTTTTTTAATATGTAAAAAATGGGAGAATCCGTTTTTTATTCTCCACATCTTCCGAAGGAAAAGCCCAGAAACGGAACCTTGGAAATTAGAATAAGGTACGATGCACGTTGCTTAGTGTAGTATAGCCTTCTTACTTGCGTATGAAAATTGATAATCCCGATAATGATCGATATTAATTAGTAACGGGTAATTAATAAATATGATATAATATGCCGCACCACAACAGCCAAACCTTTGTCCACGTGGATTGTATTGTTGATTTTTCAAAATAAATTTTTTTTGGGGTAATGGATGGCCAATTTAGACCGTTGACCTTTCAATTAAATCCTTTTCTTTTCTTTTGTTCATTGTTTGTTGCGCATGCCACTTCACCCAATTTATTTTTTAAAATTCTTGAATTGGGTGGGATTATTTAAATAAATAATATTAATACTAATAAAGCAAATAATTCCATATGAAAAATAGAAATTATATGACAGTTTTGACCATTCTATATTTTAAGGGAGGGTCTATATCCATTACCCAAAAAAAAAAAAAAGAAGTCTATATTGGCCATCATCCATCTTCTCACCATGCTCCCTCAAAATGCTTTATTGTGCTATATCCAAAATTCCACTTTGGTATAAAATGTGAAAGGTTAACAGGACATCTTTCCATATATATCTCTTACTAAGTACATGTGTGCCAGTCTTCTAAGTAAGTGGGTGCCATTATTCCTTACATTATGGTAAGCATTAGTGAAAATCTATGAAAATGTGAATACATCCTTCAACAATGAAATTGGCTAACACCCTCGGGAGTCACAAACCTTGCAAATATCTAATTATGTAAAGTATCTATTGTCATAAAAATAAAAAAGATTTAATCTCTTGGCAATTTCATCAAGGCATCTTCATATATGTACATGTTACGTGTTTCCTTCAGTAGGTTTTTTTTTTATAGGTAATTCTTCAATTAGGTTGTTTTTATTTTATTTTTTTTATTTTTAATAGTAAGGATGAATTTGCACTTTCAAAACCATAAGGGCCATAGTTGGTTGGTTCCGGCATATTAGAATGGACATATCCTTGAGGTCACGGGTTCTTCTCCCTCCAGTGTATAGGTACCCAAAAGTGGGATGACTGAAGAAAAAAATGAAACCATAGGGTCTTTAATTAAGTTATCAAAACTAGGTCAATATTTGAAATTTTCTCAATCCAACTCAAGATTTGCCTTTTTCAATGAAAAAGTTTAAAAATATTATTCTTGACCAAGAATGCATTCTAAGAATGCATACCAAAGATCAATGGGAAGCTCCTCGGGATAATTCAAAATAATATGCAACCGACACAAGTAAATGGATTAGCCTTTGTCAACTTTTTTCAAGTCATATTGAAGTAGAGAATTTGATTTCCATCTTTAATTCATAATTTTGTTTTATTGATTTATTTTTGTTCGTAGTTTTCTTCCTTCTTCCCATATAAGTTGGAAAGAACTTGTGTACTTGGAATAAATTGTACATTAAATTTTTGTTCTGGAGGTATATAAATGGAATCAAACGTATGATGAATAAAATTTTCATGTGGTGCCGCGGCCATTGGACACAATCCGGTTTAACAACAATATCTTAAATTGCAAATTTTTAAAATTTTTTCTATACTTGTTTTATAATTACATAAACTCTCCTGTTTAGAATTTTCTTTCAGATTTTCCCAGAAAAGTAAACTTACACATCTATTTCTCCCCTTGATACTTTAAAATTCCCGAATTACCCTTCTAACAAAAAACAGGTTTTTGTTTTTCCAATTGAACTGATTTAATAGACTATAATGGTATAATGGTTCACTTGAACCAAAGCACTCCCAATACAAACCAACATAATAACCTATTCTTCTCCACTCCAAAGTCATCTCCATTCCAAAATAATCTCCAAATGATGGAAAAAAGAGATCTTTATTCCAGCTTTTTAAAATGAATCTCAACTTGATAACAACTTTTCTTCGAGGGATTTTCAACCTCAACCTTACACTGAAGGAAACAGCACAACACAGAGATAAACACGTCCTCCCCTGTTTTGCTGCAACAATCTGGTAAGGCTCTCGTCCATCCCGCCTCCTTCATCTCAAAAACGCTCGACAACCTTTCGATCTATCTCCTTTCAAATTTCCATAGCCATCTCTCCTCCATTTGAGAATACGATAATAAGTCAATTTAAAGGATTTGAAAATACTGTCTGGCAAATGATAGGTGAATTAGATGAAACACTCCATATCCCTCAACAACTAAGAGAAACCCGAATTATTCGTTGTTTTTTGTGCAACTACTAAAGTATTCAATTTCAGGAACAAGTTTGGGATCTTCAAAAAGTAAAAGGATCCAACTTACATATACATAAGCAGGAATTCGTTAGTTTCAAGACTATAATTGTTACGGTTGAAATGTAAGATTTTTTAGATATCCTTTGGATTTTTCTTATGGGATTTTTCATGAATTCTCTGTAAATTGATTTTCGATCGTTTTTCTTGCTCTGAATATTTGGATAAGAGTTTTTCACAGTCTGTCAAAAATCCCTTGACCTTCTCTCTGCGTATGGGAACAGGAGAAGAAAATAACATCGTGGCTGTGGGGACTCTAACCATTGATATTTATAATACCACCCCCAACCCTGGACTAGTCCCACAGTGGACCAGTTTGGTCCATCTCTAATCATGATTAAATCGGTCTACCTATAACTAGACTCCCACTGAACCAATTAATCTTATAATTAATTTAGCGGAAAAATTTCTGCTACCCCCCATAATAGTTTCAAAACATCACCTACCACCCATACGTTTCAAAAAACATCAAATGCACCCAAGTAACTGACGGAACTGACGGAAATGAGTGATAGACCGTTTTACCCTTTATCTTTTTAATTGAAAATTTTTAAAATTAACAAAATCCCTAAAATAACCCTGGTCATTTCGGTTAGATAAACAGCCCAATCTTCTTAGAGTTGGACTCTCCTCTCCTACGAACTGCTCCTGTTCTCCTCTTCGAAGAGAAACCTTCAATCTGAAGCGGGTTTGTGTTGCAATAGCTGCTGAATCTTCTCCGGCTCCGGGTAATAGGTAAGTCCCCTTAATCCCCTCTCTTTCCTTCCCTCTCTCCCTTCCTCATCGTTCTTCCCTCTTTCTTCTCCTTAAGGTGTAAAGATTCAAATTAAATTGTTTTTCTCCTCCTTCATTGGCTTTACGGCTTGGGCCCTTTGGAAATCTCGTAATTCTCTCTATTTTGATAATCAGACCGCTTTACCTTCAGAAGTCATTGAAATGGCTCGCAGAGAATTTCTGGAATACGCCTATGTTCATAATCTATTTGACTCACTTTCTTCTGTCCAGTCGGCGATCTCTCGCAACATATCTGCCCCTTCCTGGCACCCTCCTTCGAAAGAGGTTTTTAAAATTAAGACTGATGCAGCCCTTTCGCTTGATTTGTCCTATAGTAGTGTGGGTGTGATTTGCAGGGATTATAATGGCCATGGTTGTTTTGCGGCGGCTGAAGAGATACAATTTTCTTCTTCTCTTATGGGAGAAGTATTGGCAATCCGTGTGTTGAGTTCTCATTTTCTTTTTTTCTTTTTTTCTTTTTTTTTTGCTAAGAGGATAAAAATGTCTTTTGACTTATCTAGTAGGTTGAGTTCTCATTTTCTTTTTTTTTTCTTTTTTTTTTGCTAAGAGGGTAAAAATGTCTTTTGACTTATCTAGTAGGGTATTATAGTCCATTTCGAATTCTTTTTTGATGACATCAGCAACTAACGGGATTGATTTAACGGAATAGACCTATTTGATTAACGGTGGAAAATGTTTGGGTGGTAGTTGATGTTTTTTGAAACGTATGGGTGGTAGGTGATGTTTTGAAACTATAATGGGGGGTAGCAGAAATTTATTCTTAATTTAGCCCATAAAATATCTTACATGGAAATCTTCTCGTCGATCAGTGATCAGGATAATTTGTAATCACAGAGATGAGACAAAGGAATTGGACGATTAAGCTTCGGGTACACTCCGATGCCTAAGTCAGATTTTCAATGTAAACAGTCAAAATATAGTCGGAAACTATCTACCGTTTAGAGAGAGAGGGGAACATAGAGAGAGTCTAAACGTAGGAAAAAAAATAGTGGATAGATGAATGAATAGTGAGTGAGTAGGTCTATCTTAGGGTCGTCCTATACATATGGGGATAGGCATGAAGTACGGAGGCACCGTGACTCTGAGAGGTTGTACACTAATAGGACTACCAAGTGTCGTACTGTAGGATGCCCAAGCCATAAACTTCAAGTAGGAATAGGAAAATGTAGCTAAGGAAGCTAGGTCAGTCAATAACAAAAGTGACAGGTGTCACTATTTGGCTAGTCACTAAGCCGCGGTAGATGGCGATGTCTTCTAATAGGAGAAGGACTCATGTTACATGGTCGAGTTGCCCTGCAACTTTACCTTCCAAGTGAGCAACGTGCTCCAATGGGAAAGAAACTCCTATTACGTAATTGAATCGCCTTAGGATTCTGGCATCTGACCAGGCAATGTAACCAAGCAGGACTATGCCTCCGAACATCCTAAGCCGAGTATGACTCTACTACGTCTAGTCGGCTTACGCCATTACTAGGCTCCATGTGTATTTTTAATGAATGATGTTTTTCCCTCCTAACTATAGTATTTGTACAATGAAATTGAGCTGACGACTTATAATACCAAGCTCAAACAATGAATATGTACATGGAGAGAACTAAACCGAACTGTTGAGAAATACGATTTTTTTGTGTCAAATTAAACTAGAGAGTTCTAGTATAGCAAGGGGAGAGACGATCTTTCTCGAAAGAAGACTTGAGCACATGCTCAATATATGTCGACTGGTTTCATTCATCTCTTACCTTGGATTGGGTTCCTCAAGACTGCTACCATATAAAATCATTTCGTTGACATGTAAAGGCATGGAAATGATGCTCGGCAAAGACTATTGTCGTGTGGTAAATACTCTGAACCTACGTTTTACCAGCTCAGAAGCCGAAGAGATGAGAGAAAATCGATTCAATTGAACCACTTAAAAATGTTGAGCCAGTCCAAAAGAGATAGACCGGTTCCTCAATTAATAGGAGGGTAATTTAGGTTTTTTAAAATAGGAAGGGAGAAGGGAGATAGTAATATGTAAGTTTATCTTTTTAGTAAGAGTGTCAAAAATAAAACTGAACCATGTACCAAAATCAAATCGAACCGTTTAAATTGAAACCATCAAATCGATTATTAAATGGTTTGATTTTGGTTTTAGAAATGAAACCGTTTAGTTAAACGGTTCGATTTTGGTTTTAGAAATGAAACCGTTTAAATCAACTATTTGGAACCGTTAAAATCGACTAAACCTTATTTTAATCAGTAAGTGTTAAATAGTAAATCCACTTTTCATATATGATTAAAATTATTTTAATGATTTCTTTGGTTTTCCTAAACTTTGTTCTTATCTATCTTCCTCATTTTATTGGCAACGAAATTGTTTAAAAACCGAAAAATAGAAACCCATTAATTATCCATTTTAATAAGTATTTTAAAACTGTTTAATAAATAGTTTGATTTTGGATTTACTTATTACACACAGTATCAAAATTGAATCGCACCATTAAAACGAAACTGCCCCGTTTAACACCCTTGCACCTTTTTTAAAAAATCTGGAACAAAAGATTTCCATTAATTATAGGATAAGTTCGTGGAAGTTTTAGAAATTTACGGGTTTACCCTATGCAAGGGATTGAGATCCGGGGATTCTGTTATTCACTCATTTGACCCACCAATCTTTTTCGTTCTCTCTGTTTAACATCCAAAAGGCTATGTCACGCCCCTGCGCTTCTCTTCACCCCTTGTCTCTCGCTCTCCCTCTCCCTGTACGTTCATCTCCTTCATTTTCTAGATAGCTAAATGGAAAGTCCTAAGCTTTACGACAAGGTGATTTCTTCTTTGAGCTTCATTGCATTGTGCGGCGATTTGGATTTCCTTT
Organism: Protea cynaroides; assembly: GCA_028583415.1. Taxonomy (NCBI): domain Eukaryota; kingdom Viridiplantae; phylum Streptophyta; class Magnoliopsida; order Proteales; family Proteaceae; genus Protea; species Protea cynaroides. Next base: position 35,113,588 of record CM053272.1, on the reverse strand, counting down.
CTCAACTTTGGCGCGGCGAAATGTAAATTTCATGTGAGAAATACTAATTGGCTAGCACTTTGGAAAGGTTAATTTCGCCTCCTTTCGTTAAGTTTTTTTTTTTTTTTTTTTTTTTTTTTAATTTAATAATAAAAAGGGATTGGACACGAATCAATGGAAATTCGATGAAAAACTGAACATTGTCTTTGAAGACGTAGCAAATTGTGAAACTGGCTTCACTTTCTTGAGTTATAAGATGGTCATCTAAACAGTATGGATCGGGAAAATTTTCTGTAAGTTTTGATATCATGTTCTTGTGGATTGGTTTCCTTCAATACGAGGTTTGCTTGAAATTCGAAAAACAGGATTTGCTTCCTATTTCTGAACGATCCCTCCCTTTCGCAACTCTGATACCTATTATCTTTCTTCATTTTTTTTTTAATTTTTAAATTTTATTTTATATTCTTAAAAGGTTCTTACGTCAGCTGGAGATATCTTTCTTCGTTTAGTTTTCACTAAGATTTATTTTTGTTTAATTTATTTTTTATTTGTTCCTAACTAATGTGTGCCTGGTTATCCATCCATCATCTTCCTCCTATTCATAGGATAGCAAAAAATCGTCCAATGTTCTTTCGTTCAGCCGTGATGCAGTGGCTGGAATTCATCAAATGCATATAGGGATTCATTGATATATATTAATATACACATCTCCAGCCATTGGATCAAGACTGAATGCCGTCAAAGATATAGAGGAGGTGCACTCCATCCCTTCCCATTTGACACACCCCAAACAAATCCAAATCCTGCTCACCCCTACCCCGCCAATCATCAATATCAATGGGGAACACACAGTTTCCACCGCTTCATAATCCTCCTTTTCGTTTCTATTTAGTGTTTTGACGCCATCTGTAACAACCGGCGGTTTTGGATATCGAATAAAGCAGATTGCATAGATCTCTCTCTACCTATTTTGGAGAATCCGAAACCAGTAGGAACCCAAAAACCAGGACCGATATTTTGGGATCAGAATTGGATTTTGATTTATTTAGTTTTGGAATATCTCGGAAGGCCTAACTAGTAAGTGGGATTGGATCAGGAGTACTGAGGACTGGGACAGGAATAGGATTTATTAATCCTTATATATGTGTGTGTATATCAAATATCTTGGAATTCAAATATCATGCTGTGGTTCGTTTTACAACTCCTAATTTATTCGCAAATTGGATGAAATAGTTGGTGATGTAGGCAGTGGCGTTGCAGACGACTCAAGAGCGGAGATTCGTTCCCAAACCCAAGATGGGCGTAAGAATGCATTGAGACTCTGATTGAGATTGATTGATCTTACGATGGAGAGCGTTTATGAACCCTACTTTGATCCCGACTTCGATTCTCTAATCGAAAGAATGTATCCGCCGAGGTAATCTCCTTCCTTTCCTCCTTGTTGCACTATCACTTGCTCCTCTGGATCTATCACCATGGAAACTTGATTTTACCTTTCTTTTTTTTTTTTTTTTTGGTGGCAAAAGCTGTGTTTTAGTAGTCTCTCTCCAAATTTTTTGTCATTATATAAAATCTTCTGTTTCCCTGCAAATTGTCCATGCAGGGTTTGCATCGATAACGACACACGTCAAGACTGCACCCTTGTAAAGGTGAGTGCTTTTGTACACTTGCGTATAAGGAATCCATTTGCCTTTTATGCTGTATATCATGCTCTCGTCTAAATCAAGGATAAGGGAATAGGCGAATAGCATGGGTGGGTTGGGTTTTCGGCTTTGGAGCCCGGCCTACCCAATCAAAATGAGTACAGTAATATTGTTTTAATGGAGAAACCTTTTGAATAAGAATAAATCAACCTGTGTGTATGGCATTTTTTTTAATGGTTAAACTGTGTCTGGCAGGTTGATAGTGCAAACAAGAACGGGATCTTACTGGAGATGGTACAAGTGCTGACGGAACTCGACCTCTTGATCTCCAAGTCTTATATCTCTTCTGACGGCGGCTGGTTCATGGATGGCAAGTGTTCTCTCTCCAATTATCTTTGTGTTTGTGTTTGAAATTAACCCGTGAATGACCATGAGTCATTTTTACCAAAAAAAGAAGAAAAAGACTATGACTCATGAATGTTCTTTCTTGTGTTGATAAAACTCTGGTAAGCAGTGTTTCATGTGACAGATCAGCTGGGCCACAAACTAACAGACCAGAGCCTCATTCGCTACATTCAACAGGTCTCTCTCTTGCGTCTCCTCCGCAAGCTTTTCTTGCAGTTTCTTTTACAACCATTTTGTTGTAATTATGTTTTATTTGCCATTTTACGTGTAGAATAATTAGTTGGTTTCTTTAATTAATTAATTAATATTAATCTTAATATAAATATAGGCGTTGGGTGCGGAAAGAAGAGGAGGGAAAGCAAGCCAGGTGGAAACATGCCTAGGAAGGATTGTGAGGGCGAAGCCCGTATCATCCACGGAGTACACCGCCATAGAGATAACAACCATGGATAGACCAGGACTCTTATCTGAGATCTCTGCGGTTCTTGCCAATCTCGGCTGCCACGTGGTCTCTGCGGTGGCCTGGACCCACAATTGCAGCGCCGCTTGCATCCTCTACGTAGGTGATGAGGTGAATGGTGGCGGGCCCATCGCCGATCCAGAACGTGTCTCCCAAGTGGAGAAGCAGCTGGATAATGTTGTTGGAGCCTCCGCCTGCCAACTCCAGCAGTTGGGGGAGACAAGGCCGGTGAGGTTGGCTTCTCCCGTGGGGGGCCGAACTCAGATGGAAAGGCGGTTGCACCAGCTCATGTCTGCCCTGGACGGTGGGGACTACGACTCCTGGTGTGACGGAATGACTTCGTCCTCCAAAGATGAATGCCGTGGCACCGTTAGAGGTAGGACGACGGAAGTGTCGGTAGACATAGAGAGTTGTAATGAGAAAGGTTATTTGGTGCTGAGCGTGAGGAGTAGGGACCGTCCTAACTTGCTCTTTGACACCGTCTGTTCCTTGACTGACATGAAGTATGTCGTCTTCCATGCCAACGTCAGCTCCAAAGCCTCCCTCGCTGTTCAGGTACTTCTTTGCTTTCTTTCTCAGTTTTGTTTCTTTATTTTTAAAATTTAAGCATTTTTTTTGGGGTTGGTAGTGGCCTCAAGCATTTAAACATTTAAGCATTCATATCCTAATCTTCTGGATTCTCAATGCGGTTCTATATTTCAAATGACCAATCGTCTTTTCGATCTTCATCTAGTAAAAGAAAGACATGTACTTTGTTATGCCTAAAAACCACTTCTTCCTCCTGTTAATATGTTCAGGAGTACTATATACGTCACCTGGATGGCTGCACTATGGATACGGAGACCGAGAAACGTAGAGTCACCCAGTGTTTGGTCGCTGCCATTGAACGGAGAGCTTTTCATGTATGTCCAGTAAGCACAAAGAGAGAGAGAGAGAGAGAGAGAGAGAGAGAGAGCTACTTCTATTCCCATTCCGGTTATGGGTTTGATTTTGTTCTCTCTTTTTTCTTTGTTTCTTGTAAGAGTTTTGGTTTTAATTTGTGTATCTTACGTTGGTTTCAGGGGTTGAGGCTGGCCATCTGCACTCGAAATAGAGGGGGTCTGCTTTCAGAAATCACGAGGGTATTCAGGGAACATGGACTGTCAGTGACGAGGGCAGAGATTGGTACACGTGGAGAGAGGGTAATCGGATATTTCCACGTGACAGATGTATACGGAAATGATGTGGACTCGAAAACCGTTGAATTGGTGAGAAGAGAGATCGGGGGAGCCATCGTTGAGGTGCAAAATTCCCCTGGCTCTGGCCGGTTCAATCGTGCCTCTTCTTTTAACACCACCACCACCACCACGACCAACACTACAAGCAGCAGTAACTCCCAGGAGCGGCCCAGATTCTCATTAGGCAACCTCTTTTGGGGCTTAGCTCGAACGCCTTTCCAACAACCTCGGTTACATTAACTCTGAATTGTGAAATTTAACGGCCTTAGTTTTGTGTAATTGATGGTAGTAGTAAATACTAGTGAGCTGCGTATCAGGTTACCTCTAGAATCTAACTATGTAGTTTACGCTCAGTTTTACTCTCTTTTTCCTTTTGCCTTCTTCATAACTATACTAACGGAAAGGGCAGCAGACAAGATCTTATCTATTCAAGTGCATCGATCCAACGAAGATTAGTGTTTTGTTTGGAGATATAGGTCGAGGGATATAACCAAAACCCATTTTTACTTATCCTACGATGGTGTCCCAAATGACACAGGTGGGACAACCACCAAGCTTTACGAGCATCGTTTAAAGTCCTGTTTTATTACAGGGGAAATCAAACCAAAAGAAAGTAAAAATTTGTAAACCTAAAAATGAAAATTTTATAATCATTATCTAAGATGAATGTATAAATTACTTAAATTTTTTTTCATTATTAATTATGATAATTTTTAAATATAATTTTTATTAACTTTTTAAAATAAAAGGAATTTGGATGTAGATTCAAATGAAAGTTAATAAACCATTAAGGGAAAAAAATATTAGAAATTAATTACATATTCATGTGATATAAGGATTACAGAATTTCGCTCTTTAGGTTTGAAATTTTTACCTCCTCTTTGATTTCCCTTGTAATCAAACAAGGCTTAAAAGATTTCTTATATTCCATACCATGGAAGGGGGATGAGCACATTGACCAATACGGGTGTGAAGCTCCAATTGGTTGGGATGTGGAAGAGTAACTTCCCTGTCGCAGAGCCCATCAGTTAACAGTAGCTGGTTCTTCTTTGGATTCCCTTTGTCCTTGCTTATCTTCTTTGCCTTGTGGCTCAAACTCTGCTTTGTCTGCTGTTCTCCTTGGCCGGGAATGCCCTTTCTTCTTAACTGGACAAAACTCATCTGAGAACGGAGCTTGAATTGCAAGGTAGGTAAGCTAAATTGGATTGAATTTCATCATTTTGCTGAAAGTGTTCAGAGACCCAACTCAGCTTCTTGACTCATCCGAAACCAGTTTTTAATTATTTTGATTTTGATTAGGACCATTCTGATTGAACTTATGAAATAGGTTTCTTTTTTTTTTATGAAATTTTCAGTAGTCAATTTGCTGATTTGGGCTACATGATTGTAACATTTGAAGGGGGCGTAGTGGGGTCAGCGACTCAGCTTGCGAAGAGGCGTGGGAAGGGGATGTCCAAGGGGAGGGTGATGCACGCCCAGATCTAAGACGTTTCCTAAACTCTTTGAGAGGGTGTTGAAGGAAAATACCATTTTTGGTATTTTTGTAATGGGAAAGTTTTTCTAGGGACCCTGCTAAGGGACTCCATGGCCATGACTTTATCCCCCGAACCCCCAACTAACGTTATGAAGTTATGGAAATACCCTTATCCTATTTTAGAATCATTATGACTTTTTTTTTTTTTTTTTTTGGTCCTCTCCTTGCTGTCTCCCTACATCGTCAATCCGGTGTTACCTTTGCTCTGTCCACCCTCTATCCATGCTGCCGTGGAACTATCATGGGTGATGTGAAGATCATTGTGTAACAATCGAATCCTAAACATGATGCAGAAAAACAAAACGGAATAAAAAAAAACAATGCAAAGATTTATGTGATTATAAAGGGATTTTTTTGTTTAATCCCTAGTGAGATAAGATATGCTTCACCATCAAGAGAGAATAAGATAGCAACCCTCGTCTTCACATCTCCCATTTTGTTATAAGACAGTCATTACTATATATTTTTTGCGAACCTTGCACAGCTATACTTGTCAGTTGGTATTCTTCTCAAGTGGTTTAATTTCAAGGATCCCGGTTCCTTGTCACCGGTTCCTTTAAGAGGAGCACTGGGATTCATAAATAAAGATATTACAGGAACTTGGTAAATTAGGAGTATTATGCGAACATCGAAAAAACGGGGGAGTATTTGCACTGCGGTGTCAATGGGCTTTTCGACACCGATCAGTGTCATAGAGAAAACCCCTAATTTCAAAACCCAAATGATTATGGTAAACTGCATCCATGTATATTTTGACCAGGGTACCACATATACGCTATAAGGCTATAACCCTGTCATCCATTCCCTATTGTTGAGCCAAATTTTTTTCACCCTATCCCTATATTTCACCTATACTAAAATCTTGATGATCTGTTTAACCAAAAAAAGAAAAAAAAAATCTCTACGATAACGTGGTACGTACGAGTTGGCCGCCTGAGAACCATGAAATGAAAATACGATGCATGGAATAAATTTCATGAAGATTTTTTGGTAGGAGTTCGATGGAAACACGGAAGCTGTTTTCAATTCAAAAGCTTCAAATTTTCTTTTGTATACTTATTTCACTTTCCCGTGGTTTCTCTATACTTGCAACCAGACAGTACATAATTGTTTGCTTAAGATGACTGATGTTGGATAGCAGCGATGAACAAGTATAAAAGGAGAATGAAATAGGGAGAGACTAGTAAAGAATAGTGCTGCTCTGTTCCAAAGACGCCAGAGCACCTGGGCTCAGAACAGCAAAAGAAGAAGGCCATGATGCATACGTGGGGGACATCACCGAAGAACCGAATAGTCCCCAAGAATCGTCACTCATATATAAATTTCCTGGTACTGGCATCTGCGAAGCTGAGAATGATGAAGATCCTTCCCGTTCTGTAGTCATAAAACACTGCTGCTGCGTTCTGGATTTGCAAGTATTATCAGAATGGAACAGATCGAGCGGCGGTGGGGCCTTGCTGTGGAGACGTTGAGACTGGATCTCGGGTGCACCGGTGAGCTGCTGGACTAACTTCCTAAAATTGGTGGAGTCCACCCTGTAGACCTTAGGCGGTGGTGGCAGTTGCTGCATCGCCATCGGCATCGGTTTCTTCCATGGTTTCGCCAACCGCTTGCGGACGGAACGGAGAGTAGATAGTGAGGGTGGTGGTGGTGGGGTTAGGGGCTGTCGCACTCTTACCCCTCTTGATTCATCTTGGTCTACAACCATCACCATGTTATCTTCATTCATTCCTCTGTTTACTGGGTGTTATACTTCTTGTTGGCCTGTCTGTCTCCAGAAAACAAGAAGAATAAGAAACTTTTAAAGGAAAATTAGGCAGCCCGCGGTGAAAGTGTTTGAGGGAAGAGAAGAGGGTCCCCAAAATTAAGAATACAAGCAGATCGACAGGTGGACGGAGAGACCAAGATACCAATCACGACATGAGGACGCGTGGAGCTAACGACCTAACTAGGCATTAGATTATACGAAACTGTTGGAAGGTAGAATAATCAATCAATCAATCAATTTAATATCGAAGGAAAGTAATAATTCAATGGTTTCCATCGTCAGCCGGCGGCTATGATTGCGATGTGATCGTCGTCGTCAAAGGTTGGAACTTTGAAGTTCGACACTTATGGCCTTTTTTTTTTTTTTTTTTTTTTTAATTTATGGCTCTATGCTATCCCTAGCAGGATGTACATTACACCAATTAATAAATTGTCAGAAAAATAATTTTCATTTATCGGTCCATTTGATAAAACTTCGGCTTTTGGATTTTGGATTCTAGTTCAAATTTGAATTTTACTCCAAGTTACTAAAGATTATTTTAGAGTAAAAACTTGTTTGATAACGTAATTCTAAAATAGATTCTAAAACATTTTTTGATTAAAAACATATTTGATAACACACTCTCCCCCCAATCGAAGTCTAGAAAAACAATCACAGTAATGGTGGTAGGTGGTAGGTGGTAGGTGGTAGGTGGTGGTGGCGATGATGGTGGTGGTGGTGGTGGTGGTGAGTAATGGCAATGGTGGTGGGTGGTGGGTGGTGGTGGTGGCGGTGGTGTTGGTGGTGGTGGTAGAGGTGGCGGCGACGGTGATGATGGTGGTGGTGGGTGGTGGAGGTGGCGGCAGTGGTGGTTATGATGATGGAAGTGGTGATAGTGGTGGCGGTGGTGGTGGTGGTGCCAGAGGTGGTGGTGGTGGCAGTAGTGGTGCTGGGGGCGGTGGTGGTGGTGGTGGCAATGGTGGGTGGTGGTGGTGGGTGGTCAGTGATAGTGGGTGGTGGCGACTGTGGTGGTGGTGGTGGTGGTGGTCAAGTGAGAGTCATGTGAGAGTCGAGTCTTTTCTTTCTCCCAAAAAGTTGATTCAACAGCTTGGAGCAAGTATTTATGACTCTAAAATTTTGGATTCTCAAGCCATTCAGAATCCGGTTCACTTTGTGAGAGTTAGAATCCAATCAAACTTATCAAACACACTTCTACTCCAAAATGGCTCACTGGGAACCAATTTCCATAGAATCCAGAAGCAGAAGTTTTATCAAACAGGCCCTAAGAGCACTGTTTGTTAAAACTTCAACTCTGGGATTCTTACTTCTGGTTCAAATTTCTACTCCAACTTCAAAAGGATTCAAGAGTATGAAGGAGTAGAAACATGTTTGTTAACCTAATTTAGTCATGGACTCCAGAATAGTGGTGGGGGATGGTGGATGGTGGCACTAGTGGTGAGTGGTGATGGTTGGTGACGGTGGTGGTGGGTGGGAGGTGGTGGTAAAGGGTGGCGGTGGGTGGCTGGTGGTGGTGGAGGGTGGTGGCAGGGTGGTGGTGGGTGGTAGTGGATGGTGGTGGTGGTGGTGGTGGTGGTGGTGGTGGGTGGTGGTGGCAGTGACGGTGGTTGGTGGCTGGTGGTGGTGGCGATGGTAGGTGGCGGTGGGTGGTAGTGGATGGTGGTGGTGGTGGTGGTGGTGGTGGCTGGTGGTTGGTGGTGGTGGCGATAGTAGGTGGCGGTGGGTGGTGATTGAGGATGGTGGTGGTGGCGGTGGCGGTGGGTGGTAGTGGATGGTGGTGGTGATGAGGGGTGGTGGTGGTGGTAGGTGGTGGTGGCAGTGGTTGGTGGGTGGTGGTGGTGGCGATGGTAGGTGGCGGTGGGTGGTGGTGGCGGTGGTTGGTGGTGGTGGTGATGGTAGGTGGTGGTGGGTGGTGATTGAGGATGGTGGTGGCGGTGGTGGGGGTGGTGGCGTGGTGGTGGTGGTGGGGGTGGGTGGTGGTGGTGGCGGCAGTGGGTGGTGGAGGGTGGTGGAGGTGGTGGGTGGTGGCTGGTGGGTTGTGGTGGTGGTGGTGGTAGTTGGTGGTAGTAGTGGTGTGGGGTGATTTTTATTCCAAAATTGTATTTTGAAGTCGAAAAACATCTATTTGATGCTCCAAAAAATTAGATTCTAGAGCTCATTTGGAGCCAGTTCACTCATGGATTCTCCAGAAGTCCGAACCGGGTTACCAAATAGGCTTCTCCATTTATGCTCCAGAAGTCAGAATCCAACTTCTGGAGTGTTACCAAACACCCCCTAAGAGCTATATAATTGGTCCCATCTCAACAATCAAATTAAAAATTTTAAATAGAAAAAAATTGAAAAGGAGCACGTGTTGAAACGGGTGATTAAATTAATCTCAATATCCAATAGTGCAGGAGACAGAAGGAGAGAGAAATAGTGGAGATGGAAGAAGAAAGAGAAGCACCGACGGAGAGAAGCAATGACTTATTCTGTGAACTTTAAATAGTTTTGGGTACTAGGAATAGTTTCAAATTGCTAATAGGATTAGAATCTTGGGTTTTTCATATATTGAAGAGTTCTTTCACTTTCACTTACTAATTAGAATTTTTTCAGTTGAAAACTTATCAGAGTTTTAGGTTCCCTCAAATAATAACCTTAAAAAAAAAAAAGGCAGGTTCCCTCTCATAATAACCTTAAAAAGAAAACAAGTCACCAATAGAGGGACTTTGGTCACCTAAAGATGGACGGTCACCCAAAAAGAGGGACTAGATGTCACCCAAAAAAGAGGACCAATCACCCGAAAAATGCCATGTATTGCCACATATACACAACCCAATAGTGGGGTTACATGTGAGGGTAATTATTGGGAATGGTTCCACATTACTAATGAGAATGAAATCTTGAGTTCTTATATATGGAAGAGTCCCTCTACTTACTAGTTCGAACTTTTGGGTCGGAACTTGAAATTGTAATGTAGGCCGACTTTGGCTTTTAAAAATAATAGAACGGGGGAGTGTAAGACATTACAAAATCAAGGGAACCAAATGGGACGTGAAGTATAGAGATGAATTTTGAAATTTTTTTTAAGTTGTAAAAACAAAAAAGAAATAATTGATGGAAGTGAAAGTGGGGTGGCTTACTTCTCTTCTAAGATGTAAATCAACTCCAAAAGTGGCCTACAATTCTTCTAAGATGTAGATGAAGAATAAAATTTCAACTCTTCTAAGATAGAATGAAACTTTTTCAAGGTTTTAAGGGATATGAAAGCTCTAACTTTTCAAGGTTGAAGTGAAACTCTTCTAAGTTTCAAGATGAACTCTTTAAGGTTCAAAGAGGAAGATAAACTTCAATCCAAATTTCATTCACTAAATCATCTTCTTCTATTACATGAGAATAAACCACTATTTATAGGCTTAAGAAACCTCAAATAACTCAAAATAATCTCAACCATCCCCAATAATCTCCCCTATAATCTTTAGGCTGAGATTGTACATAGAGAAAATAAAATAGAAACATAAATGATTTAAAATTTTTAATACATAGAAACTCGTCACAATGTGTTGATTCTTGTTCTAAGGCATTGAAACTTGTCCCAATGTGCATTGATGCAAGCTCCAAAGTTTTGATGTAAGTTTCAATATCTGATGCAAAGTCCTATGTCTTGATGCAAACTCCAATGTAGGGAAGATATTAAAACCTTTGACTAGAAAATGTCACCTTACTTTCCACAAGGGATTTGAAAGATTACCAAAAAAAGAATAGTTTCAAGGTGGCTAGGGCTAGATTTTTTTTATTCTTTTTTAGCTTAGTCCATACCATTGTCCTGGGCCAAATGGTCTTGGATCAAATGGGCTTTATGGGCTTGGGTCTTGATGTAATGGCATAATTGTTGAATATAGATGCAATTGGACTGCATTATTCTCTCATTCTTCAAAAGAATTCGTCCTCGAATTCTTATTCCATCCACCAAAAGTACTTCAACTCCGTCAGGGTCAAATGGAAGATTAGTAAATTCATCAAGCATTAGACAACCAAATGTATTATACGTATGATGTGTGTAGGAGTCGCTCAATGTATTGACAAATTGGATAAGTGATAATGGTGGGATGATACAATCATTAAACTTTTGTGATTTTGATATGTGGTAAAATGAATTTGTATCCCTATTGAGTGTCATGATCAGAAATCTTCTCCTCCAAAGCTGTGATACCAAATGATGTAAGCCGACTTTGAGCTTATAAAAATAATGGATTAGGAAAGTGGATTTATACAAAATTAAAGGAACCAAAAGGGAGATGAGGTGCAGAAATGAAATTTTGAAAGTAATTTTCTGATTGTAGAAAAGAAAATAATTGGTGGAAATGAAGGTAGAGCGACTTACTTCTCTTCTAGGATGTAAATTAACTCAAATGGTGGCCTACAACTCTTCTAGGATGTAGGTGAATAATAAAGTTTCAACTCTTCTAGGATGGAATAAAACTTCTTTAAGGTTTCAAGGGCTTAAACTCAACTCTTCTAGGATGGGTCTGTAGCTCAATAGATTTGCAACTCTTGTAGGATGCAAATAGGGATAGGAAAACTCCAACTCTTCAAGGTTGAAGTAAAACTCTTTTAGGTTTCAAGATGAACTCTGCAAGGTTCAAATGAGAGGATAAACTTCAATCCAAATTTCATTCACCAAATCCGTTTATTCTATTACATGAGAATAAACCACTATTTATAGGCTTAACAAACCTTACATAACTCAAAATAATCTCAACCATCCCCTATAATCGGCTGAGATTGTATATAGAGAAAATAAAATAGAAACATAAATGATTTAAAATTTTTAATACATAAAAACTTATCCCAATGTGTTGATTCTTGTTCTATGGCATTGAAACTTGTCCCAATTTACATTGATGCAAGCTCCAAAGTTTTGATATAAGTTTCAATATCTTAATGCAAATTCCCATGTCTTGATGCAAGCTCTAATGCAGAGAAGATACTAAGACCTTTGAATAGAAGATGTCACCTCACTCTCCCTTAGGGACTTGAAAGATTACCAAAAAATGACTAGTTTCAAGGAGGCTATGGTCAGATTCTTTGGTTCTTTTGTAGCTTATATCTTACTATGGTCCCGGACCAAATGGTCTTGGATCAAATGGGCTTTGTGGGCTTGGGTCTTGATGTAATGACATAATTATTGAACATAGATGTAATTAGGCTGCATTACATTGGGTATAATTTTCATCAGAAAAGTAGCCACACTTTTCCCTCCCACAAAACCCTTGCAAGCATATACGAACTTACGGTGCCATATGACATGTTCATTCATATAATTGATCAATAAGATCAAAATAAGATCGGCCCAGAGCACTCCAAACTAACTAGACAATTCCCTTAAAAAACTTAGTTGTGAGGAGCCTGAATAGCCCCAATTAGTTCCCAAAACTCGACCAATCTTAGCGAGTATCAGAATTCATCTTGCGATCAGTTGTTGGACATACGACCCCCCACAAAACGTACTAAATATAAAGCTACCCAATCCCTTTTCTCTAGGAGTGTTAACGAGTTAATCCAAGCCAATTTTAGTCCGAACCAAATCGATGTTGGGCTTTATAGGGCCTAACCAAAACATGTCCATTAAGAGGTTTGGGCTGGGTGGGATGAACTATGCACATTAACTAACTGGCGGTCCAATTTCTGGTTGTTATCAGGGCAATTAAGGTTGATTTTGGTTAAAAACCTGGTAGAAAATCCGTTTAGGCCATCCAAAAGACTGAAGTAGTAAAGCTAGGGTTTAATAGTCATACCCCAATTCTGGATGAACCAGAAGTGTGAATGAACCATCATATGAACCAATGATCCACACCAGGATCACATAGGACCGTGCCAACCATCCAAACCAAACACATTCCACGTTACAATCAGAGATAATAAAATAAATAGCAGTAATAATGAGCTGAGTGTCTATCATGATAATTAAGTATTAGACTGATTATCTCAGAGTAATCAAAATATAAATAAATATCTATTACAAGTTTCACATCTCAAAATAGAAAATTAAATCTAAGAATAAACATAGTGGAAGCAGTCGCATGAAGAATCATGCTCGTCTTCCACAACTTGCACATCCACTGCTGCCACGTATCTATATGACTGCACGTTCATATACTCTTCCACAGTAGTACCTGCATCATCAACTAAAAAAATATACGATATCGAGGGGTGTGCACACAACATAGCTCAGTGAATAAACAAAGCAATACAAAAAACATATGCATGCAGTCAAATTCATATATTTGGGTCTGGTATAAGTTTACAATGTGCTATGGTAAAGATAGGCAGTTACTACACCTCTATGCATGTAAGTGTAAGCACGCCTAACGGATCACACACCATTGTCGTCCCTGATCACTCACTACATAATAGAGATAGAGCTAGAGTATCTGGATCACACACCGCCAACACTCCCTCTAATACTCTGTCCCATACGAATACATATGCCTCTACTGGCGAGGGCTTGCAAACTGGGTTCATGTCTAACCAATCCTAGATATCATCCAGATGTATCCAAGGCCTTATCCCAGCATTCCTCAATACGCACGTAGAGATAGAGCTAAGGTCCATCGACAGAGCTTACAGCTACATACCACGATCACCTCCCCTAATACCCTACGACGTACTGGTTCCTCTAAGGTAACAATGATACGATGATGCCAATGTGATGAATGGTTCGAAACTACAACCTCCCCCCATCCAATACATCAACTACACACACATTACATGTTTATTCCTATCATCATCATCACAATAAAATATAAATATGCATGAACAAGATATATAGCATTTAATTGGATGACATGTTTGATGCACAAACATTCATACAAAGCATAGCATCATCATAATAACATGAAAATAAAAGAGAAAGTAGATTATTATTATCCAATTAGTTTAGGTCTTGTTTCCTTACATGTGAATGCTATTTATTCCTCTTCCAAGCCTTGGAAATTTTCTAGATTTAGCTAGAGACCTAAACAATTAATGAATTTAGATTAGAGTTTTATTTTTATTAAGTTACAGCAGTTGAAATCCAAAACATGCTCTCTCATTTTTTATTGGTCGACTCAGTGGTCGTTATGACCTGTCGACCACACATTGAGCGGTCGACTCTGTGGTCGAGCTATAGTCGATCGGTGAAGCTTACACTCAATCTCTGAGACACTTTTCGAGAGTCTGTGGTCGACTTACTGGTTGCTCTATGGTTAACCAGTGATCTGACCGCACAACTTTCTAGTCATGTCTAACTTCTAGTCTGAATTTCTTCTAAGTCAACTCCTTGGCTCAACAATGGGATTCATCCTATGACCATTATCTCTTATTTGATTCATTCATTATAACCTTAATTATTATAGTCCTCACTACAAATTTATAATTAACATGTTAGGATTGAAAGCATAGTTTAGATCTGATTTTCTTACAATATATATTCTCAATCCCCATTCCTATTGTAACCTAGCCTTCTACCGAGACGAAGTACTTACTGTTGGCTCCTTAATGCAATTGGTTGGGATCTGACGGCAATTCCTCCTTCTGCAGAACCTCTTCTCCTTTCTCCAAGCTTTCTCTCTCTCTCCAAGTCTTCTTCTCTTTCTACTCCTCTATTCTCTCAGTTCTAAAGTTTGAGAATGAGCAAAAAGAGTAAAAGAGAGTAGAGAGGCGTCCTCTATATAGAAAGAAAACCTCCATATATAGTCCTCTCTAAATTAGGAGAGAAACCCCCCAAATTAGGAAACTTTCCAATCGCGAAGTCCAACTCTAGGACTGACTGGTCCACTCACCAGTCCCAAAATTCGTCGACCACACAAACTAAATTTGGCTAGTTGCTTACCTGGTCTTGTGGTTCCTTCATACGGTTGGCTCGTTTAAGCCGATTACGATGGGAGGACCTATCACGACACGAGAACGTAAGGTTAGACCTGGTTTGTGACATGCGGCAACCTTAAAATAAATTTCGTCCTCGAAATTTACACCTGCAAATTTTACGTAATATTCGATTTAAATCAGTTTGGTCGAGGCCATTATCGCGTTCAGGCTCATCGGTCTGCTTTTTCTAGCCGGTTTCTTGCTAGCCCAACCGAACCAGGACCGATAGGATATACCATACCTCAGTCCAAAATATGTCTGGTAACATAGTAACAGTTCAGTCCTAGTCAATTTCGGGTTAATTCAGTCCAAGCCGGTCCAGACTATCGGTTCAATCCCAAAATTGACACCCTTAATGATCCCTTTTAACATCCATTTCTTTGTGTTATCATCTCATCTTGTAACCTTAATAGACATAATAAATAAACCCAAATAAACATCCATTTCAGTAAGCCTTATCATTGACTACAAATTCTATTATATGGTCATTCATATAACTAAATAAATATATCCAAACACTCACCATTTTATTTCCATTCATAAATCATTCATTCATAAATTTTCATAATATTGTTGATTTCAGACTCAACTATTGAACCATTAAAATGAATAGCTATACAAGAATCCTTTTCACATACCTCGAAATGGGAGTTACTACTAGACAAGAGTATGTTGATATTTCAATAAACTTTCTTGCAATGCAAGCTTCCACAATGAGATGTCATATTTCCCACATGCCAAAAAAGAGAATTAGATGCAAAATTGAACATTGAATAACAGCAAAGAACCAGCAAATTCTATCTAGGTAAAATAAGAGGAGGAATTTGATAAACAAGACACGCCAAAAATCAAAATGAACTTGTCATCTCAGAAATAAAAGCCTATTTGAATATTCTTAAAGGCACTTAGTGACCCTTGGCACAAGCTTTATCTACCCCCCCCCCCCTGCCAAAAAAAAAAAAAAAAAAAAAAAAAAAAGGAGGACCCTTGCCACAAGCTACACTCCAAATGAGGGGGGAAAAATTAACAATGGACCAAGTTAAACTCTCCAAATTTCCACTTGAAAAATAACTGCATAACGTAGTTTTCCATTTTCCATTCAGAACCACTAATGTATAACACCAAGAAATAAGAAAGGAAATATAAAAAGACTTCAAAATCTTGCTAATTTTACACGAGTTGATGTTGCCAATATCACTAAAATATCTCGATAATTGATACCGTCAATCCAAAATATTATGTAAGAAATTCAGTAGATTAGTAGAATCATAACAAAATGGGGAAAACAATTAACAAAACCAGAACCGATGCTTTAATCATCTAATCTATTGTAACCTAGAAGAAGAAAAGTGTGAGGACTGAGGAGGAAGAACTGAACAGTAAGAGATTGGGGAAAACAGAAGTACAAAATCGAGAAGGAAGAGTAGAATGAGAAAAACAACAACAAAACAGAAGAAGAAGTAATCAGACCCGGTGATGGAGAACAAAAAAGAGAAAAGGGAAAAAAACACGAGTCAAAGAAGAAGGGGAATCATAATCGAGGTGGAGAAGAAGAACACAAAGGAAGAAAAGGGAATCAAAATTATAGAAGAAAAAGAGGGAAAGGAAAAAAATAGCACACAGAGCATCAATATAACAAATACGAAGGAGGGAAATAAAGGGAGGCTAGGAAACATAACTTAGAAGAAAGAGAACTGAGGATTTGGAAAAGAAATAAAAAAAAAAAAAAATGAAAACATGATTGACTAGAAGAAAGAAAGAGAATCGAGAAGGAGAAGAAGAAAAAACAGAATCGACAAGAAGACATAAAAGATAAATTTTGGAAGTATGATAATTGATAAGGATAAGCCTTTAAGGGTTAAAGGGGGAGAAGGATTGATTTCGGGAGAGAGGAGGGAAATGAAAAGTCTTTGCGGGAAAAGGGAAGTGGCAACAGAATATGAGTATGTATATTTCAGGGCATTTTTCATAGAACGCAGTTATAAACTTCCTCTAAATCTGTTTTAGTTGGATGGATTGCAAAAGCTGCATGTCAGACAATAAATATTTAACGGCGCTCAATATAATCGCCGTTGAATATTGAAAACTACGGAATATTTTTGTGAACGCCGCCAGATTTATAAACAGCGGTGTTCTTCAAAAAACGCTGCATATAAGACTATATTAACGACGTCTTGATAACACCACCGTTGAAAATAATAAACGCTGCCATAGAATTCCAAAAAAGGATATTGAATATGAGTGAGTATTGATGGCGGTTTTATACAATCTCGCTTGTACCTACTTCAAACTACCTAAATTTGATGAGAATGAATATTGTGTGAAACTTTTAATGCTTTCTAGCTCTATCTACAAAATAAAAATTAAAAAAAGGTTATGAATATATTAAAACAGTCTCAAGGTTAAAAAGTCTAGAATCCATGTGATGCAAATATTCGCTGAATGCTTTTGTCTTTTATTCCTAATTGGGATTTTGGGTATTTTTAACTGGAGTCCTAAGAAATAAATGTTCAAAGTCTCCAATCATCCTATATTGCCAAGGCAGGAAAACTCTGAAGTAGGTCCTAAAGTTTTTAAAGACAGCACCCAATCCCTATTGTGCATACTAAAACTGTGCTTGTCCTCCTTAAGCGTTGGTCATCGTACGTAGATGCTATCGTTAGTCCTCACTGATCACAATTTACATTTTTCCAACATGATTACTCGTTGTGCCTGTTCGATGAATACAGATACAAATTGTCCGTGCCATCCAAATCGATACCGATCACTAAAACCTGTGTGTGCAAATGCAAATGCAAATGCAAATGCAAATGCATATGCATATGCAACTGCATGCATGCGTGGATCTACTAGTTCCATCCAAACCCATGGAAATTCTATTTGGGAGCTGTTATTGGATTGGGATCGTTGGGGCACTTATGCCAAGTAAGGAGGGAAGAAATTAAGGTTGATGCCCTGTTATCTCCAATTTCACCTATGTATGAGGGTTGATTACTCCTATTCTCCTTCTTTTCGGATCAGAATCCGTAGTAATGAATCTAACTTCTTGACTGATTTTCAGAGTCGTATTCAACCTGGTCTCTCTAACCAGGAATAATGATCATTCTCGCTGGCCTTTTCTTCTCCGCCTAATGCGTGTTGAATCTTGTTTTCTCTCCTTCTGCATGTCTCTCCTACTTCTACGTCTCTCTGACATTACATCTTTTGAGCGATGATGAACAGAAATCAAGTCATGGTTCAAAGCAACAATCGAGTTTCTTCCTCCACTGAAAGTGATCCAAACGTTACTGATTCTGGACCACTGGGAGCTGCTGGAACTCCGATATGGTTCGTATCAGAAATGGCTACTTTGAGGGTAGCCAACTTCCTAATAAGATTGTAATATGTTGGATGCCTTTCTATTCATATCTCCCTTGTTATATAGACAAATGACAACACATCCACTGGTGTCTAACTAATTCAATTAGGATATTCTCTTTACAGCTAATCTGTAATGCAACCCTATGGTTACACATCGGTATCCATCCCATAAGTCTTTGTTACCACTTCCTTCACTCAGGTCATCCGAGTCGAATGATTTGATAATCATAACATTGCCATCCCCATATACGAGAACCTTGTCCTCAAGGTTCTGCTGAAGGTACAGTTGAGGAACACTACAGAAAACTGTTGGTTTAAGAGCTGCCATATCATCCATCAGCTTCAAATTATCCCCAAGAAATTCACTGGCAGCATTTGCTATCAAATCCCCATGAGTTAACATAGCTTCTGTAAGTGAACGATTTGCAACAAATTTACATCATCTGGCCCCAAAGTATCATATAAAGGAATTGAGGTGTATGAATATGCTGAGCAAGCATGATCAACAATAAGCCACTCTGGTCTATTACTAAAGTATAGGCCAATGGAAGATCCCATAGGTATTCCATTATATTGCAAACCAGAACCTATTGCTGAATGAGTAGTACCAGCTTCTCCATATGTCATCCATTTATACTCTAAATGTTCCATCCACCCGGATTCGGGTACGTACCCAAATATTTATAATCTTGGAAATTCGCATCTGCATACACAAAGTTATCGTGCAAAGTTCCAATTTCAGGATGATCCTCAAACCTACTCACAAGCTTCATTGGGGGGCGAGCCAACCTGTAACCATTCCACTTTCTTGATTGCAAATTTTCAGGAAGAGCCACATTGTATCCTTGCCCTGAAGAGCTTCAGTCCATTAAAAGATTGAAAATGTAAAAAATAGCCCAAGCACTAAACCAGTTCACGAGAATGAACATCATGATCCAAGTAAGTGGTCCCATTTTAATTGCAAACCATCCTATGTAAATCAGTACCCCAACTACAGCTAGCATTGGGACTCACTCAAGCAACATCAAAGACACCTGTGTTATACTAAACATGTTGAATAGCATGCTCACTGCCACATTGATAGTCTGTGCTGACAACGTTACCTCCAATGACACATGAATGCATATGAACGATATCACAACAATGGAGAAGAAGCTATCAGGGTTTCTGGGCTCGATGTCCTGTTTCCAGTAGAAGGCTGCAAGCCTCCGCCGTGGCCTCGAACGTCAGCAATGCCCCGTCGTCGTCTAATATGTAGCAAGTGAGCTTCTCCACAGAATAGTCGACAGCCAAGATAGAGATGATGGTGTTGGCGGTAACTAGTGGTGGCTGCTTCTCAGGATTGGCCGTGGAGATGAAGAGATCAATGCTTGGTAGGTTGGACCTGCCTGTTGGATTGTTGGGGGTGGGTCTGTCGAACTTGTCCCTTAGTACGGCCAGATCGCTGGAGTGGTTAATGGGAATCTGATCAAGAATCCAAGAGAATCCAAACCAAAACTCACATACAATCAACATAAACCATAACCACATAGTTTCCTCGTTAGGGTGTTTGATACACCATCTCAAGAAGAAACAGAGTACCACAAACTTGATGGCAATAGGCAACCAGGAAGGAGTGATGATATTAGGAGGCATGGGGATCACTCGATTGATTTTTCAGGGTCTGTCAGCTGTTTCCACCATTCCACCTTAGAGACTTGTGGCTCCCTCATTGCCGCCGTACATAACGTCTTGAGGCCAGAAGGGATTTCCATAGCCGTCAGTACTCTTGGTCTCGAACAGCCACCGATTGTGATTGAATTCTCCGGTTTGTGTCCTCAATAATATCGACTTGTTATTGTTGTTGGTCTTCATCACCGACATACGACGATCTATCTTATTTGAATCTTCCAAACCAGGCAACGGCAACTCATCGTACACAAGGAGAAAAAGTTGCCGAGATTTGCAACAGGGTCCAGTGGATTGCATATGAGTAACTGCGATTCTTCTCAGGTTCCACCAATCTTCTCCGATATGGTCTTGCAACAACACTATTAGCACTCCTGCATCCATATGAGATGCTATCCCAAGCTTCAGATCTGGCTACAAACAGAACGGATTCAATGCCTTCAACCGCCCTCGGAACGGTATCGCCACTGGAATCGGAATCATTGCATTTTTTTGACCGATGATATGGGTTTCTGCGAATGTGTATGTTTTGCCATTAGAATCAGAGATTAAATAGAGTCTCTCTGAGAATTCCGAGACATTTAGAGGGAGGTGGTTTGGTATGCGAACGTCGGGGAGTTTTGGTCGAAGAAAAATCAAGGTTTCTGGGTATGATGGGTTCTCTGCAGAAGTTGTAGTTTGGTGAAAGATCTGTGGTTGAAGTTGAGAAGGCGGCATCTGTGGTTGTATATTGATTGGGGTTTGCGTTTGAGTTTGGGGTTGAATGGAGACAACAGGAGGTTGGTTGAAGGATTTGGGTTGGGATCGAGACTGTGTTTGAGTTGGGAAAAGAGGGAATTGTGGAGGTTGGGTGGTCGAGTTTACCTTGGTGTCAATAGGGATTATGTTTGGATCTAGGCCATTTGAAGTTGTGACTGAGGTTGGGGAAGACGATATTGAGTTTGAGGTGGGTATTGGCACCGGTGAAAAACGATGAAGGAGATCAAAGTGGACTAAGGTGAAGCAAGAAGGGTAATCAGTGGGTTGGGTTATCGGTTGCAGAGGGTTGGGAACTACTATAGTATTGGTTGTGGGTTGGGAGGGAGCAGCGACACTTCTCAGTTGCAGGGCTTTGTCGATCTTCTCCTCCATCGAGGTCAAGAGCCGAGAGAACGCAGCGAGAGTCTGCTGTTGTAAATCTATTGCTGCTTGAAAAGAGTCCATGGAGATCTCCCAATGAAAGTATCAATCGGTTTTTGGCTTTAAAGGTGGATATGCAGAAAGCTTATGATCGACTTGAATGAAATTTTATCAAAGCAATTTTATTCAAGTTTGGGTTTAGTCCTTAGTAGATCAATTTGGTTTTGACTCTTTTGAGTTCAGTGACCTATACCTTATTAATTAATGGAGTTGAGAAGGGCAGTTTTGTTCCCTCTAGGGGTATTTGGCGGGGGACCTTCTCTCCTTGCCTTGTTTATTTTTTGTGGCCAAGCTTTGTCCTCTATTCTAGATAAGGCTGTTCTTGATGGTTTTCTTCAGCGTATTCAATTCAGAGGCACAAGTGATCATCTCACACATCTTTTATTTACTGATGATTGTTTATTGTTCTCTAAGGCTAATCTTCGGTTGATTTCATCCATTAAAAATTATTTGGATTTGTATTGCTCAGCCTCATGCTAAAGAATCAACCTCAAAAAATCTTTGATCACCTTCAGCCCGAACACCCCTAGTAAAATTAAAAGGTGGTTCTCAAGGATTCTCAAAATTCCCTATGGAGATGGTCCATTTAGGTATCTTGATCTCCCATCTGAGTTTCGCCTATCTAAAAGCAAAGCTTTCCAGAGCACTATGGAGCGAGTTACTAACAGGATGAAAGGGTGGAAGGTTTCTCTCCTCTCTCATGCTGGTAAGGAAATTCTTTTAAAAGCAGTAGTTTTATCCATTTCAAACTTTGCAGGTTCCTATTTTAAACTTCTTAAATCTTATCATGATAAGATTAAAAAAGTGGCGAATTTTTTGTTTTTGGAGTAAGGGATTTGATAAAAATGGCATGCACTGGATGTCATGGCGTAGATTGTGTCAGTCAAAGGAGAAATGAGGGTTGGGAATCAGAGATCCCTTTATGCAAAATCTTGTTCTTTTGACCAAATTAGCGTGGAGACTTTGGAAATTTCCAGATGCAAAGTAGAGTCTTATTTATAAAACTATATATTTTCCAAACTCGGATTTCCTTAATGCTAAATTAGGGAATCAGCATTCATGGGGGTAGAGGAGTATATTGGAGGGAAGGAAGATTCTTTTAGCTGGCCTGGTTTGGCAAGTTGGGAATGGGTCCCACATTAGAATTTTTTAAGACAATTGGATTCCTTCTTAAAAGAATTCCCGTTTAAAGTTCCCAAATTATGGGGATTGCCCCCTTATCTATGTCTCCGATCTTATTGACCACCAAAATCGGGTTTGGAGAAGATACTTTCTTGATTTATATTTTCACCCTGAGGATATTTCTAATATTATGAAGATTCAGCTTAGCCTTTTCCATATTGGGAGGTGCAAAGAATGGTATATTGATGGTGAAATCAGTTTACCAATTTATTTCAAATCTCTATGATGAAGCTGATAATCTTCTTCCTTCTTCTTCCTATATTCCTCAGTGGAAGCTCATTCCCAAGGAGGTGTGGAGAAAGATATGGCACTGTAATACTTTACTGAAAAATAAAACTTTTCTTTGGAGAGCATGTAATCATGCTCTTGGTTCGGGTGAAAACCTCTCAAGGAGAAATATTAGCTTGGCCTCCCCATGTAGAAGATGTGGTTTTGAATCTGAGAGTATTGATCATATCATCCTTACCTGTGCTTTCTCTAGGGTCGTTTGGTTTGGCTCTCCTCTTTCCATGGTGATTCCAGAAGAACAATCTGTTACTATTCCTATTTGGATTTCTAGATGGAGTTCTTTGGACTTTGTCTCTAAGTAGGACTCTTCCCATTGCTTTGGGCTGGCCTCCATTATTTGCTTGTACTTATGGAAGGCCAGGAATGATTTACTCTCTAATCATAAAGATTGGACCCCTGTGGAGGTCTTTGCCAAGGCCAATCAAGCTTTTGAGGAATTTTTGTCGTTTCATAATCATCAACCAGATCCAAATATTTCTCTTATGTGTAGAACTGAAGTTCAAGATAAATGGACGGCTCCACCTTCTGGTACAATTAAAATTAATTCAGATGCTAGCCTTATAGAGGATGTTGGAGGTCTCGGTTTTATTTGCAGAAACTCTTCTGGAGATTTGGTGGATGCAGTTCCATTCCTTCAATTTTTGAGACGGTTAAATGTGACGAGGCTCTTGCTGTTAGAGAGGCTAGGATTCATGCTGCAGAGAAGAAGTGGGAGTCCATCATCATCTAATTCGATTGCTTGGACATTATATCTGCCCTCAATTCTTTGTCTTTTGCAATTGATTTAGATACTCAGTTGGTTTTGAAGGATATTGATGGATTAACATCTAAGTTTTCTAATTGTTCTTTCGCTTATGTTCCTAGGGGAGCAAATGTTGTTCTTCACACCCTAGCCAGGAAGGCTATCACTTGTTCTTGAAAGGTGTCTTGGCCGAACTCCTCTCCTTGGCTTCTCCCTTTGATTGTTGATGATGCCTTGATTGTTTCTCGGCTTTTGTTTCAATGAAATTTTCAGTTACCAAAAAAAAAAAAAAAATCCAACTTCTTGAGGTGAAATGTTAGAAGGGCAAGAACAATTTCGTAGCAGCCAGAATCAATCAACATTCTTATGTTTAAAAAGAAAAGAGCCTTCCAATCTTTGTTTCATCACAAAGATTAATTGAAAATCACCTATTGTGTTTTAGGAATAGTAATAGTTCCTGACTTCTCTCTCTCATTCTTTTTCTTTCTCCTCATTATTGACTTTGTTCCCTCTTTTGAACCAATAGACGTTTCCTACACTCCCTATTGATCATGTGACCTATATGATAACAATATATCCGGCAGCCTATAGATCCTTCTCCGTCAGTTTTAACCTTAATTTTAAGGACCAGCCACCTAAAGAATGCAGTTTTCTGATCAGTTTTTTGTTAAGAAAAAGGATGTCAAACCGTCAAACCAGGGGCGAAGAGAACGAAGACAACATAATGGTTTGACATTCCGCCCATTGTTTAAGCTATGGTTTTGGCTCATAAATCGATTTTTTTGGATACAAGGAAGACACACGCTCCAACACGCAAGACTGCCAAGGAGGACAAAAAAAATTACACTTATATCTTACCCTATTGTATTGATTTTCCATATGGGGGCATCTCTTGTGATAATATATATTCAGTACTCAAAGTTTTTCGCTTAATGGTCGACGAACATTGTCTTAATTTACGGAGAAAAACGGGCGGATTCGGGTTTACATTGACTTAAGAGACATGAATAACACATTCCCTTAGGTATGGCAAACTTTTTAACATACAACCTTGAAAACTCAAAGACGAAGAAATATAGACATATACGGGAGATGCATAGGAATGAATACACAGAATATTTGATTGAATTTTGATAAGACTTCTGTCATGACTCATAATAATTCAACGGACTGCCCATTAACTTAGTAGATCCTATCAGTGATCTCCGGGTTTCCTTACGTATTAAACACATAATATGTGTCATCTATATAATATACTTTAAAAAACATTACTTTATTATAAAAAAAAACATTATTATAAAGATAATCTTTTGTCTCTTTTCTGTTTACTTTTCTATCAGAACAAAAAATCCACACCGTCAACTCCGCTGAAATCGACCACTGCCATCTCTAGCTTCAATTGAATTCTACACCATTGATTTTTATGGCTCTCAAAATTCAAACTCGACCACTGCATCTAATTTGAGTCAAAGACTTCTGTGCCACGCAGATCTTGAATTGTAAAGAAGAGATTCCATCTTTGTCATGAACTATAACGTGAATCAATCGACATAATCACACACCTAGATCCAACCAAAAAACAACTAATCATTCTTGTTGTTTTTCTGGGTTTTGTTTAGGAGAGAGAAAAAAGAGGAATGCATATTATTAGGAATAGTCCCATATTGATAATGAGATTAGAATCTTGGGGTCTTATATATGGATGGTTTTTCCACTCAATAATTTGAACTTTTGAATTGAAAACTTGACATAGTATTAGAACTCCACATTCCCTCTCATATTAACCCTAAAAAAAAGGCTAAGGCTGTGTTTGGTATCAGTTTTGTTTTTGATTTTTTCTTATTTTTCAAAAAGCTTTTAAAAATCATTTTTGATAAAAAATAAAATGTTGTTTGGTAACTACTTGACATAATAGGTTTTAAAATGAAAAATACGTTTGATATTGCATATGCAGAATAATTTTTGTAGTCTATCTTCTTCTTCACATCTCCCCTCTATTTGCTATTGCCAGGAA
Source organism: Protea cynaroides (assembly GCA_028583415.1). Lineage (NCBI taxonomy): Eukaryota > Viridiplantae > Streptophyta > Magnoliopsida > Proteales > Proteaceae > Protea > Protea cynaroides. The sequence continues at coordinate 35,088,262 of CM053272.1, read as the reverse complement.
AAAAACAGAGGTTTTGAATTGGCTAAGCCCTTTCAGTATGACATTTTCTTAAGTTGGATATCATTAGTAAAGAACAAATCAAATTTGACTTCAAATTTCAATTAAGAAGGGCCCAATATAAACCTGTAAGGCTAGAACTCACAGGACTGTCATTAATAAGCAAAAAAGAAACAAAAAACAAGCAAAATCAAGAAAATTGAAATCACATTTCTCTTTCAGTGTGTAGAATCATGCTATTCCCCCTCACCGTCAAATCAAGGGGTCCCGTGGATTTCAAATTCTCTTGCAGCATCGTTTGCTTGGCCAGAATCTCGTTAACGACGGTGCTACCGACCTACCAAACCTGATTAATGGTGGTCATGTTGGCAAGCAATGCTATGGTGGCGAAGATTTTCGTCATTTCATCAAAATACTCTGCTTCCATGTCCGACACTTTGTAAGCAATCTTTGAAGGTGCGATCTTGTAAGAGCTTACATTGAAGGTTTTCACAGCCATCTTCTTGTCTACCATGTAAGCAATCAACGCCTGGGATCCAATCATCTCTTGCCCTTCGGGATTGATTGACCATGAAATCCATTTGTCGCTTCCTACTGGAGGAGCCAAGAATGCTATTTTCAATGACGAATTTGAAGAATCGTAAGTCCAGTGCAGGTTTTGAATCCGCCTACTCTTGCTCTTCCTATGGTGAGTTAAAGAAAAATAAAATAAAAAAAAGCCTTAATCGAATGCGAGAGAGAAAAAAAGAGTTCACTATTATGGATTTGAGAGGCCGCTGCTCACCGGTCGGAAACGTAATTGCAGATGGTCAAAGGTCCTCTGTGAGAAGATGATGGTGAAGCTTGAGTAGTGATTTTGGGCAAGGGACATAATAAGAAGACGGTTTTATAAAAAAATGTGGAAATTACTTCGTTATCCTTCCATTAGAACACATGTTCTTTAGCTTTTGCGCAAAAACACCCAAAACTTGTTTTTGGCCAAAAATCAAAAAGAGGTCTCAACCTCTTTTTGATTTGGGACTTGTTTTTATTTTTTTGTTTTCATAAATAACACCCAGAAATGATACCAAATGTCTACAAAAACAAAAATTTTAACAAAAATCAAAACTAAAAAAGATACCAAACACAACCTAAGTCACCGAAAGAGGGACACCAGATGCGAAAAAGAGGGACTATGGTTACCTAAAGAGGGACGGTCACCCAAAAGAGGGACTTTATGTCACCCCTAAAGAGGGATCAGTCACAAAAAAAAAAAAAAAAAAAAAAAAAAAAAGACGATCATCCAAAAAGAGGGACTTTATGTTGATTCTAAAGAGGGACCAGTCAATTAAAAAATGTCATGTATTGCCACATATATTATCACATATACACCACTTAACAGTGAGGTTACGTGTGAGGGGGAGTAATAGGAAAATCCCACATTGGTAATGAGATTGAAATCTTTGAGTCTTATATATAGATAATCTCTCCACTTACCAGCTCGAACTTTTGAGTTGAAAACTTAAGACATATATGTTATCAATGTCTTTCTATGCATAGCTACTTCCCTAAAAACTGGAAAGAAATAAAAAATTTATTCACATCTAATACCCGTAAATGTAACCGTTCTTTGCCATGATTACAGGTGTCTGACTCATTAGAATTTAAATAATTCAACATTTAATTTTTCCTGGAGAGCTTAAAGTGGGTTGTTCAATCGTAGACGAAAAAGGTTCCATATTCAGCTAACAACTAAAGCGAAGCCACATGTCCAGACTCCAGATACAGTCTAGTCCAAGACTAATGGGGAGAATGACATCCACTATCGATGCTAATGGCCAAATGGGAGGAATATATCATCAGGGAGGAGGATGCATATCAAATGTCACAGTCAGAGACTCAGAGGCATAGTCATGGTTGCCATGGAATGAATGGATGGATGTCTTCAAGAGCCATCGGCCTCCAATATTTAGCATACAACCACCAATCTTCCAGGTGCACAGGTTCAAAGGGAAAGCAAATTGCACGCTCCTAAAATTCCCAAAATGAGGGAATTATTACTACATTTACGATTTAGTTTCTTAGGCTCTAGGAAAAATAAAAACAGAAGAAACATGACAAGACAAAGATATCATGAATAAATTATGAATTAATTTATGTGTCAATCTCTCTTTTATATTTCAAAAAAAAAAAAATTCATTACTTGGCCTCCAAATAGTTTCTAAACTTCCATCATCTAGTGAAGTATATTGTCATTCACATAGGTTTTAGGTATCGAGATTGAATGAACAGTAGATTTTAGGTTACCTCACTCTGAGTCTTCCCTTCCCTTCCCTTCATTGCAGAATCCATTTAAACGAGGAAGGCAGATGACGCAAGCTCCTGTAGGGCACCATGTCCGCAACTCTGTTCACGATGGACAGATACAAGAAAACAGAGAGTACGTCATGGCCCTTTCTTTCGTATCAATGGTCATTCCCTTTCAATGACCTGCACCCACCCACCCACCCACCCACACGACTATGCCAGTAACCACCTGCATCTTTACTTTTCACATGCTCACAGGTCACAGCCTAAACCTTAATACCCAAAAAACTATTATTACCCTTCTCATTATTAACGAAAGGAAAAGAAAGATCTCATTTAAAGGTAGAATCGTAATGATGAATAAGGAGTTCCGGTTCCCAATATAAAACGAAAAAATTGGATATACATGGACTCAAATCCTCTCCACTCTCCACCGCTAGAGAGGATTTTTTTTCCCGTACAGGAGAACAGGAGTATTTACCAAAGAAGAGATTTATAAGAAAAAAAATCTCAACACCACATTTATAAAGGCTGAGAAGATCTTCATTGTTTGACCACAATGGAAGAAACGAATGTAGAAGTAATGGTTTCATTGTACACTTCGATTCATATTTTTAGGCCGAAAGCTCTGACAATCTCTACAATGAAAGGAAAATCTAAGGGGTTAAACGTGAAAACTTTGCGAAAACAAGATGCCAGCAACCAACTCCCCCACCCATATCTTAACTTCATCAACAAAATTCCAATCCCTTTCTCCTATTTTCACATCCATTCAACCCTTTCCCAACTCCATTACACACAAGATTTTACAACTCACACACCCATTACAGCAATCACAAGAGATAGCTGCCCCCCTCCCCGGAAGAACAAAAATGACCCAATCTGAGACTGGAACTTGCTGGGGCTTATTAAAGAAACTTGCATCGAAGCCACCAGCTCCATTAGGCGGAGGATAAGAATCCATAACAGCAAGCAAGTTGGGATCCGAAAATCGAATTATGATGTTTCTTCATGTATTTGAAATTAACTTGAGAAAATTAGAGGATTTTAACTATACAAAGGGAGCAAAGCCATAGATTAAGTACCTAAGGCTGAGAGCCCCTTCCATGACCATTGACTACCGCCAAGTTCGGGCCGCTTCCTTTCATTTCTGTTGTTTTTTGTTTTTTTGAAACCTCTCTCCGATCAGCAGGTTCTTGATCTTCTAAACAACTCAAAAGCAGAGGAGGTCATCGAACGTATGTGGTCCGGTAACAAATTTCCTTCACTGTATCGTCCTGGTAAGTTTGCACTTTGAAATGAAGATTGTGGCTGTGTAATTTAGACTACACAGCTTCAAGAGCTCTGCTGAACGTTGCTTAAGGGTAGGATTGCATCCACTTTGGATGACTAGTAGAAGCTTCGCCGCTAGGCCTACCTCCACAGCGAGTGAAGCACACTCCTCGGGGGCAAGCTTGCAGACTGTCCACAAGATTGACAATGCATACTGAGTACAGCTCTCAGATACCCTCATCAAGAGCTTCACCACGTTTGGAATTGTATTCGGGCAGTCCTTCAAAGCCGATTTCCCCTCTGGTAGGGTACTCAGAACATCCAAGATGGAAAGGGCTGATTCCCGGCAATCGGCATTTGAAGTGGGCAATAACTCAACTAATTGAGGAATTGCCCCGATAGTCACCATTAAGGGCCTGACTTGTTTATGTGAACATAAAGTCTTGAGGAGGCTAAGCCCAGCTGAGATCCCATTTGGGTATCTCTTGTCTCTGACCAGCCTCAACAATCCAACCAAGAGGCTCAAGCTGGAGACTATTTCTGATCGGAAATCCTTCTCGCCCATCAACATCTCAATCAGCCTGGTGCAGTTGATCTTGGTATCAATGGAACCCTCATTCAACATGTCCACCATCAAGGAGATCTTCGCCGGTTGCATCAGGTTCGTCTTCGAATCGGAATCGAGGGTCAAGTTGACCAAAATCCCAATGGCTTCAGACCCAACGGCGTGGGAAGTGAACGGACCAAGTAGAGAGGAGATGAGGTTGACACCACCCTCATCAACAACCGTCCTCTTGGCGGAGGCATGGGCTGAGACAACCTGTTGGAGCTCCCTGAGGGCTTGAACCCTGGCCTGACCCTTGACCTTCTTCAGTGCCTCCAAGAGCTCAGACGCCCGACCCTGGACATCCTCTGATCTCTTCTTCATGAGCAAGTATTTCTGAGAGAACCAGGTATAGACAAGGTGGTGAAGTGTCTTGTTGGGAGTAATGGAATCGTCCCAAAGCTCTTGCATCGTGGTGGGACAGGTGAAGTGTCCCAAGGAAAACCATTTGAGAATGTTGGATCTCTCATAAGTCTGACCGGTGCAAAGGGTCACAGGATCCTGCATAGGCTCAAGAGAGATGGGGCAGATGAAGACCGCCGGGACATCGGACAAATCCAGCTCTTCAATCATCTTCTTCAGATCCAATTTCTCACCGCCACCCCCACAAACCCCACCTCCACCACCCAAAACCCCACCTTTCACTGCGGTGTCCAGATCTAGAACATGCCCACCGCTACCCACCTCGAACCTCACATCTCCATCTCTTCTCCAAGCAGGAAGTTGGAGCATCGGCATTCCAGCGGACCCTTACGAGAAGGAAGGAAAAAGAAGAAGAAAAATATAAAGAAAAAGAGAAACCGTAGAAATACCTCCCCAGCTTCAGAACTCTGAATTACTTGGACAATAAGCAGTTCTCAAGACAAATCACATCTCCTGCATATGAGATTCGTGAAAAGACAAGAGAAAAGAAAAGAAGGAGAGAAGGATAAAAACCCTGTTTTCTCTCATTGACAGTCACAAGCAACAGCGGTCCCTAATGGAGACATCTTTTCTTCTTTTTACTTTACTCAATCTCTTTATCCAGTCAAAAGACTCCTCGGTGCCATCATCACAGACATCATCAACATATAATCCTCTTCCCTAAAACCAAAGCTCACTTCCTCTCAAGCTCAAAAGGATGGAATCATCAAACCCAGATCGGGCGCCGGGAAAAAAAGATCAAAGAGTGTGGAAGTGAGACTCTCCAGGATCAACAGTTACAGTTACCAATACTCAAATTTTCTTACAAAGTCAGAAAAATAAAAATTAGAACCGGGCAGACCAAAAGCTAAACTTCCTTAACGCCTACCCCCTACTGGAAGGAAGAAGGAGAGCAAGAAAAAAAAAGGGAAATGTGAAAGAATTTAGAGAAGGCAAAATGAGGAGGAGGAGGAGGAGGAAGAGGGCAGAGAAAAGTTATCCCTGCAACGCTTCCCCCTCTGTTCTTTAGGGCAGTTGTTGAAAATTCTTGAAATCAAATAAATAATAAGAAATCAAAAGTGGGAAACCCCAACAAAATTATGGGAGGATGGGTCGGGGAATGCGGTTACCGGGAGAGGCGGGCTACACCCGGTAACTCACGTGCAGTTATATCACCTGTCGCCTGTTTGCCGTAATCTCCCGGTTTCTCTTATATTTATGAAGGAATTATTAAAATAAAAAAAGAAAACGAGGAACACTTTACCCAAATAGTTTAAACTTTAAACAAACAAAATAAAGGTAATAAGACCCCGCACGGTGACAACAGAAAAAGCCGGTTCCGTTTTGTAGTCACGTCACGGCCCTCGAAAAGGCGGACCGGCGAGTGAGTGCTGGTGGAGCACTGGGGTTTGGGTCTACCATCTCGTATCTCAATTCTCAACCTCTTTTTATCTTTTTCGGAAGACTCATCATCAATCAGTGATTTAGTCGTTAGGGGAGGAGGAGGAGGAAGGCTCAAAGTGAACAAAACAAAAACCTTATTAAACTAAACCATGGGAGATAATAATAACTAATAATTTATATCAATAATAAAAGAGAAAGGAGACAAGTAGCTTAAATAATTATAATATAAAGCTAATGGGGGATGGGGATGGGGATAGACGACTCACTGACTATAGACTATAGAGGGTTGGGAAACCGTGAAAGACCAACAAAAGACTGAAGACTGAGAGGGAACTACGTGTGGGTCGGTCTCTCGATCTGCACCTGTGTGTGGATTGTGGACCGGGGCCCACACTCCAGGGGAGCTTTCTAAAAAGTGCCAGCTCCATCGTTTGACTGTCTATGGGGATTTTTAGTTTGACTGTATGCCTTGGGCTTGTCCGCTCCTATATATCCTGGTATGACTGCTTTGCGTGGGGGAGCTGGGAGCTGCCGGCTGGGGGAGTCCCGAGTCCCCTCTGTTTCTTTTTATTTTTATTTTGTCCGAGACCCCCTGTCCATTGTTCTCCGGTTCCAACAAATAAGACAACGACACATGGCCGTGGGAACCGTGCCATTTCTGGGGGACCCTCATCACTCTTTTTCCCCTGCTTTCATTCTAAATTTCATTCTAAAGATGTAAATACGCACGGATGCTCACATTTTGAATACCTCTGAACGGATATGGGTGTGCATTATTACCCGACACGAATAGTTAGTTAGTTATAAACAGATGCAAATTGAATTTCAAATATCTGTTTACATTTTTATTTACTTCTATTATATTTGTTTCCTTCCTCTCTCTCTCTCTCTCTCTCTCTCTCTCTCGATCAGAGACCAAAAATAAGATGAAATTATTAACGAGAGAGGGCCAAAAATTTGAGAGATCTGAGATCAAAGCTACCATTCATTTTTTTAGGTCCAATTTTATAAATTAATATTCTTCGTGGTACTAAAAACTGGTATAGGTGGATGCGGAAAAGATCTTTCCCATTCGTCCAACCCAAATAAAACCATTGGATTCAAGAAAGAGAGATCTGGTGATTTTGTTTGGGCTGGATGGGATCTATCGATCTAAATCGATGTTTCTAAGAATGGTATATCGAGGTGAAGTTATTGAACGAGAGGGCTAATCGGGGGAGCCTAGTCAATTTGGTCAAGCTCGAAGGGAACTCACCAAAAAAAAGATTGTTCTAGAGGTAGAGACTGCGGAGAAGCTTCAACTGAAAGAAATCAAAAGGAAGCTCTCTAGAGAGACAATTTAAGGCTAATAAGAACTAGGAGTTGCGAAAAAACAGCTTAAGGTGTTAGAGGGAAAATCTGAAAATATAAAAATAAAAAAAATATATAAAATTCAAAATGAATAATATTAGGAGTAAAAAAGACTTTTAATTAACTATTTTATGAGTCTAGATAATATTTGAATGTCTTAAAAAAGTATTAGTGATATTATTACGAAGAATAGTGGACACATGAGAGTAAAGAGTGTGGTTGAAATTTTCCTATTTAAAATGGCGTAGAGCGTTGTCGTAAAGAAGGGCAATATTGGGAATTTGGAAACGCAGTTGTCAGCATGCATACAGAACGACACGTGAGAAACTTTCCAGTCTTCGATTTGGTTTCAGAGAAAATGGATACGCTTTCCATTTCTTTTGCCGTTTTGCGATTTTGCGCGACTGAGAGAATAGCAGCACCGCACATGTGCTGGTTTCTTTTATTTTTTAATGCTTAAATTTTTATTGTTGCGCACATGTGTTGTTGATGTGAAGATTACGGTTGGCGCATTGGCTGGCATTTAATTAATTAATTAAACTCGGCTCTTCTCCTTCGCATTCTATATTCATAATTTTATTGAGGAAATCATTTTTTAAATTTAAAACACCTGCCTTTGGCTCATTCTCATTCTGAAAATTCAATCAAATAAATAAATTAAGGAAAAAGATTTTTTATAGTGAGGCCACGGATTTACATCGTCTCCTCCTAGTGGTTCTAGAAGGACAGTGACAACCTATCTCGGATGGTTACCACGTGGCTCTCGGTGAATCCGAGACCCACGTCCGAGCCGACACCCTCTGTCGGCTTGGTTTGTCGGCTGGGTGTCGGCTCAGATGTGGGTCTCGGATTCACCGAGAGCCACATGGCAACCATCTGGGATAGGTTGCCACTGTCCTCCCAAACCATTGGGAGGAGACGATGCGGATCCGTGAGGCCACCCCTATAGTGAAGATCCCATCCATTTAAAGTGAATCTGTATGTATCTCGATGCATTTTGAATGGATTGGGATATATACCGATCCACTTTGAGTATGTGAGATCTTCATTATAGCTCAGTACAGAAGAACTCAATCCATAAATGAATAAGTTCTTTATTTATCCCAAAAATAAAAATCTTCGAGAAAAAAATACAATCAAGCAATGTTTTTATGCATTTTCTCACAAGGGATGTGAAATGATTAGAATAGTATGATTATTCCGCACCCTCATACGAAGAGGCGTAGGGGAAGTTGCGATACGATTCCTCCTCCCACAATCTTATTTCATGTTTCAAACCAAAAATCTAGGTGGCAGCTCTCCACATTTCTCTCATTTTTTCATGTTGGACTTTGTATTGTAATCGTTGGCAAATAGGCTAAGTTTGATGAGAATGACTATCTGTGGGCCCCACTGATGATGTGGACAGTAAAAAGAATAAAATAAAAAGTGTGGGTCCCATAGTGGGCTCCACTGTCTGATGTGATTTGGCAATCACTGGTGATGAGGCATCTCTCAAGCACATAAGAAAGGAAGAGAGAGAAATAGGAGAGAGAAAGGGAGAGAGAAAGACATGATGTGGTTCATGAGGTGCCACATGGCAACCCACCATGGCCGCCTCGGCCATGCCTCAAAGAGTCCGCATCGTCTCCTCCCAGTTATTATGGGAGGACGATGGCAACGTACCTGTGAGGACAATGAAAAATCGACGTGATCCTCCTCGGGATGGAAATGTGTATCCTGTAATAGATGAAGATCGATTTGTTCTGTTGGAGTCGCCACCTAGATTAAGGTCTAGGACCTCTAAAAATGTAGCCTCACCCTAAGGTAAGACTTCTATTGACTCGTGACCCAATGTATCGGTTCTTTGGTCTGCAAGAGATCGGGTAAGTATTCAGGGTACGGTTATGGGAAGGTGTTAGGCACCCAAATCGCCCGATCAATATCGACCTCCTAAACTTTCCTTAAATTCTAATTTTTGACTGTGCTTGGTCAACTGGATGACTAGGGTTCAATGGGGGATGTCCTAAACCAAGTTGCTATGTTGTTCTAACCTAGGGTTCAACCAATCATGTATTAAAGTAAATAAATAAGCAAATGTAATGTACAATATTATACAGTGAACCGGACCAAAGATGGTTCGGTCTTGGAGTGAATCTGAGATGTGTAAGACATCTCAAACTGCCTACGTATTCCAATCCTGGAAATCAAGTCCAAAAACGTAGTTCGAAAATAGGTTGTGTGATTAAAGATTATGGAAGTGATCTATGCATGTGCTTCAATTAGATTCTTTGTTGTTCAAGTTGAAGTTTATGCTGGATGTATGATTGATGGGTGGCTTTGTACCGTATTTGGGATTCTCAAATTGCCTACGTATTCTAGGGTTTGCCCTAGAAATCAGGTACGACGTAGTTCGAAATTTGTGAGAGTCGGATTTGGAATGTGTACCAAAATCCTTCCATTTTTGTCAATAGGATCTAGGGATGAGACCTAAATTCCTACCATTTTTAATTGGGATGTGTACCAAATTCTTTCTATTTTTGTTAATAGGATCTAGGGATGAGACCTAAATTCCTACCATTTTTATTTGGGATGTGTACCAAATTATTTCTATTTTTGTCAATAGGATTTAAGGATGAGACCTAAATTCCTACCATTTTTATTGTTTTCATTTTTAGGTTTCTAGGGTTTCCTATCCCTTTTCATTGTGATTTTCATTTTTTAGGGTTTCATACCCTAATTATTCTCTTTATTCTAGGGTTTATTTTGCCCTAATTATTCTTTCCATTTTTAGAGTTTCACTACCCTAATTGTTCAATTCTTTCCATCTTAGGGTGTATCTTGCCCTAGTTGTTGTACAATGTAAACAATCTAACAAAGCAATGTGAGCTTAAATATAGCAGTGTAAGCATCCAAATATAGCATGTTGAAAATATATTCAAATTTAGCAACACATCAGTCAAAAATGGCAAGTGAGCATGTGAATCAATACAAACATGGTAAGTGTGCATCCAAACATGGCAGTAATATGTGAGCAAGTGTAGTAGACAAATATGGCAATAAGCATGTGTAGCATTCCAATCATGGCAATGTGATTATTCCAATTATGGCAATATGATCATTCCAATTATGGCAGTGTGACTATTCCAATTATGGCAGTGTGACCATTCCAATTATAATAGTGTATGCATATGAGCATCCGAACATAGCATAGCATCAAATATGGCATGTGAGAAACAACCAAAGCATATGAGAATCAATCAAAACATGATGGAACACGTAGCAAGATGACAGCTTTGTCAGGCTGGACCAAAATTGACACATAGGGCACTGTACTTACTCAAAAAATTCTTAAAAGATATCCCTGGAAAGAAGACTCAGAGACCAACATTTTGTCTCAAGGAAGCTAATCCTAAAAGAGACCATAGGCAGGTCGAAAATATTCCCCAAGTACAGGCAAATACACTGGTCAGGTCTGTTCCATATTTTTGACCAGTTGCACCATAAATTCCAAATAAAATTCTATTCTTAATGAAAATTAAATACAGACATATATCTAGGTAGATAACTGTCTGATCTAAAATTTCATTAAGAAAAATAAGTTAAAACAGTATATTTTCTTTGTGAAAAATGACTCTTTTCAATCATGCAAATCAGCACATCATGACAGATCTGAAATCAAAGCACTATGCACTTAAAAATTGATATCAATTCAACAAAAAATGAAAAAAATATAAAACCAGTGCCATTTTTTAGAAGACTTTTATATCTAAAAATTTCATGTTAAGTGGATTTTCTGATTATGGCCATAAGGCCTTTGTCTAGAGACTTTCCGATGGAGGATTGCATTACATCCGAGAAAAATAGCAATGTCAAAGACAAATTTTTTGATATATTTCCCCAATTCCAAATGGAACGAAATTTTTAGGGTAGTCTTCTATCATATCCGAGAGACTCCCATAAAATTTTGGGCTTTAAAATCTTAGAAAAAATACATATGATGTACGTCCTAAGTTTGAACTCTAAATCTGGAATTTTCAGATCAGAAAATCACTTTATGAAATTTACAAAAAACATCAAACATCATTGTATATCAATCAAAAATTCATCATTGAATAGCTTAGACAAATTATCATTCATGAAAAATGTTAGACATAGGCATCCTAACATTAACAAGCATGTAATAGAGCATTCATGATTGAGATTTAATGAAAATTAGCCTTTTTCAAGCAAAATTGGCATTCGGGCATTATAACGACCTCTAAATTTGTTTAGAGTACTAACCTTGGGCTCAAATCGAGCGAAACCGTTGATGAAGGGTGATTGGGGGTTGTATCAATCCCCTTTGAATGTGAATCCTCCTTGTAAGCACCCCATTTTCGCCATCCTAGCTAAACAAAGTCCTGTTGGTGTGTGGACAACAAAAGGAAGAAAGGTGATCGAAAGTTTGGATTCTTGACTGTGAATTTGAGGAAGTTTTCAATGGGTCTGTGAATTTGAGGAAGTTTTCAATGGGTCCACAGTAAGGTCATGGGTTATAATTTTGCATGGATGCGTAGGTCATAGAATTATCTTCGAAACGAGACCAGAATTGCTCAATTTCGATATCAAATGAGGAAGATATGACCATTTTAGTCAGATGATACATATGAGGGAGGTTTATGAAATTATTATAAATAATCCTAGGGGCCTTCATGCAAATTATCCTAAGTTGGATTGTTTGAATTTCAAATCATCATATCTTGATCATCCGACATCGGATTCAGATGATTCCAAGACCATTATTCTTCATTCATGATGTTCTACAAAGTGGACGTAAAAAATCCCGGGTAGAAGTCACCAGTGGGTCCCATGCAAGCTTGCATGCAAAATTATCGTCAGAACTTCAAAGCTGCATATCTTTTCCGTTCTACATCGGATTCAGGTGATTCCAGTTCCTATATTCCTCATTTTTAATGTTCTACAAAATGAATGCAAAAAATTTGAAATAGAGGCCATCGGAAAATTCCATGCGGGATGACAGCGGAAATGTCCGATGAAATGACAAGGAGAGAAAACCCAGTTAATTCTAATTAATCCAGTCAACTCAGTTCAAGCCAGTTTTGGTCCAACCAAGCTCAACCCATATCAGTTTAACTCAGTCAAGTCTCAACCCGTTTCGAACCGGTTCATTCATGTGCATAGTATTTATATATATTATATATATATTTTATATATATATATATATATATATATATATATATATATATATATATATATATATATATATATTAAATATATATATGTGTATATATGTATATAATATATATTATTATATGTAAATGATAATCCAAAAGATTTTGAGAAGAAAAAGGAAAGAGGGGAGAGAGAAACGTGAAAGTGAAGGGGATTTTGGTTTTGGAGATAATCCAAAAGATTTTTGAGAAAAAATGGAAAGAGGGGAGAGAAAAAACGTGGAAGAGAAGAGGATTTAGGGTTTTGAGATAATCCAAAAAGATTTTGAGAAGAAAAAGGAAAGAGGGGAGAGAGAAAACGTGAAAGAGAAGAGGATTTAGGGTTTTGAGATAATCCAAAAAGATTTTGAGAAGAAAAAGGAAAGAGGGGAGAGAGAAAACGTGAAAGAGAAGGGGATTTAGGGTTTTGAGATAATCCAAAAGATCCTGAGAAGAAAAAAGGAATGAGAGAGGAATAGAAAAAAAAAAGAAAAAAAGGGAAAAGAACTAGAAAGAAAGGGGAAAGAAAAAGGAAGAAAGGAAAAAAAAGGAAGGAAAGAAAAAGGAAAAAAAATATATTTTTTAGAAAAAAGGATCTTCTAGAAAATGAGTGAAAAATTATAAATAGGCAAGAGGAGGATCCTTTTTTCCAGAGCAGAGAGAGGGAAACGTGGGTGAGAGAGAGAAACGTGAGTGAGAGAGAGAAAACAAGAAAGAAAGAGAGAAAAGAGAAAAGAAAGAAAAGAGAAGAAGAAAAGAGAGAAAGAGAAGAGAGAAAGAAGCAGAAGAGAGAAAAAGGAGGATTCACATTCAAAGGGGATTGATACAACCCCCAATCACCCTTCATCAACGGTTTCACTCGATTTGAGCCCAAGGTTAGTACTCTAAACAAATTTAGAGGTCGTTATAATGCCCGAATGCCAATTATGCTTGAAAAAAGCTAATTTTCATGAAATCTCAATCATGAATGCTCTATTACATGCTTGTTAATGTTAGGATGCCTATGTCTAACAATTTTCATGAATGATAATTTGTCTAAGCTATTCAATGATGAATTTTTGATTGATATACAATGATGTTTGATGTTTTTTGTAAATTTCATAAAGTGATTTTCTGATCTGAAAATTCCAGATTTAGGGTTCAAACTTAGGACGTACATCATATGTATTTTTTCTAAGCTTTTGAAGCCCAAAATTTTATGGGAGTCTCTCTGATATGATAGAAGACTACCCTAAAAATTTCGTTTCATTTGGAATTGGGGAAATATATCAAAAAATTTGTCTTTGACATTGCTATTTTTCTCGGATGTAATGCAATCTTCCATGGGAAAGTCTCTAGACAAAGGCCTTATGGCCATAATCAGAAAATCCACTTAACATGAAATATTTAGACATGAAAGTCTTCTAAAAAATGGCACTTGTTTCATATTTTTTCCATTTTTCGTTGAATTGATATCAATTTTTAAGTGCATAGTGCTTTGATTTCAGATCTGTCATGATGTGCTGATTTGCATGATTGAAAAGAGTCATTTTTCACAAAGAAAATATACTGTTTTAACTTGTTTTTCTTAATGAAATTTTAGATCAGACAGTTATCTACATAGATATATGTCTGTATTTAATTTTCATTAAGAATAGAATTTTATTTGGAATTTATGGTGCAACTGGTCAAAAATCTGGAACAGACCTGACCAGTGTATTTGCCTGTACTTGGGGAATATTTTCGACCTGCCTATGGCATCTTGTAGGATTAGCTTTATTGAGACAAAATGTTGGCCTCTGAGTCTTCTTTCCAGGGATATCTTTTAAGAATTTTTTGAGTAAGTACAGTGCCTTATGTGCCCATTTTGGTCCAGCCTGACAAAGCTGTCATCTTGCTGCGTGTTCCATCATGTTTTGATTGATTCTCATATGCTTTGGTTGTTTCTCACATTCCGTATTTGATGTTATATTTGTTCACATGCTATGTTCGGATGCTCGTATGCATACACTACTATAATTGGAATGGTCACACTGCCATAATTGGAATGGTCACACTGCCATAATTGGAATGATCACACTGCCATAATTGGAATGATCACATTGCCATGATTGGAATGCTACACATGCTTATTGCCATATTTGTCTACTACACTTGCTCACATGCTATATTGGATGATTACTGCCATGTTTGGATGCACACTTACCATGTTTGTATTGATTCACATGCTCACTTGTCATCTTTGATTGATTTGTTGCTAAATTTGAATATATTTCCAACATGCTATATTTGGATGCTTACACTGCTATATTTAAGCTCACATTGCTATGTTAGATTGTTTACATTGTACAACAACTAGGGCAAGATACACCCTAAAATGGAAATAATTGAACAATTAGGGTAAAAAAACCCTAAAAATGGAAAAATAGCAATTAGGGTAGAAAACCCTAAAAAATGAAAATCACAATGAAAAGGGATAGGAAACCCTAAAAACCTAAAAATGGAAACAATAAAAATAGTAGGAATTTAGGTCTCATCCCTAGATCCTATTCATAAAAATGGAAAGAATTTGGTACACATCCCAAATAAAAATGGTAGGAATTTAGGTCTCATCCCTAGATCCTATTGACAAAATTAGAAATAATTTGGTACACATCCCAATTAAAAATGGTAGGAATTTAGGTCTCATCCCTAGATCCTATTAACAAAAATAGAAATAATTTGGTACACATCCCAAATAAAAATGGTAGGAATTTAGGTCTCATCCCTAGATCCTATTGACAAAAATTGGAAGGATTTGGTACACATTCCAAATCCGACTCTCACAAATTTTCGAACTACGTCGTACCTGATTTCTAGGGCAAACCCTAGAATACGTAGGCAATTTGGGAATCCCAAATACGGTACAAAGCCACCCATCAACCATACATCCAGCATAAACTTCAACTTGAACAACAAAGAATCTAATTGAAGCACATGCATAAATCACTTCCATAATCTTTAATTACACAACCCATTTTCGAACTACGTTTTTGGACTTGATTTCCAGGATTGGAATACGTAGGCAGTTTGAGATGTCTTATACATCTCAGATTCAGTCCAAGACCGAACCATCTTTGGTTCGGTTCACTGTATAATATTGTACATTACATTTGCTTGTTTATTTACTTTAAAACATGATTGGCTAAACCCTAGGTTAGAATAATTTAGCAACTTGGTTTAGGACATCCTCCATTGAACCCTAGTCATCCAGTTGACCAAGCACAATCAAAATTAGAATTTAAGGAAAGTTTAGGAGGCCGATATTGATCGGGCGGTTTGGGTGCCTAACACCTTCCCATAACCGTACCCTGAATACTTACCCGATCTCTTGCAGACCAAAGAACCGATACATTGGGTCACGAGTCAATAGAAGTCTTACCTTAGGGTGAGGCTACATTTTTAGAGGTCCTAGACCTTAATCTAGGTGGCGACTCCAACAGAACAAATCGATCTTCATCGATACAGGATACACATTTCCATCCAGAGGAGGATCATCGTCGATTTCCCATTGTCCTCACACTCCTTCTCCTCTCTTCTGCTTCTTTCTCTCTTTTCTTCTTCTCTTTTCTTTCTTTTCTCTTTTCTCTCTCTTTCTTTCTTCCTCTCTCACGTTTTCTCTCTCTCACTCACGTTTCTCTCTCTCACCCACGTTCCCCTCTCTCTCTGGTCTGGAAAAGGATCCCTCCTCTCTCCTATTTATAATTTTTCACTCATTTTCTAGAAGATCCTTCTTTCCTTTTCTTCTTTTTTCTAGAAAATCTTTTTTCTCTCCATTTTTTCTTCTTTCCTTTCTTTTCTTCCTTCCCAAGTTTTTTCTTCTTCCTTTCTTTCCTTTTTCTCATTCTTCTTCTAGAAAACCCCTTCTCTCTTTCCTTTCTCTCTTTCCTTTCTCTCCTTCCTTCTTCTAGAAAAATCCTTCTCTCTTTCCTTTCTTTCTTCTTTCCTTTTCTTCTTCATTCTTTTCCTTCCTTTTTTTCTTTTCTCCCTCTCTTTTCTTTCACGTCTTCTTTCTAGAAAACGTGAAGGGGAATCTTTTTCCCCCCTTTTTTCTTTTCTTTTTTTTTTTTTTCTCCCTCTTTCCTTTTTTCTTCTCAAGATCTTTTTGGATTATCTCAAAACCCTAAATCCCCTTCTCTTTCACGTTTTCTCTCTCCCCTCTTTCCTTTTTCTTCTCAAGATCTTTTTGGATTATCTCAAAACCCTAAATCCCCTTCTCTTTCACGTTTTCTCTCCCCTTCCCTTTTTTTCTTCTCAAGATCTTTTTGGATTATCCCAAAATCCTAAATCCCCTTCTCTTTCATGTTTTCTCTCTCCCCTCTTTCATTTTTCTTCTCAAAATCTTTTGGATTATCACTTACATATAATAATATATATTATATACATATATACACATATATTTTATAACATACATACATATATATATATATATATATATATATATATATATATATATATATATATATATATATATATATATATATATATATATATATATATATATATAATATATATAATATATATAATATATATAAATACTATGCACATGAATGAACTGGTTCGAAACGGGTTGAGACTGACTTAGGTTGATTGAGTTAAACTGATATGGGTTGAGCTAGGTTGGACCAAAACTGCCTTGAACTGAGTTGACTGGATTAATTGGAATTAACTGGGTTTTCTCTCCTTGTCATTTCATGGGTCATTTCCGCTGTCATCCCGCATGGAATTTTCCGATGGCCTCTATTCCAAATTTTTTTTGCGTTCATTTTGTAGAACATTAAAAATGAGGAATATAGGAACTGGAATCACCTGAATCCGATGTAGAACGGAAAAGATATGCAGCTTTGAAGTTCTGACGATAATTTTGCATGCAAGCTTGCATGGGACCCACTAGTGACTTCTACCCGGGATTTTTTACGTCCACTTTGTAGAACATCATGAATGAAGAATAATGGTCTTGGAATCATCTGAATCCGATGTCGGATGATCAAGATATGATGATTTGAAATTCAAACAATCCAACTTAGGATAATTTGCATGAAGGCCCCTATGATTATTTATAATAATTTCATAAACCTCCCTCATATGTATCATCTGACTAAAATGGTCATATCTTCTTCATTTGATATCAGAATTGAGCAATTCTGGTCTCATTTCGAAGATAATTTTATGACCTATGCATCCATGCAAAATTATAACCCATGACATTGCTGTGGACCCATTAAAAACTTCCTCAAATTCACAGACCCATTGAAAACTTTCTCAAATTCACAGTCAAGAATCCAAACTTTCGATCACCTTTCTTCCTTTTGTTGTCCACACACCAGCAGGACTTTGTTTAGCTGGGATGGCAAAAATGGGGTGCTTACAGTACCTTCAAATCGTGACACATGGATAAGTTGAATCCCACGGTCACGATCAAATCTCTTGTTACACTTTGCATCACTGAAACTTCCTTCTTCATCTTCGTTTCCCCTTTGTCACCGCCGTTAGTTGCAGTCTTGCAGACGAACACCATGATCAAGCTTAAGAAGAAAATAAAAGGGTTGTAAAATGAAAACTTTATACAAATGCCCTATTTTTGATCTCTCTCTCTCTCTCTCTGTTCGTTCTTAGAAAAAGTGAGGTTTTTTGTTCAGGGGAGGTAGAGAGGGTGATTGTTGTCAGTCCATTGATTCTGAGTACTCCAATAACTCTGATCTACAGAGCTTCCCAAGTCATACAGACCTTGATCTCCACCGGTTCCCACTCTAATCTCGTTAACCCTCCTCCACCACCTACGTTGCCATTCCTGCCCTGCATCTCAGTCAAATCTATCGGCACGGTCTGATCCATAAACCCAAAGTTAATTCTGGCATCTTCAGTTCTTTAGCCATGGAACTCGTCATCTTCTGTTCTTGTTGTTGTTGCTGATGCAACCGAAACGGCAATATATCGTTGAAACTAAATCCCAGAAATGCAGAATTCGAAGCCGTCATCAAGTTTGTAAAACTCCCCGTCTCCGGAAAAATCCCACCGTCCAACGCTTGCTCGATGTTATCCAACATCGGCGGCTCCAAATTGGTGTTCAGATTAGGATTCTGAGGTACAAACAAAGTCGAATCAGGAAAATTGACCAAACATGCCGTTGTTGGCGTGGGCATTTCAAAGCTAGATTTGGGTGCGGACGTATTCTCCGATCTCCAGCGAAGATCCGACCTCCTGCTGTTCCTCCACCACTCCCCATCGCCCTAAAATCTTGCATTTCGATTTACCTCTCAAATCTTCTCTGCAAATTCTAAGTTTCTTCAGGAGATCTTTCAAAGAGAAAGCTTCTTAATTTCAGGTTATATGAACTGCAAATTTCTAACCTTCAAAGAGAAAGCTTCTTGATCATGGTGTTCGTCTGCAAAACTGCAACTAGCGGCGGTGACAAAGGGGAAACGAAGATGAAGAAGGAAGATGAAGAAGGAAGTTTCAGTGATGCAAAGTGTAACATGTCATTCCATAGAAAATTTAATCGTGACCATGGGATTCAACTTATCCACATGTCACGATTTGATGGTACGTTGCCATCGTCCTCCCATAATAACTGGGAGGAGACGATGCGAACTCTGCCTCAAAGGGCTCAACAGCATGCCTCACATGGCACGCCTCAGACATGCTATAGGTGCCTCGGTCATGCCACTACTGCATATGACATGCCACAAGACTTTTGAAAAGTTACTCAAGGGTATTTAGGGTAGTGGGGAAAAGTTTAATCCGAAATCAAGGGTGAAATGAGTGTTAGATCATGAATATTCTGAAATGGAGGTTTAGATCGAGGTGCAGACAAGTAGTTCCGTCAAATTCTCCCGTTGATCATCTCATTGGCTCGGTGCAATGTAATATGGTGGATCTGATTATACTGTGTTGAACACTAACTCAGTGTGCGCATGTGAAGGAAGTGCGGGAATTAGAAGGGATCATATCATTTCTGGTCTATAACTTAGATCAGGTCTTTGATCCAAGGGTCACCATCTCACCCGCCATTTGAGCCTCATCCAACGGCTGATATGACTGCCGACAAGTGGTGACATGCCGCATGTCACCATAAAGCATTCTATTTGAAATTCAGCCATCAGATTAGCTTCAATGTTTCCTAGATCGACGACCTAGACTAAAATAAGCATTCTGGACTCATTTAAAAGGTGTTTTGAAGCCCCATTTGGGGTGTGTGCATGAAGAAACTAAGAAGTAGATCTTGGAAGGTCTTGAGGGAGTCCTTGTAAGTGGAAATCACACACCAAGTGTTTGTAGAAGACCCTTAATGGTGTTTGAGGCTTGATAGGGGACGAAGATGCACTGTTTGTAAGTTGTGTGTGAGAAAGAGCTCAAAAGAGAGGGAGAAAGGCCTTGTGGAAGAGGCTAGTGAGCAAAAACACATATAAAGTGTTTGGTAAAATGCTTAAGAGTTAGGGCTTGCTTGAAGAGTTAAGTTCTCCCAGCATTGATGATTGTAGGAGGTTCTATTGAGTCAGTGAAGACATAACTCACATCTCCAGACGGCAGGAAGCAACTGTTGTGAGATTTTCTCAACTTTACTTGTCTATTGCTTTCGATATTGTATGCTAGTTTAGGTTGAAATTGTTGACTACCTAACTATAGTGGGGGAAACATTGTAGGACATTGTTATAAGTCCAAATCTACACTTTTGTATTGTGTTCAGTGGGTGTTGGACACTGACAGTTATAACTTGAATCTTGGCATTGTTATGTCCTCTCAGTTTTATGCTGGGAAAACACAGAGTAATTATCAGTCTTGTAAAAGACTAAAAGTTGTATTGAGTATATACGAAGCCCATTGAACATTACTCCGTGGACTAACCATCATATACTGTGGTGGTGAACCACGTAATATCCCTATGTTACAGTCCGTTTTACTTTTCTTTGCATTGTAAAGTGTGTGGAATGAATTGCAAGATGGGTGTGCAAATCTGGTAGACCTGACCATTGAGTGATAACGAGGTAGATTTGCATACGCTTGTGTGTGTGTGTAATTGTGTGATTCTCCATCAGCTCTGGGCAACAAAGAAAAGTTTGCAAAGGAATTAATACACTAATTCCCCCCCCCCCTCCTCTCTATCTCTCTCTTTCCAGTGTCAACCAAAGTTTATCATTTCAATCCCAAAGTAAAAAAATAAATGGGAGGAGGATCTAAACACAAGAGAGCCATATTGGAATATGATACATTAGCGGTAAAAATTAGAGTACAGAGATAACCAATGGTCGATCACTTGGAAAAGACAGAAGGGGGCTCAAATTTTAACAAGGACGAAAACAGAAGATGTGAAAGTTATTCTTTATATATATATATATATATATAAGCTTGTTTCCAATTGCAAAAATGCCTGCCCGTTTTGCGAATTCACCAAATTAAACAATTTCATTTGATTTACATTTCCTAGCTTTGCAACATCTTCCATAGTAGGTCAAATGGGAAAGACGAAAGATGTCGGAGGTTCTTCAAAAAAAAAAAAAAAAAAAAAGATGTTGGAGTTGGGTGGCATTTGAAAAATAAAAAGACAGAAAAATGGTCCAAGTATGGACTCTTTTGAAGGCAAAAAATCGAGGACAGACTGGCTCAACCTGTTCTTCACCACCAACTCTAATCCATTTGATCCTAGGGCAGAAGATGATTATGAGACAAATTGTGTGGAGGATAATGAAGGCCTTCAATTCGTCAATGATGTGGAAGTTGATGGGTCGGATGCTAAGTCGAACCGCTACCTTCAAGTGGGAGAGACCAATCAATCCATTGTCATAGCTTCGCCTGTGTATCTCAATGGAGTTTATGAAATCCTTAATTCAAAGTGTGATGGGGTTATTGTGGGAGTTCTTAGATCTACTTCACCGATTTTCTTTGAGAAGGAGTACCCACTTGCGTACTTTTTCTAATTAGTCATGTCTGAGATGCTAAAGAATGAGTCTGTATTGGGTCTCTTGGACCTCTTTGTATCGAGTTGACAAGTGTGTAATTTTTATATTTTTATTCCATTTGCACTATGCATTTTAATATTTTTTATGCCTTATTGAATTGAATAGGAAGAATTTTATTAAGAATAAATTTCAGCTACCCCCCATTATAGTTTCAGAACATCACCTACCACCCACACCTTTCAAAAAACATCAACTACACCCAAGTAACTGATGGAGGAAACGGAAATCAACATTAGATATTTTTACCCTTTCTTTTTTTAATTGAAATTTTTTAAAAACTAGTAAAATTACTAATATGACCCTTCTCTTTCCTTTCCTCTCTCCCTCCCTCATCTTCTCCTACCCAAATGGAGATTCGTTTGGAGATTAAAATTGGAAAACAAGGATAGACTTATACCCTTAAATAGTAATTAAAATGGGAAAAACTAGATGAGATCGAAAAACTTTCGAAATGACTTTTTTTTTTCTGGATAAACTCTGTGATCCTACTGATTACTCAATCTACAAAAACGAATGGCATGTGAAACTAAAGAAACTCATATTTACTATTTTTTTTTCTTCTTTCTCGGTTGCTTTTCTACAAATTTCTGCTTTGTATCACGATATATTTCGTTTTCTTTTTTTTTCGAGTGCAGAAAAATTAATGGAATCCAAAACTGGGACTGAAATCAATATGAATATTAAACCCAATCATTTTTAGATCTGGATTAAGTTACGAAGAACGTAATAACAGTTTGCTTACTTTGATTGGAGAAGAAGAAAGAAGAAGAAGAATAGAAGGATATGGAACCGGAGCTCTCACATTAACAGTTTGCTTACTTTGATTGGAGAAGAAGAAGAATAGAAGGATATGGAATTGAAACTCTCACATGGAACCTCGTCGATTCCCACCAATAGTTCTTAGTTTTTTCAGACGAAGATTGCCGCTGGCCAAAGCTTCGTTGCGCCATCGTCGGGGAAGAAAAGGCTTGCATTGTAGTCGACGAAGATAATCGGAGAAGAAATGGTAGATCTAGAGAAGAAGAAAAAACATGATTTAGATTTGGGGTTTTACCCTCATTAAGTGCAGTAGGGTAAAATCGTCTTTTAACATTTCCTTAAGAGCATTATTGTCCATTTCAAAATCAATTTTGGATGACATTAGAAACTAACGGAATTCGTTTAACGGAGTGGATCTATTTGATTAACGGTGGTAAACGTTTGAGTGATAGTTAATGTTTTTTGAAAGGTGTGGGTGGTAGGTGATGTTTCGAAACTATTTTGGGGGGTAGCTGAAATTTATTCATTTTATTAATTTGACATGTTTTATAGACATTGTGAATTAATTGCTAAAAGATAGAAAAATTCCAGCATCCTTAATATTGACGGTTTGAGTTTCATATAGGTTTTTGACATGAAAGGAGTTTCATAATTGAAAAGTTGTCTTCAATAAAATTATAGAGAACGTCTCAACCTTTTCGAAATGGTATTATGGAGAAAAATATGAGTTCGTTTGGGTCTCCAAACGTGACTTCAAAGTCTAGCAAGAAAATCTGACCGAATCCAAATTAAAGTAGCCCTCTGATCTGATTAAAGCATTCAACGGTAGATGTAAATTCTATAAAGGGTCTCATAATCAAGTTAAGAAACTTAAACATACAATAGAAGACTCCAAAAAAAGAAAAGAATACTCTACAATTTTAGAATTCTAAATAAAGAATAACTCCTACATGAAAAAGGAATCCTACACAAAGAAAGAGTTATAAGTCACAAATGATTGTCATGTTTTATATATAAAGCACTAGTGTTAAGATAAACAATTAATCTCTCTCTCTCTCTTTGGCTGAAAATTTTTCTATCTCTGAAAGGATTGTAATGTCTAGCTAATTTTCTCATTCAGTCAAGGGGATTTTGAAGCCCAAACTCATGTCAATGGTGTAATCTCTATTCAGTAACGTTGTTCTTCTTTTCTCTTTTATTTGAATTGCTTATGTTATTATTTTATCTTTAATTATGATATTTTGTCTGAATAATTCAGTAATGGTTTGCTGAATTGGTTAGATTAATATTGATTGTTAGATCTAGAATATGTGATACGTAATCGTCCTGATTCTAATCACAAGTAGCAAACAGTGGTATATGATTATGTTCAAGTTTTCGTCTCATCATTGTGAATAATATAACCTAAGTTAAATAATCTCTGCTTGTGTATGATTATTGCTTAGATTGATCTATTTTTCGTCCTCTTAATACTGTCATTGAATTAAACATTGAGAGTTTATTCAGTGTTGTTCAATGGTTAGATCTCTCTGAAGAGCTTGTTTCGGTTGAGGTACTTAAGGGAAAATTCGGGTAACAGAGCTTATTGTTATCTAGGGTCTTTAATTCTAATTGGAAGGAAGAGATTAACGTTGCAATTAATTTTACTCATTGCATGTATGGGTGGATATTAAACCAATAACTGAATATTCTCCTTTAATTATCATTCTATTTAAATTATATCTGTTTACTTTTGATTTGATTCAAACAACCAAAACCCCCCTTCGTTATTGTGTTTACTTAGCATTAATTAGTATATTTAGTTCGAGTAGAATATAAATTTTAATCAATTCATTCTCCGTGGGATTGACCTTTACTTATCCTACTTACAGTTTATTAATCAGGTCAGTAAAAAAATATTTAATTAAATTGGTGCATTCGAAACGCTACCAAATTTTGGCGCCGTTGCTGGGGAATGAATTTTAATTAATTTTTATAACTCTCTTTATTAATTTTTCTTTTTCTGATTAGCATGATTTTTCTATTCTAATTTTTTATTTTATTTTTTTAGTTTCTTTTATTCTTATTATCTTTTTGTTTGTTTGATTTTCGTTTCTTCCTATTAAGTTTTTTTTTTTTAGTTAATTATCTTAGCTAATTGTGTAAGTTTATGATTCTGACTTGATCCACTCAAAAAGGAAATCTAAATTTTGAACCAGAACTTGAACGTACTATGCGTCAGTTAAGAAAAGAAGCTAGGTAGATTACGACAGAAAGAGAATCAATCCCTCTCATAGGATTTATTTTTGAAAGTTCTTCAATTGACTCTGAACAAGAAGAAATCATGGCTGAGAATGATAGGACATTAAAGGAGTTGACTACTCCTGATTTTAACCAACAACCTTTGTGTATTCAATACCTTACTTTGGATGTCACTTTTGAGCTTAAGTCAGGTTTAATTCATTTGTTGCCTAAATTTCGTGATTGTGTAGGTGGGGATCCAAATAAACATCTGAAGGAATTTCATGTAGTGTGTTCAAGAATGAAACCGACAAGTGTGTCTGAAGAACAGATTAAATTACGACCCTTCCCTTTTTCATTATCAGATGATGCAAAAGATTGGCTCTACTACCTACCATCTAGGACGATCACTAAATGGAATGAAATTAAAAGATTATTTCTAGAAAAATACTTCCTAGCCTCTAGAGCAGCCACCATCAGAAAAGAAATATGTGGCATACGACAGTACACTGGAGAAATACTCCATGAATATTGGGAGCGTATCAAAAAATTATGTGCTAGCTGTCCACATCACCAGATAAGTGATCATTTCCTAATTCAGTATTTTTATGAAAGATTATTTCCCATAGAAAGGAACATGATAAATGCAGCAAGTGGAGGAGCTCTAGTGGATAAAAATCTTAAAGCTGCAAGAAGGTTAATTGCAAACATGGCTGTAAATTTCTAACAGTTTGGTACAAGAAACAATGCACCACTCAAAAAGGTGAATGAGGTAAATACATCTTCTCTCTTACAACAGTTATCTAACCTTACCTCTCTTGTTAGACAAATGACTGTAGAAAATTTACAGTAGGTAAAAGCTTGTGGGATATGTTCGATGATGGAACACTCAACTAATATGTGTCCAATACGTCAAGAAGGACCCATCGGACAAGCCAATGTTTCAGGTAACTTTCTAGGACCACCAAGGCAGTATGATCTATACTCAAACACATACAATCCAGGTTGGAGATCATCCAAACATGAGCTATGGAGGAAATGGACCAGCAGGGCAGAACTTCTATCAAAATAGACAGCCAACATTCTAACTCAGGCCACCTGTCCCTTAGAATTCAAACTCATCATTAGAGGACATAATTAAATCTCTTGCTCTAAATACCCAACAGTTTCAAAAAGAAACAAAATCCGACATTCAAAATCTATAGATCCAGGTGAGTCAAATGGCAACTGCTATGAATCGTTTAGAAACTCAGGTTGGAGATAAATTATCATCACAAACCATGGTGAATCAGAAAGAAAATGTGAATGCTGTGACACTTTGAAGTGGTAAGGAATTTAAGGAACCAAAAAGGTGAGTCCTGTTGTACCAAATGAAGAAGAAATTGAGAAAGAAATAGAGAAAGACGAAATAGCAGCTCAACCTGAGGTAACACCCAAACCTTCTATTCTGTCTAAGACTAATCATCTTCCTTTTCCTAGCAGATTTATAAAATCCAAGAAAGATGACAAGGATAAGGTGATTTTGGATTTGTTTCGTAATGTGGAGGTAAATATACCCCTGTTGGATGCAATCAAATAAGTACCCAAGTATGCAAAATTTCTTAAAGAGTTATGCACTAACAAAAGGAAGCTGAATGATAATGAAATATTAAGTATGGAGAGAATGTCTCGGCAGTCCTCCAAAAAAAATTTCCTCCCAAGTGCAAAGACCAAGGTATGTTCACAATTCCCTGTAAAATAGGTAATACCAAAATTGAGAGAGCTATGCTAGATTTAAGAGCATCTATTAATATAATGTCATAATCTATTTATGCTTCATTAAATTTAGGCCCCTTGAAAGAAACTGGTGTCATTATCCAACTGGATAATCGTACTAATGCGCACCCTAAAGGGGTACTTGAGGATGTTCTTGTACAGGTAAATGAACTAATATTTTCAGCTGATTTCTATATTCTGGACATGGAAGATGATATCTCACCTAATCCAGCACCTATCTTGTTAGGAAGACCATTCTTGAATACAGTTCGAACAAAGATAGACGTTCATGATGGTACCCTTACATTGGAGTTTGATGGTGAAGTAATCCATTTTAATATTTTTGAAGCCATGAAACACCCCACTAATGTTCATTCGATTTTTATTATTAATACTGTTGATTCTAGATTACAGGAAGTGTTTGAATTAAATAATAAAAATGAACTGGAGGTTGCAATTACCACATAATTACAGTTAGAGGAGAACGATGAGATAAAGATTAGTAAAGAATTGAAGGAAACTGTGGCAGCTTTACATTCTTTAAAATTAATTCCAGAAAAATATAGAGTTTTTTTTATAAAGCTACCTGAGTCTCATAAAAAATTATTATCCTCTGTTTTGTAGGTTCCTACCCTAGAATTGAAGCCATTACCATCCCATTTAAAGTACGAGTACTTGGGAGAAAATAAGACATTACCTGTAATCATTGGGAAGAACTTGACACCTAGTCAAGAAGAGAAGTTGGTTCAAATGCTATTGTATCATAAGGAATGTTGGACCTATTGGGCGGTCAAGTATTGCAACATGAATATGACTGATGCTAGTGTTCAAAGAAAGTTGCAACTGTAAGAACTTGAGGAGTTAAGGAATGATGCCTACGAGAGCTCCAACTTTCACAAAGAAAAAACCAAGGTTTTCACGACAAGATGATTTCTAGGAAGAACTATGTTGTTGGTCACAAAGTTCTTCTCTTTCATTCACGGTTAAAGCTATTTCCAAGTAAGTTGTATTCTCGTTGGATTGACCCTTTTGTTGTGACTAATGTTTTTCATCATGGTGCAGTGGAAATAAAGAGCTTGAAAACAAACAAGATGTTGAAGGTGAATGGTCATAGACTTAAACCTTACTTTGATGATTTTCAAATGGACAATATTGAAGAAGTAGGACTAGCAGATCCTACTTATGAGGAGTGATGGACAAAGCTAGTCGGGCTAACGACGTTAAACAAATGCGCTACTTGGGAGACAACCCAAGAAAACAGATTATCTTTTTTCTCTCTATTAATTACTTTCTTTTGCAATCTTATTTTCCATTGAAGACAATGTTAGATTTAAGTGTGGGGGGAGAGAAATTAGGATCTGTCATAGGAAATTTAGTTTTATTTAGAGTTTTATGTTTTACTTAGTTTTATTTATTTTTAGACTTATTTAGTGTCGTATTTTTATTTTTAGTTTCTTTTAGTGTTAATGTGCTTTGAGAGTAGTTTTCAAGAAAAATTTTAACATTTTTAAATTCCTTGGATGAGATTTCTTGAAAAAAAAAAAAAATACTCTCTAGCATCAATGTCCTTGAGG
This sequence comes from Protea cynaroides, assembly GCA_028583415.1. NCBI lineage: Eukaryota > Viridiplantae > Streptophyta > Magnoliopsida > Proteales > Proteaceae > Protea > Protea cynaroides. Next base: position 35,060,472 of record CM053272.1, on the reverse strand, counting down.
ATATGTGCAAAAAGCGAAACTACATAAGTAACTTGGTAATGCATACCACCTGTACTTCTCAAGCCAATTGTAGAAGAGTATAGAAAAAAAAATATGAAATATAAGTGTTGAAAGCTGAATATGGTCAAATAGGCTCTAAATCTTGGGTCTTGGTTGTCAATGTGTTACCATAGGTTTTACTTTAAGGAAATATATGTTTGAAAGATATAACAAGATTCCCTAATTGAAGATGCGTGCTTAGTATTTGAATCATATGAGGTAATAAAGTTTAAGTGTGGGGGCTTCCTTATTTTCTTGATCCCAGGTTGAATGTCTTGACTAATAGGATTTGTGTATGTTCTTTTCCTAAATACCAAAGTTAAAGTTAAGAATTTTTATATACATTTTGTGTGTTTATTCTCTGAAAACACTCACGAGACACAACTCGTCTACTAGGGGTGACCTAGGGGTTTAAAGGCTTGTTGCACGTACTAAGTGCAATCGTGATTCCTACGAAAGTGAGTTTGGGTTTTATTTTATTTTATTTTTTAATTAGTCATGTCTGAGATGTTAAAGAATGAGTCTATATTGGGTCTCTTGGGCCTTTATGTATTGGGTTGTGTGGGCTGTGCTTGTTTTTCTTCTGTTAGGCTTTGGCCAATTTGTGGTTTTAGGCCCTTCTGGCTTAGATGTGTTTGGGGTTGCTTTGCTTGATCTCTCTAAAAGACTAACTTGTTTGTGTTCTCTTTCTTTAGATCAATAAATATCTATTTATCCAAAAAAAAAATCTCCCTCCGAAGTTGTGACAGACCTTAAGACTAGTGGTTATGTGAAAATCTCTTTCCAGGCAGGCTTTTGATGAACTATATGATTGGTTTAGGACTTGGAATTATGAACATGGCTCTCAATGGCCCAGGCCAGACTCACGATATTATTTCACTTCTTCAAATGGATGGATTCCACATCAGGCCCAAGCAAGCGAAACCGTGCCAAATTCTAGAAAACTAGCTCCGACCCACTACTTTTACACAAACCATTGTTCCTAGCTCAGCCCATTTCCCTTGGGTCCACGTCATTCTGTTGTCCCGGGATTTTTTTTTTTTTTTTAGGAGGCAAAATAAGACTAAATAGTTTGACAGGTCACTTGTCAAAGTCGTTGGGGTAGGTTAACTGTATGATCCACAGTATTGGTTTTTTTTTTGTCTTGTATGTTTCAAAATTCTTCTGTTGAGTTCACTTCCAATATTTTTCAAATTTTCATCGCAAAATATAATTTTTTAAATATGATAATTTGGTCCCAAATAAACTGCAACATGGTAGTTATTAATGGTGTGTAGGAATTCTATCCCATAATGCATGATAAAGCTTCCCCAAGGTCTGTTTGCTTCAATGAAAAGAAAGGTATTTCATGGAAACAAATCTATAAATATAAAATATGTTTCGTCATTTGTCTTTCTTTTTTTTATTAGAAATGACAATGAAGTATATTTGGTCATGCATGCTTGATCGAAGAATATAATCCATCCATATGATTAGTATCCATGTGCAACAATTGTATGATTGATGAAGATATTTTTTTTGCAAGAAAAACATACACAAAATGAAATGTTATTTTTTTTTTTTACTTTAATTTAGTGAATATGGATAAGGGTGAGGGATCTACATGTTAACGAGACATATTAGAATTTTACATGTTAATATACTTTTAATTTTAGATGAGAATCATTTAATTGAAGAATCATTGGATGACGAAGAGAGAGTGAACATTAATTTGAATAGACTGTGAGAGCTAGGGAACTGCACACCTGCCCTCGAAATAGATAACCCCTCCTGAATAGGTTAGGTCTGAACATTTTGAGGTTAGGGTAAGTCCGTGGTCCGAAAGGATTTCAAGTCTTCAATGACTTCAAGATAAGCAAGACGCTTGCCTGAAGGCCCTGGAACAGTTTGGCTCGTGTTGGATATTGGTTATTTATTTGGTACAACACAAATATTGGGCATGTGATATGAATGTAATTTTTGCGGGTCAAGACTCAAGTGGCTTCTATAAGAGAAAACAGAGAGATTAATAGCATGTATTTTCATATAACAATGATCCTAATTGTAGGGCTTATTGTCAAGACACCCATCTCTTCCATAGGACAAAGTTCTCAGGTGTCTGTGGAGCCTGGACTCTAATTTACAGGGAAGCCACAGGGATAACCTTACCCAGCTACAATGCTAAAAGCTTAAAAACAGGGGTTTCTATTGAAGAGAAGATGAGGATATCCAATTACTGCCTCTTGATTTTGTTTTGGGACTCCTCAGCTCTTCAACGTATAGAATCAGCGGGTGTTTGTCATGGGACGTTCGCAAATTTTCTAGCAAAAAATAAGGTGGTATAATCTCTTTACTTACTTACTTCAGGGGAAAAAAAAAAAAAAAAAAAAAAAAAAAACTCCCTGTGCCTTTTCACATGAAATAATGAAATGTCACCATATCGTCCCTCCTCTTGAATGTGTGTAAGGCACATGGGGCACGTACATGGCAAACCCTTTATCCTTAATTATTGTGTTAGATTAGGACAAAAATAGTTGTCACCCACTCAGTTACAATTAAGTTAATCAAATGTTTGAACCATTAATTAGATGAACCCAAAGTAAAGACCGAATGTTGGATAATGGATAATACCAATGAAAAAAAAATAAAAGAAAAACAACAAAAATATTTTTCACATAAATTGTACCATGCATGTACCAGTCCTGCATCATGAATTATTTGGGTCATGTGAAGTGTTTATTTGGTCGTTTTGACCATGTAGAGTGATCTTCTTGTAGCTTTAGTAGTCAATATTATTCAATTAAAATAGATTTTTAAATAATTTATTAAAGAATCATAGAGAAATAAAATCAATGCATAAAATAACCCATATTTAGATGAAGATGATCAAATTTAAACACTATCTTCGCTGAAAATTATACTAATAATAAACCAATTATAAAATTACTATACAATACTAAGAAATGTGGTCATATCAGAGTACTTACAGGCTTGATCTTTTAATGGGGCCGGCCTGCATGCATTATGTAATGTTTTAATTTTTAAGAAACTTATAAATGCATGCATCTCTCTGATCAGACTCCTCAATGGTATGGATTTTTTTGCACATATATGTTCTTGATTAGCATATGTGATGGGGAAATATGTAAGATGACCAGGGGTTGTAATTAAACAGTGGAGAAACGCTACATATTAATATGATTTGGTTGGGGACCAAAAAAAAATGTTGATTCTAGATGATCTGGTTCAGATTCCAGAAAGAATTTGGTGTGGAGTCAGTCGATATATGTCCACGGCACCATTAGAAATTAAAGCACTGAGGGCCCCATACGCAAAGCAATAATTAATTTCGTAATCATCGAAGACTTTCTCTTAAGTTTCAAGGAAAGCTGAGTTGCAATCAACCTATTATACAAAGACCGATGACTTAATCATTTTCTGTGGGCGGTCGCCTCTTCCTTTGCATTTTTTTTTTTTATTTTTTTTTTATTTTTATCAAACTTCCTCCTTTGCATCTATGAAATTTCAATTCTGGCCTGCTATTTTATCTGCTTTCGAGCTACCTACCTTTTTCCTTGTTTTTATTTTTTTCATTTTTTCTTTTATAAATAGGTTTAAATTAATCGTGTTCGTTATTTATCTTATTAACATAAAATCATTAACATGTACTTTTATTTTCTTAGAAAAAGGAAGTCAAAATAAACAAAAGAGATGAGATTACCACGACATCAGTCCTCAAATTTGACAAAGTCCAACTTAACTACCCACGTACCCTCTCAAGTCCTCACCTCTTTATAACGAGCAGGTGATGCCGTCTATATTCCGCAACAAAGAATTTCTTGCCTGGCTTCTATCATTCATATTTCAGACTGCCTTATTCTCTCTCTCAAGTAGGAACCCATTTTTCAAAGCTTTACTAGCTCTTCCTTTCCATTTTCAATGAATCCATATCTGCGATCATATAACTTATAAATGTCTTCCTGTTCTCTAGTTTGATCTTAACCTTCTTCTTTATTTGGGGTTAATTTTCTGATTACTAAGCCTTTCACTTTCGGTGGTGGTGCTGGGTAAGTTGAAGCGTTGAAGGTGAGCAAAGGAAATATAAATGGTCCGAGTAATACGAAAGAATAAAATGAGCAAAGGTAAAGGAAGCAAACAAAACAGGCTGAGCAGGTTCATCAGGGCACCCGTCAGAATTCTGAGCAAGGCAAGGGACTTTTACATCCAAAGCCTGACGTCGTGCGCCGGGAATATCAGATACGCAGGGTTCAACGACACCATGGCTTTACCCGCAGCACCTACGTCCACCTTGCCCAAGAGTTTCAGCGTTAGTTCTTCAAGGTCCTTCGCCAGCTACGACGAGGATTTCCAGGAGCTGTTGAGGGTTGCATCCTTGAGGACCCTTGAGGATAAGTTTGGGACAGCAGAGTCACCACAGCACCAGGTCCGGTTGTCCCCCAGCATGGCTACAATGCCCAAGGGAATGGGAATGGGAACGGGAAAGATGCCGAGGAGTGTCTCTCACAGCGTCGCCATCGCCAGGATTGACGAGAACGAGCCTTGCGACTTCGCTGAATATACCAACAACAACTTCAACGCCACTAATTTCGCATACCCGAGAAGCAGAAGCTGTGCTACTGTCACAAAGAGACCCGTTCTCGCCCACTTCTAGCTAGATTCATTTCAGTAATTAATTAATTTGAATCTATTAGATCCAAAATGTATAGACAGGAAGCCTGAGAGAGCTCCGAGCAAATTACAATTCATTTGCTCTGTCTTTCTCTTGGCGCTGTGCTAGCTCTTTCTTCCTAGCTTTTTATCGGATCTCTGGTGCTTCTTTTTCTTCCGTCCCCCACCCCCTCTTTCTTTTTCTTCCAAAATCTTCAAGTTTTGCTCTGTTCAGAGTTGTGAAAAGGATTCTTTTGAGTCTTTAGTTTCATAAGAATGTTAATGTAATGATTGATAATTGGGTTCACCTTCTTTTCAAGTATCATCCTCTGAAAGTCGAGTATATTCACATGTAAATCAACACAGACGAACTATCAAATGGATATATATTCCATAATGCACGGATCATGAGCCATGGTACGGAATTGCTAAGGGATGATCTTTAGTCTTTCTAGTTAATCATCACCAGCCCGCGGGCATGTACCCAAACGGGCTCACCGGCCGGCTGCCTGATCTGATTTCTAGTAGGATCGGCTCAGGCCAGAGCTGACTCGGCCAAAAATTACCGGAATCAACCACAAGCGTGTGAAACCGACCCTGGAAAGTGACAGGACCAGCCATCCGAACCATATATGTTCTTGAATCATGGATGTAGTTACCAAACATGATTTTATTTACTTCAATAGAGATGATCGATTTTTCCTTCATGAGTATATATGGTGTTGTTGCAGTCCAAAGTTGCACCATCAGTCTGGAAGCAAGATAAACCTGCAATAAGAGAAAATAAAGGCAGAAGTGCTTGGGTTGTGAAATTCGAGGGACATTCTGATGCTTAAATCAGTTCTGAGTACGAACAATCAAGAACTCAACATTAAAATTTGAGCTCCGAATATAGGTGGGGGTTGTAAGGAGTGTTTATGCTTACCATTGGAATTGAGTATATTTATAGAATCAGGCATGAATTGTGTGAGGTCGGAACTGAATTTGTTCATGTGCCTAGCTATACCCTGAACAATAAGGGTATGGCTTTCTCAAGTTTTGTGGTTCTGAGTTGTATGTCATCTTTTCAGAATCTGAAGCCCGGAACATTATCCTTGGTGCATTATACACTTTGACCATGATCACTTGAATCTTCTCTGTGTTGCTCTCGTTCAAGTAAGTACTATACGTTGAGTTCCACAATGTAAAAGCCTAGTACGGACGGGCACAAGCTTATACGTACGGAAAAAACATATATATTTGTACCTGGCAGAATTTGACATCAAGAAAGCCCTTGAGATTGATCCTGATAACAGGTCACAGGGCAGCCAAATTCTAGATAAGTAATTATATTACTGCATACAGGACATGTACGTTTGTTCTTGCATTTTGGTTCCATTTCTTATGATGTTTATGGTTTGAAGGACCAACGCAGGGTTTCTTGATAATTTTGTTGCTATTTCGTTGGGAGAAGAAAATTAATTAATGTCCCACGATTTAGTACCGCTGTCTCAGGCAGTTCAAAGGAAGAATATGCTGAGGTTTCCATTACAATGAAGACGACGAGGATTGCAGCAAGTTCAGCTCCACCCATAATTGGATGGTTATACTGCAAGAATCGTGGGGAAATGGTGGCAGTTTTGTGTAGGTCTATAGCGGCGTTTGTAAAAAAAAAAAAAAAAAAAAGAAGCCGCTATATATCGATATTCAACGGCGTTCTAAAGACACGGAGTTATTTATCTAAATACACTGCAGTGTTTAAGCAAACGCGGGTATTGATCTTATACTGCAGCGTTTATAAGAAACCGGTGTAGGTTTCCCTTAAACGCAATTATTTATCTAGGGAATACGCCGGTAGTGATCATATACACTGATCTTATACACTGCGACATTTGTAAAGAAACGCCGGTGTAGGTTTCACTTAATCGAACACCCAAACCCTTATTTCACTATTCCCCCTCACATCACTCATTTCAGTATTTTACTTGCCGCCTAACCCACATTCCTTGCGGGCCTTCATTTCTAAGAAATGAGAAATTTATCCTCTTTGTTTCAGAAGTAACTGAAAATTTTATTTCATTTTTGGATATGCATACCCTTGACGTTTGTAATCTTGGGGTGACGGTGATAATTTCATCTACTTATGGTACCCAAAAACCAAGGTAACCCATCTGTACCAAATATAGGTCTCCATTTTCCTTTTCAAAAAATTTAATAGGTGCATTGGCTGGTGTTTTCATACCAGAAACTTTGCTGTGAATTTAGGGAACAAGCTGTGTCTATGAAACATTCTTGCGGCCACATATTGCAAAGCATGAGACAGATATCGATCGAAAGTTGCTCGAACTGAGGTTTAGAGCCTGGGATTTGGCAATTTTTCATTGGCATAAATACTCCAGCTATTGTCAAACCTCATTCTTCCAATTGCTCCATTATTTGGTTTCTCAATCTTCAAATATGAAAGTCCCAAGCTCACAGTTACATCATATTTCTATCAGCTCCACCCTGTCTCCCAACAATGCTCAGTTAGATTAAGGGAACAGCATTGTAGTGCACCTGCCACTGAATGCATGATCTGCAGGCTCATGTATAGCTTCTAAGCCATTAAACGTAGTTATGATCTCATCGCCCAGACATGATCTGCAGGCTCAGATGATATTCGGCAATAGATGGACTGAAATATCCAAGGTGGTTTCAAGAAGGTAAATATGCACCCTATGTAGTATTCAATATTTTGCTCTTTTTTTCTCAAATAAATCTCCATACCTTACTTTCAGCAATAAAAGCATTAGATTACTGACTGTTGCTCTGCTAAAGCAGAACGGATAATGCAGTGAAAAATCGACTCTCCACCTTGTGCAAGAAAAGAGCCAAACGTGAAGACTTATGAAAGGAGAATAACATATCATGCACAAATCCAAGCAGAGAGAGAGAGAGAGAGAGAGAGAGAGAGAGAGAGATTTCAAAAGGAGTTTATAATGAACGAATCTTCTGTATAGGCACCACCTCTTAAGAAAATGAGGTATGGTAGAGAGAAATTTTCCCAAGCATATGGCAAGAAGATATAATTCTACTAAAGTCATTATGAATCAGAATCGGTTAACTTCAGGTAGATTTTCCTTCCTTATATAACCTTCTCCTCTTAATTAATTTGACAGGCAATTATTGATGCTGCTTTACAATGCCCCTCGATGGTAGTATATGCAAATTTTACAATGCCTCTCGATGGTAGTAAAATTCTTGAAGGAATATCTTATTGCAGGATGGAACAATTTCTGACTTCCTGTGGAGGAAAAAGTTTTAGTACGTAATTGACCTAGTTCTTATTGCAGTAGTCAACTATGTTGTTTCTTGAGAAAAGCACAGGGAGAACTGTTCTCCAGGAGGCTTCTGACCAGATTCAGATTATTCTTCAGTCAGCCGTGATAGTTAGATCATAGAAATGTGAAGTTCAGCTAGGATGAAAGTTTTGGAAACCAAGCCTGTTCATGTGGGCAGTTTTACTTCAAGAAATGAGTCATGTTGTCAACTGCTGTCTATTGGTGAGTTTCTTATTAAGTGGGTCTTGTACAATATTCCTTTATTTTATAGTACAGCTGGTCTTCCCAAGTGTAGTGATCAAACTCAATTTATCTAAAGTTCACTGAACTGCTTTCTCTTGGTTCTTTTGCTGTACAAGAATTAGGGCTGCAACTGGGCCGGGTTGGGCCAGGTTTTTCAAAACCCTAACTCCAACCCTGACTATTTAAGCTCAACCCTAACCCTGTCCAACCCTGTCAGAGTTAAAAAAAATACAACCCTAACCCTGACCCTGACAGGGTTGGGCCTAACCCTAACCAGCCCTGATTGACCTTGACAAGGTCGGGTTGGGTCGGGTTGACCCTGATTCAGGGTCAGATTGACCTTGATTAACCCTCTCCAACCCTGACCTATTTTTATCTTATTTAAAGAATGCATTTGTAAGAATACATTCCAAGAATGCATACAAAATGCAATCCAAATTGAAAACTTATCATCAACGGAAAAGGAATGTCAGACAATCCATGAACTCCATCTTCATGCCCAGTAAGACACCCGTTCAGCAATCCCTCATCTAGGAATGACCAAAAATTTTGTCGGTTCTTTCATTTTTTTTAATCATGTTTTGATCGCTTTCTTTCAATTTTCCAGATTCAGGTTTTTATTGATTTGCTTTGAGTTTCTTGATATAATTCCTTTGTTTCTTCTAAGTTTTTCTCTCTGTTGATTCTTTTTTCTTTTTTTTTTAAATCATGTTTTGATCGATTTCTTTTAATTTTTCAGATTCGATTTATCTGGCCAGATCTGGCCAAGTTTGTAGAATCACAAATCTGACTGTGATGTTTCTTTAACATGATTGTTGATCATGCTTAATGTAAAAAAGATGCATATTCTGATTTCATATTCTAAACCCAAAACATCAAATAAAACTCCACTGATAACATTTATGTTCTCTTCTGCTGTGTAAAAAATTCAAAATCAAGCCAAATAAATAAAGAAATAAACATAAACTCAATCCAAGACACCTAACCTCTGTAGTTGAGTAAAAAAAATAAATAGCCAAGCAAAAACCGAACAACCAACTGCAATCTTAAACTTTTCCAAAGTAACTTACCTGATATCCGTCAGAGAGATTGAGAGAGAGAGTCAGAATGACCAAACAACCAACTGCAAGTCTGCAACTATCCGATTCGGAATGAAGGAGGACATTAAAAGTTACAACTACATGACATAAAAAAATCGGAGAAATCATGAGAGACCCGAGAGAGAGAGAGAGTCGAGAGTCGAAAGAATCAGAGAGATTGACTGATTGAAAGTCTAGGAGGCATCGTTCCCTCTTAGGGTTTCGTTTGAGAGAGAGAGATTGAGAGAAGAGGTGAAGAAGAGAAGAGATGAAGGCGTCGCCTCTACTCTTAGGGTTTCGTAAACTCGACTTTGTTTGAGTCTTTGAGAGAGAGATGAAGAAGAGAAGAGATGAAGAAGAGAAGAGGAGAAGAGATGAAGAAGAGAAGAGGAGAAGGTGCGGTGCCGCGGCTGCCGAGTGTCGCCGTCTTCTTAGGAGTTAGGGCTTCGTCTTCTTGAGAGAGAGAGAGATCCAGAGAAAATGAGATTATCTGGTCGATGAGGGCTTACCGCTTAGGTAGAAGTTGAACTTAGGTTTAGCTTTAGCCTTTAGGTTTATAATTTTATATATAATAAATAATAATATACATATATATACATATTTATATAAATATTTTCAAATATATACAAGGTCGGGTTGGGTCGGGTTCAACCCAGGGGGTCAACCCTAAACCAACCCAACCCTGCCAGGGTTGGTATAAAATTAAACCCTAACCCAGCCCTGTCAGGGTTCGGGCCGGGTTCAACCCTGCCAGGGTTCAGGGCGGGCCTGGGCGGGTTCGGGTTGTCAGGGTAAAACTTGCACCCCTAACAAGAATACAAGAATCAACAGGTATATATAGACGACAAAAGGTTTGTAGAAGTCCTTTAACATGTCCTCCAGTTTCAACAGAAGGTTGCATGCTTATAAACTGGAAGTTGGGCAGTCGTTGATCATATTCTGTAGGGCTGAATGTTTTGAATTCCTTTCTTGTGAGAATGATAACCTGTGGTTAGATGGGGTGACATGGAGGTTTAAACCTAGGTATGCATTTAAATACATCCTTAATGAGGCCTCTCGTAGGGAAACCTGTCAGAGTGATACAAAATCGAAGATTCCAGATCGAAACTCAAAAGTTCATTATTTATCAATAGTACAGAAGACTATATATATACAAGCTAACAAAAAGTTAGACTAAGGATAGAAAAGTAAAATTACATAAATGAGTAAAATACATTTCAATATGCCCCCTCAAGCGGACGTAGAAGAACTCCGAAGTCCTAGCTTTGATAACAAAAAGGAGAGAGGGCCTTGACCTAATGCTTTTGTCAAAAGATCTGCCTGCTGGAATTTGGATTGAATATGAAGTGGTTGAATCATTCCTTTGTTGAATGTGTTCCCTTACAAAATGACAATCTATTTCGATGTGTTTAGTGCGCTAGTGAAATACCGGGTTTGCCAATATGTGAAGCGCAGCTTGATTATCACAGTAAATAGAGATTGGAAATGGATGCATAAAACCGAATTCCTGAAACAAGGATTTTATCCATGAGAGTTCACAAGTCAGCATAGCTAGAGCTCTATATTCGGCCTCAGCCAACGAGCGAGCAACTGTATGTTGCTTCTTGGTCTTCCACGAAATAGGATTTGGGCCAAAGAAGACAAAATAGCTAGATGTAGACCTTCTAGTAAATGGGCACCCGGCCAGCCTAGTCAAAGTCACAATAGCCAGAAAGTATAGGAGTATTATGATGGGCCATATGCAGTCCAATAGAAATTGACCCTTTCAAATACCGTAACACTCGTATGGCAGCCTGTAAATGTGGAGCACGAGGAGCGTGCATGAACTGACTTAGGATATGTACGCAAAACACAGATCGGGCCTTGTTACAGTGAGATAGATGAGTCGCCCAACTAATCTACGATACATAGATGGATCATCAATTAAAGAATCCGACTCATTATCAAGTTTCAGATTTTGGTCCATTGGAAATGGGTTTGGTTTACTTGCTAAAAACCCAGAGTCATGTAAAATGTCCAGAGCATACTTTTGTTGGGATAGTTTGAGCCCATCAGCAGTCGAAATCACCTCTATGCCAAGAAAATAGGTAAGTGCACCGAGGTCTTTGATATGAAAATATGTATGAAGAGTGACCTTAGTTGATGCAATATGAGTCTCATCCGTTCCGGTGATGATGATATCATCAACATAGACCAAACTAGCAGTAAATATAGACGAAATATTGTATGTAAAGAGAGAGGCATCAGCCAATGACTGAGAAAATCCCATGTGAAGGAGGGCTGAGACGAATTTTCTGTTCCATTGCCGGGGGTGCTTGTTTGAGTCCATATAAGGACTTTTTAAGATGACAAACTATGCCCGGTTGTAATTGTGCCCCCTCAACTATATACCCGGGTGGGAGAACCATAAACACCTCTTCCTCTAGGTCTCCATGTAGGAAGACATTTTACACATCCATTTGGTAGAGAAGCCATTTATGATAGGTAGCTAAAGCTATTAGACATCGTACGGTTACTAGTTTTAAACCTAGAGTATGCATTTAAATACATCCTTAATGAGGCCTCTGGTAGGGAAACCTGTCAGAGTGACAGAGAATCGAAGACTCCAAATCGGAACTCAAAAGTTCATTCTATTTCATTTATCAACAGTACAGAAGAATATATATATATATATATATATTTATATACAAGCTAACAACAAGTTAAAATAAGGACAGAAAAGTAAAATAACATAAATGAGTAAAATACATTTCAATAAAACCTTAGATTCCTTTGTGTCGGATTAGTTGGAATGGTGTGTCAATTAATTAGTTATTATATAAGAATAACTAGATAGTCTTGTATAAAGCCCAGCCCATGTAATGAGCTCATATAATAGAACCACCTTTAGATACCGGTCAGCAGTATAGAGATACCGGTAATAAACAGTAGATTAGCTTGTAGAAGGAAAGGTGTAAACCATCTGTTATTCATTGAATAGAAATATAGAATACAATTTGTTTCTTCGTCTTCTTCCGCTCTGTTCTCTTTAAGTTATAACTAGAAGATTTGACATATGTTTAATCCACATCGTCTCATGACTCTCTTGTACATTTAATTGTTGAAATGGCAGGATAAAAGGAATGTGATGACAAAGAAATGGATTTTATATAGAAAAAAAGAAAAAGAAAAAATTTCATTTAACCCCCAAAAATTATGTCAAATTCAATCTATTATCCAATGGTTTCTAGAAACTCTAATCGGCCACATTTAACTGATGGACTTGACTGAAAATGTGATAAGACATTTATACCATTTGCATTTGAAACTGAAAGACATTAAGTTGGGATGAAATTACTAATTTACCCATCTTCTTTGAAATGGAAATTTTTTAAAATTACTAATTTGATCGTAGGTACGCACATCCGACCACCATTGCCTTTCGACCAACATACGCACATCCGATCACCATTGCAGTCCACAGGGGAGGGAGAGGAAGAACCAACCACAAACAACTGAAACTAAATAAGCCTGAGATGAGTTTAAATTGTGGGATCGAAACTAAAGTATTGACGGACCTGGAAATCCCATGGCTCAGCTTTGTAAAGATCGACTTCTCAGATTGCGTTGAAACAAAAGAGAGAAACATCTACACTGATTCCATTTTGTTGGAGAAATCCAAAATTATATGTAGATAAGATCAGCTCGTAAAGCTATGAGGTTCCAGACATTAATGGAGGTAAAGCTATGAGAGTACCACAAACTACAAAAGAGGAGCACCTTCCCCAAATCTCTTTTCTACCCAGGGATCTATTCAAAACCCAACTTTCAAATTCCAAAGTTTGACTGCAACAAAGTACAAATTTCAAGCCTCGAAACTCAAAAGTTAAAAAAGTTATTCCCGCATTCACCAACTTCTGATTTTGAATTTAATTTTAATTTTGAGAGTAACCCAGTTACAGATTTGGACCTCGTCTCATCAAAGATTCAGAAGATCACAAGAGCTTTTGACGCATTGAACATATTCCAGTCCCATGGCAAATAAATGGATCATGGCAGATAAATTCTCTGGAGAGGCACTTCTCTGCATAGAGATTTGAGATCAGGAGAGAGAGTAGACGAGATGTGGAAGACAGATTAGAAAGTGAAGCTAACGATGACAGAATGGAACAAGAAATCTGATTGATTGATTTTTTATATTTTTATATTTTTAACTACAAGAACAGAACTACAGACACAAAACTTGAAGAAATAGATCTGCAACAAGGTTTGCGAAGCACTAAAGAAGTGGATCTGCAACGAAAATAAGAACAACAGAAACAAGTTTGAAGAAATAGATCTGCAACAAGATTTGCAGAACACTGAATAAAATTGGATCTGCAACGAAACTCGCAGAGAAAAGGAAAATAGGCCGTCGCAACTCACCAGAACGGCTGAAGTAGAACGGTTGTTGGTTGACTGTAGTCGTCGGCGAATGAAAACGGCAACACACTGTAGTCGACGAACAAGGGTTTCACCGTCGCAACTCGTCGAGGAAGAAAGGTATCGAAAGAGAGATGTATTTTTTACTTTTACTGTAGAAGATGAAAAAAGGCTATACGAATTGGTAAGTAAAGGTGTTTTTTAGTTTGGAGGGCATTACGGTCTTTTACCTTTGGAATAAGGGCATTATTGTCCTAATATTTGCAACTAACGAGACTTTACTGACTGGTGGGGTCTCTTTAATTAACGGTGGAAATTTTTTGGGTGGTAGATGAGACATTTGGAAATCTTTTGGGTGATAGATGAAACTTTTGAAATTTGTGGGGTTTCGATCGAATTTGACACAGTTTTTAGGGGGTTAGATGAATTTTTTTCAAAAAAAAAAGAAGAAAATTTCATCTACACCCCATCAAGGATTGTTAACATCATCTATACCCATAAGATTGTAAAAACATCATCTACCACTCAAAAACTTTGCTGTGCTAATCAAAGAACAATCGTTTTCTAAGTTTACTCCATCCAAATCGTTGAGGGCGAAAAGAAAAGGCGAAAATAAAGGCGAAACTTTGAATTCTCAAAAATTGTCAAAAAAAATTTGCTGAGAGAGAACAGTGTTGGAAGAAAAATCCGTACTAGCCACCTGATCTTTCTAGCTGGAGAAGACAAAGAGAAGTCTAAGAACTCATCATACACTTCTTCAAGAGCCTTCCGCTTCATCTTCATCAAGTATCCTATCATCTCCACTAACGAATCACAACAACTAATGAAACCCTAACCCAAAACGATCGGATCTCCTGTGATCACAACTCCATTCCAGAAAAGGAAACAATGAACTCCGAAATCCAACAACGAAATTCACAGACTCTAGAAAAAATTGTCGGAAAAAACTCCAAGGATAAATCCCTCTCCGTCTCTATCGGGTCAGATCTCACTTTGGTTGTTTATTTTTTCTTTTTCGGAAAAGCATCTTGAAGTTGTTCTAATCTAATTCCATTCATCCATTCAACTCAATCAGTCCAAGTAGCTACCATTAATTGATTACTAGTTATTCTGATCTGCCCCTAAATCAAACAAAAATTGAAACAAAAAAGTTTATTACATTTGAACTGAAAGCAGCACCAGTCGTTGTGTCAAACCGGGAGATGAATTTGAAATGCTACTGTCAACACACAAACAACTAGTTATTGAATATCCGATATGTTGTGTCTCTCGACACACTCAAGTACTAAATTAATAATAAATTTTTGTAAGATCTATGCGTTCTTTAGACAATGTTTATCTTTTTCTTCTTTTATTTGAATTTTTGTTGATGGATATCTAAAAATTTCTGCGGAGATGTTCGATTCATGGCTTGCTTTTGATTCAAGTTATGGTGGATGGCACAGAAAATGGGCGATCGAGGACGAGAAATCCCTCTTGAAACCCAATTCCTTCTAGTAGAAGCCAGAGAACGATTTGCACCTTGAATCAAACAATGGTAATGAAGAGAATCAGATCATCTACACCGTCTTCCTTCCTCTGATCGAAGGCCCTTTCCGTGCTTGTAGTGTAGTAAACAGAGAAGAAGAGGGAAAATTCCATTGCTCCCTTATCAGTCCCCTGCCCTGTTTTTATTCATAAATGACGTCGATTATCTCCGTTGGGATGCCGCCATGGACACACAACGCAAAGGGGACTCCAACTTTAGGGGTTAAGGCTTGGGTGAGGGTGAAAAGCAAAGAGAGAGAGAAAATATAAGTTTGATTTGAAGGTCAAATTAGTAAATCAACATAATTTTTTAATTTTTCAATTTATAATATGAGAGATAAAACTGTATTTCAATAATTTTAGTGATTTTCGTCAATTAAGTGGACCTAAGTGATGTTTTTGCAATCTTGTGGGTGTAGAAAAATGTTAGCAATCCTTGATGAGATGTAGATGAAATTTTTTCAAAAAAAAAACATATGGCGACATTTCATAGGAAATGCCACTATGAGCATCTGAAAAATATAACAACGTTTGAGAAACGGCGGGGTACATATATTAATAAATGGCGTTTTATAACAATGTGGCTATAGTATCACTTATAATGGCATTTCTTATGAAATGCTAGCGAGGAAAACTCAACGCGACAATACCTTTAGCGGTACATTTGAGGCTTACGAGGAAATGCCTGTGAATGTTTTCGACTAACGTTTGTTTGATTTATGGTGACATATAAAAACGCTGCCATTGACCAATATTCTTGTAGTATTAGTGGCTTCTTCCATTTCTTAGACATTTTACAAAGAAAAAAATCAGCTACTCCCCATAATAGTTTCAAAACATCACCTACCACCATATCTTTCAAAAAACATCAACTACCACCCAAATGTTTACCACCGTTAATCAAATAAATCCACTCCGTTTAACCAATCCCGTTCGTTAGTTGCTGAAGTCATCCAAAAATGAATTTTAATTGGACAATAATACCCTAAAGGATATGTTGAAAGATGGTTTTACCTTCCCTCAGTTAACTCACCATACACCCCCAAAGACGGGTTTTTTTCCCGATTCTTTCATTCGTCGTCTTCTTCCTCCTCTGCTACTTTTTTTTCTTTCTATTTATCATTATGGTCTTCCGTCTTCTTCTTCTTCCTCCTCTAGTTCACTTCTTCTTCTATCGATAGCTTTCGATTCTATTGATTCTTTCATTTGATTCAACTTCTTCTTCCGTCTTCACTTCTTCTTCCTCCTCCTCCTTCTTTTTCTTCCCCCACTCTGCATTGTTTTCTGGTCTTCTTCTTCTTCCTCCTCTGTTACGTATTTTTCTTCCTCCTCTGCTACTTTTTTTTTTTTTTATTCCTTCTTTTGCTTCTAATTCTTCTTTTTCGGAACAGTAGAAATTGGAATTTTTCTGTGTAGAGAAACCCTAATCTTCGAATCGGAGTGGTTGAAGATTTGGGGATTTTGTTGCATTCGGATGATTAACGTTTCAATACCTCTCATCTCTTCCTTTTTATTCTCTCACTTTCATTCCAGAATCTTTTGCAAAACTCATACCGTGAATCATCCTCTCCAGCTTTGGTTTGAGGCAAAGGCGGTTCCTCTCTCCAGCTTCGTTCGTTTTCGTAGGCCGTTCCTCTCTGCAATCCGTGAAGAAGAAGATTTCTTGGGGAAGAAATAGCCCCTGTTTCCGCCTTCCTCTCTATCTCTCTTTCTGTGTCTCTCTGTTTGTTATTTTTTTTTTCCTTCTTCCCTCTTTCTCCCCAGAATCTGAAACATCGGGCGGCAAACGAAGGAATTAAAAAATAAAATTTATTTAACTAACTGAAGTTAGCACCGTTAACTCTATAGGATATTTTTCGTCCAAAGAGCGTGTACTGGAAGAGTTATTAACCGTTTAATTCTAGTAAGTGCAGGTGATCCAGACTCGAAGAGGAGGGGGAGGGGTTCCCAGTCGGAGAACCGTTTCCCTTGACTTGAAAAAAGTTCTACTTTATTATTGATTTATGGTAAAAAGTTTAGTACAACTATTCTTTATTGAATAGAAGATTGATACCCTGATTGATTGTATCTGTGCACAAAAATCATCTCCTGTATTTTATTACCCTTTGTTTTTAATTTCCTTCCAACCATATGGAGGCCAGGTGATCGATGACCCCTCCTGCTATTCTAAGTGGTGAATAAGATAGTTTGTATCTTACCAAAAAAAAAAAGAAAAAAAAAAAGAGACTTAGATAGTTTGTAATCCCTTGATGGGTAATAATTATGGCTTTTTGGTAAAATTTAATCTACGCAAACTTTTCCGTTGGCAGTGGATGATTGACCACCAAGAGTTTTTCGAAAATCCCTTGTATGTCGGAGGAGATTCATATTCTGGCAAGACTGTGCCGCTTGTTGTTGAAGAAATATCTGACGGTAATTCTCTTTTTTCAGATATTAAAGTAATTCCAGCCACACTTGCAAGGGTTCTTCTTAGGTGTGAATGTGATCAACAATATCGTGGAAATTAATGGTAATTACAAAGAGTATTATGATTCCATAAGAAAACTAAAATCTTCCTGTTTAAAGGTTTTTCCTTCAACATTGATTATCCTGATAATGGAGCCGAAATATTCAAGTCCTGCAACACTTACCTGCCTGTTTAGAGAGACAACTCTTTCATGGATTATATCTGCTCCATTAAAGCAAAATTCATAGACCAAACAGTAGGGGAAATAATTGTGTAAAATATTTTGCCATGTACTTTCGTCCATTCAGAGTCAGCAGCAAGAGAGCTAGCTTCTGAAGCCAACCATGAATTGGATGCCAAATAGACATGCTTCTTAAAGCTAAAGCCAAATTAAACCAAATTCTTTTAGGCACAATCGAAAATAGGGTCGGCTGTTACAGGCTCTTGCTCACAAAATGGTTATTCCAATGAGATATTGTATCTCTTTTCCTTTTGTTGAGTTCTTGTTGGAAGTCCTTCTTCAGCTGGTCTTAACAGATGAACTTGCATTCTAAACGGGATTTTTGTCTTCCATATAAAAAGTCCAATTAAGATTTATCCTGATGAGATGTTCATCATTGCATATGTGAAGTCAGAACTCTGTATGCAGAATTTTGACTGAGAATTTCCTTTTTATGCATTTCCTAAGTGTTTTTATGGTGTCACTCGCAGGCAATAAAGCTGGAAATGAACTGTTTATCAATATGAAAGTAAGTTTTGCATAATATTATGTGGTTTGTGTGCTCATAGCTAGATGAGAAACAGTCAACTTGGGTTTTTTTTTTTTTTTTTTTTTTTTTTTTTTTTTTTTTTTTTATTTTTTTTTTATTTTTTTTTTTTTTTTTTTTTTTTTTTTTTTTTTTTTTATTTTTTTTTTTTTTTTTTTTTTTTTTTTTTTTTTTTTTTTTTTTTTTTTAAATAAAAAAAAAAATTATATATTTTTTTAAAATAAAAAAAAAATTTTTTAAAAAAATTTTTTTTTTTTTTTTTTTTTTTTTTTTTTTTTTAAAATTAATTTTAAAATTTTTTTTTTTTTTTTTTTTTTTTTTTTTAACTATGGACTAAAGTCATTAAATGGTTCATCTTTTGGAAACATTTTCCAGGGATATTTACTTGGCAACCCACTAACAGATCAAGTTTGTGAAATCAACAAACAAGTGCCATATTTTCATGGGATGGGTCTTATATCAGATGAACTTTATGAGGTGACTGAATTCCTCACAACCCCTTCCTCTTTCTTGCGTTTTGGTTAACTTGGTTGGCAATCATAGGAATCCAAGATAATAGCAACATGAGAGAAATCTTTTTCCTTAATGGTTTTCCCAGTCTCTGAAGAGAAATTGTGGAGGGAATTATGTACAAATAGCTCCCACCAATGTAGAGTGTTCGAGGGATATACAATCAATCATTCAAGAAGGTGGGTGAGACTTAGTTACGTACTCAGAGTTTCTATCATCTATATCATTTTCACAAGAACCTAAGAAACAACTAGATGAATTTGCAATTGTAGTGCATTTCAGGATTGAACATTGTACACATTTTGGAGCCATTATGTTTTTTTGCATCCTCGAAACCCAAAGAGATAGTCGGTGACAGGAGATTTCTTGGGCAGAATTATAATCATCAGTTCCTCGATCCACAACCCCCTATTCCTGCATTTGGCTGTAGAGTAAATCTATATCTTTTCTTTTTATCTACTACTTGATTGATTCATACTTCATACGCACCCAAATTGACACTTATATCCACTTCTTAGATTGGTAACTTTTGTCTATTTGGCATTTCATAGGCATATGCTTATCATTTAGCACAGTACTGGACGAATGCCAATAGTGTCCGCAATGCTCTTCACATCCAAAAGGTATGAAAATATCGCCGGGAATATTAGTGTATACATTATAAAATTTTTCATACAAATGATATTTTACATGAAAATTTTTTTTATGTAAAATTTTTATACTTCATTGTTTTTCTTTGCATTTTATGTTAAAACAAACGATAGAAAATCCTATTTTACAGGAATTTTTTTCTTTTTCGTCATTTCACATGAAATTATATTTGTTCACAAGTTATGTGATGATGAACACAGGGATCAATCGGGAAATGGCAAAGGTGTCACTTTGACTCACCTTATTCATATGAAATCCAAAGCAGCTTCTAATATTATGTAAATCTCAGTAAAAAAGGTTATCGATCTTTAATATACAGGTGAGATATCTTCAGTCCTCAGCTCCTGGTAAAATCCAAGTGCACTAATATACCCTTGATGATCTTTAAAATAAAGTGGTGATCATGACATGATGGTGCCGTTCTTGGCTACGGAAGCATGGATAAAATCTCTCAATTACTCTTATCATTGACGAATGGAGGTCATGGATCGTCGACGGCCAAATAGGCGGGTGGGTCAGTCTCAGACTTGCATTAAGTGTTCCTACTTTGATTCTGTGTTTGAACTTTGTGATTAATCTGACTGGGGTATTCCTTAGGAGTAATATGACAATTTTGTGTTTCTCTGATTTTGGTGTAGATTTACCAGGACCTACTCCAACCGCATGACATTCGCCACTATAAAGGCAAGATAAGTTCTTCAGTGCTTGCTTTGAAGATGCAGAAATGAAGGAAAATAATTTTAAAAGTAGAAATCTAAGGCTGATAAAGTTTTTATCTATTGCAGGGAGGAGGGCACACAGCACCAGAGTACATGCCTAAGGAGAGCTTTTCTATGTTCAGCCGGTGGATTTCTGAAGAACCTCTGTAACCACATTAGGTTACAGAGCTCCAAACGTACTGCAAAGATTGCTTAGCTAAATGAAGTTGGCAATGAAGGGGCTTTCACTTCATATCTGTTGTATGTCATTTATGAATGTCTTAGAACACGTCATCCTCTTAATATAAGAATAACATTAGGTCCCCATAAAATGTGTTGTTATAATAATAAAAACACTTGACTCTGTTTTTCCTAGTTTTACAGTTTTGAGTATGGATATCAGAAAATTTTCAACTTGCATATTTGCATTGGGCTAAGCCATCATTTCATTTCAATCAGGAAATATTAAATGCATGAAGGAAGCCCATATTGGACAGTCGAAGGGAAAGAGTCCTTGAGAGGCAGAAATGAAGGGAAAAAAATGTAGTTACTCATCCCATATGAATTCAATATGTCAAGGATGAAGTGAAAATCATCAGAAATGTAAGAACAATTAATCAACAAGTTTTACGTTTAAATTTCAGTTCCATACAGTTGACCAGTTGAGCACTTGGGCGTAATGAATCAAGAATTATTAGCCCCAATTCTGGTTAGTTCCAATTTTGTGTTGTAAGAGTACTGATTCTTAAATGCTTGACCATATCTTCCCATGTACGAATTTGTGAATAATCCAGCTCGTGGAGAGCAGGGCTTGAAAGGGTAATCTAAAATGCTTGCCTCATCTGCTGCTCACTGTGATTCTGGATTCTCATCAGTCATGCCCTTCTGTAAAGGCGGGTGAGGTTGATGTACGCATTAGATGGTGGAGTGACCATATATGGCAGTGAAATTGTTACCATCAAGGAATGTTCTCTATGACTGTGACCGGGGTTCCAGAGCAGCAAAATGACCAAGAAAAGGACCAGGGAGAATATAAACCTTCAAGCGAACAAAGATGATGCCACTCAGTTCAAGTCTCTACCAAAGTATCGACTAAATAACTATTTCTTTCTCTTTTTTTGGGCTGCCCTTAATTAGGCTTCGTCTTGTTGGGTTGGCTATGTGTTGGCCATTGATCGGCTTGCTTTTTGTTTTGGCTCCCATCTTTTCATGGTTTGCTTGTTGTTGTTTGTGGTCTTGGTCCTTGTTGTTTGGAGAGTAGTGTTCCCTCTTTGTAGGGCAAAAAAATTGTCTTCTGCCCTTCTCCAATAGCAATTCAACAACTATAATTTTTTATTTTATTTTTTCCCTCTGATATTCCTTTCCACTTGTTAGGATCGGAGACGCAAACAAGAAGAAAAACACGAAGATTAACGTGGTTCAACACTCCATTGTGGATGCCTACGTCCACGAAGAAAAAATAGAATTCTTTATTGCCAAGAAACCTCTACAACTCTCCACCTGACAGAGTGTTCTCCTTTGTCAGCCTCACGGCTGTCACCCAGCCTTATCTAGGTTTTCCCACATAGAGACAATATATAAGGAAACCTAGAAATCATAATCCCACTACAATTATAAGTTTATCCCGTACATGTAATAGATCAAACCCTAATACAAGTACAACTCTATTAATTGTGGATCCCACAGAATACAAGACACCAACCCAATAAATCTCCACCTGGCTTGGATTCTGCAAACCATCTTGAAGAAAATCCGTTGATGTTGATTCTGTAAACATGTCTCTGCTAAACCGCTACACCCAGACCGGCATAGCCCACACCCCGTCCGGGTGTCTTGTACAGCTCACCATTGTACGATGTGAAGTGACTCAATCTCTCCCACTGCTGCAGCATCACCGAAAAGATCATCGTCACTCACAGTCCTCCTGCAACTCCAATTGCACCTAGAACCCGAGCCTCTTACCACCGCACCTCTAATGCAGACCTTGAGAACCGACTCTTCATCCCAACCCTCTGCAACTCCAATTGCACCTGGAACCTAAGTCTCTCACCTCTGCACCTCCAATGCAGACCTAGAGATCCGACTCCTCGTCTCAGTCCGCCAGTACTCCTTTGTCCCACGATGGGGCATCCACTAGCCATGATGAGCACCATGCCGGGATTCAATCCCGCCGTCAGGTCCTGAAAAAAATCTCCCTGATCCGACCAGATCCACGAACAGCTACCATCGCTCCATCAATCCAAGCACAATCTCCCAGCCGTCGCTGACCATCCTCTATGTAAGGATCCAACACCACATGTAATCCTACCACAAGCAAGAATACCACATGTGATAAAGCTCTGAGCCATTCTATTGCTCTGTTTCACACCCAGAACCAAAGAGCAACCCTACCGTCGGAAAAACTTCATCGCTTCGGCCAGATGACAGCCCATCTAAAACCATAGATACATCAAGCCACCTAAGCCTTTCTTCCACAGATCCCAGGTCCTTCTGTGGATCGCCATTAAAAGCAGATGATTTTTCAACTGAAAAAATCATCTCCGACAACACAACCACAATAAGGCTCAGCGTCAAAACCTCTTTTCTCTACGAACATCTCTTTTCTCTACGAACTAGAGAAAAAGAAAACGCCAATCTGTATTTTTTTTTCCTAATTCCTTGATTTTTCCAAAAGAATATCAGAGGGAAAAAAAAACATAAGAAACCTACTTTTTTTTAGTTCTTCGAGAACCTGTCGAACCTAGCTCTAATACCATTTGTTAGGATCGATATATGTGTTGGAGTTCATTCAACACACAAATCGATGTATTAATATGTACACCAGATGAACTTTAACTGTTGGATCACACCGGATGAACTCTTCCAGCAGCCGGAGACAATTTGAGTCGCTTTGTGGGTGTGTAATTGATGGATTCATAATTTTATATATTTATTTTCCTTATATTTAGTTTATTTAATATATTATATGTCTTATGGTACTCATTTGTAATGATTCCTAATATATAAGACATTGGTGGAAAATATATGTAATTTATGTTTAAAATGAAAAAAATTCTGATATTCTTAATAATGATCTTCTGAATTTCATGCAGGTTTTCAATGTGGAAAGAATTTTAGAAATCAAACGTGATCCAAAAATCAGATTTGGAAAGCTGATTTGAATTGAAATCAGAGAAAGAAGATTACCACACATAGAAGGTTTACTATTGGAAGGATTTGATTGATTGTCAGTAATCTTGAGGAGAATATATACCTCTATGGAATATTACAAAGATTGACAAATCTAGAGGTGGCATTTGGTTAATGATGGAATGATTCTCTATCTAATCTAGGCAAGACGATTTTGTTTAATCTTTATTTTCATGTAATAAGATTGTCAATTCTAGACATACCAGTTTTAATCTTCTCTACTCTGGCTATTTAAACAATGTAAATGCTACGTAATAGAGCATCGAAGAATTATTGAGAAGATAGTTTTATTTCTTTTGTCTTTCTTTTCTATCATGTCTAGCTAAGTTCTTTAGTCGATTCAAGGAAAATTCAATCCGGTTAGTAAAATTGTGAGATTTTGTTCTTAATTTTAATTATTCTTCTATTCAAATATTTGTGTTTTTTTTTTCTTTTTCAAGTTAATGACTGTATGATTCAATTTATTAAGAAGCCTATTAATTGATTGAGTTATGTGATTTATTGCTAACCTGAATCCATAATCCGTAATTGTTATGGAGTTCAGGAAAAGTAGCAAGTGAGCAGAACAATTATGATCCAAGTTTTTGTTACTTGCTTAAAGAAAACATAGAATGAATTAAATAATCTGACGCTTGTTAGATTGTTGTTCATCTTTAACTCCCTCCAAGAATGTAATGCTATCAATAAATTCATGAGGATTGTTTAATACCAATTGGTTTATTGATAAGAATTAAATCGTGTGCTAGGCTCAAATTAATGAAATTAGGGAAGGTAAGGATTGTCTGACTTTTTGATAATCCTTGGTTAAATATTTGAATAGAGAATAATATAAATATATGAGGGCAGTGATCAATTTGCAGCCGTGAATAAATTTCCTTCAATCGACATCATCTTCCATTGAATTTTTGTTACTTAATTTTGTTGTCAATTAAATTGCAGAAGAAAATCTCCATTTTTCTTGGTAAGTAGACAATTTGATTAACTAGCCTCTGTGGATCGACCTTTACTTATCATTACTATTCATTGTAGATAGAGTAATTTATTTTTGGTTGGCTCGACACGGATCAAAATTTTGGTTCCATTGCCGTGACCTGAACCCGGGTCTCTCAGGTGAGAGCCGAATATCCTGACCAACTAGACTACAACGGATATATAACTAAGGATTTATATATGCTGCAAATTGATCACTGATCTCATATATTTATATTATTCTCTATTCAAATATTTAACCAAGGATTATCAAAAAGTCAGACAATCTTTATTTTTTTTAATTTCATTAATTTGAGTCCAGCATACAATTTAATTCTTATCAATAAATCAATTAGTATTAAGCAATCCTCATGAATTTACAGATAGCATTACACTCTCGGAGGGAGTTAAAGATGAACAACAATCTAACAAGCGTCAGATTATTTAATTCATTATATGTTTCCTTTAAGTAAGTAACAAAAATTTAGATCATAATTGTTCTGTTCAATTGCTACATTTCCTAAACACCATAACAATTACGAATTATGGATTCAAGTTAGCTATAAACCACACAACTTAATCAATTAATAGGCCTCTTAATAAACTGAATCATACAGTCATTAACTTGAAAAATCAAGAAACACAAATATTTGAATAGAAGAATAATTAAAATTAAGAACAAAGTCTCACAATTTTACTAACCAGATTGAATTCCCCTTCAATCGACTAAAGAACTTAGCTAGACATGATAGAAAAAGAAAGACAAAAGAAATAAAACTATCTTCTCAATAATTCTTCGATGCTCTATTACGTAGCATTTACATTGTTTAAATAGCCAGAGTAGAGAAGATTAAAACTGGTATGTCTAGAATTAACAACCTTATTACATGGAAATAAAGATTAAACAAAATCCTCTTGCCTAGATTAGATAGAGAATCATTCCATCATTAACCAAATGTCACATCTAGATTTGTCAATCTTTGTAATATTCTATATTCTCCTCAAGATTTCTGACAATCAATCAAGTCTTTTTAATAGTAAACCTTCTATGTGTGGTAATCTTCCTTCTCTAATTTCAATTCAAATCAGTTTTTCAAATCTGATTTTTAGATCACGTTTGATTTTTAGAATTCTTTCCACATTAAAAACCTACATAAAATTCAGAAGATCATTATTAAAAATATCATAATTTTTTTCATTTTAAACATAAATTACTAATATTTTCCATCAATGTCTTATATATAAGGAATCATTACAAATGAGTACCATAAGACATATAATATGTTAAATAAACTAAATATAAGAAAAATAAATATATTTTGATAACAAAAATCATTTTTCATTGTGATAATAATGAAATCTATTTTGAAAAAATAATTATTATTTTTCTTATTGAAAATAATGCTGAACAAACGGGTCTATTCTTAAACATGGCTCTTCTAAGGAAGAGAGTATTCTCTCCTCTTGGAAGTTGAGAAGGAAGTTTTCTTTCATTTCGAGGACAGAGAAAACAAAACCTTCTGTATGTTGAATGTCTAAAATACTCCTAACACGGACTTGAATTCTCTCCCGTGGTAGGAGATTCTTGTCGCTGATCCAAGGACTGGGGATCAGCCGGTCCCGCCTATCAATACATTGGGAAGTGGATCGACTGAAATCTTACCCTTGGCCGGCGACAGATGGGCGGGAGAGGATTTTTATACGAACACTATGTGGAGACTCCCATCCGACCACCAAAAGTGGAGGATTAAGAGATTCTCAGATTCTATTCATCGTTGGTGAAGGAAAACCATCCTCCTTCAAGAAAGCCCTTCTTATGTTGTTACTTATGCTGTTATGCATATATTGTTACAGGCTCAGCACTCCATGGCTTCTTCTTCCTCTCCACGGATCTTCCATCCTTGGGAGCGAGGCCAGCCCTAGATGCCTCTTTATTTTCTCACCTTAAAGGGTTTAACCCAACCTAGACTATTCAGAACCGTCCCAATTGACATTCTTTACCCTACCCCAACCTATCAAGCTTGATTGCGCGAGAAGCGTTTACAACTTGAGATGAATGAGAATTGAATTGGGGAGAGACAAATGGAAGATAAACGACGAAAGTCCTATGAGGCTTTCCTGAACATCTTTTATCCCCCACGCGCAAATCAATCTCAACACCAACTAGAAGAAGAAGAAGAAGTAAGTCTCTCTGTCTCTACAACTTCAAAACTTCACTTCTAACTCTAGGGTTTTCTCATGGTTAAGTAGCAAAACACAGCACACAGAAAGCAGATCCTCCAAAGGAAGATGGCTGAGACAAATAAATCTCTAATCGCGTATCGTTCCCCCAAATATGAATTATCCCCACCCGAGAGAGAGAGAGAGAGAGATGCCATTAATGCCCGTTTATTGGTTGTGTGTTTGTGCAAGGATGAGAATATGTCTGTGGTAGTTGTCGTACTAACTATCTTTCTTGATTGTGTATTATCTTTCACGATTCACGACACAGCCAGCGGTTCGCAACCCAACCTTGACAAGCGCCGTGCCTCATGGTGTGTGTGATATTTCAAAGGGAGACGAGGAGGTGGCGGAAGAGGAGAAAAACTCCGAGAGCGAATCTGATAGTGAATGCACGGCTCGGAATCTTAGCAGATCTCAAAGGAAACGACTTCGGAGGAAGAAACTCAAGCAAGCTGCTTCCAGCCGCCGGAGAATTATTGGGCCAATGTTACCTTCAACGGAAAAAATTCCTCATGGCGTCGATAATGCCCTAGACCAACATCCCATTACTCCTCCTTTACCAGAGTGGTCTTTGCCTGAAACCGTCATCCATAATGCTAATGCTGCAGAGGGTGTTGGTGCTGGAAACCGAGACTGTCGAGGTATCCAATCGTTTCTTCTTGCCTCGTTACTTTATTCTTCGTCCTTACTTTGGGTAAAACTGAAATCAATCTGTCGGTGCCTAATCATCGCTATATGCTTCATCCATTGTGCAGGGGAGCCCCGGAACGTGCAAAACAACAAATTGAAGCAAAGAAGATTGGCTAAAAAGCTTAGCCGGAGCACCAACAATTGCACTGTTAAGGAGATAAGGATTCCTACTCCAGAAATGCCACCAGCCCAACAGTTGCCTGAGTTTTCTGGACGATGAGACATGCCGTGTTCTGAATCCTGGATGCGTTATGCAAGATGTTCCTGTTGGTATTAATTTTTCTTTCTGTTTTACCGGGTAAAATCATATAAGTTGCAGTCCAGTCTCCAGACTCCGGACTCAAAACAACTAATTGCTGTACCTGATCTTGTACCCCTACAAGATATCAACCACGATCCTTATTGACGTCTTCTGTGCTGACAAGTTGTGTGCTTCCATTGCTGCTCGTCTTTTCTGAGCAGGGAGTGTAGAGGCGACCCCGCAACATTTTCTCTCTCAGGGCTTTCTCAGGTATATTTTCTAGTTATTTTCAACTCCTTGTTTTATTTGTGCTGGATGAATTCTATCTTACTGTCCTTGGAAGCTCTTAACAATGACCCTGGTTCTCCTAAGTACTTTTTTTTTTTTCAAATCAATCCTAACTATTTCTTTTTTTATGAATAAAATTTCCAATTATTTGTCAATAAGTGGTGGAAATTTAACTGCAATTGATTGCAAAGATAGAAAACAAGGGCATCGATCTTCCTGTGCACATTTAATCCTATTTTATCTCTTTGTAAGATTGAACATAGGACTTACCCCAAAAAAGGTTGAGGATAGGATTCAAATACCTGCTTTAGGGTTCCTCCAAAAGAACATATCCGTGTACCTTAAGGATAGAAATGGACCAGTTGTGCTATCGGTTACAGCTAACAAACGCAATCAGAAAGATATCAATGGCTACCTGAAACTGAACCATGAAGGACGTGAGGTGGAGCAGGATGGTGAGGGCCGGATCCGGCTCTTCTGTAGCACCTCCAAATGGTACAGAGGTGGCAGACGCCATTGAATGCATGGCTCCTGTAACAATCGAATCCGGTGGTCATAAAGTGTTTGATGCAAAATAAAGAGGGGAAAGCTAGATACAGGAGATCAGAAGAGTGCTCCGGGTTTGTGAGGAACCCCACTCCTTCTAGTCCTATCTTCACTCACAAAATAATCTACACCAGCGGTGGCATTAGCTTGAGGGATTTTATGGTTGGGGAAGACAATGCATGCGCTTTAATGAACATCACTGGAGTCGCAGTGTGCTGAGGATTGGCTGGAAATAGCTTCCCCTCGCTGCCGCCGGATGAAAAATTCCTGTCTATTTCGTCGGGGGTAGGGTTTTTTGGTGGGATTCTGAGCAGCAATAGAAGGGTTCGATGCTGGGGAATTGATAACGAATCCGCTACAGATTTTGAGAACCAATTTAGAGATATTTTAATCTATAGCTTAGTTGCAGGGGACTCTAATGCTTGTGGATTCAACATGGCTGGGCTACTCATTTGCAGTGGAGAAACGATACTGGACAGTTAGGGATTCCAGATAGTGATCCGCCATTCGAGTTTTCTGTGCTCACATTGGATGTTATTCATAGTTGTGGGATTCGACAATTGGATCAGAAAGTGTTGTGTTGGGGAGGAAAAGGAGAGTTTACAAGTAATGTGACAAAAGGTATTTCGTTTGAAACAATTGTGGCCGGTTCAGTATAAACTTGTGGAGTGGCAACTTATGATTTTGCGTTGATTTGCTGGGAACCTGAATGGAATAGAGAGGTGCATGTCCTTTTTCCGAAGATTGTTCCAAGTCCTTGTGTTCACGATGAATGTCCCTGCAAACCCTATCTTGATTACGGAGCTCTTTGTATCAGTGGGCGTATGTGCATGAGATGCTGTCCTAAACTTCCCTGCTTCAAGAGCTTCTGAAGTATTTCAATACCTGTGGCTATTCTATGAAATAAAGAACTTCTGGCAGAAAGCTTCACTTTTGGGTGGGATCGGTGAGAGTAGCTGGGAATGGGAGGAAGGGTTTTGGGGATGTTTAAGAGGGAGGGTGCCTTCTGATCTCATGTAACAAGCTTTCCCTTCTTTATTTTACATCAAACACTTTATGACCACCGAATTTGATTTGTTATAGGTGGCATGCATTTAACGGCGGCTGTCACCTCTGTAGCATATGGGGGTGCTACAGAGGATCCCGATCTGTGAGGGCCTGTACCCGAGTACGGCAGGGCAGGAAATAGTGACACATCACGCATGTCAGTCCAGTATTAAGGGCTTTGATTTTTTATAGTTTGTTTTTATTTCTTTCTTCTATTTGTTAATTTTTCCTATTAACGAGTTCTTCCTCATAAATTCATAATCAACCTGAAACTTTAACTCTTAATCCACCCCATCAGGGAGAGGGAGGTCAGCCATTTAACCTGCCCCTATTGTCATCTTTAATATTCCCCTTTGAGCATTCAAGCAAGCTCCCATTACCACTCTAAGCATTGCCATGTCACTTAACCATTAGACCTTCAGCATGTTCTCCATCAGACTAAAGGCTGTATTTTATAGAATTAATTATATAATACATTATAACATTTGTAGTTGTTTGGCATGATTTATGGTACTTATTTATATTTAAAATAAATTAATATAAAAAATCTACAAATAGGTTAGAAGGATTATTGTGATAATTTCTTATTACTTCTTTATGTCTAGTGGTACCAAACAGTTATTATTTATGACTCATAATTTATTCTCATAAATGATTTGTCATAAATAGCTCATAAACATAAATATAAACCATACCAAAGAGAGCCTTAGTATTGAAAGAGATTTAGATTGGAAAATATGCACAAAAATAATTACTTTAGAGTATAAAAGTGTCCCTTCCGATATGAGTTCCAGGCAGATAAAAGTAACCATTTCTTGGTGGCACACAAGAATTCGACAAAAACTTCCAGCCAGAATTCTTGAGTTCTGAGAATTCATAGGCAACAATATATTCATTTAAAGCCTAAAAATTGACATGGGAAAAAAATGGAGGTATGACATGTATGTACTCCCCTCTTGAGGCAGCACTGTAGATGACGATGAAAGATGTAAAGAAAGAAAAGGAAAAGAATCACATTAGCAATTGAAGAAGAAAACAATGTATCTTGAATATATACTCAGTTCAGTTACTGCAATTTTGGCAAAAGGCCTACATTGCAAGAGGTAATGAACATGTGAACTTGTAATGTAAAGAAGTGAACTGACAGTCCCCTCATAAACCATGTATTCTTCATTATTCTTCACCAACCAATTAATTTATCCACGTGACAAGATTGTCTGCAACCACTCCGAATGCAACATCAAGCCTTTGTAGAAAAACAACTTGTGTTACGAACAGAAACCCTTTCTACAACCCAATGATGTGAGGGGTCATGTTGAAGTCTGCAACCCTTATGGTGAGTGCTTTATCATTGTGGCTAGTATGGTATGAACATCAATAACTAGTTGTTTGACCAAGGGGAAATTAGTGATGCCAGAGTTCTTGTGGACTGTCACTGGTGGCACTAGAGGCAGCATTTTCCTGTATTTGATTGCTATTGCTTGGTGCAAGCACAAATGCTTTGATAGAGTAGGTCTTGATTGATTGTATGGGGGGTGTATATTATAAAAGAAGCTGCAAAGCTCTGATTATCCTCTTTGTTTGGATTTGATGCATACATGGAGGCATGTTGTTGATCTTCTGCGGCAGGGCAGGTCTTGCTTGTTGTAAGGAAAAATATAGGTGCAAGCTTGCTTAATCTTTTTAAGGCACTACAAAGAAAATGGGAGTAGTGTCAGGAGAGTATAGCCCAGCAATTCCTGTGTGTCCTTAGATTGAACTTCGGCTTGGTATGTACCCATTTTTGTGTCTTCTTCCCTACCAAAGAAGACTGCTCTACTTATGAGAAGCAGATGAGAGCCATACCGAGCTTCCTCTCTGGCTAATTGCTTTTGGGATTCACCTCCAATTGAAGATGCTACGGGTGCGAAGAAAGAGTAGGAAAGCTTAGACCGCTTCGAAAGCCAACAATAAGAAACAGCGAAAGAAGCCATATGCAGAGTATTGGCTACAGAACTGAGAAGGGGTGTAGAAAATGAGGAAAATATGGGATCTCCCGATGGATTTGAAAGCTCAGTCAGTGAGAGAAGCATCAAAACAACAGCAACGATGGTGGGGCATCAAAGCTAATGGGAAGAAACTCTGATCGGCTGTTGGTACTAACCAGATGTTACATCAGACATCAGATAGGCGGAGAAGAGCAGGTAAGCTGGATCAAGTCAGAGTCATCCTTTGCTATCGGGAGAGAGAAGGGGGTGGTGGGGCTGGAGTTGCAGAGGGTGGGGCTTGACTTACTGAGAGGATGGGTAGGGGTGGGACTTGCTGAGATGATGGGCAGTTGCAGGGGTTGTGATCACGAAATCATGAATTATCCTGAAATAACCTGGGGATGAAATAAGTGAAACAAAACTCTAATTGAAATTCATTTTAATTTCATGGGTGCAAAAAATATCCCAAACAGTATGATTACGTGAAATAACACCATGAAATTGAAATAGAAAATGAGTCTTAGACAATCAAAATTTTCTGTTTAGGTGGTTGGGTTGGGAAGGATTGGGAAATGGTTATTGGGTTTGGGTGAGGCAGGCTGGACCTATGTAACATATGTGTTCTATAATATATATTTCATCATTTATTTACTAAAATTAGACTGGCATACCTGACGCATCTAGCCCTTTTTTTTTTTTTTTTTTGGTTGCGATCCATCTAGCTAAACGGGATAGAACTTATTCTCATACCATATTCATCTGGGTTAAACGTTATAGAATTTCTACCCTAGTCCTCCATATGATGCTTGGGGTTAAAAAAAAAACATAAAAGACAGATAACCAACCAAATATATCCACATGGCAGTAACAGAAAAGTTTTAGTTCAAGGGTCGGATCAGGCTTAATCGGTCAGAAACCCTTTAGGCTATGTTTGATTGTCAGGGGTATTGAAGGGAAAAGAAAATTTTAACTTAAAAATGAAAATTTTATGATTGTGATATAAAATGATCGTATAAACTATTTAATTTTCTTAACGTATTTAATGATAAATCTATTTTGTTTTTTAAATATAAAGTGAAGGGTAAGTTAATAATTAAATATGAAATGATTTGAAATTAATTAAATAACAATATGACAGTATGTGTTGTAATCATTAAAAAAAAAAAATTTAAGTTAAAAATTTTTACTTTCATTCCCTTCCATTCCCCTTGCAGCCAAAAACAGCCGTAATAATAGCCCGACACATCATCTTTTCACCAATCCCGTCCCGCCGGAGCCAATCCTAGAACCCTGAGGGGCAGTACACTGGGGGAATGGTCCCTCCACCGTATGTATAGGGTCCCTTTAGACCTAATCATCTTCCACAATCGCATGACACGAAATTTGTGGTCGTAGGTGGAGGAGAAATTTGTGGTTGTGGTGCTGGGAGAAAGAGAGAGGGGGGAGGAGATGCCAGTCTGTGATAAGAGCAGGCGAGTGGATGAAAACTGGAATAGGAGGTGATGAGTGCGATAAACCTTATGTTGAGGAAGTCCCATTGCCTTATTGTCTGAATTGGACGGAATGGTTGTTACTGCAACTGAGGCCTGTTTGTCTTCTGTACTTGTAATTGCGGGTTATGGAAAAGTTGGAGGGCAAGGAAACAAAGGGACAACAAGACTCAATTCGGATTCAGTCATGGGGATGACGAGGGCAGCAAAGGGACGACGAGGGCTTTTCCTATATTCTCTTGTGTTATTTGCGCCATCCCCATCATCAGCCGCTAATGCTACGGCTTCTCAACTCCAGAAGAACGACGACTCCAGGACCGCACTTCTTCAAAGTTGGTACTCAGTTAGGATTCGTCTTTATTTATCAATATTATAATGATTTTAAGGCATGCTCCCCATTATTTAAAAAAAGAGAAAAAAAAAAAAGAGGGACATCCGATATCGCGGTCTCACTGAGTGTCCTTTGCATTTTCAAATTCGTCAGAGTATCTGAAGAAATCAGAGGTGAACAAGGCCAAAAATGACAAAGAGGTGAGGTAACATTTGGAAATTTTTTATTTTTTTTTGAATAAGTAGATATTTTACTAATCTAAGAAAAGAAATCAAACAAACTGAAACCTAGAAGAGAGAACTAGAAAAAACAATCCAAACAAACTCAAAAACAAACTCAAAAAGGAGAATATCCATAGACTGGTCTAACCCGCAACTACAAAACACCACAGCTGGAATCTCTTAATACAAACTCAATACGAGAGTTTATTATCTGATAGAAAATCAAGATTTTCTCATAAAGTTCAAATGTTTCACTTGATTTGTCACCCGGAGAATGAAACCGAGAATGAGACTTTGCATCGAGGAATTGTTGTTTCCAGAGACAAGAAATTGCTCTTTATGCTTGAGTGCCTAGTTCTGCCATGTAACAAGTCGGATTGGATTGAAATTTTATGGATAAATTGATAGAATATATGGTCCTTACTCACATATGCCATGTAACTAAACAAACCATTGCAAAATCCACAACTACAGTGAGGGTGGAATGGACTGGTTCCAATTTTTTCTTTTTCTTTATTTCTTTCTGAGTTACTAGTATCACTGTTTTTTTTTTTTTGGATAAATTACTACTATCACTGTTATTTACTGTGGAGTAATTCCTCTTCTTTTTCTCTTCTTCTACCTATTATAGAGGCTGGATGATTATTACAAGCGCAACTACAAGGATTATTTTGACTTCTTTGAAGGGTCTATAAGAGGGAAGACGAATGAACAACTCTCTGAAGCCGAGAAGGGGATCCTCAACTGGCTTGAAACTAACAAATAATATCTTAATTCCTGTATATATCTATGTGTTCATGGGATTAGAAAACGCAGAAGCTGGTTATCATTCTAGATCCAAGAATTGTTTTTTCTTTCTTTCTTTTCTCTTTGTGGAATTTTCCACAATAGTCAAGGCAATTAGGCCAAGGCAAAGATGATGTTTGGTACTCTGGTAATGAAGTGTATGTTTACGAAAGGGTCAGAAGACTCAGAACTCAGGAGCTGTTTTATATGGACAGTGATAATGCCAACAACTTTACCACCATTTTCTCATTAATTTTTTTTCCCACCATTTGATTTGATAGGGTGAGCCAAGTACAAAACAGAACACCACAGCTGTTTTGTAGACCTCTTGTATTTCTGCTCCCTATGAAGTGCTTTGCAACCAATTAGGAATTGGGATGCAACTTGAACAGATTTTACACTAAAAGAATTTTATCTCATTATCCAAAAGAAAAATTAAAGGGAAAATAAAGTGTGGAAAAATCTTCAAGTTTTAACTCATCAGGTTAATGAAATTCATATAAAAAATTCCTGTAAGATCATTTTCCCTGTGCCATTAAGTAACATGTTTACCTGAGGTCATATATTTCATAAAGTCTACAATTTTTAAATGAGAAAGGGTACAACGATGTAAATTACCAAGGACTCTCATCCCTCCCAGGCTCCCGAGCTACCCGCTACTGCTGTGCCTTGGGGTTGCATCGTGCTTTGGTGACTGGGAGAATACATCAGTCTCGACCCACTCAACCCGAATGCAATTGCAGAGGGGAAGATTCATCAAGCTGTGGTCAGATTCCAGAGAGTATAGCTTCAACAGGATTTCAGGGCAACCATTACTACAACTCTTCCCTTTAGTAGCAGTAACAATCATTAATTTAGTAGAAATAACGAGCATTACCATCCACTCCTTTCCCTATATATCCAATGGTCATAATCGCCAAATCAATCTTCCACGATACAAAATTAGCAATAATATTCATCTAGAAAGCCCTCTAAACCTGCCTTCTTTAATTTCAAATATTTTTCTTATGAACTGCCTAGAAATATATGGCAAAAATTGCTTTAGACGATGCTTAACTGGATAGTTTTACCAATTTAGTCATGTAGTGAAATGATGTGGTAATTTTAAGGATGTTAAATGGTTTTTAATCTTTAAAATGGCCCGGTCCAGTCCGGTGGGGTGTGTAGGAGGGTAAAACCAATACGGAACCGATTAGCTTACCGGTCTCAAAATTGAAACAAGAACCGATTAGTAATCGATTTCGGTTTATCGATTTTTAAACGATTTTTCATTAATCGCTCTTGATTGCGGTTTATATATACGGTTTAATGCATCGTTTGTTAATCAGTTTTTCAAAATAAAAAAAAATATATACAACATCTAGAAATCCTACACTCCTCATGTTGATGGAGATATTATTGACCACAAAATGCATCTAACTAATTTTTCCAATAAAACAATAACTACCAAGGTAATCGATTTTGGTTGTGGGGGTAAGGCGACGTACTTATGCGTTCCCTTTGCAGTAGTGGGAGCCTCGTGCATTAGGCTCCTTTTATCTATTTTTTTGGAAATATAATTAAATAAGTTATTAAAATTTTAAAAACACAACAACCAAATCATGCCAAGTCTATAAAATTTGACCTTCATAATAAAAACCCAAAGAAACGTAACGAAATCTTATATGATTAAAATTAGAAAAAAGACCAGCCACTTGTTCCATGAAAACGTGATCCCTTCGAAATAGAATATGAACTTTCTCAAGAAGAAATGTCATTGTTTTAAAGCTTAAGGAAATAATAGGTAGATTGTATAGTAAATAAGGTAATGGGATTAGGGTTTATCGGTTTAGTTTAGGAAAATAAAAGGTCCAATTCATTCGGTTTTATTCAGTGGGTAACCGGTGTGGACTGCCAGTGTACACGGTCTCAAGCCGAACCGACCCGATTAAGTAACCAATGTCATTTTCAAAACCAGAACCGAACCCATTTATTAAACAGTTTCACAGTTTCGGTTTAAATGGGCCGATGCGGTTTCGGTAAACGGTTTCAGTGTCAATGTTGCACCCTTAGGTAATTTTGATCCTTGGATAAATAATCAAAGGTTGAATTAATCATATGTCAAATTTCAAAACTTTATTTAATAAAAAATCATCCCATGTATTGATATGTCAATTTTTATTTTTCGAACACCTATGTATCCACACATATATATTAATACATACACCTCAAGTAACCTTAAGTTTTTTAGAGCTTTACTTGGCAAACTCTATTTGGGAAGAAATTCGATTTATAGGTTGTGGGACCTTGAGGTATTGTCCCACAAATGGGTCCCATCATATTTATTATATGGTAGAAATTTAGAGGTTTACGCGTGTAGAAATTCTCTTCTGTCGACTTGCTGTCTATCAAGGGTAGGATTTCAGCCAGCCCACCTCTCCATATATTGGTAAACGGATCGACTGATCCCCAGCCTTTAGATCAACTGCAGGAACCTTCTATGGCAGGAGAAGATATCTATGGCAGGAGAGGATTTTTATCTATAGTTTTAGTAACCAATATTGGATCAATACGGCCAATTCCTATCTATTCCAGCATCGGCCGTATCAATGGATTCGTCCCATACCATATTTAACAAATGGATCCGTTCATATCTATTTTTTATTTATTTTTAATTATAAAAGCCACGAGTTTCAAGCCCATTGATTATACAACCAATTTGTTACCAAAATAAAAATATATACGACCAATTAAATCATGATCATGTTGATACCGAAACCTTGAACCCTAATCACGGGTCCTGATTCCAGAGTCTTGGGTTTGGATCGTTTTCTATCGTTGGAGTTTCTTCAGTCGTGATCCAATGACTGGTGCTCTGTATAACTTTACTCATTAAATCACTAACAAGTAGAGAAACTGGAGAAGAGAAAATCTTTTTCCTTGAATCCGAGAGTCCTAGGTTTGGATGTCTCCTGTCACTGAAGTCGTGATCTAACGACTGGTGTTCCGTATGAACTTTGGAAACTTTAGCCATTAAACCACGATCACCAGAGAAATTAAACAACAAACAGGAGAGTAACTGTTTGTCCTTCCATCCTTTGACAAGCATACCAGGAGAGGGCAACCCACAATCCCTCACAATCATGTGAATGTGAACCAGAAAAAATCCTCCATTCCTCCTGTCCCTTTACTAGTTACTTTTACCAGTTAACCACTCGGTCTAGAAGAGTTCCCTGTTCCCATCTCCCAATGATCAGCCCTAGTTCCCGCTTCCCACTTCCCACTCTTTAAAAGGCTCGAAGAACTGTCTCGCGCTTTCTCTGTCTGTAGTCTGTAGCTTGTTGCTAGTGCATAACGCCATACTGGATTTGAAGCTCGCAGCAGAAGCAACATCCATGGCGGAGATAAAGTTATCAGAAAGTAGAGACCTAACTCGAATAGAGCGGATAGGTGCACATTCTCACATCCGCGGCCTCGGGTTGGACTCAGCCCTAGAGCCAAGGGCCGTGTCGGAGGGCATGGTTGGACAAGCCTCCGCACGCAAGGCCGCCGGTGTGATCCTACAGATGATCAAAGAAGGAAAAATTGCCGGCCGAGCTGTCCTCCTCGCCGGGCAGCCCGGCACCGGAAAGACTGCCATTGCCATGGGCATAGCAAAGTCACTGGGCCAAGAAACTCCCTTTGCGATGTTAGCTGGCAGCGAGCTCTTCTCCCTCGAGATGTCCAAAACCGAAGCTCTAATGCAGGCTTTCCGCAAAGCCATAGGCGTCCGAATCAAGGAGGAAACCGAGGTCATCGAAGGAGAGGTCGTCGAAATCCAGATTGATCGTCCCGCTGCTTCTGGTGCTGCTTCGAAGACCGGCAAGTTGACCCTGAAGACGACGGAGATGGAGACCGTCTACGATCTTGGAGCAAAGATGATTGAGGCTCTGGGCAAGGAGAAAATCCAAAGTGGAGATGTCATTGCTATTGATAAGGCTTCTGGGAAGATCACAAAGCTTGGCAGATCATTTGCTAGGTCAAGGGATTACGATGCCATGGGTCCACAGACTAAGTTCGTGCAGTGCCCTGATGGGGAGTTGCAGAAGAGGAAGGAGGTCGTGCATTCCGTCACGCTTCATGAGATTGACGTTATCAATAGCAGGTAGCCTCGCTCCGCTCCTTCTTTTGCCCTTTGCTACAGTTTCTACTCTCTCTATCTTTGCCCAAACTATGTTATTATGATGATAACATTGTTAGTTTTAATAGGTCATTTCGGTATTTCGGCAATTTTATTTCTTATGGTTTTATTAATTATCAATAATGAGTTTATTATCGCCTGAAAATGCACGTCT
The DNA here is from genome assembly GCA_028583415.1 of Protea cynaroides. Lineage (NCBI taxonomy): Eukaryota > Viridiplantae > Streptophyta > Magnoliopsida > Proteales > Proteaceae > Protea > Protea cynaroides. The sequence continues at coordinate 35,021,864 of CM053272.1, read as the reverse complement.
TACCATTTAGAAAAGTAATTTATCAACGGGCAATTCCATTTGCACTCCGTTCTTCCTCATCCCAAACACACTACACTTCCTTTATATTACTGGAATGCTTTGAAGTTGTGGTCCATTTTAGATATCCTCAGATAAGAACAATATCTATGTCATTATATTGCCCAAGTCCATCGGATGCAGCAATTGGCAGATAGGTAGATAAAAACCAAGTAGGCACAGTTTATCAAGTTCAAAAATAGAATTTAGAATTCTTCACATACAAAGTGGCCTATAGCATGTGGCATCCCTTTCTTCCCAAAAGAGAAATAGAATCTAGGATTCTTCCCTGATAACACAGGCCATTTTACATGGCATTCCTTGCTTATTAAACAGGCTATAGTATGTGATATTCCTCTCCTCCCAGAAGAATATAAGATGTTGTCATCTGGTGATTAGATCTAAATATGGGTTGGAGGAAGATAAGTGGGAAACAGGGTCTACGATTAGAGTCACCCTGGTATGTACTTGGAAGGGTATCTACAGAGTTCTTTCTTAGTTATTGCAATATGTGAGGTATGAGGTGGGAAAAGGAGATGAAATGAAGGTGTAGAAGTATCATGTGGATTGAGGTACATTCATTTTCTGATTTTCTAAGCTATATTTTGTCAAGGAAAAAAATTACGGTTAGTCTATATTACCCCTTAAGGTGTAGTAATGTCTTTGCAGATGAGCTGGCAAGAGTTGGGGATATGAGGATTTAGTTTTAACCTTTCCTCCATTTCTGGGTTCTAATTTATTTTAGCTGTATTATTTGTTGCATCTTTCACTCTTGTTTTCTGATGTACTCCTGCTTTCAGGTTTTTTATTTTAAATGTTTGCTGATTTCAGTTGAAATTGGTTAAAATGGTATATTACATTATTTTGGTTGGCATGCCTGATATCAGGACCAAAAGTGTAATTTAATCCCTCCCTTAGGGTTCATGAATTGGATTCACAAACCCCCTACTCTTGCCACCAACGGTCATATTTCACACAGTTCAAATGAGGAAGGAAAGCAGAAAGTTCCTCTACTTCCTCACTCATTTATTTTCCTATGAAATGCAAGCATGACCACCGCCACTATCAGGGATTCCCACACCAGAGCCTCTTTGTCTTTGAATAATGGTATTGGAAACTCATTAAGCCCAATGTTTTTATTGCTTGTACTTCAGAAGCATTTTTGCATATGGAAACCCTTGGTTGTTGATAGTAAATATGCTCAAAGCTTCTTGTTGTGTGCTGTCCATGCACCAATTGCTCTTGTAGAAAGAGCAAGGATCTAAATCTCAGTTTCGAGGCAGGCTTTGGTCAGGCCCGAAACCGAGACATGTTGGGTCTCGTTTTGACATTGGCTTTCGACCCTAGGCCTCCTTGGGTTGAAACCCAGTGTCGAAACCTAGAACCATGAGAAAGAGAATTGTGGTTAAAGGTGAAGGTGTGAAAAGCGCTTTTGTCACCAGTTACCTAATATTATACTCAATGATACCCAACTAGGAACATCCATTCTCAGACCAATAAACTATTCCTACCATAAGGGTTATATCCATTGATAAGTTGTGAGGAGTTTTAACAATAAAAAAATCTATTAACAATCCCATCAAATAAGTGGAGGATCCATTAAAGTGTGTAAGGTTACCCTTCTGGCCTGCCATAATGTGATGTGTTTCCAATACATTAATAAAGAGTAACCTATCCATATCCATTTTGCTGTAGCCTTCACATGTCAGGCACAAGGACGCAAGTATTAGGGGTGTGCTTTACGACTGGGATAATAGCCTATCATGTTGGCCTTCCATTAGGGTCCACTAACCCTAAAACAAGAGAAACCCCATCCTTCTTTCCTTTTTGTATCCCCATGTTGCCAAACACAAGTTAAAAAGGAAAGGAAAAAAAAGAAAGGGGGGTGTGGGAGAGGGAGGGAGGCACAATGCTGAACAGTTTTTTCTTTTTTGGTATTCATATGTTCCAAGCAGCTATAGATTCAGAAAAGTCTGGAGCTATGGTAAAAGGAGGTTCACCCCCTTGTTTTATGAGTAATATATTCAGTAGTTGGTCTGGATGGATTCTCAGGGCTTCTTGGTTGATTCCAAGGAGCATCACTGGTGGATTTCCTGTTTCCCTATCTGCTTTTTCTATTTTTTGTTTGTTTCTTTCAATTACAGGTCGATTCTTACCTTTCAGTTAGTTTGCAGCACCTCTGTTTCCGATTTGCTTTTCGGCTAGCTGAGACTATTGATAACTGGTGGATTTCCTGTTTCCCTATCTGCTTCTTCTATTTTCGGTTTTGTTTCTTCCAATTCCTGGTCAGTTCTTACCTTTCAGTTAGTTTACGGCACCCCCTGTTTCCGATTTGCTTTTCAGCTAGGTGAGACTATCGATAACTGGTGGATTTCCTGGTTCCCTATCTGCTTCTTCTATTTTCTGTTTTGTTTCTTCCAATTCCAGGTCAGTTCTTACCTTTCAGTTAGTTTGTGGCACCCCCTGTTTCCGATTTGCTTTTCAGCTAGGTGAGACTATCGATAACTCTTTCAATTCTGCTCATATTCATCTGAAACTTTTTGGGTAGTTCTCTGATATCAACTTCTACTAGTTTCTGACCTTAATCCTTAGTTTCTGTGGACTCACTATATATTTGAACATGTTCTTGTCTGAACCCAGATTTTGGATGTCATATTTTCGTCCAGACCAGATCAGACAATTACGCAGATGAATCCCCTAACTGTTAAGCTCTCAATGAAAGAGAAAACTGTCAATTTATTATCTGCAGACATCTTTTAACCCTTCATGGGTAATGTTTTCCTGGACTGTGCAGATCATGTTATCCTACCTGATCTGCACTCAATTCCTGCCATGTGGCAGGTTCCATGAGGTTGAAATTTGGTAAATAGAGGTCCCAAGGTCTCCTGTTGACATGTCAAGTTTCATCCAAAATAGAATTTACCACAGCCATGTGGCAAAACAAAGTATCAAAAAGTTCTGGAATACCAAGATGGCTTACAGGTTATCAAGAGGGGATGCCCATGAGAGGCAATTGATTGAATTTGAGGCTAAAATTTAACAGTGGCCGATCCAGATCATTTTCTAAAATCCAATTGTCAAAATTGCTACATTATCATCTACATGGCACAACTAGAAGTTGTGTTCCATGTATTCCAGAGTACCTTTTGCCCTTCATAATAAATTGGTTTGACCATTCTTAAATCATGAAATTTTATCATGTTGGCTTCTGCTACTTTTTGGAACTTTATATGATGCCTCTTCTAACACCTTAGACTGATTTAATCATTGCAATAGGAGTCCGTCCTTTGTTTGAACTTTGAAGTGTAATTGATGTCTGATTCCGCTTGATCACAAACTTTCAGGACGCAGGGGTTTCTTGCTCTCTTCACTGGCGATACTGGTGAAATCCGTACCGAGGTGAGAGAGCAGATTGACACCAAGGTAGCAGAGTGGAGGGAGGAAGGGAAAGCAGAGATAGTGCCTGGGGTTCTGTTCATTGATGAGGTACACATGCTTGACATTGAGTGCTTCTCATTTCTGAACCGTGCATTAGAGAATGAAATGGCGCCAATTCTGGTTGTTGCCACCAACAGAGGGATCACAAACATCCGGGGCACAAACTACAAATCTCCTCATGGGATACCTATTGACCTCCTTGATCGATTGCTCATCATCTCCACACAGCCATACACAGAAGATGAGATACATAAAATCCTTGGCATCAGATGCCAAGAAGAAGATGTTGAGATGTCTGAAGATGCAAAGGTCTTGTTGACGAAGATTGGGGTGGAAGCATCCTTGAGATATGCAATCCAGCTCATCACTGCAGCAGCATTGGCTTGCCAGAAGCGGAAGGGGAAGCTTGTTGAAATGGAAGACATCAGCCGGGTGTATCAGTTGTTCCTGGATTTGAAGAGATCAACACAATATTTGATGGAATATCAGAATCAGTATATGTTCAATGAAATGCCAACAAGAGAGGGGGATGAAGATGAAGCTATTGCTATGCATTCGTGAGCTTTAGTGGGTTTGAAGTGGTGGAAAAGTTTTCTAATGATACAAGGAATTGTGGTGTGTCAACTTTCTTTGGGAAACTAGTGGAAGAATCGAAGTAGGTTATAGTTTCTTCTTAATCAGGAGTAAACCCCGTGTGGATAAGGAAAGTTTGTCAGCGTCGATGTATTTTCCTTGTATGTAGAAGGGATGGACAGGGCTGGTGTTTTGGGTTTCTCTCAGGGTTTTTTTTTCCTGGTAAAAGTTATCTTTTAAGTAGATGGTCTCAGTCTGAATCTCACCCTGCCCATTCAGAACCTTGCAATTTTATTCAGTAAGTTTATCAAAAAAAAATGTTTTTATTCAGTACAAATCTTAGTGTGTGCGTCTCTGGTAGTTTTAATTGCTAAACAGAGTTTCAGGCATTTTTTTTCCTCCTGCTTTTTAATGATTGCTTGATAAGAGTATGGTGGGAAGAAATTGATTCTGCCCCTTTTCTTTTTCAGAGAGTATTTATATATGTATCATAGCAAGACTAGAGGAAGGAGGGGAACTAGCAGAAGGATGGCTGAAGCCATGGTATGTAACATATCTATAATCTCCAACATAAGGAGAATTGAAATCTGTAATTTATTGAGAAAGGAGAATGCAGACAAACATCTGAAGGACAAGTAGCAACAGAAAAGATGCAAGTAAGTCAGCAGGTTGATATGAATTTGAGTAAATCCCATTCCTGAGTAAGCTCTAGTTTGCGAGATGAGGACGAAAAATAAAAACTATTTCTGGATCTGTGAAGTGGAGAAAGTAGGGATCACGCCAAGTCAAGTTAAAGATTTAAGACTCAAAAAAGAGAAAAAAAGAAAAGAAAAAAAGAGTAGTGTTTTGGCGGTGGTGTATACGTTGGAGCAAGGGGAAAGAGGAGACTACCATTATTATTAAATATTTAAATGAAAAGAAACGACAGAACCTCGCTATCCTATTTGGGTTATGAGTTCCTTTGTTTCATCTGATTTGAATATGCGGGTTTTATTTTGTTGGGTTTGGTTTGGGGAGAGGACAACGTTGTTGATGATATCCATTAAAAAGCCTTATCCAACATGGCGTATTTCTATGAGGCTTGAATTATATCTGTGTGTTAATATATTATTTATTTATTGGATCAGAGTACGGTTTCTAGCTGTTGCTTTTTCTTTTTCTTTTTTCTTTATTTAATTCTTTTTTTATGGGCTGGGTTCATACCAATTGGAATGGGATTGCCTTCCCCTGCTTTCTAACCCCAAAAGATCTCCCCAAACCTGATCTTTAGAAGATCGAAGATGAATTGAACTGTAAACATTCCTAACTCCAGAGGCAAATTTTTCTTTCGTTCTTTTCCATCCGTAGAGAGTAGAGACCAATGCTTCAACCGGACAGGGAATTGACCGGAGATTATTAAATCATCAATACCGTAAAGGAAACCACAATTGTACAGACCACCGAACCTAATGACAGCTTCAAAGCAGACAAGTCTCCAAGGAGACAGAAAAACCAATCAAAGGGTATACAAACGGACGAATAATTATTGTACCTGCAATGTTCTTTTAATCTTCTGGATTGAGATTGCCAGAGCTTGATATATTCTCCCTCCTCCCATGTTCAGAAATCCAGAGTCCTCAAATTTTCACATAGCAAATCAGATGGAATCCGATTTTTGTACCTAGATTGATGTGAAGGTACTTTGCTCACGTGTCAATTTTCAGTTGAAATTGAGTTTGTCATAAAATAAAACTCAACAAAATTTGTTCACATAGTATATGGTACAGTAAGAGTGCTATGTAAAATACTTAATACTATATCTTAGGCAGGATATCTGAGTGCATTTATCATCCTTGTGGCACTGAGGGCCATCAGGCCCATCCCTCTTTTGGATTCAAATCCTCTTCTTCCAAAGATTCGGGAGGAGGAGCAGCAGCCTTGATGGATGGATGGCCGATACCTGAGACTCATGTGAATCCGAACCCTCCATCCGAGTAGACACCTAGCCGACAAGCTAAACCTACAGGGAATGTCAATTAAGATGGAAGGCTCGGATTCACCCGAACCCCACATGTCGGTCATCCAACGGGGCGTCTCCCTCCTCCCGAATCACTGAGAGGAGAGGAGGATGTGAACTCCACTCTTTTCTACCTTTTCTACCTTTTCTCTCTTTTTTTTTTTTTTTTTTTCTTTAAAATCTTCTAATTATACTGATATTAAAGATATTAAGCTACGTAGGTACGATTGCTCTTCTAACCTATTTTGTAGTAAGAGTGAATTAATTAAAAAGAGACGAGAGGAAATAGAAAGGAATTCCAATAAGGTGAGAAAGATGGATGAAGGAAATAAAATTAAGAAAAACTTAATTAATGAAACCAAGACCTCAATATCATAAGAAAAACTTTAAGCCCCATATGTGTGTTTGAAGATTGGAGACCCTGCCCACCAATAAAAAATTTGGACAGAACCCACCAGTACCGATCTTATTGGAGCCAGTACTATTGGGATATATATATATAGTGAATAGCTAGTAGCTACAGTGAACTAAAAATCCATGAAAGGCATGGAGTCTGAATTTAGCCTCCCTAATGGTTTTAGGCTTCGCCGGCAAGTGGCAACTTCCAAACCAATAATAGTATAGTGATATAGTGGGTTTGATCGTCCCAATGTTGGTTTAAACCCACGACTTTTTGGTGTAATATCCGCAACTCTTTTGATTATGGAGGCTTCTGCAAATGAGCGCTGCCCATCAAGGGTTGGGAGAAGGGACTTGAGAGACAACCTGTTCTTGAAAAGGACATCTGATTCAAGAATTATCTTGCTTTGCCCTTTGGTCTCTTGTTCTTCCCATGGTTTTTTTTTGTTCTTTCTTCTCATTAATTACTGTGCTATAGGTCAAGAAAGAAAAAAAAAGAAAAAGAAAAAAAGAAAATGAAGATAACAACATAAGATAAAAAATAATGATAAAACAATGATCAATTTATGTATCTATCTGTTAAGAGGGAAAATCCCTTCTATTTTTAATCTTACACGTGTCAAGTTGCGCCTTCGGAGCCTAAGCGCTCGGAGTGTCTCGCACTCGGCATCATGTATTCGGCCTGTCATGCATACGGCCTCTCGTGCACCTGGCCTCTCAGGTAGTGCTCGGAGTTATAGTCCTACTCGGCTACGGTTCTCAGTCGGAAGCTAGAGTCCCATTGTGATTATGCTACCTCCGGGGAGTCCTTCTCTCAGTCTGATACGACACCGGCTATTCCGGTCGGCCATTACTCACACGTTGACACGTGTCAGTCCCAGAGCTGACCGACCTAGCTTCCTTGGCTAAGGTCTCCGACTCCTGCTCGGAGTCTACCACATGAGTGTCCCATAGAGCGATACGTGGCAATCCTATTGACAGTCTACTCCCCTGAGTCATGGTACCTCCATGCTTCTTCACAATCTATAAGTAGAGGTCATCCCTCAAGGTAAACCCTAAGTTACAGGCTATTATTATTCATCCCTCTCACACGCTCAAACTCTCTCATCGTCCCACTCTTTAAACTGGAGATAACTTTCTGCTATCTCTTGACTGTTTACCTTGAGAATCTAACTTAGGCATCAGAGTGTACCCGGGGCTTAGGCGCCCAACTCCTTTGTCTCATCTCTGTGATTGCAGGTCATTCAGAGCGCGGATCGACAGGCGATTTCCAACCGTAACACTATCTTTTTCGTTCAATTCAATTTTCAAGATATTCTCTAACAACTATTTTCTAATGGTTTTATTCTAATTGTTATATCCCCACGGCTATATTGTAACGGTTCATTTATCCTCCCCTATATATACTTGAATTTTGATTTAGATAAGATAGAATGATTGATTCTTTTGAAATTGTAGGTGTCCCAATGTGAGCCTCCTTGTTGAATGGAGGTCCTCTAATGATGAGTGAACTCTATATTTAGGTTAAATGAATCTGCAAGCGACCCCAAGCTAAATAATCCTCTCTGACCCTCCAGTTAAGTGGGCCCCTAAAACTGTTGTTATCCTATACTTGGTTTTTATTTTGAAATAAAATCTTCTTCATTTCTATTTTTTTGTGTTTTTTTCTTTTTGACTTGCTTCAACTTGGTATCTAAATAAGGTTGGATTCATTTGGTGAACAATTTCTCGTCCGATGGACGAACAAGTCGATTAAGAATGAATTAACATGCACAAACTGAGAAAATAGTTCGACTTTGAGGATGATCGATTCAAACTCGAGGATGAAATCTTCCAACGAAAAAGGAGAACGATGCGTTCAAGATATTCAATAAGCTTTAATTTTCAAGGCACTTTCCAACCACTCTTTTTTTAACTGCTACTTTTTAACGGTTATATTTCATTAACTGCTACGTTTTAACGGTTATATTTCATTGGCTATAATTCAACAGTCATATTCCAATGACTATATTGTGACAGTTCTTTTGTCCTCTCCTATATATACTTATATTTTGGTTTAGATAAGAGAGAATGAATGATGTTTTTAGAATTATGGGTATGGCAATCTAAACCCCCTTGATGAGTGGAGATCATCTAATGGTGAGAATCCACAAGAGACCTGAGTTAAATGATCATTTCTGACCCTTGGGTTAAGTGATCCTTTATGACCTAGCTATTTATTGAAAAAAAAAAAATCTATCTTTCATTTCTATATCTTTTGTGTTTTTCCCTCTTGGTCATTTTGGTATGCATCAAAAGATTGATAGAGCGCGCTTTACCATTGTTACAAGATTGATATCATTTTACGGTTTTACCGTAAGACAAATTCCTATTGTGGCCTTCTTAACCAGTCTGTGATAAATGGGAGCAGCAGATAGAAGTAGTAAACCGGGGAGAGAGATCGATGTTAAAAGACTTAAAACAGGGGCTGGCCATGAGTAGTTGAATACTATTAAGACAGAACCACAAGTCTCCTGGGTGATTTGTAACCATCATTCATGAATCATGACAAGAAACTGTAGTTGAAAAAATTTGTTTTCCTCTCTCTAGCTGTTACCTACAGCTTTGACAGGGAAGAAATTCACAAAATATTGAGGGAAGAGAGGAAAAAGGATTTTAACCCTTGGAGATCTTATTCTCTGTTACAACACCCTATCCCTTTTTCTTTTTTTTTAGCGAAGTTAGTCTCAGAAGATAATAGGGACTTGAGTAGTAAAGCACTGTATTGAACTTTTCTTGCATTTTGGATAAGTCAGGGCCTAAAAGAAGACACAACGGCATTACTGTTTTTTGCTGTAGATTTCTCCGGCAACGCGGACTCGAAGAAACTAAAATGTTTCGGGAATGAAGATTTCCCCTGCAAAATCTCAATAGGATGATCGAAATAATTAAATGTGCAACCATAGAAACTAATTAAAAGAGATCCAAGAGAAGGAAATGGCTCACCTTAAAATGATTTCCAGAGAAACCTTGTGAGAAGACATTCTCCCCCGAAGCTTGACTTTTAGTAAGAGTCGTGAGTTTGTTCTGTTAATTGTCAGGAACACAATTAAGGAAATGGATAGATGGGCTAACGCAGATGAATCAAATTAATAATAAATGGGATGAGTTCTTGGGGATTAATATATTCATGTGCCTTGGATAAGCTGACGAGGGGAGAGCTAGCAGTGTCATCAAGGAAGGAGGATGAAGGGTGTTGCTCATGATGGTCTTGGACTCTCCGTCTTTGGCCATTCTTCTTGGCTAATGTAGCAGCCGAAGAAACAGCAGAACAAAAATAAGCATTTTCATCATAGTAGTAGTAGCAGTCTTCATCTTCGTGGAAATGTGGAGGTCCAGATGATGCGTCGGAGACCATAGACAAATCATCTTCTTCTTCGGCTTCACTAGCATCCTCTTTTGCATCTTTACCATAACTACCCAGTGGGTGGTCAAATCCAGTACCTACTGTGCAAGGATTTGCAGAGGAGGAAGAGTGGTCCAAGTACATAGTCCAACCAGACTCACATCCACTACTGCACTCCGAAACCCACCCATTCATCCTCAGTGGGCGTCTTCCCCAAAGGAGCCCTGGAGAGGTAATGGGTAATGGGTTTTGTTGTGGGGAGCTGCAGCTTTATGAACAAGGATAAATTTGATAAGATTGAAATGCGTTACTCGCTTTCTTTCTGCGTTGCATGTTCTCCTCCCTCTTAAGTAGGACTAGGAGTATAGGGGTGGAGGAAGAAAAAGAAAACATCAATCGAAATCGAATCACATACAAATTTTAAGAGTAGTTTTGTCCACATCCTAATTTTTTCGTTTTCTTCCTAAGAATCCATCGAAACTGCCAGTTGGAAGTATTGTCTGCTGTGTGTGGAAAGAAGGAAATCGACACTTGAGAGAGAGAGAGAGAGAGAGAGAGAGAGTGGGGAGGTCGACGCTTTACTGTTCACGGGATTTGAAATAATGGACGTATGCCCGGTTCTGTTTAGAGCGTACGCAGTGCCTCGCTGTATTGGCATGTGAAGACGTTGTGACTCCATGACCCTTCTCTCTCTCTCTCTCTCTCTCTCTCTCTCTCTCGCCCCCTCCCCCTGTAGGGCCTGTACAGTACTCCTCTGATAAAAGTTTTAAATCAGTCCAGTGCTTACTGGGCAAGAATCACGTACAATCAAATTGGAATCATGGATCATAAGAAGTTAACAGCTTCCATCAACATTTAGCATGGTCCGAGTCCAGCCAGCCTGGTCTGGACCCTGGACCCTGGAGTCTCGACAAAATATTGTCCTTTTTGCCAATGGTTGCCTGCATGATAGGTTGTGAAGTTTTTATCAATGGCAATGAAATTGACAAGGGTGGTTTAGTTCTACCAAAAAAAAAAAAAAAAAAAAGACAAGGGCGGTTTAGTAAATAAACATTAAATATTTGTTAGCCTCAAAAAATTACCCAATGGGGAAACATGAAAGGAAGCTCATGCACATCTAATGAGTTACATCCATTGATTCTAAGGTTCTGTTTGTTTTCATGTAAATTGATTAAAAAAGAAAATTTTCTTCTAAATAGGATTTTTAACAGTCTATTTTGACATAAAGTGCAAAGAACAACAATGAAAAAGTTGAAAAATTTTACATGGATGAAAACTTGCATTTAAAATATCATTTGCATGAAAAAATCTATAACAAAACAAACAGGGTTTGAGGGAAATGATATCGCTAAAAAATGGGTTTAAATTTATAAAAAGGAGAGGGACCCATACGCTAACGGGGTATATTGGAACCAATATGTTAATGAGAAAATAAGAATATAAGAAGGATTTGTAACGGTCATTTAAAAGAGAGAGAAAAGAGAGGTGAACTTCCTTTTCCCTTTATAAAATTACACATCCTCTTTGGTTTCACAGTGAGTATAGTTATCACAAAAAAAAAAAAAAAAAAAAAAAAAAAAAAAAAGAAGAGTACTACTTCACGATAGCTTTCCTATTGTGGACAATTTTGTACCCAAATTTCTCTCCTCCTCCACCGCTCCATCATTGTCATGCATCTCCAACCTCAGTTGAGAAAATCAATGAGCAGAGATAGAGAGAAGAGACAAAAGACTAAATCTTGGATATCCCACCGTCCCTTGAATATGAGGATCCACATATTGGGTTGATGTCTTGTATTCTATGGGATCCACACAATTATAAAGGTAGTATTTGTATGAGGGTATGAGACTATTACATGTACGAGGTAAACTTATAATTGTGGTGGGATTAGGATTTCTAGGTTTCCTTATAAATTGTCTCTATGTGGGAAAACCTAGGTAAGGCTGTAAGGGCTGTCAAAGGATTCTCCTCTGACAGTGGAGAACTGAAGGCGTTGTAAGGCTGACAGATGAGATAAGCATATCAGGTAGAAAGCTGTAGAAGTTTCTTGGGATAAAGAATTTCTCTTTTCTCCGATGGATGTAGACATCCCATGATGGGGTATTGAACCACGTTAATTCTTTGCGTTTTTTTTTTGTTTACGTTTCTCAATCCTAAAAAGTGGTATTAGAGCTAGGTTCGATAGATCAATCAGTGATTTAGAAGAAGGAGGGAAGTGCGTGGAAGGTATGAAGAAGAAGAAAAAGAAAAAGAAAAAAATGGTGAGTTTTTTTCATTATTTTCTCTCATATTCTTTTGGAAAAGTAAAGGAATTAGCAAAAAAAAAAAAAAAAAATAGGATTGAGTTTTTTTAAACTTTTTCTTGATCTACAGTTTTCAAGATCATGATAACGGTGGTGTGAAAAAAAAAATAAGAAGAAGAAGAGTTTGAAAAGGTAGAAGAAAAAAAAAGTGTAATGATTACACTTGTTGTGTGGTTTTTTAAAGTTTTTTTTTGTTTCCACGGTTATCTTTTGAGAAAAAAAAAAAAGGTGCCGTCAAGAAGAGATGGAAGGGAATCTCAGGCTAGGAAGATGATTCTTCCTGTCATCGCATGTGCCAGCAGGGATCATGGAGTCAAGATTTGCAGAGTTTGACTCAGGTGCGGCGACAATGGATCTCAGTGGCCTGGTGGACTTGGTCGGATCAGGTGTTGGATCTGACGACGGGTTTAAATCCCGATATGATGCACATAATGACCAATTTATGTTGCATTGTGGGGCAAAGGAGTACTGACGAGCTAGGACAAGTAGTCGGATCTCTAGGTCTGCAATGGAGGTGCAGAAGTGAGAGGCTTGTGTTCCAGGTGCAATTAAAGTTGCAGAGGGCTGGGATGAGGAGTCGATTCTCAAAGTCTGCATTGGAGGTGCGATGGTGAGAGGCTTGAGTTCCAAGTGCAACTGGAATTGCAGGAGGACTATGAGTGACGATGATCTTTCCGGTGATGCTGCAGCAGTGGGAGAGATAGAGTCACATCACATCGTACTGTGGTGAGCTGTACAAGACATCCGGACGGGGTGTAGGCTATGCCGGTTTGGGTGTAGCGGTTTGGTAGAAACAGGTTTTCAGAATCAACAACAACGGATTTTCTTCAAGGTGGTTTGCAGAATCCAAGTCAGGTGGAGATTTGTTGGGTTGATGTCTTGTAATCTGTGGGATCCACGCAATTATAAGGGTAGTATTTGTATTAGCGTATGAGTCTATTACATGTACGGGGTAAACTTATAATTGTGGTGAGATTAGGATTTCTAGGTTTCTTTATAAATTATCTCTGTGTGAGAAAACCTAGGTAAGGCTGTAAGGGTTTTCAAATGATTCTCCTCTGACAGTGGAGAGCTGAAGGCGTTGTAAGGCTGACAAATGAGATAAGCCTATCAAGTAGAGAGTTGTAGAAGTTTTTTGGGAATAAAGAATTTCTCTTTTCTCTGATAGACGTAAGCATCCCACGATGGGATGGTTAAAGAGATAAAACCCTAATTCAACTATAATTGAAAAAGTTACTTAAGGACCCTTACTCCTTATGGGTTTATAAGTAATGGGACATCCTCTACATAAGAGGGAAACCCAACCAAACACAAACTTCCAATAAGGATTAAGAAGAGGAGTTGAACCTTAACATGTGAACTAAACTCTGTTTGATTACTATAGCAACATAGATCATCCAAACAAGTTGAAACTCAGATACCCCACACACTATGACTAAGTCCAAGTGAAGAAAGCTTACACAATTAATTGGACATAAATCGAAGTTATTTTAGGAGTGAAAACTTTTCCAATACACAAAACTGAATCGAAGATTATCTTAACATATTGCCATCTATATTTCTCGAATATTGACATATGTACAGTGTGGATCTGATAGAAGGCGCTCAATACTAATTGTTGTGCTATGTGATTGTTTAATAGCACTTAGATTGGAGTTTGAATCACCTGCATATTCATGTACTCTCCAAGGGATTCCACCATTGTTGATGTTGTATGGGACCCACCTCTAGAGTATGCAATCCACTGGATATGGACGATGATAGGATCTCAAGGAGGATACAAGCAGATGCAGGTGAATCATTGTATCTGGACAGTGTGTTTTAATAAGTAAACTTGGGGATCATGCAAGTTTCACGGATGGTTCAGTAGAGATTGGACTAGGCCAAGCAATGGTTAATAAAGCCTAACCTAGCCCAATCCAAATAGAGCTGGGCTGGGCTGGGCTGGGCTGGGCTAGGTCAAGGAAACCTAGGGTTGGGCTGGGATTTTAAAAAAGCCACCCCAGCCCAACTTGGTTGCACCCTCATACATGTGTGAAGAGACATGCTCAACAAATAGCGAGAATGGTTCACCTGCATGTATTGTATCTTCTTTAGGATTCCATCACCATCAAAATCTAATGGGTCCCACATCACATTGACCGTGATAAGATCCTATGGAAAGTACATGTACATGTAAGTGATTCGAACTCAAGAGAAACTCGATCTACCTGAAGAGAAATGTGACCAAGTTCAAAGGGAATTTTAATTGGAACCCTTTGATATCTCATCTATCCTCAAGATTATTAGGGAGGTTAAGGAGGCAATCCAAAATAGATTAGGATCCACTGTAGTGAGGCCACCCTGGAGTGAAGTGTAGTGAGGATCTCACCCACTCAAAGTGGATCTGTGAGTGTCCTAATGCACTTTGAGTGGATCGAGATACGTGTCGATCCACTTTAAGTAGATAGGATCTCCACTACAGAGGTGCCTCATTAAAGAGGATCTTTTTTCGTCCAAAATGTCTTCCCTCAATAAATCTTCATACACCAACAGAAAAAAAAATCCCCCTAATATCTCTCTCTCTCTCTCTCAAAATGAGAGTTAGCTGTTAGTTGTATTCTAGGTTTTCGATTATGATTAAACGTGCAGGAAAGATTTCCAATTAAGTTGAATTTTGGGTATTGAGTGTTCCTCAAGATACGTTTCCATAGAAAACTAACGATGGCAAAGAAAGAGAGGTCACACACAGAGATATGAATATGGGAAGAAAGAAATCCATTAGTGTGCTGAACAAGGAGTAGTTTAGGCAAGAGAGACCTGAGAAGACATAAATGAGAGAGAGAGAGAGAGAGAGAAAGAAAGAGAAAGAGTGAACAAGGGAGAGATTTTAGGAGTAGTTTAGGCAAGAGAGAACTGAGAAGACATAAATGAGAGAGAAAGGGAAAAAGAAAGAGAAAGAGTGAACGAGCGAGAGATTTTAGGAGTAGTTTAGGCAAGAGAGAACTGAGAAGACATAAATGAGAGAGAAAGGGAAAGAATAAACGAGGGAGAGATTTTAGGGAATTTTAGGGAAAATTTGAAAAGATATTTTTGAAAAAAGGAGAAGTTTTGGAATACGTCTCATGATCTAAAAGGATGGATATATAATATGAGCGGCTAATATAATTTACCTTTTAGCCAAAAAAAAAATAGAGCAGGATTATTGTGAGCTTCGACTCATTGCGTCATTTTTTGTTTCCTAATTGCGACATACCTTTCTGGTTATCCATGGTTATGATTGCAAAAACCAACCTATTTCCTTCTCCTATCGACCCTACTCTCACTCATTCACTCTTAATTCCTAAATCACTGGCTTTCTCACAGGGAACGCGGTCCGTGCTTCTTGGCCCTCTAAAAAGTAAAAAAAATGTCGGTATAAATCGCTCATTACACGTGTAAATCCCACCACGTGTCTAATCCAAACCCATCACTGAGTCTCCACCAACGAGGACCCCATGCCCGTAAGTTTCGCGTTCTCCCTCCCATAACCAAAGTCCAAAGTTCTTAATTTTGTGTGTGGGAGACTGAGAGTGACTTCAGAATCTCACTCACTCACGCCAATAATTTTTCTCTTTTTATAGAATCTGAAATCTCTCCTCAATTTTGATATCTCAAACAAGTTGGAGAAAAGCTTAGGATCTCTCTCTCTCTCTCTCTCTCTCTCTCTCCCCCAAATGTACGTAAATATTTGAGAGATGAAACAAGCCCATGTTTTACAGGTGGCTAATTTTAGTTACTCTTGTCAGTAAAACGTAACCACTAGCTCAGGATTCCAGGTTAATTCCTTCGCTAATCAGTCCCTTGTCGGTGGACAATATCCTCTCCTATAGAGTCCGTTTTAGATTGAAGATGGCGTCTCCACCTTCGGACCAACTTCCACTTCGTACAGTAGCAGTGCCGATGTCTACGACAACGGGCATGGCTAAGCCCCAATATCGGAACAAACCCTCCCCCTTTCTCAGAGACGGGATTTTTTTCTTCGGAGGAGCCATGGCCGCCATGCTAATCCTCAGGGTGCTCTCGTCATACGTAGACCCTAAACCCAATCCTGGCCCTAATAACTTTTCTATGTCAATCGTGGAGCCAAAGACAACCACGACCACGGAGGTCTTCACCGCACAGGATGATTGCAGCGTCAACTTACGCCACGACCCACCTGCTCCCACCTTTTACGACGACCCCAACCTCAGCTACTCCATAGGGGTGGGGAAACCCATGAAAGACTGGAACAAGAAACGGAGAGATTGGCTGAAGCACCACCCATCGTTCGCTACCGGAGTGGAGGATCGGATCCTGCTCGTGACGGGGTCGCAGCCGTCGCCATGTTCGAACCCGCTAGGTGACCACCTGCTGCTGAGGTTCTTCAAGAACAAGGTGGACTACTGCAGAATCCACGGGCACGACATCTTTTACAACAACGCACTGCTCCACCCGGAGATGAAGAGTTTCTGGGCGAAGATACCAGTGGTGAGGGCGGCGATGTTGGCTCATCCGGAGGCGGAATGGATATGGTGGATGGATTCGGACGCGGCGTTCACGGACATGGAGTTCAAGCTTCCACTGGACAGGTACAAGGAGCACAACCTGGTGGTCCATGGATGGACCAACCTAATATATGAAACCAACGAACCGAGTTGGGTGAGCCTGAATGCGGGTGTGTTCCTGATCCGCAACTGCCAGTGGTCTATGGACCTGATGGAGGAGTGGGCCTCCATGGGCCCTCAGACGCCGGCCTACAAGGAATGGGGACACAGGCAGAGAGCCACTTTCAAGGACAAGCTATTTCCAGAATCGGATGACCAGTCGGGTCTGCTGTACCTAATGCTGAATGGGAAGAACCGTTGGTCGGAGTGGATCTACGTGGAGAGTCAGTATTACTTCGAAGGCTACTGGGTTGAGATTGTAGGGACACTGGAGCACATCGGAGAACGGTACGATAAGATGGAGAGGAAGGTGGGGCTATTGAGGAGGCGACACGCGGAAAAGGTCAACGAGTACTACGGGGAGACGAGGGAAGTGTATCTAGAGCGGGAGCGGGAGCGGGAGCGGGAACGGGAGCGGGAAGGGAACGACGGAAAGGGGAGGTGGAGGCGGCCATTCATCACGCACTTCACCGGATGTCAGCCCTGCAGTGGGGACCACAATCAGATGTACTCAAGCCAGAGCTGCTGGAAGGGGATGGAGAGGGCCCTCAACTTCGCCGACAATCAAGTGCTTCGCAACTTTGGCTTCGTGCACCCTCACCTATTGAATTCCTCATTGTCGTCGGTGTCGCCTCTGCCGCTTTGATTTCTTCCCGTTCACGGGATTCAGTGGAAAGTGATTTGGATGTGTCCGGCGAAAACATGAGCCGATTAAATTTTCATTTTAAAAAATTTGAGTTGATAAGTAGAAAGACTTTCAAGCATATAAGGTACCTTAATGTTTCAGATTTTAAACAAAATAGAACTATATATTCTCAAGAGAGAGGGAGAAGAAAATGATATGTACAATGATAGTCAAATAGATAACCGTAGAGGCATTCTTCTCATTTTCTCTAAGTTGTTAAATATGTTCTGCTTGTTTTGACATTTATATTTATATGTAAAAGAAATTTCAAATTTTGTTTTGAGAAGATAAAAAGAAAATAGTTCTTTTTTCATCTATCCTCCTGGAATCATTATATTTTATCTCTTGAAAATAAATATTGAAATTTTTTTTACATATAAAAAGTATTGAGCACAAGTGGTGAGATAGCAAGGTTTTAGTTTATGGGTCGGATCTGGATCGACTGATCCCATGCAGCACGATGATTAGTCCGATTCCGTGCTTTTTAACCCTGGATCGGACTAAAGCTTCATCCCTTTGACTCATATCCTTCATAAAATACGCCATTACGGTTGGCAACTTTGCATTGAATTGTTGAGATACAGTCAAAACAAGAAAGAGGTTATAAAGGTCCTTGAGGTTTGACAATGTGAACCCATCATTCAAGGCTGGAGTCCCGTTAGTTTCATTGTCACTGTAAAGGAGGAGCAAAGTGTCAAAGCTCAAACAGTGAAGTTCTTTATGAAAGGGAAATGGGAGCGGTGGTCTCTTTAACAGTCTTTACTGTTTTGGCCTTTTCTTTAAGACTACCGACATAAGTTGAGATAATTAGGGGTGCTTCAAAAGTACAATTGGTAAATCTTGACTTGAGCCCCCTGGCTCCTTCTGCTTTTTATCTGGACTCATCATTCTAACTCATTAAAGGATGAATGCATTATGCGTGATATATATCATTATCTGGGACCCTTCTCGTGATTTCTTCGCGGCTAAGGCCAGCCACTGTTTCAGCCATTCCACCACAGCGGCAGAAGCCGAAGCTAGCTGTGCGAGATGCCACCCTTCTGGCCCCGCAGCACTGGGTTGCGGATATTCAGGTTCATTCTGACTGGAACTGAATGAATCTCCTTCGTCCTGCGACTGGGCCTCCTCCAACCAAGTCTCTGATATCCACCTCTTAAGCCAGAATCATACACTGCTCCTTCAACTACTGCCCACAAACGGATAGAAATCCTCTCCTACAGCCAAGTGCACCTGTCAAGGGTTGGATTTCAATCAACACACATACCGTATCGATATGTGCATCAGGTGAAATCCAACTCTTGGATCCGCCCACGAACCTCCAACACCGAAGCCACTTTGCCTCCGCAGCAGCCAAATTTGGACAAGTTGATTTTTTTTTTTAATTAGAATTTTATTAATACAAAGATACGATAACATAACAAGCTGGATCTTTGCCATAAACCCAATTGGGACAAAACTATAAAAAGGATCAGGCTACAAGCCTGCAAAGACCTAAAACCATCAAAAAGACTACAACAAAACGACTGAAAAAAAAACATCAAGATGACTAAAGAACATCAAGATGACTAAAGAACCACATCCAAACAGACCTTATTTGTCCTCCAGCTCACAAGGAGATCACAAAGGAACCAAAACTCGAACCCCCTTCTCTTAAAGGGAACCCTCTTCAGTTTTGGAATTGAAGAGGGTTGTGAGATCTGACTTATAATCTCCAGGTCACTTACTTGGGTGACACTTAGCTTTTCCCTTCAATGTATGGTGGTTTCTTGTCAAAATAAAACTATGCGTTACGAAGAATGAAACCCTAGACATGCACAATTCAAAGATCAAACAGTCACACACCCATAGCATTCACTGACAGCAATGACATGCATCGTGATCAAATTGTCATTCCATTGGTTCTGTCTCTGGGAGCAATTTGAGAGTTGAATACTGTTTAGTAAATCTGGTATGATTCCAAGCTCCCAAGTAGTGAAATGGATTCCATTTGACTCTAGAATCCTAAATTTTGGGACTTAAAAAAGCTAGTTCTCGTCACTTCAAAGCAAATAGAACAAAACTAAAAACTAAAAAGAATATCCCTACTTTTCCTCAAGATTAAATCACAACAATGACAATCTCAATTTCTATTTCTAATTTTAACGCATTTTTTCACTTGGGTTCCTTCTGCTTTTCATGTAGTACTGAATTTTCTTAGATGCCTTTTTAAATTTTTCTTGTCCAATATTTGATTTTTTTTTAATTATTATTATTATTTCCTCATTTGTTTGTGATGTGTTTGTGTGTGTGTCTGTGTGAGAGAGAGAGAGAGAGAGAGAGAGAGAGAGAGTATGTTTTGCAGCTTGAAGGAGTGAGAGAGAGAGAGGGGGAGGGGGACAATTAGATGCTTGGCCTTGATCGGACTGGCCTATCAGGGGAGCATTGAGATTTGTCTAACCCGGTAGGGTTGGTTCAGGTTCAAGGCCAGTTTTCAAAGACTCAGGGTTGGGCTGGGGTTTCAGAATAACCAACCCATCATGATATCCATTTAGTGTAGACCAATTTTCATAAGGAAAATTTTCATATACACTCCATCAAGGATTGAAAACATCATCTAACCCCAAAAGATTGCAAAAACCTCAACCACATCCAACTAACTGACGAAATTATTGAAATACAGTTTTACCCTTCATATTAAAAATTGAAAAATTAAAAAAGTATGTTGAATGATTAATTTGACATTTGTAATGGAACCGTGTTTCTCTCCTTTTCACTCTCACCCAAACCCTAACCCCATCTGCATTGTCGTCCACGGCGGCATCCCATCTCCGGCCTCCTATACCCAAGAATTCGAAGAAGAAAAGGGGAAAATGTTGAAGAAAAATCTTGCGATAAGAATCAAAACTTTGCAATAATGAATGTTTCAGAAACGTTCAAGAAACCAAAAGAATCACCGGTTGTGTAAAAGAAATTGTGAGGTGAAATAATAGAAATATCAGTCAATAGACATCTCAAGATCTGAAATCGAACAAATCGAAAAGTTTCAGATCTGGAACCAAACAAAGAAAAATCTAAAATCAGAAAAAAAAAATTTGAGAGTTCACTAACAAAGAAAATCGGATCTTCACGAACAGAGAAGTATTTTGGAAATTGCTGGCAAACTTTCATGGTTTTCATGAGATCTTGTTAATTTTGGTTCTTGAAGGTCATTTAGAAACTAAAACCCTATTTTGCAGGAATTTTCGGTGATTTTTTTCCCTTTTTGGTTTTCTGTTTTGGATCTATCTTGGCTAGAAATGGAAGTTTGTGATCTCTGGTTCTTTTCCTCTGCTTTATTTTTCCTTCCAAATTTAACAGGATTTGGGATTTAAAAAGGGAAGAACATAACCCATTTGAAGAATCCAAAAACATTCAATCCTTGATTCAATCCATTTCACAAACATTGATTAGATTTGTAGGATTTAATGGCACAATAGGACAAAACATATTGTTTAAAACTATCTAATAAGCATATGATATTAAAGATAATATCAACAATCAAACCATATGATTAAGAATCTGAACAAATATAATATAATATAATGAAATCTAAACACATACCTTATACGATGTTAATCAAGGAATCAATTAGGACTGAGTCGTGTTGGTACACTCTCCTTAAGATTGTGTTTGCCCCCTATACGGTGCAACGGGTCCCTGCAAACCAACCTCCAAGATAAAACAGCCCTTCAATAGGACACCCACCCAGTGTGCACTCACTGTTAGGTGTATGCAGACCCAACGGCTAAGGTTAACAATCCTTTAAAATAAGGATGGAACAGACTCTATCGATAAATCAGAGTAGAGAGAGAGAGTTGGAAGGAGAAGGAAGAGAGACATAAATTTTGTATTCAAATCTTGAGTGATTTGGAATGAGGCAACATCCTCCATTTATAGAAGACAAGTACTTCTCCAATGGTCACTACCAAGGGGTATGGGTGTACCTCTTCATACCAAAAGGTATAAGTCAACCCCTTTCTAAAAGGATACACTTGAATAGGTATGTATTCACACCCATATTCATATCCATATCCAATTCCATATCCAACTCAAAACAAAATTCAAATTAAATTTCCCTCAAAATTAAAACCAAAACTTTGAATTTAATTTTAAAACTTTTTAAAACTTATTTGTTTTTCGATATTAAAAACAACAATCCCCCACAAGTTTCAAAAAGATTGATAAAACCAGAATCAAACTGTTAACCTCATGAGAATTGTAAGCGACGTCGTTGCAGATGTCTATCGACTTGAATCTACACTAGGTCTAATAGGTCACGCTATAGAGTACGGGTGAAGCTTGCTCCTTGAACCTTTCCTCATTGTTGTAGCCGACTGACCTACCAGCCACCTCTTACAGTCCGACCCTCGAAAAATCTCTTAATGGTGGACATATTTTTTAAACCGGCCTTGTCCTTATCCTGGTTCATGAATGTTCATGAGAATTCGCCCTTAAAATTCTCATTGGAAGCGGTCTCACTTTCTACATTCAATAAGGTCAGCCCATAGTGTGCACCACAGTTAACACACCTCCACATTTCTCTGAGATAATTTGGCTTGACTAAGAATCATTGAATTTCATCATCTGTTCATTGTGGTGAGTACTACCTTACCATCTAACCAGAATGAGCAAAAATATAATAGTACTAAACAAGTCATCTGCGTGACTTCGTTTTTAGCCATTGAACCTAATTCCAGGGATCTCCTATCACATAGGTTGGGTTTCCATCACATGACTTATGACACAGGCTTTAAGCTCATTCATTTAGATGAATACCACCTTAGTGGTCAGAAGCTAAATATACCAGTCCAGACTGAGTACTGTCAAAAGCACGTTATTCCATTAATTTTTCTAGATATATTATATAACCGCCTAAGACCTACATGTCTTAGATGTCCTTAAACATTATATAAACCCGACAAAGTCATATTTATCTTACTTGTAATCTTTTGCCGTTAAATCTACTTCTTAAAGTAGCATAATCAACTTTGGTTTTCATCATATATCTGTTATCGAGATTTTTAGTCATTGACCCTTGTCTCAACTTAACTTTGTAGTCATACTTGACTATCCATGGTGGAATTTTACCACCTTCATGGTCAACTCCCTTTGAATCAAGGTGATCTTTTCGAATCTAGACTTGTCTTCTAGATTTCAAATCTAAATAGATATTAATAATTTTATTTTGACATTATTCTTCTTTCGTAGAAGAGTTTGACCAGTAAATATGTATTCTTACAAAACCCCCACAATTCTGGATTTTTCATACTCAACTTTATAAAAACTTTGAGTATGCATAAGGTACACTATCATTTCATTTATCTATGTAAAATTTCTTGCATCTCATGTGTCTCCATATTAATCATAATCAACATATTACTTAATCTACTAAATGTATGGTTAATAAATAACATTCATGCATTTAAGTTCTCATTTAATGACCTTAATGGTCTCTTAAATTGATCAATATGCTAAAAGTCTCATATTCAACTCTGCTTAGGCCAACTGTTTTGGTCTTGCAGTTTTTAAATACCTTCCGCTTAGACTGATTAAAATCTAGGCAATCATGAGTCTCAATCATATGATAATTAATAAAATCAAGATCCAAACAAACCATTAGCCATGTTATCAATAATGATAATACAAAATTAAAATTCATTATCGAGTTTCATTGTTTGTTAATCAAAATCAAGTTAAATGATTCTAAATATACAACCTATTCTAAGGTTCAGTTCTATCTATAACAAATACTTACTTACCTTATAATCATTTTATTTTATTTTATTTGTTGAAACAAATCTGTTTCAAAACATGTACGACAAACAGATTGAATATAAGTCAAGACAAACCGGTTAGAGCTATTCTTAAGGAATGCTCCCTTAGAAAAACATCAATACTCACACGAGGTGACTTATGTGTCTTACTAAACACATCACTTCACATGTGATGCCTAACCGGATCAAATAAATTTGGTCTCAAGGCACTGATTGCCAACTCTTAGACTTCTTAAGTCCAATCAAGAAATATCCAACCTTACATGACCATATGTAAATAATAAGCATTCTATTTATACATGCTATCTACAAATATGACGCACATAGAATACGATAAACCTTCTTCTTAAAATAATAATATATCCTCTTATTTTACCTTTATAAAGGTCCAAAGTCTATGACATTAAAATAAACATTTTTTCAAATATGAAACAAAATAAACAATTAGATTACATAATCAATAGAAAAATGCTTCCATATTTTATTTGTCAAAGTCCCTTCAGTTAACCAACATATAAGCTGAACAAACCTAAGGCAGGCTAGGAAATAAAATCGATGGTAAAATAAAACACCAGACAACCATGCACATAAGACAATCGGTTATGTTCCAAGTGTGCAACTGGTACAAGGATTAAGCATTCAGCATCTTAACGGTGTATGCGAAAATCATAAACCGTACTCACATATCACATGCACAAACCAAGAGTGATCGTTGCTACTCTCTCTTCAAAAGTGATTATATGTATACAAACTACTCATGACATATGCAGGTCAATGTTTGTAAACACTTATACATTTTTCACAAACATGCACCTTCTGACAAACTTGCATTATTTCATATAATGCAACTTGCCTTAAGAAATTATTTAATTATGCCACCAGATTAGATTTATCGTAGCTAGTTTGACTATAAACTGAACCACTAACAAGAACGGTCACTAAGAGAATATAATTAAGCAAATTTTCATATATAAACTCTTGTCTTCATGTCTTCCATCTTTTGGTTTTATGATGAGACGACAAAGCCAAAAATGCTTCATGGCAAAACTGTAATTATGGCATTAAGAGCCAACTTAATATTTAATGTCACCGAATGCATTTTATCTAGTCAAATAGTTCTATATAAGCAAAAACGGGATCTTAAAAATGAAACTAAAAGAACAATTACAACCCAAAACAGTTATCATAAGTTTTTTTTTTTTTTTTTTTTTTTTTTTTTTTTTTTAACCACTTATCTGAAATTAGAAATCAAACACGGCGTTATAAGTAAATATAGCTTAATGAGTCAAGTTAACTTGGCAAGGAATTTGCTAGTTAACGGGATTGGTCCATGAACAGGGTTCTGAAGCCAACATTCGAGGTCTGATCTGATTGGTTTCCCAAGACTCAAAACGAGACAAACCTTACAACAAATAACACCATATCAAAACCTCAATCAGGTTTGACCCAATTACTAGGCTTTGAGTCCCATAAGACACCTTGAGGTAAGATATAAACTAAAATTATTTGGCTTTGTTCCATCCACTAGAATAGATTAGGCCTCAAAAGAGTATTAAACTAGGGAATGCAGGTGATCTATATTTCGGGAAAAGACAAATGATTCCACCAACCAGGGAACCGAATCCTCTCCCGCGGCAGGAGATTCCTGCCGCTGATCCAAGGGCTGGGGATCAACCGGCCCGCCTACCAATACATTGGGAGGTGGGCCGACTGAAATCCCACCCTTGGCCAACGGCAGGTGGGCGGGAGAGGATTTTTATACACCAACCAGATGGTCATTAAAAACCATAGACTTCTTGTTAAATTTATAATAGATTATTTCATCATTAAATAAGACATAATAATAATACCAATCCTTATGGAAAATAATATAACAAGTACCGATAACAAGTCCCACCAGTTGGAGACTGGCCAAAGTTCCACACCAACAAAGCAAGCTTAGGAAGTCTATACATAGACTCTGGTCCATACATCAATAGGTTCTAGTCTCGGCAGGGACTGTGTAGTCTAGACACCTCTTTGAAACCATCAAATCAATAAAAAAAAATTTACGCAAAACAAAATCCCAAACGATGCAAGATTGGAAAGACACAATGTTTCTGGCAAGTGTCTTGATGTCAATAGTTACATCAAAGGTGACTTATCAAATTTGAAGAGGTGGCGTGCAAACCGAAAACTCAGATTCAAGACTTATGCACAAATTGCATGGCAAGTCAAAATAGAAAGATATTGAAACAATATAATCAGCCATGCATGTTTCCAATACACTATTACCAAGCTCCCAAAGAATATAAGTTTAAGAGGACATCACTACCAGGCACCAGCCCTCTCTCATCACACCATTAGTATTATAGACGTCATATGAGAAGGAAAGACTCCCCTTTGATGTTTTTAATTTTCTTTATTTTTATTATCATTTTCAAATAGTGCAGTGAATAACTTTCGATCCTTTTTTTTTTTTTAATTTTTTAATTTTTACAAACGATACAATAAACTGTCAAACTCAGACTATCTTTTTTCTTAATATTATATTTTGAACTCCATAGCCGGAATTTTCTACTTTTACCAAAGGTTCTTAATTTCCAACGATCCGTCACTTCATGCATTCATATATATTAATAGTTTAATAATCAGTGAGAATGTTTCTCTAAATATCCGTCTAAAACAGAAACTAAACAATACAATACCATAATACTTTCAGGGTACCATTAGTGAACATTACCCATAAAGTAAAGTCATTGAATTTCCTCTTTCTTTTTTTCTCTAGACCGAGAACAAGATATAACATATATATTATTATATATACTTTTCAATAGTAGATATGTCACCGTACTCAAAGGTTACAGATTCACTAAAACATAATGATTCTTATAATTTTCAAATAATAACCATAGGCGATTTCAAATAGCACTCGTACCAATCTTAAAGGTCATTATTCAAAGTCTTAAACCAAACACAATCTTAAGAATTGTAGGATTTAATAACACAATAGGACAAAACATATTGTTTAAGACTATCTAATAAGCATATGATATTAAAGATAATATCAACAATCAAACCATAGGATTAAGAATCTAAACAAATATAATGTAATATAATGAAATCTAAACACATATCTTATACGGTGTTAATCAAGGAATCAATTAGGGCTGAGTCGTGTTGGTACACTCTGCTTAAGATTGTGTTTGTCCCCTATACGGTGCAACGGGTTCCTGCAAACCAACCTCCAATATAAAACAGTCATTCAGTAGGACACCCACTCAGTGTGCACTCACTGTTAAGTGTATGCAGACCCGACGGCTAAGGTTAACAATCCTTTAAAACAATGATGGAACAGACTCTATTGATAAATCAGAGTAGAGAGGGAGAGTTGAAAGGAGAAGGAAGAGAGACATGAATTTTGTATTCAAATCTTGAGTGATTTGGAATAAGACAACATCTTTTATTTATAGAAGACAAGTACCTCTCCAAGGGTCACTACCAAGGGGTATGGGTGTACCTCTTCATACCAAAAGGTACAAGTCACCACATTTCCAAAAAGATACATTTGAATAGGTATGTATCCACACCCATATCCATATCCATTTCACTATCCATATCTATATCCATTTCCATATCCAACTCAAAACAAAATTCAAATTAAATTTCCCTTAAAATTAAAACCAAAACTTTGAATTTAATTTTAAAACTTTTTGAAACTTTATTTGTTTTTCAATATTAAAAACAACAAGATTTCTGTTTTGTGTTTCTTGAAGAGGGATGCAAGCCACCACAAACTGAAGCTGCAAGCACTTCAACCTACATCAGTCCATGTTCTTCACATCAACTGAGCTCAACATCTTCTTCATTCCCAAGCCCTGTTCCTTCCTA
The DNA here is from genome assembly GCA_028583415.1 of Protea cynaroides. Lineage (NCBI taxonomy): Eukaryota > Viridiplantae > Streptophyta > Magnoliopsida > Proteales > Proteaceae > Protea > Protea cynaroides. Next base: position 34,994,723 of record CM053272.1, on the reverse strand, counting down.
CCATGCAAGCCCAGCTTCTTCTTCCTTTCCAAGCCCTTCACGTTATGATGCCAATGCATCTTCCTCCTACATTCTACCATTCTTCTGCAACCTGGCCTCCATCCCTTCATCCCTTCCACCTCTGCACATCTCCAACAACGCACCTGTTTCTGAGGCCTCCAAGAATTACAGAAGACTTTCTAATGAATTCTCTAAAGTGGATATGTTTGAGAAAGATCTAGGGTTTCGTGATTACCATATTATCATATTATTTTATTTACCATCAATCAAGACCGTTGAAATAGTATAAATTTCTTGAATGAATGGGTAACAAATGAATAAAAAGTATTTTTATCTTTTAACAAACCTATAAGGGTATTATCATCCATTAAAATGTTCAACGCAGCTGACGTTAGCCACTAACGGGAATATTTTAACAAAGTAAACTTCGTTGATTAACGGAACAAACTTTTTGGGTACTAAATGAGGTTTTTACAATCTTGTGGAGATAGATGAGATTTTTAATACTTAATGATGTGTATATGATAATTTTCCTTTTTCATAAAGATCATACAATTTTTTATTTTTTTTTAGATGACTATTTCATGAAAAGATGAAGGGGCGTTTGGTGCACTTAATACATCTGTGGAGAAAAAGCGAGTTTTACCTCGGATTAAGTGGAACCTCCCAAATCCGAAAATTCCCCCTATTTCTTCCAAAATTAATGTTTTATTGCGAAGATAGGCAATAAAAGTCATTCCAAGTATGAAGCTCAGATAGGCCGATTAGTTAATGGGTTTTGGAATTTGGTGGATTCAATTTTCTCAACAAAAATGCATTGATGGACTAGGCAAAAACTCAAAAGGATGCAACACTAGCAAGAGAGAAGGCTTAGTGAGAGAATGGAGAGGAAGAGAATACTTGGTTTGGAAATCGACTAAACCTTCTCTGGAGAAATTGATTGCTCCATCAACCTGTAGAGAAATTGATTGCTCCATCAAACTGTAGAGAATTTTCAGTAATTGCGACGCCAGATAAAAAAATTCTTTGGGGTTTGGTCTCCCTCTGAAACATAAACAATCCTGCCATAATTTGATGAGTTCTTTTATTGTGGTTCCGCAGGTGGTCTTTTGAAGCTATGACATTTCAAATTACCATTTTGTATTGAAGGGCTGGCTCTCTTTCACCATGCATCCCAAAGATTAGCTAATATGTACTGTGGTTGGTCTGTTCTCATACCAAATTCCTTCAGCGACCCTACACAAAGGTTAAAGCATTAGTCTAGTATTGAGGGGCAATATAGATCAGGGTGCATCTAGGTTGCGGCTATTTCGGGCTGGAGAGCTACAATATATTAACAAGCTTGACTAGAGTTTGGATGCAAAAAATAAATGTTTTAATTGTAATACCCATGGAAACCCAACAATATTCTTGCTTAAATTGTGAATATTCAACAACTATACCCTAATACTCACAAAATGCATACATATTAAGAAAGTTATCAATACCGTTATCATCCATCCTTGCTCCCAAGTCCCAACTTGATTTTTTGGTATCCCTCCCAAAGGGAATGCTGGATTGAATAAGTAGATCGACCCCCTTCACAGCATAGTCTTCAAGAAGGATTCTTGTTCTCTGACCAATCAAAACAAGTCTTGCATCTCATATCATTTTCTCAACTCTATACTAAAGTAATATACATGGACGGGGAGTGTCTTTCCTCTGCCCCGAAATTAACTGTGTATGCCCTCCACTAACACAAAGACGTAGCAAAATAAAATACAATACAATATGGATCATTGAAACCCTTTCGGAGTTCTATAGAGGAAGGTAAGTGTACAGATCCTTTCCCCATTGCTATATACCAAAATCCCCATCTATACAGAATAAATCCACCAAACCCACAGCCTTGACAGTCACATTGACTGTCTTAACACCCTTTAAGCTCTCGCCACCTGAGGTACACCAAACCTGCATGGTAGTGTGTGTAAGCCCCTGCCACAACCAACACATGAAAAAGCTGGTGGCTGTGCCCCGCAATATCGAATTTTCCGGGTTTCCACCGCTCGGGGATCCTTGTAGCGTAGACCAGGGCTCCAGTCCCATAGAAAACCCCCATCAATATTTCATACGCTGTTGTGTGGAGAGCCTCTGGGTGATTTCTGAACAAGATTAGCTTGTGCAGTATGGGCACGACACCTGACAAACCCATCCCAAAGAATAGGGATGCACGTATGCTACGGAATTCAGGTCTCTGAAAAACTGGAAGGAGAGAAACCAAGGTTGTGGCAATCCCAAGGATGGTTATGAATCCCAAGTAGAGGTTGCAGAAGAAAGGGTTACACATGAAAGAGTAGTAGACAGGCGGATAGAAGGAGGTTGAAATAAGGGCAGCAATGCCAGCGTAGTCAAGCCTGAGCATGATGTAGGATAGGCGTCGGGAATGGCAAGACAGGAGGTGGCATGTGCTGCTGGCTAAGAGACAAAACATAGCTCCACCCAAGAAGGCAAAGAAAGGCCAACGTGTTATTGGTCTCACCATCAAGGGTGCTATCATATTTGCCACATCCTCTTTCATGCTATGCTACATTCAACCAAAACATGAACAACATATTAGTGTGGCAAAACAGTAACAAAGCAATGACATGATAATCAACATAACAATAACTTTTTCTTGTAGAGGAGTCTGTTCATGTTTAATATGAATTAGTAAGTCCCATAATGTAATTAAAAAAATTGAATAAAAAAAAAAAGACAACAGCCTACCACCCAGATTACATTGTAAATACAACATGCGGAAAATGATTACTGACGGGAGAAGAAAATGGCTCGTTAAAAAGAGAAAATTGCATGAGGACCTATATAACAAGGATATGTGTTGGTGTTTAACACCTGACCTCTGTGTGTATGGGTGTGTGAACAGAAATGAACAGAAATGAAAGGAAAGTTCTGCTCTTTTCACTTTTCCAATAACACCAGTGGGTATTTAACCTCTCTTTTTTATTCTCCTGTTGCATGGTTTTTATGTCAAGTTGTAGGGACTATATTAGAATTATATGTTCCCCTACAGAAAGATTTAATCAAGATAGTAATTTAGGAGATATCTAAGTTTTCAAGTTGAATTCAGTCAAGGTGGCTAGTTTGTCATAAGTGCGTCAGGGTATAATGTAGGGCTTCGTAATTAAGTTAATTACTGGAACTCCTAGGCAGGGTGGCAGCTATAGTTTGGTTTTCTCTTATAAAATTGATTTTTATTTGTTACTTTTGAGTCCTGGTGTGAATAGGGAATCCTATTATTGGGTTTAGTTGGGTTTAATACAGGTCAGACACTTAATGTCAATTAAATCTAGCCTAAAGTCTCCTTTCCTAGCTGTGATTCATGGTGAACAAGGTGGATTTGCTAATCTAATTCAAATGATGACAGGTATATCTGTATAACCTTTTCAGTAGTTTGGCAAAACTGAATTCAGGAAAAAAAAAAGTTTGAAACATCTGAAAGCCTACCCAGGTTTTCCTTTTGTCCAGCAGGTATGGATTTTAGACTATTGGGGATGAAATTCCAGTCTCTGGTAGTGATGATATCACAAACCTTTCCAAAGAAGTAACAATTAGAAAAACTATCGATGTCCATTTAAATCCCAAACAAAGGCAAAAGGGAGGACCAACTATAAGGAGCCTTCATCTGATCTTTCTTGATTACATGAAATAGGATAAATTCCCTTTTCTTTTAGTTTGGCCTTAAGAATAATATGTTGAACTATCCATAGACACTAAAAAGAACTACATGAAGCCAAAGCTAAAGAAAAAAGACATTACCAGAACGCAATCATCAGTGAGGTTGCCACTGGAGAATCGCTCAGGCAAACAGTTATTAAGAAGTTCCACAATGTGCCAAGCCGAAAGTGATGGAAGAAAATCCATTGAAGATAAGGAAGACTTTAGCTCACCCTGCAGTCTACGAAAATCAGCCATGTTGGGCATGGAGGGAAGGCATGCCAGGAGTTCAGAGTGGATATTGTGGAGATCAGCTTTTTTCAGCACATCAGGAAAATGTTGCAGAGAGTGAAGATCGATGACCTTTGGAACCTTCATTGCTGTATATATGGTCAGAGCAAGGAAAAGAAAGAACCCAATCAAGTGCCTGAAACAGAAAGAACATTCAGTAGAGAGATTTCCTGGATCCAAAATAAGGGAATCTACTATGCACCAAAGATTAAACTTCATGTAATACATGAGAAGTCAGGAACCTTTAACACAAATATCACAGATAAAATCAAAATTGAACCTATTAAAGCATTTCAGCACTGGAAGGAGAAGTCACCAAAAGCAAGAACAACTGAACCGTGGATAAAGGTGAACCAAAACCCAACTTTTTACTGTATGGTTATTATTCTTTATTATATTGCATCACAGATAAGCAACAAAAGATTAAAAACAAATTAGGAAATGAGTCCTGTATTACAGATCTTGAGAACCAATGAGAGCCACAAACACACAATGAATCAACTCTAACACCCATCAGCATACTAATTAGAACATAATCCACATGATCGTGCAGTTTGATATTCTACGTGTATGGTTTGAAACTAAAACATTCCTTCTCCCATGAGCTCTTCATAAAGGTCTTCTCCAAGGTTCAATATATATATATGAAAAGGAGTGTCATCTCAAGCTGTGGAATAGAAGTCCGCTGGATCCTCCCCCCCACAAAAAAAAAACACCCAGAGAAGGGGTGCCCCCTACTACCCAATTCCTGTCCCCAGAACCACAAAGATAGGTGACTTTCTGCGATGGCCCTCCACTTCGGGTCTTCGTTTCATCAACAACAAAACTGGGCCAACCCTATTCTACAAGCCCATGACCAATTGGACCCAATTTTAAGCCAAATATCATAGGTACAGATGCAGAGTCATGCTTACTTTTAAGGAGCAGATTCACCAGATGTCTATGGTCCAGACAAAGAGATGCTCAACATTTCAACTGGTACACATTGGTGCTACGCTTGAGATATGTGATCAGACAATCCTGTTTTGACTGACTGACTGACTGCAGAATGTCTATCATGACTCATGAGATTAGCTACAAAAACAACTTTTCTCCAACATTACAGAAAATGGTTTTTTTTTTTTTTTTTTTTTTTGTGTGTTGGGGTTTTGGGGGGGGGGGGGGGGGGGGGGGTATGGAACAGTGGGATTCTACCTGGAAGCCAAGTCATAGAATTCTCAAGGGGTCTTGCTAAAGATGTTGGAAAGATGTATCTGCTTATTCAAAAGTCTTAAGATTATTTCTGTACTGAAAGAGTTACCAGAACAATGACCATTGAAGGATTCACTACCTACTTACCCAAAAAAAAAAAAAAAAAAAAGATTCACTACCTTAGGCCTCCATAAAAGGTTGTTCTAAATGAAAGCATTTCTCCTTCCCACAAAAGACATGAAAAGACTGTCATACACAGATTTAAGAACTAGCTTCCACTAGAATAGCAACTATAACACACTCATAGGGTCACGAATAAAATATTTAAAATTAACCAAATGTCCAACAAGATCTCTATCAGATGCAAAGCCATATATATATTGTAACAATTGGAAATCCAAACCATCAGAATTGTATCTTGGCTAATTAGCAAATTTTCAACAAGGAAGATGGCTCAAGCTCGAGAGAACCATAACTCAATCTCAATAGCTACAGCTACGAATACCACTTTATCCATGAATTGGGAAGCGATAGCAGACCAATTTCAGTGTCCATTACAGAAATCTTATTTTTAATAGAGGCACATGCATTTAAAACAGATTATTTGGAACTCATCACTCAAAGAACCAACTATTCAAGACAAGGAAACACAGCCAAGGTATGACATGTCTATCAAACAACAAATAATCCCATATAATATGAGCTTGTAAGTTGCAAGACAACCCAGATCAAAAAGAAGATAAGTGACACATGGTGAAAGAAAAACAACAACACAACCAATAGGCCAAAAGAAAATTACCAAGATTTTTTTTTTTTTTTTTTTTTTTTGGGGGGGGGGGGTTGGTTGGTTGGTGTTATGAGTTCTAGAAGAAGCAGTTTTGGCCAAGAAACCTTACGTCCAGACATTGAGAGTTTCGTTGTGGATGGAAAAGATGCTAAGAAAGATCTGCTTCAGCGGCCATTCGGATCGGTAATGACCCAGAATGAACTCATTGTCTTTCAAATACGCGGGCAAAGAGTGGTATTCAACTAGCTGATACTTCACCTTCTTCCACAGTCTCTTACCCTTCCCTTCCTTTGAACAATAAAATCTATTCCCATCTTCTCGTTCGGAAGAAGTGCAAACCTTTTCAAACGCCTCAGGAGAGACCACCAAATTCTCGCATTTCTTATTATCACCACCCATCGTCCTCCCTTCAGCACAAATTCCAACAAGTATTAGCATTCGGCAGTTATCTAAGAATTCTTGAACTTTAACCTCCCAAACTTAAAAAGAGAGAACCAGGACGAGAAAAAAAAGAATACCTACAATTTCAGAATCACCGCCAGGCCAAAGAGCAGAACCAAGAAACAAATAGAAACAAATTTCTTATTAGTATGATTGCTGTCTAATTCAATCACAATTTGGAATCTAACCGACGACGGAGGTAATGGAAAGCGAAGAGGCGGGAACAGAGATTTGAGGTAGAGAATTGGAAAATTTTCGAACAACTAACAACAATGTAGAGAAGCAGAGGTTGCGTTCTGACTCTCGTTCTTCGGTGGAAAAATAAAAAAAGCTTCTTCCAAATACAGTAGGCATTCGTTCCGGGGGGTTCTGCCTGCGTTTTTTGTAGAGTTGTAGGAGAGAGAGCGGAGCGGAACAAGTGGACATCCCAAACAAAGCATATCCTATGCCTTGGATTGATTCTTCGAAAATATGCGGTCATGCGGAGATGCCCCTCCGAGGTCTCCGCTTCTGAGGTGACGTGTTAGGTGAGGACTCTGTCCGTTGGTTAATTGTATCATCATGCAATACCGTGAACACATAACATGATGATGCCATTTTTCAATGAGAACAGTGACGACTTTGTTCATTGCCGACATCCCTTATCGACTTGGTTTGTCCGTTGGATATCGACTCAAATGTGGAGTTCAAATTTTCTCGAAAGTTACGTGTCAACCATTCGACAAGGGCGTCTCCCTCCTCCTTGTAGACGATTTGAATCCCTGCCTCCCCCGAACGTCTCCTCCCTGTACTACAGGGAGGAGGGAGACGCCCCCGTCGGATGGTCGACACATGGCTCTCAGGAAAATCCGAGCCTCACGTCTTAGCCGACACCTCCTGTCTGCTCAGCTTGTCGGTTGGGTGTCGGCTCGGACATGGGGTTTGGATTTTCCCGAGAACCACGTGTCGGCCATCCGACGGGGGCATCTCCCTCCTCCCTAAAGTACAGGGAGGAGACGATTTGAATCCTCCTATGAGGGTATAGAAATCCTCTCCCGCCTGAGTTTGGGCAGGAGAGTTGGCGGCCCGGATGGATGGCCGCCACCTGGCTCTCGGATGAATCCGAGCCCTCCATTCAAGCACACACCCCAGCCGACAAACTGAGCCGACAGGGGTGTCTGCTCGGATGGAGGGCTCGGATTCACCCAAGAGTCAGGTGACGGCCATCCATCCAGGTCGCCAACTCTCCTGCCCAAACTCAGGCGGGAGAGGATGAGGATCCCCTACTGTTTTGCAAACTACCCATGATACTTGATGGCCCAGGATCCGAATCATCTCCTGTCATACGAGCATAGGAGATATGGCGAAGCCTGTTGGATGGCCGGCCGCCACGTGGAAAGACGCATCCGACGGTGGTGATACAAAAACACATATAGACGATTTGTACGATGCAAAACACAGAATCATATTCTTCAAACTTCTTCGTTGACTTGAAATAGAAGGCCATTTCGACGTTTCAGAATAGGTTTTGCGAGGGAAAGAAAACCCTAACCTCTCTTTCACTCCGATAAAAAAGACAATAGGCGTGAGAGAGAATTGTTTCCGCTTCTACTTTCCCAAGTTTCTGCAAACCAAAGAGTTTCTCCTTCAGAGGCAATGTAGACTTGTTTCTTCAAGGTTTACTTGTTTACTTCGTCACTAAATTTACATTCAAGTACAGATTTCTTCTTATTACTCTTGTTTTTCACCTTGATATGTTTTATTCGTTTGCAAATTAAAGAAAAGTGTAGCATTTTAGTCTTTATATAGAGCGATAATGCTGTCTGTTTTGGATCTGATCCCTGTCCGATGCTAGAGGATCTGAAAGGAGCTGATTTGTTCTCTTTTTCTCTTTTCAGCTGGTTTTCTCGATTTAAGTACCTATACTCTTCTCTTTCTCCTAATTTTTTTTTAATCGCTTCTAGATGCACTTTTCTGGAGGATTTACTTGTTGCCTGTAGTCTCTCTCTCTCTCTTTGAGTTTCTACTAATATTCTATCATGTCCTAATTCCTATTGAACCAGAAGTGTGAGTGAACCATCACTAAACCAATGGTTCACACCAAGATCTTAATAAGATCGTGTCCACTCATACAAACCATTGCACATAACCATAATCAGAATATAATAAAATACAACGGAAGTCTTAAATTAAATGAATTGAATACTTCTATTGATAAATAAATTATTCAATTATTTAAAAATATCAAAACATAAATAATTATCCTTACATCCCAATTAAAATCCAACTGAAAATAAATAGAATAGACAAATCCATTTTCCTAGAAGTACACGCAGAAAGGGCACTCGCATAAAGCGTCATGCTCGTCCTCCCCTGCTTGCACTTCCAAGGCAGCAGCACCTCCATATATCGGAGCATCCATGCAATCCTCCACAGTGTAACCTGCATCAACATCTAAAAATAGTGTGTACACAAGGGTGAGCTCACAACTTAGCTCAGTAAGAAAATCAGACAATGCAACAAACAACATGCATAAGTAACATTCACATTATAGTCTGGTTTTAAGTTTGCAATGTGCTATAGAAAGGATTGGCGGCCACCGCACCTCTATACACGAGTGTGTGAAGCCGCCCAATGAATCAAACACAATTTTCGTCCCACATGCACCCACCATGGAATAGAGATAGAGCTAAAGCGTCCGGATCAAACACCGCCAACACTTCCCCTGACGCCCTACCCATACTAACACGTAAGCCCCTATTGGCGAGGGCTTGCAAACTGGGTTCGCAACTAACCAATCCTATATGTCATCACAGTAGGTCCTATCCCAGCACAGCTGTAAGACCCACACTCTGAAAACCCGGTCTAACCTTGGTTTTGTGTCGTGACAGGTCTTCCGATCATCACCGGGCGACGGGGCAAGCGGATAACAAACAGTACGAAATCGGACCAAGTCGACCAATTATATCCGATTTTAGGTATATCGGTCGATGGTACGGTCTTGGTACCGGTCGACCGGTATGGCCTGCACAGCTATGTGCGGGAATTTAGAAATTGGTCTCTGCGGGTCCCACTTTCCTGATTTCGAATCTTAGAAGTTTCCTAATCCTAGTAGGGTTTCTAAACCCTATTTCTAGCCTATAAATACACCCTTAAACCCCCTCAAATCCTTTCCATTGTCTCTCGCAAACCCTAGAGAAGAGAAAGATGTGGAAAAGGAGGAAGGAGCTAGGAGGAAGAAGAAGGAGCCGCCATTACCGGGTTTGACGAAGCTCTCGTTACGCCATCAACCGGTAAGTGTTTGAATCCCTCTTCTTACCCTATGTTAGTTATGTGGGTGGATCAATACCATGCAAAGTAGGTATTGATCTAAAACCCTAAATTGGCCAATAAACCCTAAGTTGTCGTCAAACCCTAGATTTGAGTTTCGAGATGATATTCATCGAAACGAGACTTGAATGAGTTGGGGATAACTCTAACTCAAAGCCTAGACTTAGAATGGATAGGAGAAACCCCGAAAATCCATGGAGGATGATCGACGACGGTCGAAAAACCATGTATGGTCTTCCGGACATACCGGTCGACTATACGGGTGCACATAGTGCGACCGGTATATGCGACCGCTATCTCTCGGGAGGTTGTGCGTGGGGGACCGGCTGACCATACCGGTCGCCAGTCTTTCCCACAAAGCTGCGGCCGGTATATGCCACCGGTCGGCTACTGGTGAGGGTAGTTTGTGATCTCTGTTGGTTTCCGACCAACATGAAACCCCTAAACAATATATTCTAATGAAACCCTAATAATATTGTAGGACTTTGTGACATATCGTTTGGACCTTGCGACGTGGAGCAAGTGATCGAACGAGCGGCCGTAAGGGAATCGACCTAAACCTAATAATTAATGGACAGTAAATCATTGTTAATCATTGAATATCTATGATGTGATGTTTGTGCATATTTACATGCCATCCTTACTTTCGGTTATTATTATTGTTCATGCATTCATAGGATGTGATTGTTAGGCATGTGATTGTTTTCGTTGGTGTGTGGAGTGGGGCATGGGCACTGGGATCGCTCTTCACACTAGCACTTTTGTAGTATTCTGTCTTAACATGCTTGGTACGGGTGGGGTATCGGGGGAAGGTCGGTGGTACGGTGGTCTCCGATATTGATGTTGTCCCGGCCATTGTTATGTGGTACCGAGGATTCCGAGTCGACGGCTTGTCCACGATGCTTTAGCTCTATCTCTATGTCGTAGGGAGTTATGTTGGGATAGGGTCTACTGCGATTGTTTCTATCCTAGTGGGTTAGTTGCGGATAGGGTATCGGGGGGAGGTGAGGTATTGTGGTCTCCAGGCCCGGCCTCGCACGCTCTAGCTCTATCTCTATGCCATGACGGTTGTCTTGGGATAGAGCATACATTGTTGACATATATGATTGGTTAGTTGCGAGCCCGGTTGCAATCCCCCGGCCGTAGGGGCTTAGGTGCCGGTATGGGTAGAGTATCGGGAGGTGCGGATATACCTTAGTTCTATCTCTATTCCATAATGGGTGCATGTGGGTTGGTGGTAGTGTGATTACTTGTGCGATGCCACACACTCGTGTATAGAGGTGCGGGGCCACCAAACCTTTCTATAGCACATTGCAAACTTAAAAACCAAACCACGAAGATAAAATTGATTGTTACTCATGCATAATCTTGTGAAACGTCTTATGTCTTCTTGGTATGTTGTGTGCTCACCCTTTGTATATACATTGTTTTTAGATGTTGATGCGAGGATACACCGTGGACGACTATGTGAACGCTCCGGCGTACGGTGGTGCGGTTTCTGGATGTACAAGCGGGGAGGGACGAGCATGACGCTTCATGCGAGTGCCCTTTCTGCGTGTACCTTTGATTTGTTTTATTTATTTATTTCAGTTATTTTTTAGTGGATTAAAGGGATGTAATGATATTATTTTATGTGTTTGATTTTGAATAATGGGATATTTATTTAAATTATCAATAGATACTCAGTTCATTCTATTTAAAGTCTTCCGCTGTATATTTATATTCTGATTGTAGTTATGTGTAATGGTTTGTATGGGTGGACACGGCCTATTCGAGATCCTGGTGTGAACCGTTGGTTCAATGACGGTTCACTCACACCATTCTGGTTGGATCAGAATTGGGGTGTGACAACAGCTCCCTACGGCATAGAAATAGAGCTAGAGTCTAGTGGCCAGGCCGGAGACCACAGTGCCACTTCCTCCCCCTGATACCCTACCCGCACCAAGCATGCTAAAATCGAAACGATACGAAAAGGTGCTAGCGTGAGGAATGATTTCAGACCTCAGGCCCTTCCCATTTCACACACCAACAAAAACAATTACATGTGCTAACAGTCACATCCTAGCATAGCGAGTATGCATGAACAATATAATAATTGAAAGTAAAAATGGCATGCGAGTATGCACAAACATCAGTCCATAGAATCATAATTATTAACAACGTTTTACTGTTATCAAATTATTAGGATTTAGGTCTGATTCCCTTATCTGACGCTTGATTGCTAGCTTGCTCCGCGTCACAGAATCCAAACTCGCTATCACAAGGTCCTACATGATGTTAGGGTTGAATTAGAATTGTTTATCTTAGGGTTTACGTTGGTTGGAAGCCAGGCCCGGGTCAAACACTCCTCACACGTGCAAACCGGTCGGCCCGGTACGATCGTGGCACTGTGGGGAAAGGTGCAAGCGGTATGGTCGACCAGTCCCCACAGACCAGTCCCCTAGAGGTACCGATCGCATAGGGTGCGACCGGTATGGTCGACCGATATGCCTCCAGAAGACCATCAACGCAGTTCTCGCCTTCCGTCGGTCACCCCCTATTGATTCTAGGGTTTCTCCTATACATTATAGGTCTGAGCAACGAGTTAGAGTTGTTTCATACTCCATTCAAGTCCTAGTTCCGATGATCCTTAGCCTAGAACTTGAATATAGGGTTATCGACTGTATTAGGGTTTGACAGCAATTTTAGAGGTTTAGATCAATACCTCGCCTTGTATGGTATTGATTCATTCATAACTAATCTTCTATAACGCATAACTTAGAGGAAGGTTCAAGCACTCACCGTTGGTTCGCAGTAGGGTGTTCTTCGTCCAACGGCAACGGCGGCTCCTCTCCCTCCTTCCTTAGCTCTTTCTCCTTCTTCGATCTCTTTCTCCTCTCTAGGGTTTGTGAGGATCAATGAAAGAGATTTTAGGAGGTTTAGGGGTCCTTAAATAGACTAGGATTGAGTTTAGGAAGTCCCCCTTACGTTAGGAAAGTCCTAGGGTTCGATATTTGGAAAGTAGGATCCGCAGAGATCCGATTCCGGATCTAAGCAATCTACCTGCGCAGACATACCGGTCGACCAGTACCATCGACCGGTATGAATAAATTATCATACATGGGTCCGTTTCGTACCTGGTTGTCATTCGTTCGTCTCGTCTGGTCCGGTGATAATCGGAAGACCTGTTACGACATGAATTAAAGATTTAGATCGGATTCATGGAGTGCGGGTCTTACATATTCTTACCAATGATTTGAAATTTTTTGTTATCTAGTTTTGAATCTTAAAATTCCAATTGGAATGAGATTTCCATTGTTGAATGAAGCAGATTTTTTCTACTAATAATCTCTCGTCTTCCCAAAAGAATATTGTTTGAGAACTCATTTAGGGGGATTAATCCATAACAAACAATAGCAAATAATTTCTTTATTGGACCAACCAACAGTAAAAAAAGGAAGAGAAAAGAAAACACAAATAAGAAGCTCAGAGACTCACTAAATGTTCCAAGGTACAAACCCTTGTTTCCTGCAACCTTTCCTATTCTTGCTAGCCACCTTCCATGTTGATGATGTCTGTCAAAGTTAAAGGCACAAACTTAAGAACGAGATGAGAGAGATCAGTAAATGAGATGAAAGGGAAATGTATAGAAAGCTACGGTGAGCCCTTTGTTTAAAAAATTGGTTATGAAGAAATTAAGTTTACGATGATATGATCCTTTAAGCCTTTTTGTTTTTCTTTGAAGATACATAACTTATTTTTTGGGATGGGAGTTCTAGCTAGGTTTGTACACACTACACTTCTATGATGGTGCTTTGTTTTGTATTGTGCTTTGTTTTGTATTGTAATATCTTTGGTTGTGACTATGTTTCATTTTTTATTTTCTGTTTACTAATGTAATTGCATTTTATTTAGAATTTGGATCCAAAATGTGAGAACTACGATGCTACATGTGTCATATGTACAAAATTTTAGCTACATATTGATACTGAAATAGAAAATTCTTGAACTGCATGTAGGGTTTGCCTCGTGGTAGGGGTCTGCTACTCCTTGCTGAAATTGGAAGCATCCAGAGCAAGCTCTTGACTGGAAGTTGGATTCATCTTTGTATTGCTAAGACTGTTAATATTCTCAAGATATTGTTTTGTACTGTTCAACAAGAAAGACAATTAAACAATTGGTTCTGCTACTCGTTGTTGAAATTGAAAGTCTAGTTTTGTTTATTGAGCGGAAGCCTTACTTTGAAGAACCATTGGCTCTATAGAAAAAGGTTCATTTTAGGGTTCAAAAAATCAATGTTTTTTATTGTACACAACATTTTCCTTTCCAGATTTTGAATACTTCAAAATTTTTGTACTAGAACATAGTATTTGCTTCAGTTTGAAAATGCTCCTTTTTTTCCCTTTCCTCTCTCTTCTGGTGCTAGATATTCTTCTTAGATTTGCATGCCCTATTAGTTTGGATTTTCGTCCAGTTGTTAGCATCTCTCACTTCCACTATTTCAATATTATTTGGTGGCTGTCCAAATCCATATAAGTGTCCTCATATTACAGGAAAGTTGAAGTCTATCATTCTCTGGAACATGTTGATACTTGAGACCACCAAAGGGAGACAGTGCAGTGAAGTGGACAGGCGGACCTCATTGGAATGTTAGGGAGATGGCAATTTCTAAAAAATAGAAAAGAGATCATGGGTCAAATAAGAAGCCCAAAAAGCAAATGATAACAGATGAAATCACCGAGATTTGCGTAATTGGATTATCTTGTTTCTGTTACCCTTGTTACACGGTTTGAAACGAGTCTGAAGTTATATTTCTGCTTTCCCTTTGGTTTGGTGATGCCACATTCATTGGAAGAAAATTTGGAAAATACATGCTAGTCTAGATTTCCCTTAATATTTTTCTGCATTATCAACAACTTGAGGATCTGTTTATATATTATCAACTTTTATTGTTGTTGATAACGTTCAAACCCCATGCAACAACATTAAAGCTAAGAAAAAAAGGAATCATTAAACGAATGAAATCATCCAATGAGTCTACAAATGTGTTAAGATAGAGACACGTGGGTAGATTAAAGCCACGTGTCGCTTGATTGTTATTATTTTCTCTTTACGTTTCGTTTCTGTATATAACATCACAAATATAATATTTTATTAAAAAGATACAATAGAATCTTTGAGATCAAGAACTTTCTGCTGTTCTCTGGTTTTTCTTCTCTTCTTCACTGCGTTCGATTCTTAACATGGTATCAGTGATTGCTTCTGCTTTCTTCATGTCTACTTCCGTTTCTTCTCGTTGATGTCTGCTGCTTTCTATTTGCTAGTTCTTCATGTCTATTTGGTTAAAGTTTTTTTTTCTCTGTTTCGATTTGGGGTTTCTTCATTTCTCCTCTCAAATCTTGATTTCTTGCTCTAGGGTTTCGGCTTCTTTCTAGGATCTGCAACCTCTTTGGTCAGATCTGTGCTATTGCTGCTTCTTTTGCTTGATCTGTAACCTTCTTGGTCAGATCTGTCATCTGGTTACTTTCTCAGTGTTATTGCTGCTTCTTTTGCTTGATCTGTAACCTTCTTGGTCAGATCTGTCATCTGGTTACTTTCTTGTTTCTTCGTCAGCTTTGTGATTTGCTTCGTGTTTGCTTCTCATAGCAATGAAGTCTTTGACATTACCTTCATCGTTTGGTTTCTCATCTATTTTCTACTCTGTTATTCATGTCATTTACTCAGAGTTCTCATAGTTCACCTTCAGTCCTGTATCCTTTCGATAACCCTGGACATGTTCTGGTGTCTAAAAGTCTCGACGGCAACAATTATCCGACATGGAAACGAGCCATGCGAGTTGCGCTTGGTGCTAAAAACAAGTACGGCTTCGTTGATGGTACTTACAAGTGTCCGATCAAAGGTACCGATGCTATTGCTGCCTGGGATCAATTTGATCTCATGGTGATGTCTTGGCTGTACAACAGCTTCAATCGAAGCCTCCATGATAGTGTTCTTTACGCCAATACTTCAAGAGATTTGTGGCTCGATCTTGAGAATCGTTATGCTTGTGGTAATGGTCCTCGCCTGTATGAGTTAAAGCGCCAGATTGCTCTCTTGCGTCAGAACACTATGACGGTCTCGGATTATTTTTCTTCCCTGAAGATTCTTTGGGATGAGATTGGATCTCATCTTCAGTCTCCTGCGTGTGATTGTGGAGTACATTCTCTCACCTGCCCTGCTCAATTGAAATCTATTGATAGTATTGAATCGGAGAAGGTGTTCCAGTTCTTGCTTGGTCTCAATGAAGTGTACAGCACCGTCCGTACACAAATTTTAACTATGGAGCCTCTTCCTACTGTCGGTAAGGCTTATTCTCTGGTTTTGCAAGAAGAACAACACCGTGGTCTCTCTACTCAGCAGGTAATACCTTCTGATTCAATGGCTCTTGCAGCTGGCCGCCATAATCCCAAATCTTCTGCACCTAATGTTTTTGGTCGTCGTCGACCTTATTGTGACCATTGTCATAAACACGGTCATTACCGTGAGTCTTGCTATGTCCTTCATGGATATCCACCAGGTTTCAACCGACGTTCTCCACGACATACCAACCCTACCTCTTCCAATATCTCATCATCCATGGTTCGTCCTCCAGTTTCCCCTCAAGTTAACATGGTTGACACTACAACATCTGACCTTCCATCCCCTGCTTCTTTAGTTCCACATCTGCCACCCCTCACTCAGTCCCAATATCATCAGCTTTTGCATCTTCTTCAGTCTTCTGCTCCTGCGACGGCAAATTTTGCAGGTACACAATCTTGTCTCTCTGCTACCCTTTCCAACCCACAGACCTGGATTATCGATTCAGGTGCCACCCATCATTTTTCTCCCATTCAAAACAATTCCATCACCCCTGTTTCCCATACTGGTTTTAAACCTGTCATTCTTCCTGATGGCTCTACATATCCCATTACCCATACCAGCAGCCATATCTTAACCCCGGATATCCACTTACAAGATGTTTTTTATCTTCCCACTTTTACTTTCAATCTTCTTTCAGTTAGTCAGATAACCTCATCTCTTCATTGTTCAGCAACTTTTTTTCCTGACTATTGTATATTTCAGGACTTATCGACGCATGCAGAAGATGATTGGTCAGGGGCGGGTCATTGATGGATTGTACCATTTCACACCACATCCACCTTCGCTTGCATCTTCAGCTTTGTCTGCGCACACAACATCTCATCTGTGGAATGCAAGGTTCGGTCACCCATCCCCTGATACTTTTCATTTTCCAATTCCTGGTGTCTCATCCTCTCATACCCCCTGTGATGTATGTCCCTTGGCCAAACAGACTAGGCTTCCTTTTCCTCCTAGTACTACTCGTTCTACAGCTATTTTTCAGCTAATCCATTGTGACATTTGGGGTCCCTTTCGTACCCCTAGCATTACTGGTGCTCGATTTTTTCTTTGTATTGTGGATGATTTTTCAAGAGCAACATGGGTATTTCTTATGCAGTTCAAATCTGATGCTTATACTTTACTTACCCAATTTTTTCTTATGGTCAAAACTCAGTTTTCTCATCAAGTCAAAACTATCAGAACCGATAATGGCTCTGAATTTTTATCTTTCCATATGCAAACTCTTTTTAAATCCCATGGCATTTTACATCAGTTTACATGTGTTTATATACCCTAGCAAAATGGAATAGTCGAACGAAAACACAGGCATTTGCTTCAAGTTGCTCGTGCCCTTCGTATTCAATCTCAAATTCCTTTACAGTTTTGGGGTGATTGCATATTGATAGCTTGTTATCTTATCAATCACCTTCCCAACCGATTTCTATCCCATAAATCTCCATATGATATTTTGTTCAATAAACCTCCTTCCTACAACCATTTTCGGATTTTTGGATGCCTCTGTTATGCTCGAAATCCTTTACCAACTTACAAATTCACTGACCGATCCTCTCCTTGCATATTCATTGGCTATCCTACCAATCAACATGGTTACCAGGTTTATGATCTTGCCACTGCTTCAGTTTTTGTTAGTCGGGATGTGATTTTCCATGAACATATTTTTCCCTATAAAATTTCATTACCTATTTCTTCTTCTCTTCAATCGCCTTCTAATTCTCATTCTATCATACATGTGTCGGTTTCGTCCATCGATCCAATTCTAAATATCCCCTCTCATAGTCCAACTGCCGATCACTCTACTGCTGGCCCATCTTCTCATGCCAGCCCATCTGAACTCATATCTTCTTCTGAATCTACATCTGCACAACTAAGCCCATCCAACTTCTCAACTTCAGTCCCACAGAACTCATCCAACCCTGTATTGCGTCGCACTACTCGCCCTCACCAGCCTTCTGTCCTTCTCCGTGACTACATCTGTACAACTATCATACAACCTCCTCTCTCCAACAATCTCTGCTCAGGTAATCTCTATCCTATACAATCTCAGGTTGCTTTATTTGTTGATATATGTCCATCATATTCTGTTTTACTTACTAGCCTATGCAACCAAATTGAACCCAAAACATATTCCCAGGCCCACAAAAGCCCGATGTGGCAACAGACCATGGCTGAAGAAATGATAGCTTTAACGGATAACAAAACTTGGATTATTGAGCCATTACCTCTTGGTAAACGACCCATCGGCTGCAAATGGGTCTATAAAATCAAGCATAAAGCTGACGGTTCTGTGGAACGATATAAAGCCCGATTGGTGGCGAAAGGGTACACCCAACTTGAAGGACTTGATTTTCATGAAACCTTCGCCCTTGTAGCAAAATTAGTTACTGTACGTTGTCTTATTGCTTTGGCTACTTCCAATGGTTGGAATCTCTACCAATTAGATGTCAAGAATGTGTTTCTGCATGGTGATCTTGACGAGGAGGTGTATATGACCCCTCTACCTGGTTATCTTCACAATGGTTTGCCTCTTGAACCGGGTATGACGTGTCGACATCGTAAGTCTTTGTATGGGCTTAAGCAAGCCTCTCGGCAGTGGTTTCGTAAATTTGCCGATGCCTTACTTGCATTAGGATTTGTTCAATCCTTCACTGATAGTTCACTTTTCACGTATGTTGATGGTCCAATTTTTACAGTCATATTGGTCTACGTGGACGATATTATAGTTACTGGTACAAATGAAGCCCACATCACTACTGTCAAGGCCCAGTTGCATTCTTATTTTCATTTAAAAGATCTGGGCCGCCTATCCTATTTTTTGGGCATTGAAGTGGTCCACACTTCTGATGGGATTTTATTAACCCAACAAAAATACACTTTGGACATCATCAATGATTCTGGACTTCTTGGCTGCAAACCATATTCTTTTCCGATGGAGGAACACTTGAAATTGCTTCCCGATGATGGTCCGTTATTATCGGATCCAACTTCTTATCGGCGTCTTGTTGGTCGTCTTATATACTTAACCGTCACTCGACCGGATATTAGTTATTATGCCATGCATATATTAAGCCAGTTCATGCATTCTCCACGTGCCACTCATATGACTGCTGCTACGAGGGTTGTACGGTATCTCAAAGGTACATTAGCCCTTGGTATTCATATGTCCAAACACTCCAAGCCCAACATTATTGGATATTGTGATTCAGATTGGGCCAGCTGCCCTTTTACAAGAAGGTCCACTAGTGGATATGTTATCTTCTATGGGTCCAGTCCATTCTCATGGAAAACCAAAAAGCAGAATGTTGTTTCTCGTTCTTCTGCTGAGGCGGAATACCGCGTGTTAGCCATTGTTACTTGTGAATTGATTTGGCTGAAAAGCTTGTTTACCGATTTGGGTTTTTCTATGACACAACCGATAGATGTTTTTTGTGACAATCAATCTGCTTTACACATTGCTTCTAACCCTGTCTTTCATGAACGAACAAAACATATCGAGATTGATTGTCATTTTGTTCGTGAGAAAGTACAGCACAAGCTTATTCGGCCTCTACATATTTCATCTCGTTTTTTTCATTTTCTTTTAGGCAAGCTAGGACTTCATTCTACATCTTCGTCCACTTGAGGGGGTGTTAAGATAGAGACACATGGGTAGATTAAAGCCACGTGTCGCTTGATTGTTATTATTTTCTCTTTACGTTTCGTTTCTGTATATAACATCACAAATGTAATATTTTATTAAAAAGATACAATAGAATCTTTGAGATCAAGAACTTTCTGCTGTTCTCTGGTTTTTCTTCTCTTCTTCACTGCGTTCGATTCTTAACAAAATGGAATATGGAAACGAAAGAAGCGGAAAGAATCAAAACGAAAGAAATCATTAAAGATAAGGAAAAAAAAAAAAAAAAGGTTTGAAATACTGTAGATCTCAAACAGGAATCCCAGCCGTGACCAAACAAAAAAAGAAGCAAAACCAACTAATTCTTCTGCTTATGGAGTCAGAAGCTGAAAGGAGAACTATTGCTTAATTGGCAAGTAAAACAGTCAATGAAGTATTGTGAAAGCATTAAAATGTTGAGAATCAAATCTGCCAGGTATAGTAAGTATAGAACAGAAGCTACAATGACACCAGAGAAGAAAAAAAGAAGAGAGCCACTTCCTTTCCAGTCTAGAAACAAAACACCCAAAAAGGACAAAATCATGCTTTTCAAGTCCAAAACAAGAAATGCTTGAAATGAAACAGAGCATTCAATTTGGTATATACCAATTTGGTATATATAGAAGGTTTACAGCCACCCTTGAGAAGAAAACAAGCACAAAACCACAACCATTGCTTACAAGTTTAAAGCTTCCATTTCCAGATGATATAATGCAAATTGTTTTTAAGGTTAAGCTATCTAAGTAGATCTTCCATGTCCAGATGTTATAATACACTAATAAGTCACTACAAGCTATCATACATACAAGCTACACTCAACTTATCAATAACTGATTCTCTCATCAGGATTCTTCAAATCTAACTTCTCTACAGTATTAAGGAGGTTTTCAAACATCTTAGAATTTTGCCCTTGCCCCTGAGAGCTTTCCATTCTCTCTATCCATTGGAACATCCCGCATCTAGGATTCCCCACCTACAAGACAATTATACAAGCATTTCATATTACAACGATTTTCATTCATATGATTATAATTAAAAAGTGAAGGAATATTTAACACTCACTCCTATGGAATGTGGGCAACACCAGAATTGTCGTCCATTGTTTGTTGCCGTTTTGGCCGTTCTCACTTTACAATGCCCAACTCTTGTCGTCCTTCATTATATAAATAATGAATCCTCATTCTTGTCTCTTCCTGACGCAAAACGGTATTAATGTCCCTTTTATCGGTTTTCCTACACCCACCTTTGTTACTTGCAAACATTCTCGAAGTTAGGACTTTCTTACTCTTATCTGATTCCCTTCTCCAATTACAAGAATCTCTCCTAATACCGGAACCCATACTTCATCCAATCACAAGCATATTCCCGACATCTTCCTCAACGTTGTGATCTCTCATTTCTTTTAGGACTTTTTGTCAAACCTGTAAACACATTTAAGCCAACAAACAATAAATATAAATCCACTATTCACGAATTTGGATTACAATTTTGAACATGGATTTCAGCAACTTGAGAGGGATTTTTTTTTTTAAAGAAAGACCCCACTTGCTAAAGCCTCATTCAACACTCTTTAATGAAAAATATTGCCTAGTGTATCTCTACTTAATTGCGTAAGTAGTAGCCTTGTATCACTAGTGAGGCCATTTCCATTTGATTTAATAGAAAATGGGGCTGTTCATTATTTGTTTATAGTAAGTACACATCATCTTTATGTAGAAGGATGTGTGATCATAGAGATCTTGTCATGTCCAGTATCAACAGCAGCACGTTGGATTAGAATGAAGATATTGGCAGGTTTCATCGGACTGAAATTCAAACCAAAATGTGTGAAATAGAAGATTCTCCTTAGAGAAAAACTATGGTTGGTTAGTCTCTCTATGAAATGTAAGTTCTATTGGTTAGCAAGGCCTTTTAGTCTACGTGTGAGTCAATGATAGATACAATCCACAGATATATGCTTGCAAATGCTGGAAAAATAAAGAAAAAAAGTAATACAATGAGCCACAACTCTAAATTTAGGTTAAAAAAATCTTTCAATGTGAAGAAAAAAAAATCATAGAACAAACTTAAGAAAATTCCACTAATTAATTACAATATTACATCAGTTTTTTTATCTCAATTTTTGCTTAAAAAATTTATTTTTATAACAAAATACGGAAGAACATGTGTTATGACCAAAAATGATTTTTTCTGTTATCATTTTGGCTTTGAACTTGAATTAACATACAAAAAGCTTAAACTCATGGGCACTAGTGACATCTGGGTTGTTTCATGCTACTACCTTGCAAAGGAGAAATTCAAACCATATGCATATACTTTCCTGCAAAAGGAGTGTAGTGTGTGTTACAGCTGGTTGGTCCAATAAAGAAATTATTTGCTATTGTTTGTTATGGATTAATCCCCCTAAATGAGTTCTCAAACATTCTTTTGGGAAGACGAGAGATTATTAGTAAAAACTCAGAGAGAAATCTGCTTCGTTCAACGTCGGAAGTCTAATTCCAATTGGAATCCTCAGATTCAAAACCAGATAACAAAAAATTTCAAATCATTGGGTAAGAATATTAGTAGAAACTCAGAGAGAGAGAGAGAGAAATTACGGGCAACATTGGGGTATGAAATTCGTCTGTGCTTCAAATCATGGGTTTGTTTGACACAAAGTTGGACAGTGAGTAAAAAAATCATAATATCATATGGAAATGAAATAATGATTTAAACAAAGAAACCACACAATAAAAAACCTTAAAAACTAAAATCAATCTGATGGCTAAGGAAAGGGAAGGCAGGAAGCGTTTTACCCCAGTGAGTTTAACCAGCTGTCCATGTCTAGCAAAACGACGGGAAAAGAGTCGAGGAAGAGCGGTATGGCATTATTCTTCCTCCAACTGAGCGTGTTTCAAGCCAGGAAAGTAATAACCAGAGCTGAAAGCTCTCTTTTCATTCTTTCTCTCTCTGCTTCGTCTTCTCCACCTCTCTGCTTCATCTTATCCTTTTTTCCCTCTCCTCTCTCGTCTTCTCTTTCTCTCTCTCACGCCTCTCGTCTTCTCCACCAGAGTGAAAGAAGGGTTAGGGTTTTCTTTCGCTCGCAAAACCTATTCAAAGACGTTCAAATGACCTTCTGTTTCAAGTCGACAAAAAAGTTTGAAGAATACGATTCTGTGTTTTGCGTTGCACAAATCATTTGTATAGGTTTTTGTATCACCACCGTTGAATGTCCTCCTTTCCACGTGCCGGTCATCCAATGGCCTCCGCCATGTCTCCTATGCCCGTATGCATAGGAGACGATTCGGATTACTTCAACAATCTCATCGACTCACCCTAGGGCCATCACCAATTCCCACTCCGATAAGGATATTGGAGACCAGGGCCCATTCATTAGGTTGGCCCAACTCCATTTTTTTTTTTTTTTTTAATAATTTGTCAAGGATTCTGTTGTAAAAAGGATATATTATGCTTGGGAAAAGGCCTCTGGAGTTCATTTACGGTAGAGGGGATGGAAGGGAAGAAATCATGTTGATGTACGAAAAAAAATTTCAGGATAAAAATCTTCACCAGTTTGTTCAGTTTTTTTGCCGTTGGAATTCATTTGATATACATATTAATACAGTGAACTTTGAATCACGGTTAGAATCTCTCCAATGATAGGAGAGGATCAGATCCTCCTGAGATCATAAATAACCGATGATGCATTTTTAACATTCCAAATTAATGAAATGGCTCTAAAAATATTATTAAATTCCCGTCCAACCAACAAATGCGGAGAATTATTAAGAGGTCACACTCCACCGACCAGGGGAGGAAAACCATCCCCTCACCCCATCATGCATTGATTCATTGAAGTTTTTTAATAATTATGTATATACTTATTTGGTGATACAGCCATTAAGATAGTGACATGTGATCAGTAGAATTAAAAAGTTCATAAAAAAAAATGAAAAAATAGGTATCGAATTGATATCAATCTTAGCCAAAATCAACATGAATCGATAGATACGATTGACCCAATACCAATTACTAAAACGTTGAAGAGAACAATCATATGGATTAATACGTGACCTGAACTGAGTCTGCTCCATGGTGCGGTGACAAAATTCGGTAGAAGAAGACACATTGGTATTTTTCTTAACTTTCCTTGTAGTTAGCTAGGGACATGTAATTTCATAGACTACCCCTTAGTCTCACCTTTTCTCTCTCCTGTCAAAACAAAAATTTGCTAATCTCATAACAACTATAACAATAACATGGTCATCCAGTCTTACTATCATGAGCTAAAGAAAATATTATTTATTCACCCCTAGGTTTTGGAGCATGGATCCTCTCTGATACCCTTTCCCTTCCCTTTGGATCTCACGCCATTTAGGTTAGAGGGACGCACGGTCCAAAGGTGGGCTTGGCACTCCTGGATCTTTGTGATTGTAAGCATGGCATGTATGAAAGTATGAAATAATGATTTAATGAGAAGATGGAGCTAGCAGATATTATTAGTGTCATCCATACATTGACCATTTCATTGGTTGGAGAATGGAGGCTGGACTTACTTGCATCAATATAATTGAATACATGCATGGAGTAAGGAGGAGTGGGGGATCCGGAAATATATATATATATATATATATATATATATATATATATATATATATATATATATATATATATATATATATATATATATCGCGTGCCATGGCCATACCAAAGAGTTTAAAATTTAGTATTTAAGATCTAAAATTATTAGATTGATTTTATTATTTAATCCTTCTTATACTAGTAAATGATCAACATAACTCACCGGATGGACATGATAGGTATTAGCTAACAACTGATCATTTTTTTAGCGAGTTTTAAATTTGATTAAGGAAGTGAGTGCTTTGTAATTAAGTTTGTAGGGCACACGTCGGGAAAGCAATTTTTTTTTTTTTTTGTGAGATCGGGCAAAGCATTTAACATTAGTTAAGAACTAAGATTGGGTCAATTGGGTCAGTGTTGTGCATAAAAAGGCATCATCATAGGAACCTCAATATATAAAGATGTAGTTTTGATATTTCATTTAGAGACTAATGCAAAACTAACCATGACAAGACCCTTGTAAGGATACAAGGCTAAATGTAACAAGGGTTTGTTACAAGAAGAATTTCCCTTCCCTATGATATAGGGATGGAGGCCACACCATGATTAAATGTGGAGAATGGCTATGAACTATTTAAAATGCATCTACATGGAAGGGGTTGGCCCTTATTTATAAGTCACAAGTTCTCCCGATATCCAGTCAATGTGGGTCTATCTTAGTTGTCATATCCTTATTTTTACCAAAACGTTCCCCTATTGGAAGAGGGCGTTGTGTATGGCCCAGGGATCCATTCCCTCGTCGAAAAAGGGCATGGCGTTGGCCCAAGGATCCAGTCCCCTGTCCTTATTTTTACAACAACAGATAAAATATATGAAATCCATTTATTTTCCCTCATCCAGCTTTGTGGAGATCAGCAAATGCAGTCAACCCCCTTGGTGTTGGCGTAGTATTATTGGAAGGGGCTCAGTGTTTAACTCCGGCCTCCTCTAGCATGTCGAAAAGGATAATCGAATTCATATGGCTTCCTTCCAACGGGGTTTCGAGCTCCTGCATCCAGGGTCTTCTGGGTGCTCCCTACAACTTGTCTCTGTTCTTCTCAACTCTTATGCTCGATCATGGATGTACCCTGGCCTACTCCAATTGATCTTTCACCCGACTGATGTGAAGGCCATCAAAAGCATTGCCCTGTCGATCTTTCCTATTGAGGACTACCAAGTATAGGGAGATGCAGCTTATCGAATTTTTTCGGTCAAATCTACATATCATCTTCCAAACAATCTTGCCAACTCTGTATTCGCCACACTTCCATCCACCTCATCCCTAGCCCCTCCATCTTCTATGTGGAAACAAATCTGGAAATGCTAGACCCTACCGAAGGTTAGAAACTTCCTTTGGAGAGTTTGGATGGGATTGCTTCTGGTTCTACCAAGGCCAAAAGACAGTTCAACGTAGATCTCTGCTCCTACGCAAGATGTGGTGAGAATCCTAAAACTCCTGCCCATATCCTTCTAGACTGCCCTTTTGTTCAAGTAGTTTGGTTTGCTCTTTCCATCCCCCCCCCCCCATTTTCTCCACCCTTCACTTCGTGGATTACTCACTGGCCATTTCTCCTATGTCGACCAAAAAGGAATTCCTCGAGACCCTTAGCCTCTCTGCTTTTATTTGTTGGCACCTTTGTTTCGCAATGACTTTATTTTTGGGACTCAATTTTTACTAGGTGTTAATGCATTGTCCATTGCCATGCAAGCTCCTCAAGAATCTAGCCTAGAACTCACAAACTCATACTCAGCTCCATTACACCACTCGCTGCCCACCGACTTCGCCACCCATCCTCTTTGTGCTTGTCTCCTCCCCCTTCTAGCTTTTTCAAGATGAATTGAGATGCTAGTTTTCTCCCAGAAAAGAATAGAGGACTTGGTTATATATGATAAACTTGATATGACACTGAGAGGGGGGGGTGAATCAGTGTCTGAAAATTCTTCCTAATTATTTCACTGCTGCCCAGAGCTAATGGAGTCCTAACTTTTCACATACACACAGGCGCATGCAAATCTAACTCGCTGCCACTCAGTGGTCAGGTCTACCAGATTTGCACACCCATCCTGTAAGTCATTCCACGTACTCCAAAATATATAGGAAAATAAAGACAGTCCACAACACAGGATATACGTGGTTCACCAACACAGTGTGTGATGGCTAGTCTACAGAGTAATGCCCAATGAGTTCCATATTTACTCAACACTCAGCATTTAGTCTTTAACAAGACAAGGATACTAACCCTAGGCTTTTCCTGTATAAAACTGAGAGGGCGTAACAACATCAAGATTCAGACTTAATAGCCAATGTTCAGCACCCACTGCACACACCACGTTTAACCCGCACCCACGGGAAGCAAATAACAATTTTTAGGCTTATAACAATGCCTTACAATTTTTCCCCCACTAGCTAGGCATTCAAAAATTTTGACCTACGCTAGCATACAATATATTGAAACCATAAATAGATAGGGAATTAAAAATCTCACAAACAATGCTTTCAAATGGCCAACAATCTCTTTGAAGCTTCACACTGATCTCAGGTACTCTCCAACAGCCTGCAATGATGATAGAGATCGATTCACAGAGCATACCTCGTTACAGGCTTCCAATCTCTTCCACACAACCCATAATCACCATGAATGAAAAAATAAAAGCTCTACTGACCTCTCAAAAGGATTTAGCACTCCATTGATGCACAGAGAAAAGGTAGTTGGTGATTGATCACTCCTACAGGGCACAAAACCCTAGAAATCTTTCTGTCTGCCTTCAAAATGCTCTTTTTTATTTTTATTTTTATTTTTTTACGACTCCCAACACCGCCCAACTAATAGAGCATCCGAAAATATGAAAACTGCAACTTGAATGGACCGATTTGGAGCTCGGATGGCCAAGTTATGTCGGTTTGAAGTTCAGCCAATGAAACATAACAAAACGAAATCTTTTTGAAGCTTACTGTATACCCGCATCACACTGGAGCACTGCCGCCTTATGCGCTGTCGAGTTATCATTGGTTGGATCTGGAATCTCTGCAGTGGTCGTTGGATCAAAAGTAAAAAGGTGGGACTGAACTTGCGCCATCGGATCTGCGGATCTGGATAAATCGCGTCAGGCGCGATCGGAGATTACGTGAGCCGTTGGATCTGGATCTGATCCGTTGTCGCACATAGAAGCTTCACACAGGATCAGGGGACCTATTTTGTGCGGTGCGGCGCACATCATTACGTTGCGCACAACCAATGGAAGTGGTCGTGATGGAATCTCGATGCAACCGAGGCAATACACTTAAGCTCGCCTTAATCTAGGCCATTCGAAGCGGATCTGCACAGCATGGCTTCAATTTGGCAGCCGATCTTGCATCTTGTCCTCTCTATCTTGACAAAAATGCCCCTGAGAACTTCGTTAATGACCTCTGTAACAGAAAATCCATTTGCAAAACCCTATAGAGACAAATTTGGCCGAATAGTGCCTCTCTCCTGGCATTTCATCAAACACCTTGCTGGGGGGGAGGTGGCCAAGGTCATGCCATGCCATGCATGCATGCGTGGGCTTGCGGGCCTACTGCCTGCGGGTCTGTCGAGCCATGGCTACTGCTATACTACCCTGTGGCAGTGGGCCTTGTGGCTGGCCATGTGGTTGGCTAGCCATGTGGGGCTGCCACTGTGGTGCCACGATGCTTGGCCAGGCTGGTGACTAGTGGGGCCCTCCACATCTTTCTCTCTCCTCTTTCTCTCTCTACAGTCTCTCTCTCTTCATTCTCTCACCTCCTTCTCTCTCTTGTCTCTATTTCTTCAATAGCTCTCTCTTCTTATTCTGAAACTTTGTCACATCATCAGTATTACTGTTACATCATCAGTTTCTGTGTCACATCACCAGTGGGGTCCACAAACACTCTCTCTCATCAAACTTGATGTAGAATTTTATTTAACTCGCTGCAAGTCATCTGAGACACACTATAAGAGATGTGGAACACTGTAAAACCCAACTACGAGGTTGCTCGAGGTTGCTCCAACTTTGCCACTGCACTAACACTCTCTCTCCTACACTGACACTCTCTCTCCTTATTTCTCTGACTATATGCTCATAAACACTGTCACATTAGTCAAGTTGCCAACAATGACAATATAAAGTCCAACAATATATTCTATCAATGTGTAGTGTGGGATCCATCTCTAGAGTGTGGAACCCACTGGATATGGTATCTCGGGGAGGATACAAGTACATGCACGTGAATTATTCTCATCTATAGCTAGCTAGTATGAAGTATGGAGACTGACCATGACCACAAGTACATGTACAATCAAGTATTGATACATGTTTATCTTCTAGTGTGAGAAAAAACAAATAAAAAAAAAAAGCTAGAATGAACAGCAGGAGAGAGGGGACAGAAATGTCTCCTGTCATCTGACCATCCATCAAACAAACTGAGTATTGGGAATAGTCCCACATTGCTATTGAGATTGGAATCCTGTGGTCTTATATATGGAGAGTCCCTCCACTTACTAGTTCGAATTATCGAGTTGAAAACTTGATATGGTATCAGAGCTCCAGTTCCCTCTCATAATAAACCTAAAAAACAGAGGTCAAGTCACCGAAAGAGGGACGCCAGATGCACAAAAGAGGGACTATATGTCACCCAAAGAGGGACTATATGTCACCCAAAGAGGGATCAGTCACCCAAGAAGAGGGACCAGTCACCTGAAAAGTGTCATGTAATGCCATATATTACCACATATACACCACCTAACGGTGGGATTACATATGAAGGGGAGTATTGGGAATAGTCCCGCATTGCTAACGAGATTGGAATCTTTTGTGGTCTTATATATGGAGAGTCCTTCCACTTACTAGTTCGAACTTTTGAGTTAGAAACTTGATACTGAGACACTGAGCCGCATTGGTATTTGTGCCAACCACCCATCCGTCCGATGGATGGACTGGACAAAATGCATGAGATGATTCCAATACAGAAAAAAGAGGTTCAACTTTGTGACGTTTTGAGATCGAATTGTTCTGATTTCTAAATGACCCCCTTCCCCTAGAAAAAAAATTCCGATAAACCAGGTTGTTCTGGTTTCGTGTGCGCCGATATGAAATCTACCCTTTTGTACTTTTTAAATGCATTTTCAATTAAAATGAGATTCAAACTGAGTACGCGTGAAACTTGACAATAGGAAATTCCTGCTGATTAATTTGTAGGAAAATTATGTCTCCCAGGGCTATGGGATCCGCTTCTTTGTGTGCTCCAGAAGCATAACGTTTTCTACAACTCACACTTCCTTTTCTGGTTTCTGCAACTAATTTTAATGAGAAAAGATTCCCCCCACATAGTCAACTTAGGTAGGATCCCCTACACTTGTGGAATAATGACCGTGAGACGTGATTGGAACTAAGGAACCTACAAAAGATAGGGTCCTGGGACTCATTCTAACTGAACAAGGTATATCTCAACTGTCCAATCTGTTTATGTTGCATCACCCCGATACAATGCAGTTGTACTGTTAACAGCATCTCGATCTGGTGGTCTCCCCCATCTCCATTTCTCTTCCCTCAACCCCCACTACATGTTGTCTCGTTAGTTCATGATATTCCTTCCTTATCAAGTTACTTTGTATCCTGTATTTTTAAATTCATTCCTAGAGTGATTAACAGTATAGCTGACTCCGTAGCTTTGCTGACTTTATGAATAAATTCAATTCTACCCAAAAATAAAAAACCTACCCTGCATCTCTCTCTCTCTCTCTGTCTCTCTCTCTCTTCTTTCTTCTTCTTTTTTTACATTGTTGTAAAATTTAGGTGTACATGATACCCAAGTCAACTGATGGGAAACTTTCAGGCACAGCAAGTCATGCTGTTGTGAACTACAATAACACCTATGTGTGTTTCTCATTTCCATGACACTTTCTCTACGCTTGGATCAGCAACAAACCCGATTGAAGTATTATATCTGATTCGTTATCAATGAGATCAGTGATACTTCCAGCAAAAAATATATCGAAGAGTTGGTAGGGTCAGAGAAGGGAAATAACTCATTCTTAAAACCAGAATTCTTAAGACCAAAAAGCCAGGCGAAAAAGGGGGGAATGTTCTCCGTGCATAGTTCTCTTGTAGCTGAATTCTATGGGTTGTAAATCAAGATGTTTACACTTGACCTTATTTTATACCCAACATACCAAACTTATGCTCTATGTCATCGAGTGTGCCAATATTGTGACCAAACGTATGCTCTATGTCATTGAATGTGCTGATATTGTGACCATGGACTTTGGTCCTATACCTTCTGAGAGTTGATTTCCAAACATATCTGCCCCATTTGTCGGGAGAGTTTATAAACAAATACAGATCTCTAGTATCATCCTCTATACTGAAATATCCCATGAGACCAATAACTTGATTCGAAACCCTATCAACCTCTTGACCTAAAAATAGAACTCTTTCGCTATGAAGTCGGTTGGCCTCTTCTGATTAATGATGAATGTCTCTTGATAAGTGAGGAAACCTTGCTGCCCAAAGAACATTCTTATAAAGTCTTCAACTATATCTATTGGAAATCAAATAGAACTCAAAAATATTTTTTTCCCTAAAGAAATTAATTATGTTGTTTTTCTAGTGTATAAATAAGGGAAATCTGTTTCACACAACCATGCTTAGGAAGGCTTTCCTACAACATTCAATCTAAATTTGATGGCAACTCATGGCCCACCATCTTGTTAATTTTCTCTCTCTTGCATTATAAGATGTCAAATTATAATCAAATCAGTTAGATGCATGAGTGGTGTAACAATTCTATCAATGATGAACTGATCTTTTCCCTAACCGTCCAAACTTGACCAAGATTTAACCATCGGTTGTGTACCTAAAATTTACCTCACGAGTGAAAGGACGATATTGATGAGAGAGGATTACAAATTTGGAGGTCCAGCTAACCTGCCGTGTGCTAAATCTGTAGGGTCATTTAGGAAAAGCACCAGGAATTTAAAATGTCGTTTACTTGGATTTTGATATCTGTATTTTTTTCATGTATCAAGGGAATAAAAATCCTCTCCCACAGTGAGAGCAGTGAGAGGTTCTTGTGACTGATTCAAGGGTTGGGGATCCCGTCTACCAATACATAGATAGGTAGACTAACTAAAATCCCACCCTTGGCAGACAATATGTCAGCGGAGAAGATTTCTACACGTATTAGGGGGAGTCCCACCGGCACTGGCACTGGCCTGGGCCTGGCGAGGTCAGGTAGTTGGCAGGTGAATATCATGAATAGCCACCTCACCTCTGAAACTAATTTGTTTTTATGCCGCTTAGCTGAGGATCTGTTCATATCATTCCTCTTATTAATTTCACAGTCAAAGGGCAAACCTTCTCTCTTTTTCTCTTTAATTTGAAGATCACACATCTTCTTCTTTCTGCTTTTACTGATTTCAGTACTGAAGATTCTAGTGGAGTTCTTTGCAGTTGCATGATTTGCATCCGTTTGCAGGGTCGTATCGTTGTTATCTGAACCTCCCAAAAGAAAATTGTGAGATTCTCTCTCTCTCTCTCTCTCTTTCTTTGTATTTATTAAAGAGTAAGAGAAAAAGAACGTACCTACCACACAAAAAAAAAAAAAAAAAAAAAAAAAAAAAAAAAGAGAAAAAGAACGTTGGGTTTAAAACATTAAAAAGGCTTGAAAACAAAACTGGAAACTGTCGGTTTTACGTGTGGAAGATGTTTTGTTGATTTGAGCAGCTTTGGCGTTAAAACTGTAACTGTCAGAGGAGTTGTCACTCTTCCTTTCTTGCAAGAAACCGCTCCTCTTCGCCCAGTCCGTCAAATCGAGGGGCTCGATCCAGAGGGGAACTGATGAGAGAGTGAATGAGTGAAGAGGAGATCATCCGTTGATTAATTAGTGGCTGGATCAGATCGAATCATCGAAGCGAATCGAGGCGGAAGGAAAGAGAGAGATTGAGGAATGGGGAATTGTCAAGCAGCAGAAGCAGCGTCGGTGGTGATACAACATCCAGGGAACAAGATAGAGAGGATATACTGGTCGTTGAGCGCTCTGGAGGTGATGAGCACCAACCCTGGCCACTACATCGCACTCCTCGTTACCTCCCACTCCCTCTCCGACAACGACAACTCATCCACGCCCATCGTAAGGCACCTCAAGCTTCTTCGTCCAGACGATACTCTTCACATAGGCCAGGTATATCGCCTCATTACCTTCCAAGGTAAGTACCAATATCACTATCTCATCCATTTATACTAACCAACTCCCTCCCTCCATTCTTCTACTCACCCCCCCTCTCTCTCTCTCTCTCTCTCTCTCTCTCTCTCTCTCTCAATTATGGCTACCACATTTTTATTTTCTTTTTGATTTTGGAAATTACTCTAAAGACACAGTCCTCTCCTTCTTCCCTGATTTCGCCCTCACTACCCTGCTTTTCCTTCTCAATCTTCTGTTTGTTTAGATTGCTTTCACATTTCATCTTTTGGGCTTTCATTTGTTTCTTCTTTGTAAAACAAAGCCACAAAAAAAAAACCTTAATTATAGAAGGAAATGGGAATGGTGCAGAGGTGCTAAAGGAGTTCGCCGAGAAAAAGAGCGTGAAGTTGGGGAGGCTGATCAAGGAGACGGTAGGAGATAGGCGGAAAGACCGCCATGGAGCTGTGAAGCCACCACTGCCGTCATCCAATTCCGAGTTGGAGATTCCAGTTTCGGTTAAGGTAAGTACTAAAGTAAAACAACATCTCATTCTGAGTCCTGAATATATAATTACTCGATCCTATGTAAACAGATGAAGTTAGGACTTAATTACTTAATAGAAATAAATCAAAGTGGTTGAGTTGTATTGTTTCTGCATTTCTGGATAGAGAAAAGAGAGTCCTGACTCCTGAATGTGAGCGAAAATAGAACAAAAGAAACGGAAGTACAGGGAGGAAAGGGAAAGCTTAGGTAGTTTATATGTGATAAACCTTGAATGACACTGAGAGGGGGGGGTGAATCAGAATAATTTCTCCCTTGGTTTTTCTTTGCTGCCCAGTGATATTCACAAAATAACCTGTCCCAAACACAATCGTATGCAAATCTACCTCACACCACTCAGTGGCCAGGTCTAACAGATTTGCACACCCATCCTGCAATTCATTCCACGCACTTCATAAAGCTCATAAACAAGCAAACCACAACACACAAAAATTACGTGGTTCACCACCACAGTGAGTGATGGCTAATCCACGGAGTAATACCCAATGGGCTTCGTATTTACTCAATACTCAACTTTTAGCCCCTTACAGGACAAGGATGCTCACCCTAAATTTTCCCAAAGATAAACCGAGAGGGCGTAACAACGCGCGAATCGGGCATAAAGCCGGTGTCCAAAGACCCACCGAACACACCACAACAGATACAATTTTTGGGGCTTATAATGATGCCCTACAATTAAATCCCACCCTAGCAAGGCATTCAATATTTTTTTTCTCTTTTTCTTTGCCTAATGCTAGCATACAATAGATTCCCATGCACCATAGGCATTCAACATCATTATCCTACTTGAACATACAATCGATTGGTTCAATAAATAATAAAAGAGATAAGAAAATCTCACAACCAATTTTTCTGATAATTGACGATGTTCTTCTTCATCTGGTAGTCAATAAACCCTTGCCATATGCAATCAAGCTCTTCCAGCCTTCAAGAATACTTCAATGTATCGGCATCAGCATTAACAGCGATGGAGAATGACTGTCTTCAATTCCCAGAGCAAGAAAAATCAAAAAAACAAAAGGTTTTTCCCCTTTTCTTCAAAAACTCCCTTTCTGCAATTTTTCTCGCGGCCAGCAGTCTCTCTAAACACTCTCAATAGAAAGAGCATTAAAAACCTAGCTCGGTGCAATTTGGATCGTCGGATTTGGCCACCGGATGACCAAGATATGGCATAAACAAGTTCGGCCTCTGAAAAAATTCCAAATGGAATCTTTTAAACCCACATGGTGCGCCTGCGACGCACCGTAGCCGCGCCCGCCGTCTGGGTGTCGCGCTCTGATTGGCTGAAGAAGGAATCAAACATTTTGGCCGTCGGATCTCACTTAAAAAGGCGGGATTTGATTCTCGCCGCTGGATCTGCATAAGTAGCGCCAGATCCAGTCGGCTTTAATACCAGTCGCACGATCTGGATCAATGCTGTCGCGGCACCGTAGGCGCGTCACACTGGATCGCGGCTTTGCTTCCATGTGATGCGGCGCATGATTATGCGCTGCGTCTGCGAGAAACACGGAATCCCGCCTTCTTTAGAGCCTCAGATTTGGAATCTTCCTTACGTGGCTCTATTTAGACGGCCGATCTCGCATCTTTTTCTTTCTTCTTTTCCGAAAATACCCCTGTAAATTCAATTAATGGCCTCTGTAACTTTTTTTTAAAACGTTAAACTTCTGCCAGAGAATGATTTCCAGAGAGCTTTTCTCTCTCCTGGAAATCAGTCGAACACTTGATAGGCATGCCGATTTATGCGTGCGGCATGCGAGAGAGCTTGCGGCAGGGTGATGCATGCGGGCTGGTTGGCTTGGCTTGGGGCGGGGAC
Source organism: Protea cynaroides (assembly GCA_028583415.1). NCBI lineage: Eukaryota > Viridiplantae > Streptophyta > Magnoliopsida > Proteales > Proteaceae > Protea > Protea cynaroides. Next base: position 34,959,829 of record CM053272.1, on the reverse strand, counting down.
TGCGCTGGCCGGGCCGGCCTCTTGCCAGGCAAGCTTGCCGCCTGGGGCTGGCTGGCTTCTTTGCCAAGGCAAGCCCGGCCCGCCTCTTTGGGCCGGGCTGCCTTGTGGCTGGCCTCGTTGTCTTGGCTGCTCGGCCGGGTGGTCCGTCTAGGTGGCATACCACCGTGGTGGGTCCCACCTTCTCTCTCCCGGGTCCCACTTTCTCCCTCCTCTTTCTCTCTCCTCTTTCTCTCTCCTCTAATTCTTTCACCTCTTCCATGCTTCACGGTACACTGTAACAAAGCCATATCACCCGTATCACTGCCATTTATCGCCCTCGTAAGGTCCGCAGACACTCTCTCTCATCAAACTGGACCCAGTTAGCCCAATTTGCCAACAATTACAATATATAGGCCAACAATCTCCCCCTTTGGAATTGTTGGCAACTACTCAATCCACAGACATTTCTCCCCCTTTGACAACAAGAACAAAGGGATTTCCCACATAGGAGTGCCCACCGCATCTTCCCAATCCTATGGGTGCTCCAAAGCATAAACATATTACCATAGCAATACAAAAACAAATACCAACAGACTCCCCCTGAGTCCTACATAGGGAGAAAAAAAATAGAACATGCAAACCATGGTCCCCCTCACTCCAAGCTTCTCAATGCTTGGGAAAGATAATCAATCCCAATTTCTGTCTCAAGTAGTCAAACTGATCTCTGGGAAGTGGCTTTGTGAAGATATCTGCAATCTGCTCTGCTGTAGGAATGAACTCTAACCCGAACTTCTCCTTCCAAGACCTTTTCTCTCAAGAAATTATATCGAATGGCTATGTGCTTCGTTCTGGAGTGCATAACTGGATTTTTTGAGATATTAATGGCACTTGTGTTGTCACAGAACATTGAAATAGGCTTGTTTGACTCACTGCCTAAATCCTTCAACATTTATTTCACCCACAAAACCTGTGTACAACAAGAGGTGGCTGCAATATATTCTGCTTCTGCTGTAGATAATGATACTGATTCCTGTTTCTTACTGTGCCAAGCCACTAAATTTCTGCCCAGATAGAAAGCACCTCCACTAGTGCTCTTCCTATCATCAACACAACCTGCCCAATATGCATCTGAGTAGGATGACAAAACTAGATCCTTGCTTTTTGCATACCAAAGACCATACTCCATTGTCCCCTTCAGGTATCTGAAAATCCTCTTCACAACTACCACATGTGTCTCCTTCGGGCCTGCTTGAAATCTAGCTACCATGCACACAGACTGAAGAATATCTGGTCTAGTAGCAGTCAAGTAGAGAAGACTTCCTATCATTGACCTGTACATAGTATTATCAACTGAGGGAGAGTCATCTTCTTTATTTAGCTTACAACTTGTCATCATTGGAGTGCTTATTGGTGTACAGTCTTCCATTGTAAATTTCTTCAACATTTCCTTCACATATTTGGCCTGTGATAAAAAGAATCCATTCTTTAACTGGCTGATCTGAAGACCTAAAAAATAAGATAACTCTCCAATCATAGACATCTCAAACTCATCTTGCATTCTCTGAGCAAAGTCTTGGCATAATTCATCATTTTGGCCTGCAAAGATGATATCATCTACATATACAACTACAACTGTCTGATTGTCATCCATAGATTTAACATACAAATTACTATCAACCAAACCTTTCTTGAAGCCCAACTTACAAAGATAAGTATCCAGTCTGGAATACCATGCTCTTGGTGCTTGCTTCAACCCATACAATGCTTTCTTCAATTTACACACAAGTGTAGGGTCTTCACTCAGTGGAAATCCTTCTAGTTGCTCTATATAGACCTCTTCTTCCAAGTCACCATTCAGAAAAACTGACTTGACATCCATCTGATAAACCTTGAAGTTCTTGTACACTGCAAAAGCAAGAAACATCCTGATAGCTTCTAGCCTAGCCACAGGAGCAAATGTTTCTTCAAAGTCAATTCCCTCAACCTGAGCATATCCTTTGCAAACTAATCTGGCCTTGTTTCTTACAATTTTGTCATCTTCATTGAGCTTGTTCCTGTAGACCCATTTAGTACCAATAACATTCTTGTCTGTAGGCCTTGGCACCAATTCCCAAGTTTTGTTTTTCTCTATTTGATCCAGCTCTTCATTCATTGCCTTGAGCCAACTAGCATCTTCACATGCCTCTACAACTGATTTTGGTTCAATCTGTGATAGTAATGAAAACATTTGTTTTGGTTGTCTCACCTTTCTTGTTTGCATACCGGCGGATGGATCACCAAGAATTAATTGATCGGGATGATTCTTTTTTTACTCTGCTTGAGCCACTTTTGTTCCGCCCTATCCGCCTCCGAATCGGACCGATCTTCTCTTTCTTCTTTTCAGCCACATTTCTCTGTTACGGCACATTTGTAACATCCTGCTCCTTTTCCGATTCAATGTCATTACGCTCCTTTGTCCGGGTCTTCAAAAATAGGAACCTCATTATTTGATTCTGTAGAAGAATTCTTGTGCTCATCAACTCTCACATCTGCACTTTCAACAATCTTGCCAAGTTTTCTATTGTAACATTTATATGCTTTGCTTGAAGTAGAATAGCCAAGAAAAATTTCTTCATCTGCTCGATCATCAAACTTCCCTAGACCATGACTAGTGTTCTTGATATAACACTTACTACCAAATACCTTGAAGTGTTTTGTTGTAGCCTTCTTGTCAAACCATAGTTCATAGGGTGTCTTGTCTTCATGTGGCCTCAACATACATCTATTCGAACATATATTGCTTTGTATGCACCGCTTCTCTCCGAATTTATTCCCCATGTCATTTTCGGTTAACATAGTTCGGCCATTTCTCGAACAGTTCTATTCTTTCTTTCTGCAATACCATTTTGTTGTGGTGTTCTAGGAGCCGAAGTCCGTCTCTTAATGCCATTCCCGGAACAATATTCCGCAAAGTCAATCCAGGTGTACTCTCCTCCCCCTGTCGGATCTCGGACACTTGATTTTCTTCCCTATCTCATTTTCAACTTGAGTCTTGAAGATCTTGAATCTTGCCAAAGCTTCGACTTATGTTTTAGAAACATTACCCAAGTCATTCTGGAGTAGTCATCTATAAAAAGAATGAAGTACATTTCTCCTGCAATGCTTTGTGTTCTCACTGGCCCACATAAATCTGTATAAATTATCTCCAATGGTTGAGTAGTGTGGTATTCCTTAGGCTTGAATGATGTTCTTGTCTGCTTCCCCTTCTGACAAGATGCACAAATATCATTGGAAGGCTTTTTCAATGAAGGAATATCTCTCACAGCATATTTTTGTTAGATATCTTGGACAGATTTTCAAAACCAATATGTCCCAATCTTCTATGCCATAGCCATGTTTCCTCTTCTTGACTCATCATACAATTCTCTTCAAACTCTTTAGACAGAGTATAAAGATTTCCTGAAGTTCTCTTTCCAGTTGCCATCAATTTGCCACCGTCGGTTCTTCGAATCTCACATCCTTGATCACCGAAAATTAATCGTGGCCCTTATCACAAAGTCGACTAACACTCAATAGATTATGTTTCAAGCCTTGAAACATAAAGAACCTCATGAGATTTCAACTTCCCATTGTTGAGGCTAATGCTTCCTTTCCCAACAATATTTGCACCAATATCATTACCAAACTTGTACCGAGCCTCCTTCATACTGTTGAAATTTCGAAGCCTCTTACTATCTCCGTCATATGGCTTGAACATCCACCGTCAATAATCCAGGGTGTAGAACTATTTTGAGCCTTGAGAGCTGTCTGTACAACCAAAGAGCTATTTTTCTGAACCCAGATCCTCTTATTTGATTTAGATATTTCATCTTGCTTCTGTCTTGGGATCTTGCTTCTAATTCTGTCATACTGTCTCTGTGAAGGTGGCATAGGTGGAAAGATGGTTCTACAGTTCCTTGCTATATGCCCAAAATTGTTACAGTTATAGCATTCAACAAAATTTTCTTCAAGAGGGGCAAACTGATTTCTGCTTTCAAATCTAACTTGACTCATATTGAACTTGCAAGTAGCTATTCCGTGACCATAAGTATTGCATTTATAACAAGAACCATGAAAATAGGATCTTGACCTAGAAGGAGTTTCCATGTATCTCATCTGTCTCTGTGGTGCACTGGGATAGTTTTCTCTGTAGAAATTATCATACTCCATTCTCTTTCCTTGCCATGTATTTTGTCTTGGCCTTGTATAGTTAGTCTTATGAAGAGAAATTTTGTTTCCACTTTGGCAATGAACTATTGGGTCCTTACCCTTTTCAATTTCCTTCACAAAAGATATGGGCTCTTTTTCCTTTGAACTTGCAGTTTTTGATGTCTGTCCTTTTTCAAAACCAAGGCCAAACTTAATGTGGGAAGGTCTTTGAGCATTGATAATCCTGTCAAGCTTATTACTACTAGGATGCACTGAAGCAGACTTATTTACCTCTTCATGTTGAGATAATTTTTGTTGTCTCTCAACCTCTTCTTTTTCATACTCAGCTACTTTTGTCTTTAGAAGAGTAAAATCATTTTCAAATTCTTCAAATCGTTCAACCATAGGAAGTTGTTCTTCAAGTTGAACTTTCAGACTTGCATTCTCATTCAACACAATGGTGTAATCTACAGATGCCTGTTTAATCTGAGTATTGAAATTTTCTATAATTCTCTTGGACTCTTCATATTGAGATTTCAGATCTTGAATTATTTGCTTTTGCCTTTTGACTTCTTGAGAGGCAAGCTTGTTGTGTTTTCTTTCCTTCTTAAGCTCCTTCATGGCTGCAACAAGTTCTTCCTCAAAATTTATCTTACCCTCTTCATCACTGCTTGAAAAATTATCTTCCTTGTCATTCTCTTCATCACCACTTGAGATAGAATTCACAATTTTTCCTTTATCTGTGATCTTCTCTTGAGCTTCAATGTACACCATAAACAAAGCCTCACTAGGCTCATCTTTAGAGATTTCATCAGAGTCATCATCCGAAGTTTCGATTGCTTCTCTTAGAGATAAAACTCCTTTTCTTTGGACTTGTTTTTCTTGAAGTTATAATTTTTTTTTCCTTTCAACTTGTTTTTTTGCGTCATCTTCATCATCATTGTCAAACTTACTCTTCATGGGGCATTTTGCGACAAAATGTCCAACATTGCCACGGTTGAAACATTTGAAAGGAAGCTTATTCTTGTATTTACCTGTGCCCTTCTTTAATTTTCTAGTGAAATGAGTCTGTGGCTTCATCTTCACTTTCTTCCTCATTTTGCTTTTCGGAAATCTTGACTTCTTCATAGCCTTAAAAGCAACCCGCTTATCACCAGTGGTTTCCGGATCAATCCTCATTTCAAAAGTCAAAGCTCCATGAATTTCATCAATTGTAACCTTGTTCCAAGTCCTTGGTTTTTTCAAGTGCGAGATACCTTTGACTCAAATTTTGGGGTGAGAGACCTCAAAATCTTCCGACAAACTATATAACCTTTCAAATCTTCACCAAGTCCTCTAATAGAGTTGACCACATCATTAACCCCTGTTCATGTATTGATCAATGGTCTCATCTTCATTCATCTTCGATTCTCAAACCGACCTCCGAATGTCCGTAACTTGACAGTCTTGATTTTCTTATCTCCTTCATATATGTTGATCGGTCCGTCCCATACTTCCTTTGCTTGTCTTGCGATCCATGATTTTAGCCAGATTCACTATTTGTCGGTCCCCCTTTGAATGGCATTGAGAGCTTTTCTATTGTTCTTAAAATTCTTTTTATCTACAACTGTGGGAGCATTTGTATCATGTGGAGTGTAACCATTCTCTACAGAAGCCCAAACATCATAACCAAGAGATCCTACATAGACCTCCATTCTTCTTTTTCAAAAGACAAAATCCGTCCCATCAAACAAGGGAGGCTTGTTTGAACCTTCTCCTAAACAAGCAAACCACAACACACAAAAATTACGTGGTTCACCACCACAGTGAGTGATGGCTAATCCACGGAGTAATACCCAATGGGCTTCGTATTTACTCAATACTCAACTTTTAGCCCCTTACAGGACAAGGATGTTCACCCTAAATTTTCCCAGCATAAAACTGAGAGGGCGTAACAACGCCGGGAATTCGAGCATAAAGCCGGTGTCCAAAGACCCACCTGAACACACCACAACAGATACAATTTTTGGGGCTTATAATGATGCCCTACAATTAAATCCCACCCTAGCAAGGCATTCAATATTTTTTTTCTCTTTTTCTTTGCCTAATGCTAGCATACAATAGATTCTCATGCACCGTAGGCATTCAACATCATTATCCTACTTGAACATACAATCGATTGGTTCAATAAATAATAAAAGAGATAAGAAAATCTCACAACCAATTTTTCTGATAATTGACGATTTTCTTCTTCATCTGGTAGTCAATAAACCCTTGCCATATGCAATCAAGCTCTTCCAGCCTTCAAGAATACTTCAATGTATCGGCATCAGCATTAACAGCGATGGAGAATGACTGTCTTCAATTCCCAGAGCAAGAAAAATAAAAAAAAAACAAAAGGTTTTTCCCCTTTTCTTCAAAAACTCCCTTTCTGCAATTTTTCTCGCGGCCAGCAGTCTCTCTAAACATTCTCAATAGAAAGAGCATTAAAAACCTAGCTCGGTGCAATTTGGATCGTCGGATTTGGCCACCGGATGACCAAGATATGGCATAAACAAGTTCGGCCTCTGAAAAAATTCCAAATGGAATCTTTTAAACCCACATGGTGCGCCTGCGACGCACCGTAGCCGCGCCCGCGCCGTCCCGGGTGTCGCTACGATTGGCCGAAGAAGGAATCAAACATTTTGGCCGTCGGATCTCACTTAAAAAGGCGGGATTTGATTCTCGCCGCTGGATCTGCATAAGTAGCGTCAGATCCAGTCGGCTTTAATACCAGCCGCACGATCTGGATCAATGCTGTCGCGGCACCGTAGGCGCGTCACACTGGATCGCGGCTTTGCTTCCATGTGATGCGGCGCATGATTATGCGCTGCGTCTGGCCAATCAGCTCATGCGCGATGGGATCTGACGCCTCCGCTTGAGAAACACGGAATCCCGCCTTCTTTAGAGCCTCAGATTTGGAATCTTCCTTACGTGGCTCTATTTAGACGGCCGATCTCGCATCTTTTTCTTTCTTCTTTTTCGAAAATACCCCTGTAAATTCAATTAATGACCTCTGTAACTTTTTTTAAAAATGTTAAACTTCTGCCAGAGAATGATTTCCAGAGAGCTTTTCTCTCCTGGAAATCAGTCAAACACTTGATAGGCATGCCGATTTATGCGCGCGGCATGCGAGAGAGCTTGCGGCAGGGTGATGCATGCTGGCTGGTTGGCTTGCGGGGCAGGACTGCCTGCGGGCTGGCCTGCCTTGCGGGATGGCTGGCTTGCTGCCAAGGCAAGCCTGGCCTGCCTGCTGGGCTGGGCTGCCTTGTGGCTGGCCTGCTGTGCTGGCTGCTCGGCTGGCTGGTCTGTCTAGGTGGCATACCACTGTGCTGGTCTGTCTAGGTGGCATACCACTGTGGTGGGTCCCACCTTCTCTCTCCTGGGTCCCACTTTCTCTCTCCTATTTCTCTCTCCTCTTTCTCTCTCCTCTAATTCTTTCACCTCTTCCATGCTTCACAGTACCTGTTACAAAGCCTTATCACCTGTATCACTGTCATTTCGCCTGTAAGGTCCGCAGACACTCTCTCTCATCAAACTGGACCCAGTTAGCCCAATTTGCCAACAATTACAATATATAGGCCAACAATATGGATATCTTTCTTCTCTTTCGTCATAAATATCTAATTAATTACTTAAGAGCTAATCATAAATTACAGCAAGCCAAATCGGGTCAGAGCACAAATGCGGAAGGAAAAGCTTAGGTAGCTGCTCTGTTTCCTTAAAAACGGAGAGCTTAGAAAGAAGATTATGCACTGTTCAATGGATGGCAATGGCCTCAGCCCTGGAGCCCGGACCCCGAACAGTATGTGTGACTATGGACCTTGACAACCCATATCTGACACACACCCGTAGTGTAAACCTTCCCACTCACACTAATCTAAGTCGTATATTTGAGTCAAAATTCGATCTAAATCATTGTTTTATTTTTTTTCCTGAAAAGCCATTTTTTTTCCTTGCGTTTGCGTCAGGCAACATGAAAATGTTGATTTCGTTGGCGGTTGCTGCTGCTGCTGCTTCTCTGCAACCTGAATCTGTCGCCCTGTCTCTTCTTCTTTCAACGATCCGAAACCTTAATCTTTAGAACTTAAAATCTGAAATTTCAAATGAAACCTCGCGGACAATAGAGTGACGACATCACTAGAAAAACCCCATGAAACCTTAAATCACGAACCACGAAACCATAAGACGTTGCAGAACTTACGAAATTCAGAACACGTAAAAGCTGGATCCCCTCCACGAACAAATGAGAGAGAGATAGAACGCCGAAGAGCGATCGGGTAAGGTCGTCCAAAATGGGATATTAGAATATTATGAAAGCTCAAAGAAGACCGCTGGAAATGAAGGAATGGACAGTATTTCAGGCTAAGGTTGGGCCTCTTGAACCGTTGGAACTTGGAAGGAGACAACACAAGGTGTTACGGTTGGAAATCGTCGCATCGGTCTGCGATCCGAGCTATGTGTAATCACAGAAGTTAAACAAGAGAGTTTGATGACTAAGTCCCGGATACACTCTGATGCCTAAGTCAGATTCCCAATGTAGACAGTCAAGAGACAGCAAGAAACTATCTCGAGTTTAGAAAAAAAGAGGAACGATGAGAGAGTTTAAACGTATGAAAGAATTGAGGGTGAATAGTGAGATTGTGAATGTCCTTTACCTTGAAAGATTGTTCTCTACTTATAGAGATTGGACAAGAAGCATGGAAGCACCGGGACTCAGGAAGTAGATCGCCAATAGAACTGTCAGGTGTCGAGGGAAGCCCAGGTCATAAACTCCGAGTAGGAGTAGGAAACTGTAGCCAAGGAAGCTAAGTCAGTCAGCAACAAGAGAGACACGTGTCACTTTACAATTGGTAGTATAGTCGTGAAGATCAGCATCGTGTCATACTAGGAGAAGGACTCCTATGACGTAATACAATCACCTTAGGTCTTTGGACTCCAACCAGGAGACGTAACACACTAAGATTATACCTTCGACCAGGCGCCGTGTCCCGATAGGACTATGACTCCGAGCGTGCAAGACTTAACGCTACACTGTTTGTCTGGTCGGCCTGGACGATTTTGGGTGTCACGTGTAAGATTTTAATTGGATGATGTTTTTCCCCCATAACACAAGGTATAGATTCAAATCTCTCATGTTCCTCCTCCACGCCCACACCTTGTTGGCTGTCGGATTCCCCTTCTTAAATCTCAGTTGTTCAACACTTCAACCCATATGCTATTGCACCCTCACTTTCTCTCTCCTCTCTCTCACCCTGGCCATTTGGCTGTTGCCACTCCATGCGAGTGTCTAAAAATGAGAAAGATTAATTGGGAAAAGGCAGAAGGATCCGGAACCAAATCATCTCCTGTTGAAGCATCAACAGGAGACTCGGCTGACTTGTCTTGATGAAAGACATCTGTCCTGTCTTCAATCCGACGGTGATCAAATGATCCATTGCAGGAGATCAACCTGTGAGCTATCAGCAGGCGATCAAGGCCCATTTGAAAAACATGTTTCTCTGCTCATCTCGCCCTTCGCCGTTCCTGCCTTAAAGAGAGTTCCAACAGAGTATTGTCATCAAGCTCGATGAGAGTTACGTGCCATCGTTTCTTTCCTTATGCTCAGCCTTTAGAATCATCTGGAAGTTCGTTCATCAAACCTTCAATGTAAGATCTCCATTTGAATTTCGTGCCTTGTCGAACAAGGGAGAAACGAAAGAGATACGAAGGTGTCGATTCGATCTCACAGGCAGAACTTGGTCATTGTTCTTTCATTCACTCTATCGGAATGGCCACTACACCTCTGCAGACTGAAAATTCATTTTCTGTGGAAGTTTGTCTATTTAAAAGTTCTAAATCTAGTTCTTTTTTTGCGATCAAATCTCTATAAAATCTCATAGGTTGTAGTTACTTAGAAGTTAGAACACGAAAGAGATCAGGGGCTTTTGTTCTTTCATGCCCACTCATAAAGAGAGGCTTTTGTTCTTAAAAGAAATAAATATACGGATAACGTTAGGTTGTGAGATCAGATGGGATCCGATAGAGAGATTAGAGATGAAGATCGCGAAGAAGAAAGCTTATTGCAACATTTTGCAAATTGCATTGCAATGAGATTAGGATTCCTATTTTTTCCCTCTTCTGCCCTGAGACGAAACTTCCTCTGGATCAACGACTTCTTCTGTTCTGGATTCTACCTTCGTCCATCGGAGATCGATATATCTCGGTGGTGGTGAATAGTCGATCCTCTTCTGCTCTGAGCCGCGGGAGTTGCAGAGCAACTTCAAAGGAGAAGAGATGCCGGATTTGCAGTTGTAGAGCTATCCCTGTTTCTACTCCCATCTGAAATCGTGGGATAACATGTTTTTCAAAACAGTCCTTTGTTCGGGTGTTGATAGCTCACAGGTTAATCTCCTACAACAGATCCTTTGATCACTGTCGGATTGAAGATAGGACACATATCCTTCATCAAGACAACTCAGCCGAGTCTCCTGTTGAACCATCAACAGGAGACGATTTGGATCCGAAGGATCCCCACTCCCCAAACTACACAATGAGTCTGGGGGTGTAAAAATTGGCCCAAACCAAAACCGATTCCACTCTGATCAAATCGAAAACGAATGTTAGTGGGCTTTAATTAGGCTGTGTCTTAAGACTGGGAAAAAATCGAAATCTGGCTAGACGCATCAATTAGCCTGAGCTAAATTGATCCATTTGCCCCAAACTGAAATCGAAATCGAACTAACCTATAATGGATTGATAAGAGTCCATTAAGTTAATTTTTTGCTATATATATATATATATATACACACACGGTATCAAAACTAGAATAATACCAATCTGATAGAACCCATTAAGCCAAGTTTTTACTAAATATACAAATAAGAAAATGAAACTAAACCGAAACTGGACCAATAAGAGCCCATTAAGCTAGCTCAAGAAAAACCTGAACTGAAACCGAAATTTTCTTATTGGACAATAATTGGCCTTTGAGTATATTGGACTGAAACTGAATCGACTCACACCAAACCAACCCATTGACACCCGTAATCTACACATCGTCGGTGTATTCCGGGATATAATTACCATTGGGGGGAGGGGGGGAATGGGGTGAGGGCTATCGATTGGAGTGCCCTCGGATTTTAAGGAGGATAGAGAAAAGTGGAATGTGAGGGAATTACACACTGGGAGTGTACTTCTTTTTCCCTTGGAGAAAAATCTCCACAACGGTGTGCATCCTTTCCACATTTTGGAGTTCTCTCTCTCTCTATTCTAACAATCTCACATGGGGCTCGTCTGTAGCACTAAGAAATGCTACAGACCCTGTATAAGTTAGATGTCTGCCATCTGTACAAGCTTCTATCCAACGGCTCTGCAAAAATAATTGTAGAATAAGAAATGTAAATTGTTAATGCATTATCAAAACAACATGCAAACAACAGAGGTATAGTTTTCAACAAATCTGCAACAGAGATTTCCTGCGTAAATATCTCTAGTTTCTCTATTCAAAAGTTTCTTTGCTCTTTCTCTTCTCTTTTGCGGTCAAAGGTTTTTTTTTGAGTAAATGCGATCAAAGGTTGTTGAGGGTGGTTTCTTCTGGTATTGAACAAGCACACCAGGAACTTTGAAAACAAGAAGTTTATTTCCACCATTTCACCATGGATCACAGAGTTCCTCTTCCACCATTTCTATGGTACTTCCTTCCATCAGGAGAGATCAATCCTCTAGCCTGTAGATCCCTTAATAACATCTCTCCCTTAGAAATATTATTTCCCTTAGAAATAGTTTCAATGAGTACTCCTATAAGTAGTAACATTAGGCAAAAGACCCCTTTGCTTCATCTCCTCATACGGTTCAAAGGCAACGACAAGATTATCATTGTTGCAAAGACCTATTATGAGAACATTGTAAGCAACAACTTGTTCCCATCAAGAACCTTTGATCGCAAGAGGAGAAAGAGCAAAGAAGCATTTGAACAAAGGAACTGAAGAGCTTTACAAAAGACATCTTTGTTGCAGATTTGTAGAAAAATGTTTCTCTATTGTTTGCAAGTTGTTTTGATAATGTACCAATAACTTACATTTCTTATTCTACAGTTATTTTTGTAAAGCCGTTGGATAGAAGTTTGTACAAATGGCAATAACCTATGCTACAGGGTACAGACAAGCCCGACGCAACAATCTCTCCTCTCCCTAACCAAGTGGACCCCATTGTTGACACATTTTTTGTGCGTCAATTGGGTGGCATGGGAGATTCGTTCCACCTTTTAGTCTAGGCTTGAATCGGTGTGCGATAAGACTGCCATCCACTTGATGTATTCCTCTTACCCATTCTGCCCTGTTTGGTTTGATCCTATCCATATCTAAACCACTAGAATATGCCCCCTTACTTAAAAAGAGATGGGGTTATGGTAAAAAAAAAAAAATCTCTCCCTTATATTAGGGTTGTCAAAATTGTACCCAAACTAAAAAACGAAAACCAAAATTGAACATTATTAGGCTGTGGCTTTAGAGTCTGGTGAAAAAACTGAAACTGGACTGGACCGATTGATTAACTTAAAAGTAAATCAATTTAATAAATCAAACCAAATTCCAAAACAGAACTAGACCAATAATTGATTGATAAGAACTCATTTAACCAACCTTTTGTCAAATATACATGTGAAAACCAAAACCAAACTACTAGCCCAATTATGACCTGATAAAGTAATACCTGTCCAGCTAACATGTTACCAAATACACATAAGGGTAATCAAATTAAACTAGACCGATAAGAGTTCATTAAACTCGTCCAATAAAACTGTATCCAATTAAATTAAAACTAAATGTTTTTATTAGACAATAATTGAATTAGTGTGTACTTCCTCCTTATAAACCCCCTCCCCTCACCAGGTCACCCCAAATCATGTAAAGGTCAGGTAAAAGCGGCAGTAGAGTAGAGTAGGTTAAAAAAAAAATTATCATCCAATTCTTCCTTTTTTTTTCTTCTTTTTTTTTTTTTTTTTTGGGGAAAAAATTGTCATGCAATTCATTATAGAATGAAAGTAGTAGACCTCCGACTCCTCCCCCCACCCCCATCCCAAAAAAAATAAAAAATAAAAACTTTGAGCTTTAATTTTTTTTGTCAAACCGGGTAAAACAGGCAAATTTGTATTCTTTCAGTGCTCGATTCTCTCGGGGAAAGGGTTTTTGGGAATCCTCTACGCCTAGGAGAATGTGATTTTTGTCAAAACCATTAGTCATTACTAACACACACAGCAACCTATTTCCCAAAATACAATCCCTCGATAATAATAACATATAAAAAGAAGTTGAATCTGCACCCAGTTTGATAAAGACCAAGTCTGCTTTTTTCTGTGTTTTCTGGTTCTCTAATGTCCGTTGGACAGACTATTCCAGAGGGCTCTTAAGTATCTTCCACGTCTTAATTAGTACAGTGGGTTTCAAATTCGGTGAACAACTAGACTTTATGATCTTCTACTGTTTACACTTGACATGTAAAGTTTCAATTCAAATTTAAATTGCTATATATATGACAAACTAAAGATGATGAACATTTTGGAATTATGAGAAAACGAACAATACTATGATTAATCCAAACAAGTTATTTAGAAATTCAATAGTGATAACAATTATATCGCTTTTCAAGTGATAAAAATAAAAACTTTTACTAAAAAATGCCTTCTTTTATTTCTTTTTTAAATACCAATTGATCGATTATAGGATTCATCTTTATGATATTGCTTTCAGCCATCATAGAGATTGAGACCTCCAACAAAAACTCTTCTTCCGATCCCTTATTTGTGAAGTTATTCATAATATCTTTTATTTATGAAACCATAATGTTTCTTTCTTTGAAATTCTCAGGTGGAATCAGATGTTTACCAATTGGATGGTAGCAGCAGTGCAAACAGTCACAAAGTGGGAAGGTATCATGTTGGTGGTGGACAATGGCGGCCAGCTTTACAGAGCATTGCGGAGCTTGTAACTTGAACAACTTCATCATTCCTTACATGTCCACAGACCACCCCCACCAAAAATAAAAAAAATAAACAGTCTGAAGCACCAATGAGATAAATATATATATATATATATATATATAAATAAGAGGGATGGTATCTTCTGGCGAGGCAATCGTACGTCCGATTGATCTTATGGAGATTTTTTTATTTTTCAAAGGATGGATTTTTTGTTGGGTAGAATTTATTATTATTTTTAATATATAAAAAAAATAGAGGTGGATTTTCTATGACCATGCATGGAAACTTTTGCTTTCTAAAGAAAAAAAATTTAAATAAATTTTGAAATTTTTTTATTTCTTGGACAGGTTTTTACTTTGAAACACATGGTGTCATGGTGGTTTTTCTTTTACCAAAAAAAAAAGTTGGTGGCTTTTCCATTGGGGAAAGAGTTGAGTTAGCATCTTAATAGAATAAATGGGTGAACTAAATGGCATGCATTCCCTGCGTGGTACATGCGCCGACCCATATGGGGCCCAGTCCTTTTAGCTTCTTCACCTCCATATTTATAACACCCGGGGCCGGGGGTACTTTAGAACTTAGAAAGAAGTGTTTCCTGCAACAGTGGTGTGGAAAGCCATCGAAACATATAATATTTGTTTTTTTGACCAAAATGAATGTACGTCGAACCTAATTTTGTGAACATATTACATTGTTCACATCCTTATCTAAATATTATGTCAGATGCCAACATCTTTCTTTGGAGTTTGATTGGTTTGGTAGGAAGAAGAAAGAAACACCCCTACCCTATTAGCTCTACGAATGAACATTGCCAACCAAAATAAAAAAAAAAAAAAGCTAAATTTAACATAAATTTAAATTAACAAGTGGTTTGGGTGGAAGAGAAAAGAAACACCTACCCTAGATAGTGCCATTAATTGATATAACTTATGAGGAACATTGACCAAATTTAATAAAATTCAAATTCAGTATTGGTTTCATAGAAACGCCTACCCTGGTATGAATTGAAAACAAAAAGAGTTAATTTAACAACATTAGTTTTTAAATAAATATACCTTTGAATCCCAACCCAACATTAATTAAAAAGTTAGATAAAGATGATATTGAACAAGTTCAATTTGGGTAATTTTATTTTATTTAGTTTAATTCTTTAAAATATTAGATATCCTTTAAAACAAATTTCTTGCAATTAATGTATTATATTATATTTTATTTCTTAACAACAAAATAATTTTTTTTTAAACGTAAACATTAAGGAAAGTTGAAATAATGATTTTTTTGAGGTATTAGTCTTTTCGAACTGAGTTACCCCTTGGGGTACGAGAAAACAATATTGTTCTTATTGTATTTATTTTTTATTGTGTAATAGGTCATTTTATAACGAATATTTTTTAAAACAAAAATTCTTTACTACTAATGATATATTGAATAACTGAATTGCGTTTTGAGAATGGATATTTGGTCATCTAACAATGGTATGTGATGATGTTTTCAAAAATTACAAGACAAAGTTAGGTCATTTATTTTTATAAACTTTTAATCTAAACCATTCAAAATTAGGAGAGTTCATAGTAATATTAATACTACTAGTGCTTATGTATAGACATACAAAGTTCGTATACCAATACAAATGAGGTATTTAATTCAACAAGAGCATTAAATTCGACATGTGATTAATCTATACCATATTTTCATTATCCAATGGTCATAATGGACATATCATTTGCCCATGTGACTGAATAAATACATTATGATTTTTGAAAAAATAACAGAATATTATGACACTAATAATTTACCTTTCCGTATATCATACTTGGGCAAGGAATCTTTAAAGTTTGATTAGCATAATATGCAGTTCACACGATAGGGGAAAGGGAGAGTGGAGTACCTCCCACTCGTCATTCATAGATACTTTTTCCCCAAGAATTATACTTTCTTGGGAAATTCACGCGTACCCCCCTTCGACTTAGGTCTAAATACAGCATCCACCTAATAATTTCTGACAATCACACCCACTCCCTATTAGTTAACTATGTTAAACATAAAATTATAATTTATGTTAATTATAATTTTACCTTTGATGGGGTTACAAATAGTAAAGGATTAAATGATTAATTTAACCTTCCTTTCTAGATTTACAGTGATGAGATTGTTTTTCAATTGAGAATCATGATTTCTTCTCATGACAATGAAACACTGTTCAAAATCCAAACTCTTCTGAAGAACAACAGAGGGGAAAAACTGGATGTGAATGATGATCAGCCATCTACGAATACTGACAATTTGAAACGGGCAAGAGAAGATGGTGGCGATCAAAAAAAGGGGACGACGGTTCGAAGAAGCATAAGGTCCAGAAGTCCTCTTGCATATAGGATCTGCAATCTTGATTGAGAAAGATCACAAAAAAATTGGAGCAAGTGTATGGTTTTTTTTCTACCTTTTCTTGGGGTTGAAGAAAAACCACACTTCTAACACATGTCTTCTTATTTGTGATTCAATCCTAAATTCATGACTGCAACACGAAATAGGTTCATGATCTTGATTGATATCATAAGCCAATTTGCTGGTCTAATTCTGTTACTCAAAGGACAAGAACTGGATTGTGATCAAGGGTAGATTCCTAGATCCCAATAGAACCAAATAACAAAAAATTCTCACTTGTATCCGACCGAGAGATCATTCTGCTCGATGTCCCCCATAAACAGGGCCTTGGAGAAATCTTTGGGTTTCGGCAATTCCAAGTCTTGACCACTTGATGGTTTCATTGGTTCCACTGGAGGCAACAGTGGCGGCAGTCATCTACCCTTGCTTGTATTTCCTCGAACATATGAGTTGCAGATGGTTTAAATAGGTACAATTGGTATTTTATGTTTCAAAAGGGTAATATAAACCTTTTGTAATCCGAATAAAAGTATTTTTTTACTTTCAAATTTTGAAGACGAATTAGCATAAGGGTTTGGATCTTTAAGGGTTTGGATCTTCTGCAACCATGAAGCCCCTGTAGTCTTATCCAGATCATTGGATTGCATTGATACACATATAGATGCACTCTCAAAGGCCTAGATGCTGTTGCAGAGGTTGCACGACTGCAAGAAACCCAAGTCCTTGACATTAGCAAGAAACAAAAATTCTCTAAAATTGTGGGATTGTGTGTCACAATTTTTGACAATTAAAGTAGCACATGTAATTTTGTCAACTTTAAGATAGACTTGGACATAAATATAAGGAAGTTACAAGTAAATTTTCCTACTTTCTTTCTTTCTTTTTTTTTTTTTTTGAAAATATGATATGGATGAGTCTAAATCTGCCACGTATGGATAAAATAGAGTAGAAAACTTTGTAGATATCCCAAGTTACATATTATCTAATGAAAAATAACAGAACACGACTAGAGCCTTTCATTGTCAAGGAATAAACCACCATGTTGATCTATAAAAACAAATTTACAACTGTTGCAAAGAGATGTTAATTGAATAATATCATTCCTAATGGGCTGAACAAGCCATTCACATGGGGAAGAGAGTTCATACTTATATTTTAATATAATTAAGTCTCAACAACTCAATTAGATAGCTATCTAAGGCGCACTGTATATTTAAATGGAAAAAAATATATATTTTCTTCTAATAAAATCTATCAGTTATTTCATCCAAAAAAAAATCTCACTTATTCACTTATTTAAGGTTCTCTTTGGTTTGTATTATATAATATATTATAAAATTTATGATTATTTAGTATGATTTATAATGTCTATTTATAATGAAAATAAATCAATATAATTCATTATCTACAAATAGGTGAGTAGTTGTTTATCATTATTAGAATAATCTATTAGGTAATTGTTTATATTTTTTATTATATAATTAATTATATTTAGTGATACCAAACGATCATTATTTATTACTCATAATCTATTATCATAATTGATTTATCACAAATAACTCATAATACATTATATAATACTTACCAAATATGGCCTAAGAGATACATCGGTATATACGCCGAGCATTAAATCCTTCCAATGAAGAATTGACGCGGCTAAGAAAGCCCCGTGGCTCTCAACGTCGCAAATGACAGTTTTGTACAATACGCGTTTTTTTTTTTTCAATTAAAATGGGATACGGCGAACAAACACTGTTTCCTAAAAGAGGAAGAAGTTTCGTTCGTCACAAGTCAATACCATTCCCATTGCTAATTCCTTATCTAACCTCCTCTCTCTCTCTCTCTCTCTCTATAAGTAAGTTTCCCAACGCCTTTCCCTAACCCTAGAGATATTTTTTAATCGAACTGCCTTTGCCAGTTTTTCCCCTCTGGGTTTCGGTGTGTTGTTCAGTTCTTCGTTCAACAATTTAACGACCGATAACGGTGACTGATCAGAGATGAGTTATTACAACCAGCAACAGCCACCGGTTGGTGTCCCTCCTCCACAAGGTATCCTCCCGTCCCACCAACGATCTGAAATTTTATAGGTTTAATCTACTACGCTGTCTGTGCATAAATCCAATAGCGGCGAGGGTTTTGCGTGGCTTTGCTTTGCTTTTGATTTCGTTTCATATGTTTTGATCGGAGCGGAATAATATCCGATTTGGGGATGATGTGTTTGTTTTTTATTTTTTTTATAATTTTGATCTTTGGTTGGTTCCTTGAATGAACAGGTTATCCTCCTCAGGACTATCCGAAAGGCGGTTATCCTCCGCCAGGATACCCGCCGCAGGGTTATCCTCCTCCGGGGTACCCACAGCAGGGCTATCCTCAGCAGGGTTATCCTCCTCAGGGATACCCACCACCGCAACAACAACAACAACAACAACAGAGCTCTGGTATGCTTGAAGGATGGTACGTATTCTAGTTCTCTTTCTTCCTTTCACTGCGATCACTGTGATTCTGTGTTTGGTTTATTTTTTGCGGTTATCCGTCAATTTTGTTGATAGAGTGAGTCCAGATCGGGATTATCTGAATCCTTTTGGTTGGGGTCGAGATCTGGATTAGGATATTGGTTATTTTTGCTGTTATCTGTCAGTTTTGTTAATAGAGTGAGTCCGAATCGGGATTATCTAAATCCTTTAGTCTGGGGTTGGGATCTGGATGGTGGATACAGTCCCTCTTCAGTCTCCAATTTCATTGCGATCACTGTGATTTTGTGTTGGTTATGTTTTCGGTTATCCGTCTAATCTATTAATAGAGTGGGTTTGGATCGATATTATCCGAATCCTTTTGGGGGTTGGGGTTGGGATCTGAAGTGTGGATACAGTCGCTCTTCCCTCGTCAATTTCACTGCGATCACTGAGATTCTATGTGGGTTTATTTTTGCTGTTTTCCGTCTTTTCTGTTAATTGAATGAATCCGGGGATTGTCGGTATTCCTTTGGCCGGAGTTTGGCATCTGGATAGTCGATACCGTCGTTTTTCAGTCGTCACCGGGTGCGGTGGAGAGGGAGAGATTGAGCGTAGCGTATGGTCCGTAATGTACGCGCCTGTGCGTGTCGGTGGAATCTGAATATCGCCAAATTAAACGAAGTTTGAAGGCCAAATTCCTACCTAAACAACATGGTCACATGATACCAGCTAGGAAATTTCCACCCACATAATATATATATATATATATATATATATATAGGAATCTTATGTGCGAAGGAAAGATGCGGAGTATAAGACGAAGCAAAAAGATTGTCCGTAGTGCCAGCAGTGAGGGTTTTGGCCATTTAATGTGCATCGACACATGGTCGTCCGATGCAATTTGACTGGCCAGATCTTCACTGCCGCTGGAGACATCCCGGTCTAGTATCTGTTTCTCTCACATGTGGGCTGTGAAATGATTGTCATGCCCTACTTCAATCGCCCCACCCCGAAAGAGGACCGATACTAGTCTATTAACACAGTTAATAAGGCTGAACTATATTGACACAGTTAGTAAGGCTGAGAAGAGCCCATGGTTGATCCCACAAAGCCTCACCATCGATTGCGGATACACATCTTTGTGATGTCTACGCGGGATTGGGCCTCTGCTGGAGCCTGGAGTTTGAACCCCCTCTAGGGGGAGCTCACCATGGTTCAAGCCTTCTTGGGCACGTCGGATCTGTATCAGGGTGAATCGGCCTACGTGGTCATCTCACAGAAATACCACCCTCCCCCGCTCCATTAAAATAAAAAAAAAAATACTCAAAAAAACAATACTAATTAATGGCTTAATTGGTTGTGTTGTCGTGTGCAGTTTGGCGGCCCTTTGCTGTTGTTGCCTCCTTGAAGCTTGCTTCTGAGGTTTCTGGAGCTAAGAATGAAGTTTGATTTGGACAGAAAATTCGGAGCCTTTCGGGATGACTGATGAGGCCGACCATTTTCTGCAATTCTATGTCGTCTGTCCGGATTCTTCTCTTTTATACTCTTTTTCTTTACTTTCCTTCGATGTGATGATTTATACGGTTTATTGCTTTCTATCTGATCTGGAATTCCGGTATTTGTATGTGTGTTTAGGGGTAAGAATTTGATTGTTAGTGGTGGGGTTTTGGGTCGTGTGATGATGTGATTATGATGTGATTAAATTGCCAAGCCCTTTAATTTGAAAAAGAAAAAATTATATTTGTAGAGTGTAATTAACAAATATGGCAAGCGAATTAAATAGGTCATATAATTATTATAATAGAATTCTAGAAAAAAAAAAAAAAAAAAAAAGCAATTTCAACTTCGCTGTAGAGATATCGATATTTTTTTTTTTGGTAAATAAAAAAATCGATGTTGACAAGAAGTAATATTCAAGCACTATTTGATTTGTTTTGACCAGGAATTTAAAAAAAACAATCATTTCAAAAGAGGAGCATTTTCGTTTGTGGTTGGTGGTTTGGGTTGGAAAGAGGAGCATTATCTTTCTTCCCTCTCCCATTTTAAGAATTCAACATTTATTGGAATTATTGAGATATAAGAATTAGGAAAGTGTAGATCAACAAAACTAATGGCTAAATTAGGAGATTAGTGCATTATTAGCACATTTTGGATCTTACTAGAACTTGTGAAGAATGTGTTTTCTCTTTTCTTCTAATGTGTTCTCTCTTTTATTCTAGGGGATAGCAATAGTCTAGTGCATTCCCTTGCCCTGGAGGTCATAACAATTTAGGGGATGTTCGAATCTGATTGGTCACTGTCTGCATCTTTCTCTACTCCAGTTGAATAAAATCGTTGTTGACGGAAAGAAAACACACTAAGGTAGGTCCCATCAAATTTTTTCTTTTTTAAATGGAAAGGTTCTTTGCGTAATGAATGCTGTTGCTAGTTGCTACCAATGAGCGACCACAGATCGTTTGGTAAGGAATAGGAGTGAGATAGAAGGTGCGGTGTTGATGGCATAATGCCTAATTTGTCATTCAGAGAACCGCATCATATTATAATCTATCCAAAAATATTTATGGGTTGGTTTCGGTTTTTTTGCCCAATTTTGACACGCTTCATTAGTGTTCCGAGTTTGGCATTCGACTGGTAAATGAGGTCACATACCCTTATAATAGTAATAGTGAGGTGCTAATACTTGAAATGACATCTGTCATAAATGGGGCGTTGAAACTTTCTTCCTTTCGTATACAATCAATCCAACTCAAGGATTATAAAGATTAGGATCGATCAACCGTCGACTGTGATCCAATTCAATTTTCAATAGTTTCTTCTTTTTTTTCTTTTTTTCTTTTTTTGGTAAAATTTTCAATAGTTTACCTATAGCTACATGTATTTGTATTTTTTTTGTAATTTTTTTTTTTTAAATGAAAATCTGTTTGACACAGTCGATTTTCTCCTACTATAATTACATTTGACGCATATGCTCTGAAACGGAGAAAAGACGGCGATGCTGTGGCATGGTTAAGACCTGACGCACCTCACGAGGTCTCGTATTCTGGTCCATCAGGTTCCTTCCTGCCATTTGTTTTCTTTCGGCAAACCTGCTGAAAGGGCGATATGCTTCCATCTTCAAAAGGAAAACAAAGAAATACTATGGGGTCTATATGGGTGAGAAAACTAGATGCCCACAAGGCAAAGTCAACAAGTAGGTTTTGTTTGGTTGCAAGGGGAATTGAAAGGAAGGAAAGTGAAGCCCAAGGGGGTAGCTGAGTTGACAAGGAATCTACGCCTCAAAAAGCGAAAAGTATTGAGTTCAACTCTTTTTACTGCATTGGGGCCACTCAAAGGGGGTGTTAAGTGTTTTTTCTTTCCTACTATGAGTGCAAGTGAAATGGTTCTCATTCAACCCTAGAATGACCCGGTCTATCCGGTTGTGGAGTCAGTGTAAACCCGTGGGATTATTCAGGCCAAATATCTGGATGCCCATCATTAGCAAAAAAAAAAAAAAAAAAAAAGGAAATGAAATTTTTATACTTTAAATGAAAACATTTTTAATGATTATAGTACATCATGCTATTACATTACTATTTAACTAATTCCAAATTATTCCACATTTAATTATTAATTTACATTTCAATTTGCATCCAAATCCCTCCCATTTGAAAAGGAAAATAAATTTTATATTTTATAAATATTATTACTATATATGTTAAGAAAAAATAAAATAAATTTTACTTCTTATACAATCATATTGTATTACCAATGTAAAAGTTTTCATTTAAAATATAATTATTTCACTTTCCTTCCTTTCAATTCCCCTTACAACCCTACATATGAACACAGAACAAATTGACAAACACAGAGCCAAACTACTGCTAGAGACGTCCGTCCGAAAGCAATCAAGACGTGTCCTCTATCAAGGAGAAAACAGGAGCATGAAAGTCGTCTATCATAAAAAATAAAAAAATAAAAAAGCCTGAAAGTCGAGAAGGATAGGTACCCTATGAACTTCAAAAAAAGAGGCTGAGAGCAGTTCATGCTTGCAAACACAAGCCTCACCAAATAACGAAGAGGTAAAAATAGGATGGACTGGAGAATCACAAGAAGCAAAGCATGAGTCAGCCCAAGGCCCAAGAGGTGAAGGGGTTGTGCTGAGAGAGAGACAGGCTTGCAACATCAACAAAAGAGGATGTGCTAAGAGAAGGGCTTGCAAAAGGTTGATGTGGGCTTCACTAGGGGCCCAGCCCAATAAAGAAAACATCTTGGGTCGATGGATTACCATGAATGATTTTGCTTTGGTGTTGGAAATTCCTTTCCAACTTCCAAGCAAGTAGCCTGGTGATCCCTTGCCCAACATTACTATTTACAGTTTACTACTCCGCCGTCAACTATCTCTCCGTCGAATGTCAATAGTCTTTTTTTTCTCTGGTAAAATTTCCATCGACAGTCACAACTCTGTTTTCTCAGAACAATTCAATTGAATTCATTTATCATAAAAAAATAAACATAAAAACTGCAGGGATCCAATCAATATGACAAATGTGTTGTAGTGATGGGATGGGAAAGAAATCCTCTCCTGCCAACCTGTGGACTGTCAAAGACTGTATTTCAATTGACATACAGACAATGTATTGATAGGATCCAAAGATCTGGGTTTAGTCTGGCCGTCTGCCAATACATTGGGGGGTGGGCCGGCTGAAATCCGGCCCTTGGCAGGTGGCAGGACCGCAGGAGAGGATTTGGTTACGTATTGATATGCTCACTAATTGAATTCCAACCCTTGGATCAACAGGCCCCCCTGCCGTAAGAAATGATGTGGATCGGATGTGAGGATGCAGGCAGATAAGGGACTGACTTCCAGCCCCAGCCCCAGCCCAGTTATGATTGCAGAGTGGGAGGACCTATTCCTCCGGTCATTTCCTTGTCTTTTATCAGCCCAAGCCAATGGGGTAAGCAAGAGAAGCCATTCCGGTCATCACTGGACAAATACCCCCAGAGAGAGGTGGAGCCACTGGGACTGAAACAGAATCCTTCTCAAAAGAAAGGTAAATTAGGTTCCATCGTTCACGTGTTGCAACACAGGGTCAGGTAGGGCCGTAGGAATAGGACTCCACCTAACGTCAGAGTCTGAATCAATTCCAGTGGCACTTAACCCATGTTATTCCACTAGGGATAATTTGGTTTGGTCATTTTCTATTCGACAAGATAAAACTCCCAAGAGTAATCCCTCTCATCAATTAGAATCAACACGGGAATCCTAAGCTATAATTTATGGAAATAAATCCTAGAGGCATGAGGCATGAAAAATCTGCATATTAATGTATTAGTATACATATACAGTAAATGACAATTACTAAATTTCTTCATGACGGCATGAGGAGCATAAAAGGATTTGAATCCATAGTTTACTTCTAATTCCATTAAAAAAATAATAGATCCATCCACGATATTTTGAGATTTCAATTTCACTAAAACGATACCAAAACTCAAGTTTTTAAACTTTGAAATGCAATCAGAGTGAATTCAAAGCAAATACACCAACATCCATATATGTTATTAGCTACCCAATTTCATTCGACTTCTAATGGTTATTTATTTCAAATATCCAAATCCGCATCCGCCAAGGAGTTGGATATCAAATTTGAATTTGATTATATTCAATAATATTTATAATATATATTAAGGCAAAAGCTTTTTCTAGTTAGTAGAGCAGGTATCTAACACCATGGTCTAACAACAACCATCAACCATGTTACATAAAATCTATCTTTCTATTTACAAATTTATGATAATGCTTTTTCCTCCTATCTCTACATCATGTATATTTCTTTCTTCTACTCTTTTATAGGCCATATCAATTTTTTCTATTTAAATAATTAATAGAAATAATACATTAGTTAAAGGTGTCAAAAGGACTCAAAACTAGAGTCAAACCAAAAAACAAAACCAAATCAGTTTGATTCAATCAAACCTTATTAAGCTATAATTGAGCTATGTTTTTATAACCCGATCAAAATGAAACCGGATCAGAGATATTGACTAATTCAAACCAATCAACCCAATAGGCTCAGACTGAAATTGAATCAATTCGACAATAAAACAATAAGATTCCATTAGAACATTCGATCAGAGAAATTGATTAATCCAAACCAATCAACCCAATAGGCTCAGACTGAAATCGAATCAATTCGACAATAAAACAATAAGATTCCATTAGAACATTCTTCTATATATATATATATATATATATATATATATATATATATATATATATGAGAAACAAAAAAACACAATAATCTTAAAAAAATCCCAAATTAAACCAGACCGAAACTAAAAATTTCTTATTCAAATATAATTGATTTGACATAATCGAAATGAGGCTCGACTGCCCATTGCCACCCCTACCATCATCAGAACCGAATTCTTGTCTAATAAATATTATGTTGGGTTTTTAGAGTTTTAAAAACAAAAACATCAAAAAGTTTCAAAATTATAACTCTATTTTCTGATTTTGATTTTGGAGAGAAATTTTTCCACTTGTATTTTTTTGTTGGCATAGCTTGTAGGACTTGTTTTAGTCCCATATTGCTTGGAGAAGAATGATTGAGGAGGTATATATGTATTGTATGACCTATAACATCTTGAGCCCTTAAATGAAATGATGCCTCTAGAAGGAAGGGTCTGGGGGTCCGGGGGGTCCGGGGTTCTTTTCACACACGCGCGCGCTCGAGCCGAGCCAAGCCGAGCCAAGCTGTGCCGTGCCGAGCGGGGGGTGCGGGTTTATCCGTTGGCTCCTTTTTTTTTTGAAAGGATATGTCTCTACGTATTTGAATACATAGAGACATGACGTATTTGAATAGATACGTTTGAATAGATATGAATTCGAATTAATTTAATCTCAACCATTGATCTTTATGATCGTTGGAGAGATTAAATCTGGACCATCTATTCTACTGACGCACCCTTTCATCACAACCCATTGGATGGGTACAACTTTTCATCGTACCCTTTGATTTAGGACCTCTTTTCTATTAATACAAGAAGAGCCCATTAGCAGAAGGTTACAATAATAGTGTATCCGTACACATCTCTCTCTCTCTCCCTCCTCCAGTCTTATTCTGTTTTTTCTAAGTTATCAAAATCAATCGATTTCGGTTTCTGTTTGAGTGTTCATTGTAGCCGTCGAGATTCTGACGAAGACCACTTGTTGGAGTGCAACCTAAGTGGAAGGAGCTTCGACTTTGGGGCTGTTTTATCTTGGGGATTAATCTCACGGGAACTCTTTGCACATAAGGGGTGAATTAATCTTCAAAAATTCTGTAAGTGTTTTGACTTAAATAAATATTAATAAATATTCTTTCTTCCTTCTAACTCTGTATTAGTCTCAAACTTACTTTGTAATATATATTTCCACATATTATCCGAACGAGAAATATTTGAAAAAATATAGTTACAAATTTAATTTGGATTTTAACTGTCCATATTTTTATAACCCCCATTTACATCTGTACTCCTAAGCAGCGCGTTCTGCGTCCTCGAGAGGATGCATCCACTTGTACGTGCTGGTGATTATCGGTTTGCGAAAAAAAATAAAACCGAAGAATAGGAGCAAAGAAAGAGAGAGAGAGGAAAAAAAGAAGAAGAGAGAGAGTGTCGTCTATCTCTTTGTCGGATCTTTGTCATCGTCGTCATGAATAAATTACACTTGTCTTCAAGATCCTGGCTGACCATCCGTTTTTTATCGCTACTTCTCCCTCGTTTTGCCGCGTCCTTCACATTATAATTTACCCTCTTTTGTCCATCGTACTGCTATTTCTAGCCCTCACTGTATCTCTCTTTCTTTTTCAACTCTGCTACTGTACGGATTGGCCCCCATCCCTCCGATTCTCAGACTGGTAAGCATAGCATATTCGCATGGCCGTGGCTGCTCCCAATTGGAGGCGGTGGTGTTCGGGGTTTCATCTGCGAAACGAAGAAAAAATCTCCATTTCTTCCTCTGGAAGGTTTCAGGTTTCGAAAGCCGCTCCCATCTCTAGTCCCTTGTCATCATTGGGAAACAATCGTCGTATCAGAAGGAAAGGTCAAGTAGGAGGATCCCTCGGCTGCATAAATGATACCAGTACCGTTCGGTGGAAAGTAGACAAAGACAAGGAGGGGGAGAAGGAGCATCAGTTCGTTCATTGGTTTCGGGAAGCTTGGCCGTATTTCCACGGGTTCAGAGGTAGCACGATGGTCGTGTCGATCTCCGGTGAAATCATAGACAGTCCTCAGTTGGATCCCATTCTCAAGGTAATTAATTATCTTGCTTTTTCATTTCTTCTACTCTGATCACTACTGCTACTAGCTACTACTCTGCTCATATACTGCCTTAATTCAAGCAACTTCTTTGATGAGGCCCGTCCCAACGTACCCAGTCGTATTTTGCTTTGTTAGTCCTTTTAATCAGGGAGGTCTTCGAACTATTGATCGGTAGTAGTCTTATGAGGTATGATTGATTCTTTTACTTAGAGTCATTGGTTTGGTCGGAAATGGGGAATGGTGATTCAGGAAATTTCTCATATCCATCGCCGGAGGAAATGGAATTTTCCAGAACGGTTATTCAGAAAAATCCGTCGAAGAAACTTTTTCTTCTTTTTTTTTCTATCCGATTAATTGAAAATTTTGTATGCCTTCCGATCCGAATATCCCATACATTCTTCCCGCGGAGAACTGAAGAAGTCACAAGTGCATGTGTATGTCGGTAGACTTTCAGAAGCAGTGGGGCATTTCACTTGGGACTTGTGGCTTTTGCTAAGAAATGGAGGAGTGACCCCACAGCTCGACTCAAATGGGTTGGAACCGTCTCCAATAATTATGTTCTAATCGTTCATCCAGGATTAAAGTTAATTAAGCGCAATGTATTAGTAGGGCGTCCAATTAACTCCAAACTATTGGATTAGAGATTTGAGCCTTCAATACTTAGAGACGAATTGAACTTCAATAATTAGAGACTAATTGTACTCGACTCAAATACCCAGTGCGGGCTCCACCTCATTAGATTCAATTTCTAAACACCGGTAATTATTCACCAGTGGTGGGTGTCAAATCTAAACCTGAGCTTTTAAGGTCGTACCAAAATCGACCGTTTAAAATCAAGTTAAATTAACCATGAAAAAATTGATTCGGCATTGATTTTGATTATTATGCATAGCTACCGAAGTATATCAGAACTTTATACGGAAAAACAACGAGTACAGAAAGAAAAAACGGTGAGAAAGAATAGCCATTCATTTGAAAGGGAGAGAAAGGAACCCGGATTTCCAAACCGAGGGCGAATCGAATAGAAATAATTCATTTTCCCTTACAAAGAAATATGGGAAAAAATTCCTGTCCGTCCCATCCAAACAGGATTGGGATCCTATGTACTGAAGTCACCCTTGCAATGAGGATCTCTTTCATTCAAAGTGGATCGATATGTAAAGCATATTAGGATACATGTGGATTTACTTTGAATGGATGGGATCTTCACTACAAAGTGAATTAAAATCCATATCGATCCACTTTGAATGGATGAAATTTTCACTACAGACTACAATGGATTTCTTCCATTCAAATATAGGATGGTGAAATAGACATCCAACCTCCTAAGTTGGATACCCATACTTTGGTTTCCATTGGCCTCTTTGTTGGTGCAGAGCTATGCAATCAAACAGAGAATGGTATTGAAATCCGTGTCAAAAACTCAAAATCGAATTAAATAGGTATTAGTAAGTCAAAACCGATCTTATTTACATCCCAATATAGATAGATTGATAGGGGTGTCAATTTGCGGCCTACATTATGTCTCTCGAATCGGGTCGATCAATTAAAACTCGAACCAACACTCATCGTTTGCTAAAAGTGTTAGATTTAGGTCCAGACTGATTATTAATCGGTGGTTCACGGTGCAAGGGTGTAGCCGGATGGTCGCTCGATTGTACCGATCAATTGTGGACTGACCCAACATCGACTAATTAAATGACTATTAAACGTCAAATATTAAATTCTTATAAACTTAATCTCACATTTAAGACCCCCATTTTATGCCTTTGAGATTAAGGGACATTGTTGAAGTATAGAAGAACCTCTATTTTCTTATTTCCATTAATGCATTGTGATCCATCGCGTAGTTTTGATAGATCATGATGTTCCATTGATAATTATGCAATTTGTTTAAGTTGGTGTCCTACTCCCACTTAAATAATGTGATTGAATATGATTTGACCGGTTGGTTTGTATCATTGAAATCTGTTAATAGACCAAGGTCGATCGAATCAAATATAAAAAGTGTCTCTGTTTCATAAATGTGGACTGATTAATTAATCACGTCAGTCATGGTGCAAGGTATTT
Organism: Protea cynaroides; assembly: GCA_028583415.1. Lineage (NCBI taxonomy): Eukaryota > Viridiplantae > Streptophyta > Magnoliopsida > Proteales > Proteaceae > Protea > Protea cynaroides. The sequence continues at coordinate 34,930,519 of CM053272.1, read as the reverse complement.
AATTGGTGGTAACCAATTAAGCTCGATCGAAACCGATTAAGTAACACCCCCAGATAGACACATATGGGTAAAGAGGGAGGTATGAGGGTATTTTAGTAAATAAGAAACTAACTTCTCATGAATACGATCCCACAACGGCATAGGGTCTGGACTAGGGGTGCAAGTTTTACCCTAATCCGAACCCGTTCAGGCCCACCCTGAACCCTAGCAGGCTTGAACCCGGCCCGAACCCTGACAGGACTGGGTTAGGGTTCAATTTTATATGAATCCTGGCAGGGTTGAGCTGGGTTAGGGTTGACCCCCTGGGTTGAACCCAATCCAACCCGATCCTGTATATATTTGAATATATTTATAAATATATGTATGATTTGTATTTGTTCCTTGTTAAACATTTAAAATGATTTGGTTTGTATTTGTTAGGTTCTTAAAAGAATATCATAGATTGTTTGTATTTATCATATATTTTAAATTGTAATTGTTATTTGATAATTTATTGTATATTTAGGGTCAATCAGGGTCAATATCAGGGTTAATCTAACCCTGAATCAGGGTTAATCAGGGTTGACCCGACCCAACTCGGCCCTGTCAGGGTCAATCAGGGCAGGTTAGGGTTAGGCCCAACCCTGTCAGGGTCAGGGTTAGGGTTGTACATTTTCTGACCCTGGCAAGGTTGGGCTGGATTAGAATTAAGTTTCAATAGTCAAGGTTGGGGTTAGGGTTTTGAAAAACTCGGCCCAATCCGACCCTGTTGCAACCCTAGTCTGGACGGAATCGTATTCGTCTCCAATTGTTGGAGCCTCCAATCAAGAATCCAGCGATTGGAGTTAACCAGGGCGCCTATCGATCGCTGGAGCTTTCAATCGAGGATTCAGTGGTCCGAGTTAACGTGGTTGGTGTGGTTAACTCCAACTTCGTCGATTGGAAACTCGAGCAATTGGAGACGATAATATCCCGTGTGGACGACTCTTGGACTGTGGCGGCTATTTTGATGTTCCGTTGGACTTTCCAGCTTTTTCCACTTTTTTTCGGGGTGACCACCACGGAGGCTCTGCCAAGTTGTCTGTTGTTCGTTTCAGGCTGGCCTGGTGGCTTCCTTCGATTCTTTTTCTAACTGTGCACAACCTCCACTCTCCCTCTCTCAGTTGTTACCGTCCACTCCATTCCTTTTCCAGCCATGTCACTATTTAGTTAGGCTTTCGGACTGCTTTCTTCTCGATTCCCCGCATTAATGGCCGCTTCTAGTTCCCGTTCTTGGATTTACCTGCAGAACCATGGAAGGATACCGATTTCGCGGGATAATAAATTCATTCCAAGTGGCGTTTCGAGGTCCCGCCATGGTTTCTGGCCCAGATTCCCAAGTCACTATTCGATCAGAGGCCTTACTCTGTCTCCACATAATATAAATAATAACATTGATATACGTATGAGTGACGGAAGGACGGGATTCTTCTTCAATTGCCATCTTTTCAGCGAAACGGAACTTGGGGGCGCAAACGACCGCAACTCTGATAAGGACGAGCTGTTCGTAAGGTGGTTTCGAGAAGCTTGGCCTTATTTTAGGGCGCATAGAGGCAGCACCTTCGTTGTCATCATATCCGGAGAAATTGTCGATGGTCCTTACTTGGAACTCATTCTAAAGGCAAGTTTCAGGTTTTCATCCTACTATTTTTCTTTTTTTAACCTTTCCTTTAGTTTTACGAGAATTTATTGCTTTACAGTTCTTAGTAATTAATTTAGAAGATATTCTGATTTTTTTTTCCGCGTTAATTTATAGCATTGCGGATCTCAAATAGTGGGAAGTTGAAATGGAGGTTTTGTTTAGTAATTTCATTGTGGGAGTTGGAATGGAGCTTCGCATGGCTACTGAAGACATTCACAAAAACATGCTTGCTACTGAAGACTTTCACAAAAACATGCTTTCTTAGGCCATCTCCCTCAGTTGTTAGTGTATCAGCCAATGTTAGATTTTAATAGCCTACAAATCTCATAGAACACAATGGTAGAGGAAACTAAAATTATTCACATACCTGTAATGTAGTTTGATCTCCCTCTCTAAGTCTTGTAATTTTGATCGTAATCCTCTAAGTCTTGTAATTTTGATCGTAATCCTTCAACCACGGTCTTCCACAGCCTTTAAAGGATCCCAGTTCTCTTGCTAATGGGTGCAGAGAGAATTATTTCATTAACTGTGACTGTGGAGATCCTGATCAGTATTTGTAGAAAAATACTGTCATAACCCCTAATTCCTTCCCATAATAAGAATTAGGGTTATCTCAAACCAGTGGCGAACCAACTAAATCGGTTTATACTGTGTCGATCAAACTCCCACTAATCGACTAGTTTAATAATTAATGAAGCCTATAAATCTAACAATCTCCCACTTGGGCAAAATTAATTATAAAAAACTATCATCAATCAGTGTGGCCGTGGAATCTGATACACTAAACTGCCACAAACTTTGACACATCCATCAAGCATACCAAGTGAGTAACAACGGACAATACACCTTAACATATGGTGTACAACCTTCTGTCAGTTACAACAGAGGTCTACTTAATAAATAGATCACTTGAGATAATGCATGAAAGTAAAACTCTCATGCGAGTCCAAATTTGATTAAGAAAAACTTTAATCAAAATTACCCCAAAACCTTTATGGGCAATATAACATGGTATTTAAATAATTCGGAATTATAATACCATACTTTGGTTATACACCGCCTTAAATCTTTGGTTAAATACTGCCTTGAAACTTTGGTTAAATACTGCCTTGAAACTTTGGCTAAATACTGCCTCATATCTTTGACATGTCAAATAAGCAATAACAATAACAATAACAAATAAATGTTAATGTAAACATGATCATGATTAACATTCAAAATATAAATGACTATGTCTGAATGAAATTATAAATAAAAGTCAAGGAGTAAACATAAAATCTCCCACTAACTGAGCACATTAAAAGAATCATCAACACCCATGCTAGGTACATATCCTTTGAAGACTCCCACTGGCAAAGCCTTCGTTAGAGGATCAGCAATCGTCTAATCAGTCGAGGTGTACTCCACCGTGATTAGACCTTCAGTCATCTTCTCTTTTACCATCAAATATTTGATTTCTATGTGCTTAGAAGCACTTGACTTCCTGTTATTCTTTGCAAACGATACTGCTGGATCATTATCACAGTATATCATCAGGGGTCTAACAATAGAATCCACAATCTTTAAACCTGAAATGAAACCTTTCAGCCAAACTGCTTGCTTAGTAGCTTCATACAAAGCTATAAACTCTGCATAGTTGACGTTGCCACAATTGACTGCTTCGCACTCCTCCAAGAAACAGCACCTCCTGATAATAGAAAAACATACCCTGAGGTAGATTTCAAATCATCTGTGCAACCTCCATAGTCTGAATCTGTGTATCCCACTAACTCAAGGGTATCACTACTACCATAGACAAGCATGTAGTCCTTGGTGCTTTGTAAATATAGCATAACTTTCTTTGCCGCTGTCTAGTGAGTAGCTCCAGCATTTGACTAAAATCGTCCCAGCACACTCACTGCAAAGGCTATATCAGGACGAATGCATACCTATGCATACATCAAACTCCCAACTGCAGAAGCATAAGGTTTGTTTGCCATCCAGTTTTTCTCAAAATCATTTCTTGGCCATTGTTTCTTATTCAACTTATCTCCCTTAATCATAGGTGCATCCCCAGCAAAACAGTTAGACATATTAAACCGTTTGAGAACACGATCAATGTACGCTCTTTGAGATAATCCTAAAAGACCTTTCTTTCTGTCACGACAAATTTGAATACCAAGTACAAATGTACTCTCTCCCATGTCTTTTATTTCAAAATTTTCAGACAAACCTTTTTGTTTCGACAAGTAATCCCTTAGAACTGCTGGCCAATAAAATATCATCAACATATAAGATTAGGAATATAAAATTACTCCCACTGACCTTCATGTAGATACACTGGTCATTCATATTTTCAATGAAACCAAGCAAAGTTATAACCTGATGAAATTTCTGGTTCCATTGTCTGGATGCTTGCTTTAGTCCATAATGGACTGCTTGAGCTTGCATACCATATTCTCCTTGCCCTTTACCTCAAAACCTTCTGGTTGGAACATATACACATCTTCCAATAATTCTCCATTTAGAAAAGCAGTTTTTACATCCATCTGATGAAGCTCCAAATCAGAATGTACTACTAATGCCATTATTATTCTGAAGGAATCCTTAGCGGAAACAGGAGAGAAAGTCTTATTGTAGTCGATTACTTCTCTTTGCTTGAACCCTTTTGCTACTAGTCTTGCTTTGTAGCGTTCGATCTTGTCCTTAGCATCACATTTAGTCTTGTATACCCACTTTGAACCTATGGGTACACAGTTCTCTGGCAATTCTACAAGTTCCCAAACTTTGTTGTTATTCATAGATATCAACTCATCTTTTATGGCTTCCACCCATTTGGGTGCATTGATACTGTTTATAGCCTCTTGGAAACTTATAGGGTCCTTCTCATGACCAATGTCATAATCTGCCTCTGTCAAGTATAACAAATAATCAGATGGTATAGCAGGTTTACGTGCTCTTGCAGACTACTCAACAGGAATATCAGGTTGAACAGAGACAACTTCAGGTATTGTATCAACAGCTTCAGGTAAAGTTTCATCTGTATGAACTGATTCAACAACAATCTCAACTTGTTCTTCATTAAATTCCAGGTTCCTTGGTTGAGATGACTCACCCTCATTCTCAATAAATTTAGCATGGCTAGTTTCTACAATTCTGTTTATTGAACCAGGACAATAAAACCTAAATCCTTTGGATCTGGCTGGATACCCCATAAAATAACAGCTAACAGTTCTGGAATCAAATACTTTCTCATGGGGATTATACAACCTTGCCTCTGCTTTGCATCCCCAAACATGCAAATGATCTAAACCAGGTCTTCTACCAGTCCAAAGTTCAAAAGGTGTCTTTGGGACAGATTTACTAAGTACTCTATTAATAATATATGCAACAGTCTTTAAAGCTTCACCCAATAGATATTCAGGAAGGTTAGAGTTGTTTATCATATTCCTCATCATATCCTTGAGGGTTCTATTCTTCCTTTCAGTCACTCTATTCTGTTGTGGAGTTTCAGGCATGGAATATTGAGCTATTATTCCATGTTCCTGAAGAAATTTTGCAAATGGACCAAGGAGCTGTCCTGAGTCACCTAGTTTGCCATAATATTCTCTCCCTCTATCAGACCTGACAATCTTTATCCTTTTATCAAATAAATTTTCCACCTCAGCCTTAAAAATTTTGAAACAATCAAGTGATTCTGATTTTTCTGAGATGAGAAAAATATATCCATGTCTAGAAAAGTCATCAATGAAGGTAATAAAGTATCTATGCCCACCAAGGGTATGGGTCGAAAAAGATCCACAAATATCTGTATGAATAAGATCCAAAATTTCTTTACTGCGTACATCAGTTTTCTTTCTTGATCTAATCATCTTCCCCTTCATACAATCCACATAATTATGCATATCATCAAAATTTAATGGTCTCAAAATATTGGATTGTACAAGCTTTTTCATCATCTTAATAGAAATATGTCATAAACGTCTGTGCCATAACATAGAAGAGTTGTTATCAAATATAGACCGTTTAAAACTAACATTCAACACCAACGGGGTAGCAGAACTCAATTTATATAGACCATCAATGTTGCATCCACTACCAATAAAAAGAGAATCACGTAATAAAATGAAGCCATCTTTATTGAAATTAACATTGTATCCATCCAAAGTAAGTCTTGAAACCGAAATTAAATTCCTTCTCATGGAAGGTACATAAATTGTATCTACTAAGTCTATGAAAAAATTTGACTGTAAATGAACCATAACAACTCCTATGGCGTACACGCTGATTTTATCCTTGTTGGGCGTCCTGCTGCTTAGAAACCCCTGCAAGGAATGAGTAACATGGACAGTGGAGCCAGAGTCAAACCACCAAGAACCCACAGGAGCATCAGTTAGATAGGATTCAAAACAGACAAAAGAATGATAAATACCAGTATTCGGTTTCTTTTTCTCCAGCCAGGCTGCTCTAGCCCTACAATCTTTCTTCATGTGGCCAGACTTTTTGCACCAAAAATACTTAACAGTACTCAGATCCTTCTTTTCTTCCTATTCCTTGTTACCCTTATCATAGGGTTTTCTGCCCTTATTCCAATTATTTTTTCCCTTTCTGTGATGCCCTAAACCATGTTTTCCCTTATTCTTTTCATATTGACCTTTGTAGGTTGTCAAGTTAGCACTCTCAACCTTTTGTTGTTTAAACAATTTTTCATCTTCATTACAGACTAAAGTGAGCTCATCCAAGGTCCATTTATCTTTGGCAAACTTGTAGGTTGTCCTAATGTGTTTGTATTGATCTAGTAGAGAATTCAATATAAAGTGTATCAAGACATCCTGAGTAATTGGATTTTTAAGTCCCTTGAGTTTCTCAGCCACTCCTTCCATATAAGTTATATGATCTCTTACACTTCCAGTCCCATCAAAACTAGTACCAGTCAGAATAGTCAATAATTCACCCACTTTACCAGTTTCAGAAGCTTCATACTTAGCTTGTACAGCTTCCAACAATCTATTTGCATTGTCCAAATCAGGAATGCTATCTAAGATAGACTCTGGGACAGTCCTCTGAATAACTAGGGAACACTTTTTATTAGCATTTTTCTATTTTTCCATATGTTGAATTTCAGCTTGAGTACTATTTTCAGTTATGTCTTCTGGTTTTTTTTCCGTGATGCCTATGTCCAGGTCAGAGAGACCAATTGCTATCTTAAGTTCCCTAAGCCATTTCTTATAGGTTATAGCAGACAACATGGGTACAGCGGTTAAGTAACTTGATTGAATAGACATCCTGTGATATTTAATCATCATAATTAGGGTCAACTATAATACAGAGTATATGATTATGATTCCATGATTAATACCAAAACATTAGCTAGCAAGTAAAATATATATATATATATATATATATATTTCATGAACAAGCTAATTTATTCTCTTTGAAAAGTCAACCAAACTACATATACATCCTTTGTGACGATACATGCACTGGTTCTTTTCCATATTTGCGCTAAACTTCTAAGAAATAATGGTTGTCAGAATTCCATCACCTTTGGGTGAATGAAAAATCCCTAGGCCAATACCCCTTAAACCATGTGCATGAACCTTGTTTAATCTTGACAATGCCACCTTTGGGTGGACATTGACTAACTGGGCTGTCAATAAATATTAAAGTACTTTGAGTTTGAAAACATTATAATAAAAAACTGAATGTGCCACTTTGGTGGTCACCATCCAATCCCATCATAATATTCACAAAATCGAATGGGACAGCTAAATGGGAATTTTAACACATACGTTAAACATATTTAAGCATTCATAAAACTCAAATAATCTGACATCATGCACCATAAATCTCATCATACAACTGGTAATTAAAATTGGAACAAATACTGCATAAAAACCGCAAACTATGTTCCAAAAGTATCCCATGGGTACTATTTTACTGAAAAGTACCCTCTACAGAGATCAGATTTCATCAATATAGCATACCAGAAGAAAGAGCGTGACGAGACGAATCCGGTGGAAGAAACCGCAGGTCGATCGGACCTACCACGCGTCGGCATGTGCCTATTAAATAGGCGCGTGAACCCAACTCTTGGAAATGGTTCAGACCCTGGAAAACCAGGCTAAAACCGGTCCAGGTCTAAAGGCGAACCGGTCTGAAATAAGCCAAACCAAACCGGACCGGCCACTTACTGGTCATCGGGTCGGGTACTGAGTAAAATTTCCCGATCTATGGACCAAGTTAACTAGTCAAAGTTCCGGGTCGACCGGTCGGGTCACTGGGGCAAGATTCTGGGCCAACTGGTAGGGTCACGGGCCAAGGTTCCTGGTCAACTGGTCGGGTCACGTGTCAACTATCCGTGGCACACGTTTGACCCGCACGTGTACCCAGTCGACTCGCCCTTCCGACTCGTTAGGGTTTCTGAGTCGCGGCGGCCATCAAGCCCTTTTTTTTTTCTTCTTCGGCGAGTGGATCTCACTCGGTTCTATCGGCGACGCGTCAGAGCACGTCCGGCTTCGGACGGCCACGAAATTTATATTGTCGTGACCGTTTCGACGAGATCTTTAAATTTGGTATGTTATTTTTAACCTTTCACCGGTCGGAAAAAATCTCTTTTCGTACGAACATGATTTGGCCATATTCGTTCGAATGAGTTGAAAAATATTCAATCCTTACAATCAAAATCATAGGTAGAGATGTATACTATGTTCTACCATTGATTTTAGGTCTGTAGGTCTAGCTCTGATACCAACTGTTAGATTTTAATAGCTTATAGATCTCATAGAACAATGGTAGAGGAAAACTAAAATTAATCACATACTTGTAATGTAGTTTGATCTCCCTCTAAGTCTTGTAACTTTGATCGTAATCCCTCAACCACGGTCTTCCACAGCCTTCAGAGGATCCCAGTTCTCTTGCTAATGGGTGCAGAGAGAATTATTTCATTAACTGTGGTTGTGGAGACCCTAATCAGTATTTATAGAAAAATACTGTCATAACCCCTAATTCCTTCCCATAATAAGAATTAGGGTTATCAATCTCAAACCTGTGGTGAACCAATCAAATCGGTTTATACCGTGTCGATCAAACTTCCACTAATCGACTAATTTAATAATTAGTGAAGCCCATAAATCTAACAGCGCATTCCTTCATCCACCCACATGTTCGTGGGGTTGGTGATATGCTGTGTATATTTTATGTCAGTTCTCCCTGGCACCAGCTGTTTAAAATCCCCCCCCCAAAAAAAAAAAAAAAAAAAAAAAAAAAAAGAAGAAGAAGAAGAAGGAAAGATGGATTCGTATTACTTTGTACTTGATTATAAATGTGCTTTAAGGGAACTTTTTTTTTTTGAACTTCCTACCCGCCCACGCCTAGTGCCCATAGGCGATTACTACACTAGTAGAGATACAGGGAGGGAGGGAGGGCCCTTAAGGCACAATGTGAAGACATGAGTGTCAAACCCATGACCTCTTGGGTGCCTGCACTTAACTGTCAGGACACTAGGACACCAACCAACTGGGCAATGCAGTTGTTCGCTGCTTTTATGAAAACTGTTAAGTACATGTCCACGGGAATACCATCAAAATGGTATTTAGAAAGACAATAAAATACTGATCTTGTGGTGTAATTGATATTTTCATTTCCTATTTAAAGATATGTATATGATCATCATAATTTTGTAAAACCTAGAAAATCCCGGTGAAAGGGAAAAAGGAAAAAGTTACTTTGGATTTTAAAACTAATATACCATCACTAATAATGCTATAAACATTCATATATATATATATATATTTTTACAATGTCCTCTAATTATCTTTTTTCAAAACTATTAGATTTATCAAGTTAACAGTAACACTTTATTGGGATCATGAGCTAAACATGCACTACTCATTCACATTTAATTAGAACATTAAATTTTAATCATTAATCTTTTTCTTCAAATATCCTCTCAGTATAATCTGCTCAGAGATACAAACATTCAGTGGATTTATAAGCTTATGTTTCTTTAATCTGTGTATGTTGGCCAAAATGATGTTTATTTTACCACAAAGCTGAAAATGTCAGTTAAATTTTTATTTATCGGTTCTTAGTTTGATTTGTTCCAACCATAAACTATCCTTGGGTATTTATGATAGTGAAATGGTTGGGAAGGCATCATTGATTGGAAGAAATGAAAGAAATAGGATCAGAATACATCTCAAAGTTGGTTTTAAATGTCTCGCTTACCTTATATCATACAATAATTCACTGTATTGCTGAATATCTCATCAGATGGTATGTAATTATGTGGCTCAACATAGCACACTTTCCAGACCTTGGCTTGTCACATGAGTCTGAATTTCATATTTCCATATGTGAAAAAGATGTATAAAAATCTCCATATACTAGATGCTCTTGAGGCATCCCATGGTGGCAGATGATATTCTCTTTAAGAAACTTTGCCACCTTGGCTACTGTGAGCTAGGCATATGTTTGTGCCTCAGCCCACTTGGTGAAGTAGTCAACGGACACTAACATGAACTAGAAATCTCGTAGTTAGGTGCAGTTGAACAAGTTCTGGACTTTAATGTATAATCTGCTGGCTGTTTTTCTTATTTTAGTCAATCTTGCGAATATGCTTCCCATCCATTGCATTTTATTCTTACGTTATTGACTATTAAAATTTAAATGGAAACTCAACTCCTATATTATGTAATCTTATTTTCTTTTGGCTCTTGGTGTAAACTTGCATGTATTTTCAGCACTAAGACATATACATGCAGGATATCTCTCTCCTTCATGGTCTGGGGATCAGATTTGTTCTTGTTCCTGGGACTCATGTGCAAATTGACAAGCTTTTGGCTGAAAGAGGTGAGGAAACTCTTGGTAGTTTTCTCCTTGTCGATCTCATCCAGATTTAGAATGGACTCTCTTGTAAAGAAGTGGTCCTTACGATTTTAATTGTATGGAAAGCATCATAGATATAAATGGACCATTGCATGATTCTTCTGCCTAGTATGTGTCTAATGCCATGTTACATTGGTATTGTGTTGGTATCGCCACTGTACTGGAGTGCAATTTTCTCTTGATTCTTATTACTTCTATAATGTTGGACACTTCATATAGGATATCTGTGAGCATTTGGTTAAAAAGGTCTGGCATTGACTATTTGGTCTAAAACTCCTTTATTTAAAAGTTAGTTCTAGTGAAAACGGGCCAGGTAATCATTATCCATTTGTCCCCAAAATCCTTGACACCCCTACTTTTCATTTTATCAAGCTGAATTTTAATGGGTTCAGTTGGAGAGCCAAGTCGGGTGAGTATTGGAGGTTTATTCTGTAATTGCTTAGTAAACCTCACTGTATTCTTGGGGCCAATTGGCATAATGGATTTAAACCGTAGCAATTGAAAGTTTTATGTATTTGTTTTTTCGTCATTGGATCAGAACTAGAAGTGTACCCAGCTTTTGTGCTTAGATGGATTATTCAAAGGCTGGCTTTCCATCCAGATAGTCACATCTGGTTAGGCAGGCTAGATCTGTATTCCAAGTTTGTACGTTCTCATTTTGTTGAAGCCTGAAGGACTAGATTTAGTAATACATAGCAGATAGGCTTGCAGGGGAAGGCTTCTCAAAGATGAGCTATGGGTAGGACCATGCCCAACTATGAGCTGTAGCTCATTCATTGTTGTCTTGATTTGGTTTTCTCTCCCAAATGGTTGTGTTCCATTCGAAGAATGGGATTTTACTTTTTGTAATATATTTCTCCCAGATTTTGACACTGCTACCTAGAGAATCTGTATAATTTACAGTAGCAGAGGTGGACATGATTCCGTGTGCTTCATCCTTTCGTATATGATGGTCGCTTGGTGCTGCAATTGGATTCATTAATCTCCATCTTCTTTTACGTTTCTTCATGGTGATGTCTTTGGGGTTGCTGTTTATTAGTTTGTGCTCCATCTGTTCTGTGGTTTTGTGTGATGGTGTGGTCTTGCAGGAAGTGAGGCCAAATATGTTGGTCAATACCGAATTACAGACCCTGATTCTCTGGAAGCAGCGATGGAGGCAGCTGGGAGAATCCGTACTTTGATAGAAGCAATGCTTTCACCTGGACCCCCAATAAGCAGTATACGTCGACATGGTGAGAATAGTCGTTGGCATGATGTTGGTGTCAGTGTTGCAAGTGGCAACTTCCTTGCTGCTAAGGTGAGAAATTTTTATTTTTGGCAGTTGAATTTCTGGGTGCTGTTGCATTTCATGTTATACCTTTTTCTAGACGAATATTCTGTTCAGGACCTTCACTTAATTTGAGATTTATCTTGTTCTTTTCACTGTATTACCTCTATAGTGAGCTCAGCTAACTTTATGTATATCTTTTGCCAGAAAAGAGGAGTTGTCAATGGCATTGACTTTGGAGCAACCGGTGAAGTAAAGAAAATAGATGTTTCTCGTATACTTGAGAGGCTTAATGGAGATTGTATAGTACTATTAAGCAATCTGGGTTATTCCAGCTCCGGAGAAGTTTTAAATTGCAAGTATGCTACATAGCTCCCACTAGGTATCTTTGGTTGTTTCTTAATCTGATCCAATTATTGATTACTTATACTCCCTCCGTCCCAAGATTGTTAAGTTTGACAAACGTCACTTTTGAAGGGGCGTTCGTTATTATATTAATTACTTAGACATTTTTCACTAATCTTCCAAAATTACCCTTCGTAGCTTTACCCAACTACATTAAATTCTTCTTCCTAACACTCTAATAATGCATTAAACATGCTAAGGGTAGCATGGGCAAGTTAGAAAATTTTGAGGCACTTAATATTGTAATGGGCGAACAAATTGGGACTTAGAAAAACTCCAACACAAACAGTCTTTGTCGGATGGAGGGAAAACTCTTGTCCCTTACTAAAGGATCCTACATTCCAATTAATTACAGTCTCACCCCTATTTTCAAAATTGTGTTTCTGTTTTATCCCTATTCTGAGTTTAAAGTCCAGTTTGGTCCACTTCACTTCCAATTCTATTTACTGTTTAGTCCTTGTTCATGTTTCTCATGCCTAAAGGGATCCTGAACTGATCTAATATTTGCAGAATTGCCATTGAACTTGTATATTTGCAATTTTATTGCTATGGGAGGCCCCTTGTTTTTTTTGCTGGATGATTGTGGTTCTGCATAACTGCCCTACTAATAGGCAGACCCTTCGAACAGTATTTTAGCCCAATCAGAATTGTTTTAACATAGTTTCTGAGTTTCTTTTAATCTGGTTTGGGTTCTATTCCTGAGATTCTGGAAAATTCCTTGGCTTTCTAAACCCTAATCCTAGGTGATTTAGATTCCCATTAAGGGGTTGTACTCATACTGTAAAGTTCACATTGGATGATTTTTTCTTTACGTGTCGAACCTGTACTGCATTTGCTTCTCATATTAATGTTTGCTTATCTTTCTCCCTTCTTCTGGAGTGGATATTTTCTCTAAACATCTCTTTAGAAGTAATTTTCTCATTATAGCAAAAAGCTTATTAATTCATCATTAAACTGACAATGGTACTCTTATTGAGGTTATATGCATAACTGTGCCTATGTGCATCCCGTCGTTCTATGGCTAGTGTCATCTGATATTTGGGCTTCCTGGATGATATGTTGTTCTTGTTGTTTTAAGTTCTTTCAAATGACGACTTTGGCATTAAACTACTGTTTGAGAGCTCTGATTCTTTTTTGCTTTTAAATGTTGCAGCACTTACGAAGTTGCTACTGCTTGTGCCTTAGCTATTGGAGCTGAGAAACTCATTTGCATTGTAGATGGACCAATCGTAGATGAAAATGGACGGCTTATTCGTTTCATGACTCTACAGGATGCGGACATGTTGATCCGCAAGCGAGCTAAGCAAAGTGAAATAGCTGCAAACTATGTAAAAGCTGTTGGTGAAGAAGATATCTCTTGTTCTGGATATCATGATTCCAGTGGGACGAGGCTTCCTTCTCAGAATGGAATGAGTTTCAATAAAAATAATAATGCAACATTTCACAATGGTGTTGGTTTTGACAATGGAAATGGACTATGGTCTGGTGGTGAACAGGGATTTGCTATTGGTGGTGAGGAGCGGTTGAGTAGAGAAAATGGTTTCCTTTCAGAAATAGCTGCAGCAGCTTTTGTTTGCAGAGTAAGCCCACATCAAAATACATGCACGTTTTGTATTTATTGCTGAGAAAATATTGACGTCTCCACTCGTCGTAACAAATGCATTGTTACCATGGCTTTTATTTTGCTACATGGAAGATTGATGTGGCAAATCTGACAGTTGGATGTCTAAAAAATTGTCTGGATTAGCCACATGCCAAATTTTAGTCTCAAATTCAATCATGTCCCCTTCAATGTATGCATTCCCTCCCTTGTATGTTCATGTATCCCTTATAGTTCCATACTCCCCTGCACCCTCTTTGTATTTCTGCACTTTTAATTGTTTGTCTGAAATGTAGACAACACCAATTGGACTAAACCTTGAGATGTGAATAGTTCCCATTGGGTCTTCTTGTCCACAAATTTCAACTCCATCCAAGTTGACATGTTTAATATATTTTTCTAAGTATGTTATTCCTTTTCAAAATGAATTTGACTACTTAAAGCTGCATAACAATTAACAAGGACATTCATTCTTTGAAATTTTGTCAGGGCGAAGATACCAAAACTTCTTTTTCATTTAAGCATCTATAATTTTCACATTAGATGCTAAGTTAACATCCTATATCCATGTTGCACGCCTATGCCTTTCTTTGCATTATGACCAGCTGTTTTACCATATAATCTTCTGTGGAGCTAAATCCTGTGATTATGAAAATGGATTTTAGAAAAGGTGGAATTTCTCATGGGAAATCAGTTAATATAATATGTGTTCTATTTGCTTGGTTTGTATGTTCAACTTTGTGACTTCTGTAGTTTGCTTTTCCTTGTTGAATTTGATGATGCCTTTGTTGATGATAGTCCTAAACTCCTAATTTCTGTCAGGGTGGTGTTCAAAGAGTTCATTTATTAGATGGCACCATTGGTGGAGTTTTGCTATTAGAGTTGTTTCAAAGAGATGGAATGGGGACTATGGTGGCTAGGTAAACAGTAACCATCTTTTTGCATTATCTTCTCTCATTCTTTAATCCTTAATCCTTTTTGTAAAATCAGCAATTTGATCTGCTACTTGCTTTCACTAATTTAGATGTTGATTTTCTTACCCAAGTATTTTATTCATTAACCAGCTTGAAACAGTATTTGTTTGTTCATTATTGCTTTGCTGCTTTCTTTTGCATTATTTCTAAAATATCTTTCTGTTGCATTTTTAATCAATTTTCTATGACATGTTAGTCAGCATCTTCTGTAGGTCTTAGTGCTCCTATGTGCTGTGGCATTTAGTTGATGTTCATTGTAATAGACTGGCAAATATGTATGTCAATTGATACCATGCATCATTCAGTCGTGACATGCTCCCCGTAGAGGAACCAAATACTTGTTTGTTTCATCTCTATTCTGCTGAGTTCTACTACCATCTGTTACTAACAGTTCCCCTTCGGAATACATAACCTGAAATGCAATCTCTATCTTGATCTCGCCATTAAAGTGTTATTATTTTTTTTTTTTTTAATTACTGAATCCCAACTATTCCAATGGTAGGTGGAAGTATCACACTTCATAATCTGACATGCATTTTCTCTATCTCATCCTGAATATTTCAACAAGAAAATAGAGAGGGGGGCTGCTTATCCAAAACCTAGTAGCCTGTGTAGCCACGCACCATACATTCTTCATTGAAATTCTGCTATCTTCTATCATTTATCAATCCTATGCATATACACAATGTGGCCATTGACATTGTACTTGAATATTAGTTATATGGACACCATGACCATGAGATATCAATAGGGACCTCAATTTCAATCTTATTGCTCTCTCTAACTTCCACTTGTTTCACTAGCAAAGGCAGATTTTGAGTTGATGTGATACAAATACATGCACTAGAAAATTCAGCACATCATCATTTTATATAGATAGGCACGTGTGCATGTTTTATGAAGACATAATTTGAAAATTCCCCACCCCATTCCCCAATTTTTTTGAGGCCCTTACCTTCTGGGTGTCCATTTTTGTCAGTGATCTATATGAAGGAACACGGGCAGCTAGGGTGATGGATATCCCTGCAATTAAACAAATTATTAAGCCTCTAGAAGAGTCTGGGACTTTGGTTCGCAGGACTGATGAAGAGGTGAGTACTATGCTTTTGTTTGACTAGTCTTGTCTTTTTCTTGTCTTTTTGTTTGACATATTTGCAGCTGTTTGGTAGTTATACCTTGGATGTGTATTGAGTACTTAGATTGGGATTTAGGCAAAGCCTGCTAACATCTGCTATTCAGTTATCTTTCCTGGAACTGGAACCAAGAGGTTTTGCTTATCATGTACTCCATGTCCTCAGCTACTTGAAGCATTGGATTCATTCATTGTTGTGGAGAGAGAAGGACAGATCATTGCATGTGCTGCCCTCTATCCTTTCTATGAAGAGAAGTGTGGAGAGGTTGCTGCTATTGCTGTGTCTCCTGAGTGCCGTGGAGAAGGGCAGGGGGACAAATTACTTGGTATGATATAGAAACTTAATGCTTGTTTTGTTTTTCAGAACCACAATGCTATTAGATGCTGGACATTGAATTAGGTAACAGTATGTAGGCTCACTTTGTTATTCATTGTTACCGCTTATTCACATTTAGTTCATCCCGTCCATTAACTTGTTCGCATTCTCAAGTTTCCTGCTTTGGATTTTGTACCTTTCTCAAACCTCAATGATGCAATAGCCTTTCATTGGCTTAAGAAACATGACTGCATTTGAACACCTAAGCCCAAACTCAGTAATCCTAGCTCAAGGCTTCAATGTTGGGTCCATTGGACCATGATGATATGAAAATCTTCTGTCTTGAATTTTAGTTTGAGCGGTAGATCTGTAATTTTGTTTTATTTCTATTATTAGCTAGCTTTTGGCAGTCTAATCGTGTTAGACTGGTAATTTGTTTTTAGGCTGTGTCGGGTTGGTGTTTGTTCAGGTTCCCTCAAGGTCTCAATAAGTTGGCCTCTTGGGCTTCGGTTTCTAAGTATCCTCTCTATTTATTAACACACACACACACAAAGGACTAAAGGAGCTCTTAAAGAATCTAGTCTGTTCCTTGTAGGAATTGTTTCTCATAGAGGTCTTCATTTGTTTATGTAATGGCACAATTTGATCAGTGTTGGAAGCATACAATTGTTTTGGTGAACTGCTGCCACGTGAACCCTAGCAGGTGCTGGGCAGACTCAATCCACTTTTGTTCCTCCCTGCTTTGTCTTGGTCTTCTCTTCTTCATAGTCATCTCCATTTCTCTGGATACACATTTTGAAATTCTATTATTGCAAATCTGCATTCTGTCTGATTTCTTCTTCAATAGATCAAGTTTGAGTTTGTTATAAATATTTCCTATTTACAATTTTTTTTTTACTCTATTATGGGCTATAGTTCTGCATTTATAAGCTTACCCGGCTAGATCGGACTCGGAGCTCAAAGAATTAAAGGAACAGCTGCAGGAGTTGTTAGACAAAGGGATTTATACGTCTCAGTGTGTCTCCATGGGGAGCATCAATGTTGTTTGTGAAGAAGAAGGATGGAACTTTGAAACTTTGTATCGATTCTAGAGAATTGAACAAAGTTACCATCAAAAATAATTATCTCATGTCTCATATAGATGATCTGTTTGATCAGTTACAAGGGGCAGCAGTGTACTCAAAGATTGACTTGAGATTAGGTTACCATCAGTTGAAGGTGAAAGCAAGTGATATACCAAAGATGGCATTCAGGACCTTTTATGACCACTATAAATTTCTGGTCGTGCCTTTTGGTTTAACAAATGTAGGGTCTTTCATGATTACTTAGACCTGTTTGTGATTGTCTTTATTGATAACATTTGGATTTATTCAAAGAGTGCATCAGATCATGCACAACATCTCAGCCTAGCACTACAGAGGTTAGGGGAAAAGCAGCTCTATACTAAGCTTTCAAAGTGTGAGTTTTGGCTAGATTGGGTTGTCTTTTTGGGTCATGTGATTTCAGCAAAGGGCATCCCAGTGGACCCATGTAAAGTAAGTGCAATCTTAGATTGGGCTAAACCTACCAATGTGACAGAGGTTAGAAGTTGTTTCTTGGGTTTAGCAGGCTACTATAGAAGGTTTATTGAGAATTTTGCAAGGATAGCTGTACCCTTGACAAAATTGACAAGAAAAGAGGAGAAATTTCATTGGATTGATGAATGGGGAGTAGTTTCGAAGAGCTGAAACAGAAATTGGTCACTTGCAATCCCTACAGGTTCAGGGGTGATAACTATTTATAGTGATGCTTCATGGAAAAGATTAGGATGTGTTCTTATGCATAATGGGAAGGTAGTTGCTTATGCTTCTAAGCAGCTGAAGAACTATGAGAAGAATTATCACCCTCATTACATTGAGTTGGCAACAGTGGTTTTTGCTTTGGAAAGATTTGGAGGCACTATTTATATGCAGAAAAGTGTGAAATCTACATAGATCATAAAAGTTTGAAATACTTTTCACACAAAAGGAATTGAACATGAGGCAAAGGAGATGGCTAGAGTTGATCAAGGACTATGAATGCACCATCAACTATCACCAAGGAAAAGCCAATGTGGTGGCTGATGCATTGAGTAGGAAAACTAGAATCTCTGTAATGCCCCCACACCCTGCCTATGGTCATGTGACGTCACAAGGGTTAAAGTCCCAAGAATCCAATATGAGATTGATAGTCCATAGAAAACCATCACTTTTTTTTTTCTCATAAAAATCTGATATACCATAGCCATACCAAAACATAACCATAACAATATAAATAAACACAACAGAAGTCTTTCATAACCATTCATATATCTGGTGGTCAAAAGTGACTTAAAACATCTCCAAAATATTAAATACATCATAGGGCAAAGCTTATCCAGCTTTCCCAACAAAATAAATATATTCAATTATCATAAAAACTAAACTAGCAAAATGCTGTGCAATGGGATCATCTCCCAACTTTAACTCACTTGTATCTTCATAGTCAAAGCTCCTACTCCTCATCTGTAATACATGATCTCAAAAGAGTGAGCCCACTGGTTCAGTGAAGAAAAGTAATAGCTATTGGCAATAGATACATGCATAAAGTAAACCATAACATATCCTTACTGTTTGCTTTTCATGTGAATAAATCTTGTAACTACATTTTTCTTTCCTTCATTAGTTCCAATTGCATTTGCTAACTTTACTTTTAGTTATAGCTTGATAACTCAGACTCACGGGTAGCTCGGATCTCGTCTTCATTACCTTACTTTTCTTTCATGGCTTTAGTACTTCAGGCCCACAGATATCCCGGATCTCGTCTTGGTACCTTAACCTTCATTCCATAACTTTTGTACTTTAGACTCGTGGGTTGCCCGGATCTCGTCTTAGTGCCATTACTTTCTTTCATATCATTGCACTACAGACTCACGGGTTGCCTGATCTCGTCTTGGTGCCATTACTTTTCTTTACAACACTTTCAACACTTCATACTCATAGGATGCCAAGATCTCATCTTGGTGTCTCAAGTGAGGTTTCATGAGTTCTTATATAACTTGTTCATTTCTTTGTTCATGTCACTGTTCGTCTTACTTATACTATCATTTCACTGGTTCATCTCGTACATGTGGTTCCTTGAGTGTGTATGCATATCACCTTCAACGTTCATGAACATTCTTTGCATTTTTTTTTTTTTTTTTCATAACATAGGCATATTGAAGTAAATGCGTACAACTTAGCATACTTTCAAACATTTCAGTGCAGCATTCATGTACATTAACACCGTACATAAATACATTTGCTACAATAGAATTGAAGTCCCTCACCTTTTTATTTGTACTTGTAAACACCCTTACTTTGAAGAGACAATTAATTTCTCAAACTGATCACGTATAAGTCCATTTAAAATCCATTTCAGGTGTTTCAATTATCTTTCCATCAAAACAAGAATCAGATCATTTGGACTTATAGAGAAGAAGTTATGAATATTTTAATAAGGTTGCTGAGGAAAATAACACAAAAGGGTCCATGGTTTGTGACGTGTCTCGTACTTCAATTAGATTTTTGAGCCTTATAGAATCATAATTAGATGTCCTCTATTTCTACAAAAGTTGTCGAACTTCATATTATCTTCAAACGCCACTGGAGTTGACTAATACCGAGCTATACATAGAAAGTTATGGGGTTTGGACTGAGCAGGGGTCAATCTGCCAGTCCAGAACAGGTGAACCAAAGAACGAGTTAAACCCAAGTATGAGTTTGGTTCATTGGTTTGGTCATATTAGGTAAAGAGAGACTCTGTTCACCTGGCTTCAACTTTTGAAAAGCAGCCATTAAAGGACCTACAAGGTCATCTCTTAAGGTTACCAACTTCAATGTTTGTCCCATTACACAACTCTTTCATAACATTGAATCAAGAAAATCTTCAATCATTGCATTCTTCTTCTTCATTTTCTACCATTAAAGGGTCACATTGGAGCTCTGCAACTTGCAGCACCTCCCATGGATCGTACAGCATTACTTCAAAAGTAAAAATAAGAGATTGCTGACCTTATTGCGAGCTTGCTAAGTGATCCTAAGGCAGCTTTCCTCTCCAATCAAGCAGCTTTCCTCTCCAATCAACCAAAATCGAAATTTTCAGTCCTTCGCCCTATATTTTCTGCAACTCCTACAACTTCAAGCCCAACGAAATTCTGCTTTTCTTTCCCTAGCAATTCTTAAACCAGCTCAATATAAGGATTCCTCTCTCCTTGCATTTCAGCTCTTAGCTTCCTTTCCAAAAACATCAAACCTTCACATCAAGAACAACACCAGCGAATTCAGCAAGGTGAGAAATTCTCCTTGCAAAAACTGATTTTAAAATTTTCATTTTTTAATCTAACATAATTAGCATAAAGACCCTTTTGCCCTTCCTTAAATTGTTTGCTTGCACAATAGGGCCATACCTCCTTGGTACCCTTCTAAATATAAAAAGACATATCTATCCTTCTAATATTCTATTTCATTAAAATCTAAGCATTGTACTTTTTCTCCTTTAGGGACCAAGTATGCCCCTCTCATTATTTCAAATTTACATCATGTCATTGCACAATCATAATCATTTATGCCATCTATCACCCAATAGTGGGTTGCCACATCATTCCTCATGATGACTCACTATTCCACTCACCTCTATTCTCATATACAAATCAATGGATGCCATATGGCTGCCACCTAAGCAAGTGAGACCCACCACTAATAAACACGTAAAAATCCCTTCTAAAATCATTCTTTGCCTATGGAGGTCTTAACTCAAGACCTCTCCTTTAATTAGCCAAAGCCCAACCATTAAGCAAGTGAGCCTTAAGCCCAATCATTGTATGCCTATGGGGGTTTGAACATTAGACTTACAATTGATGATGGTGATACTTTGACTGATCTTGAGAGGTATAGCAGGCTGATGAGCAAGTTGAATTATCTCATAGTGACTCGTCCGGATGTGACCTTCCCGGTCAACGTTGTGAGTTAATTTCTGCCCTCTCCTCGGACACCTCGTTGTGATGCTATTTTTCGTATTCTATAGTATCTCAAGAAGGCACCAGGCCGCGGTTTATTATACTCTGACCATGGACATGGATTTGTTAAGGGTTTCTCGGATGCTGATTGGGTCGGTTCCCCTATTGATAGACAGTCTACTGCTGGGTATTGCACTTTCATTCTTGTGTCTTGGAAGAACAAGAAATAGATTGTTGTCACTCAATTTAGTGTAGAGTATGACTATCGTATTATGGCATATGTCACATGTGAGTTGATGTAGGTCAAGCAGTTGTTAGCCGAGCTTGGTTTTCTACACAAGCCTTTCATGCAGCTATGGTGTGATGACCAAGCTGTCATTCATATTGCTTCCAATCCTGTGTTTTACAAGAGAACGAAACATATTGAAGTTTACTATCACTTTATTCGTGAGAAGCTTCCGCGAGTGATGATTTCTCCGTGCCATGTTCGTACAGGGGAACAACTTGATAATGTGTTCACTAGGTCTTTAGGGAGTGGGCGAATTACTTATATTTGTAGCAAGTTGGGTATGATTGACATATATGCTCCAGCTTGATGGAAAGTGTTAAAGTATGAGGAGGGGGGAACCCATCTCGAGAGCCCAGCCCATCTCGAAACTAGAGCTAGGCCCTAATCTCAAGTTGGATAGTGCCATTCTCTAGGTGGCTTCTAGAGTCTTCTTTTCTCTTATTTTTCTGGTATCTTACCTTTGTACCCTTTTAGGTTTCTCTTAATATATAATTGGGAGGAAAACCACAGAGATAGAAGAAAAATTGGGAGAAGCAGTAGCAGCAGCTGCCACTACTACCAATAAAGTTGCCGTGACACTCCATCATTGTAGGAAGAGGAGGAGGACAAAGCTTTGTACCTAGAAATCATGCTACCATCACTACCTCTTCTGCCATGGACATGAAAGCGGAAGAAAACCAAACAAGGTTCATTTGTGAAATTATAACTTCAAAACTGGTTTTTTTAAATTGTATACATTGCTCCCCATATTCACAAGAAAAAAAAAAAAAAACCTTCATTTACCCTTTCAACCCCCTCCCCAAAACAAAGTTACATTTTAAAGGAAAGAAATATCTTATTTTACATCTAAATTCCCTTTGGTATATGCCACCTTGTCGCTTAGGTTCGCCTTGGCGCCATGATAACTATGGGATAACTGTCTTGCAAAGGTCAGCAGAGCATGTGGACTAATATGAGCTACTGGATGATTCAGCCAATTTTGAACTAATTGGATAGACGGGGTAATCTCTGGACTGGATTTTGTGGCAGCTCAACTATATGATGATGTAGTGGAAGTCTGTAGACAATCCCTTTGATTTCTGGGGCTGAAATCGAAGAAAATTCAGAGCATAGGATTCTATCACCATCAGAACCCCCCCTCCAGTATTTTTATTAATACAACTGTTTTCAAAACATTGACTTTTCAACAGTTTTTCGATTCTTTACTTAACCATATGTTAAAAACTGTTTTGTTCTTTTATCTATACATCTGAATCACCCTTTGTGAGACTGCCAGTCCTGTTAAAAATCACCCCAATTTTATTTGCAGCATTCGTTATCCCCCCCCCCCCCCTCTCAAAAAGCTCCCCGCCCCATCTTTTTGGATAGATGCATTATTGTTTTGATTCAAAAGATTTAGGTTTTAATATAATCTAAGTTGACTGCACTGTTCATGAATAATTGTCATTATGCTTTTGGATGTATGATCGAATCTTAGTAAAGCTTTGCTGTCAAACCTGCAGATTACATTGAGAAGAAGGCGTCCTCCCTTGGTTTGGAGAGGCTTTTTCTGCTTACAACCAGAACTGCAGATTGGTATGCATCTGGTCTCCAAAAATTTTTTTACTTTTTTGTATTGGTGATAGTAGATAGTACACATTATAATTGTTTCAACTTCTAAAAAAATGACAAAATTAAATCCTGATCACTTCCTGTATAGTTTATGTTCTTTAATTCTTCATTTTAGAAAGTATTCCAATTCTCATCCGTTTACTATTTTCTCTGCCGATGTTCTGGAAATTTTTATTTTAGGTGCAAAAGTAGGAGCTAAATGCTATGGAAATATATGTTGTTTTTCTGCTTTCACCGGTTCTAAGATCAGATCAAAATATCAAATAGGAGTACCATATCACACTTTCATACTACATGAGCAAATTCATGACTCTGGTTTATGGTTCTCATTCAAAATCTAGTCAACGTTCGAGAGAAGTTTAAAGTGGAAGGATTTGTGAATGTAATGAGTAGTGTTTTGAGGAAAAATATTCAAGTAAACATTGGTCGTATGGTTGGTTCCCATCTGGGGGTGTGGGGGTTGCAATAAATGAATTAAATCCTGTGAATCCATGCATGAATTGAAACTGCAACTTTGTAAGTTGTAAAAGTGGATGGTATATTTTCCCCCTCTGTGGGATATCAAGTGATAATGCCAACTGCCGAGAAAGGATTTACCATTCTAAGCATGGTTACTATGTCTAGTTGGTTGGCGATTTATGTCTGTTGGCAATATGACGCATGGTTATCATGTCTAGTTCGTTGGCCATTTATGTCTGTAGGCAATATGATGCTCAATGATCTTACTAGTGGTAAATATTTTTACAGGTTTGTGAGGCGCGGCTTCTCAGGGTGTTCCATTGAGTTTATTCCAGAAGCGCGGAGGAAGAAGATAAATCTCTCCCGTAGATCAAAATATTATATGAAGGTGCTGCAGCCAGACATGAGTGGCATTACAGTTCATAGGGTGTTGAACTGAAATGGCTAAATCGCGAGATTTTGCTTCTATTCGTGTTATGTAGCTCATTTAGATCTGCCAACAAGTGTAGCGTCCCCTGGAAGGGGCAACAACTATAGGCGGTATTTTTGTAGCTAGGTTTCTGAGTGCTCAACCTACCCGCCAACCAACCCTACCCCTCTTCTTGGAGAAAGGGGTTTTGACTAGAGCCACCTCCATTTGTTTATTTGGTTCTCATCTTAATGATAAAAATAAATTTTATAAGTAAGATAGTTCATTGTTTCTAGTCTGCCTCAATGCCTCAATTATCATCTGCATTGTTTCATTTTCTGTGGGCTATTGAGAACTGGAATGAAGTCTGTGTGGCGACGACTGTTTGATTTGGCCTTGGTCAATGTATCCTTGTCCATTGTGGTGGTTAGTGAATTTATGTTTCCTTCCCTTTTATCCCTTGCTCCTTGCCATCATTCATTTATCAGATATCACTGAAACGATTAGGGAGATGATATGAACTAAGACTTCTGAACCTGCAAGAGGATGCACCTTCGCCAAGGAAGGACTCTCAATGTGGCTGATTAAATCCTCAAAGACTGTCTCAGCTGGAAATGTTTCTGCGGCTATCTTAAGTCTTATGGTGGGGGATCCAAATCGTCTCCTGCGAGGGTCGAGGGTATCCGCAGGAGACGTTGCTTCCTCTATCCGATGCACGCCACGTTTATTTGATTTTATCCGACGTCTCTCGAAATCCCGACGTAGGAAACACAACTGTGAATGGTAAGCAGCATAACAAAAGTCGATCACTGCTCGGCAATGACCGATGCGAAGCTACATGCATTGATGGTACCAAATGTCTCTATCACATACGAGGCAAGAAGCACAAGAAGGCCTGGATTGTTGCCGGTGATAATCGTACTCGTCGGCCTTCGAGACTATCAGGACGACAAAGCTGATGTGATCCTCAAGTATATGCCCGACGAGGCAAGGCTGTTGAAGGCCTACGGAGAGCTACCCGAGAACACCAGGCTCAACGAGGGTGTCGCGAGGAGGATGATGGTGCTGGTGATGGATATATTGATTTTGAGGACGAGGACATCGATAAGATCTAGGGTTTGGGATTCTCTTCTTCGGCCTTTCGTTTATTTTCCCCCTTAAATATGTTTACTATAAATTCTTGTAAGGATGAATCTTGCTGGATACTTGTTCTGTAGTTAAATTTGAGGGTTCTCCACCCCAAGGTGCGAATTTATGATGGTACACCTCCTATTAAAGTTTTCCGGATCGAAAAGGATGGAATGAAAAATCTATCAATTTCCTTACTTTTTCTGTGTGCTGCTTTGCTTGCTAACTATTTTCGTTTGTTCCTTTTTAACAATAAGCATAAAACTATAATTATTTGTTTGTCTAGTCTTCTAGTATAACGTGATGTTGGGGATGGGTGATACTGCAGTTTCCCTAATTTTGTTTCTTGGAGTTCGGTGTTTTATACTACCAACTCTCAACTTTCTTCTTCCTCTATCACGATTTGGAACCCAAACCCTCTCTTCCGCCCTCTGAAACAAAACCAAAGCCTCAATACACCGCCCTCTCTTTCAACTTTCTTCTTCCTTGATCTCTTTTTCTTCTCCTCCGCTCTCCCTTTCTCTCTCTCTCTCTCTCTCTCTCTCTCTCTCAACTTTCTTCTTCCTCTGCCCTCTTTCTCCCCTCTGAAACGCTGTGCCCTCTCTCTCCCCTCTGAAATGCCATGGTTAATCGAGTCTTCTTTTCAAATTCAAAATCGAGATTTGATAAGGTGCATCCTATTCACGGTTTCGTCCCCTGCAATAGGATTTCTTAAGATGTCAGATAAAAGTAGGTACATGTGGCGTGCATCGGATAGGGGCAGCAACGTCTCCTGTGGATACCCTTGCAGGAGACAATTTGGATTCTTTCTTGGCCCTTCCATTTCTTATGGGTGGGTGAGAAATGGGATTGAAATCATCTCCTACGACTGGAGAATTCCAGTCAGAATCCAAGGCTAGAATTCATCTGATCCGCATACCAATACATCGATATGTGCGCTAGATAGAATCCGACCTTTGGCTCCCAAACTAAAGCAAGAGAGGATTTTTATCCGTGAACAGTGAGTACACGTAAGACTCGCTTTCACTGGTACGAGTTCCAAGAAATTTTTTCATTCTGCCATTTTATATTGGGGTTGAAATCATCTCCAATTATTGGAGGCTCCAATCCAGCATCCAGCGACTGGAGTTAACCTGGCGCACCTACCGATGTATTTGTAGGCGCATCTAGTTAACTCCAGTCGTTGGATGCTGGATTGGAGCCTCCAATAATTGGAGACAAATTGGACTCTTTATATTGGCATCCACTGAAAGCCATTATGTATCTCCTGTCGCATTCGCATGTGAGCCTGCCTACTATATCGATTGCCCAAAATGTTGGATGTCCTGGTTGATGAATCTCTGCCTTCATACTAATGATAAGAAGCGTTTTATAGGATTTGGGCTATCCTTCTGTGGCAGGTTTGGAAGAGAAGGAATAGAGCTATTTTTCTTCATTTAGATCCTTTGGGCTTGTACCCTGGAAGCTGTGCATATCTCTGTTGATCAGGAGTTTCTTGCGGCATCTTGGAAGTCTGTTCCACCGCTTGCTGTTGGCCCGTCTCTCCGCCAGGCTATGTTCATCCATATTTGCACTGATGGTGCTTGGCCTTCGAGCTCTAGCAAGGGTGGGCATGGGATTCTGCTAAAGTATCCTGATAATTCATTTCTTGCTGCAAAGTGTAAAGCTTGTTGGGGGGTCTCTACTATGGCCATAGAGGCCGAGGCTATTAGGGATGCTCTCCTCCTCGCCGTAGTCTGCATTTGTTGGACCTGGTTTTTTACTCAGACTATCTCTCGGTTGTCCCTTTGAATAATCGCTGGTTTCCGTCGACTTGGCGGTTTCTTCGATAATGGATGGTATTAGTGTTAGGATTGGGAGACGCAAACAAGAAGAAAACACAAAGAATTAATGTGATTCAGCACCCCATCGTGGGATGCCTACGTCCACCAGAGAAAAAAAAATTCTTTATTCCCAAGAAACTTCTACAGCTCTCTACCTGATAGGCTTAGCTCATCTGTCAGCCTTATAGCATCTGTCAGAGGATTGAGAAGAATCCTCTGACAGCCGTTACAGTTTTCCTAAGTTTTCCTACACAGAGACAATATATAAGGAAATCTAGAAATCCTAATCCCACCACAATTATAAGTTTATCCCATACATATTATAGACCAAACCCTAATACAAGTACAACTCTATTAATTATGTGGACCCTATAGAATACAAGACACCAACCCAATAAATCTCCACCTGGCTTGGATTCTGCAAACCACCTTGAAGAAAATTCGTTGATGTTGACTATGTAAACCTATCTCTGCTAAACCGCTACACCCAAATAGGCATAGCCCACCCCGTCCGGATGTCCCGTACAGCTCACCACTGTATGATGTGATGTGACTCCATCTCTCCCACTGCTGCAGCATCATCGGAAAGATCACCGTCACTCACAGTCCTCTTGCAATTCCAGTTGGACCTGGAACCCGAGCCTCTCACCACCGCACCTCCAATGCAAACCTTGAGAACCGACTCTTCATTCCAGCCCTCTGCAAC
Organism: Protea cynaroides; assembly: GCA_028583415.1. Lineage (NCBI taxonomy): Eukaryota > Viridiplantae > Streptophyta > Magnoliopsida > Proteales > Proteaceae > Protea > Protea cynaroides. Next base: position 34,902,879 of record CM053272.1, on the reverse strand, counting down.
TCCAATTGCACCTGGAACCCAAGCCTCTCACCTCTGCACCTCCAATGCAAACCTAGAGATCCGACTCCTTGTCCCAGCCCGCCAGTACTCCTTTACCTCACGGTGCAACATAAACTGGCCATTATGTGCATCGTATTGGGATTTAAACCCACCGTCAGATCCAACACCCGATCCGACCAAGTTCGCCAGGCCACTGAGATCCACTGCCGTCGCACCTGAGTCGAACTCTGCAAATCCAACTCTATGATCCCTACTGGCACATGCGATGACAGGAAGAATCATCTTCCTAGCCTGAGATTCCCTTCCATCTCTTCTTGACGGCACCCTCTTTTTTTTTTTCTCAAAAGATAACCGTGGAAAAAAAAAACTTAAAAAAACCACACAACAAGTGTAGTCATTACACTCTTTTTTTTTTCTTCTACGTTTTCAAACTCTTCTTCATCGTTTTTTTTTCACACCGCTGTAATCATGATCTTGAAAACCCTAGATCAAGAAAAAGTTTTAAAAAAAAAACTCAATCCTTTTTTTTTTTTTTTTGCTAATTCCTTTACTTTTCCAAAGGAATATCAGAGAAAAAAACGAAAAAAACTCAACCTTTTTTTCTTTTTCTTCTTCTTCTCCTTCATACCTTCCACACACTTCCCTCCTTCTTCTAGATCACTGATCGATCTATCGAACCTAGCTCTGATACCATTTGTTAGAATTGGGAAACGCAAACAAGAAGAAAACACAAAGAATTAACGTGGTTCAACACCCCATCGTGGGATGCCTACGTCCACTAGAGAAAAGAGAAATTCTTTATTCCCAAGAAACTTCTACAGCTCTCTACCTGACAGGCTTAGCTCATCTGTCAGCCTTATAGCGCCTTCAGCTCTCCACTATTAGAGGAGAATCCTCTTGACAACCCTTACAGTCTTTCCTAGGTTTTTCCACACAGAGACAATTTATAAAGAAATCTAAAAATCCTAATCCCACCACAATTATAAGTTTACCTCGTACATGTAATAGACTCATACCCTAATACAAATACTGCCTTTATAATTGTGTGGATCCCACAGAATACAAGACATCAACCCAACAATTAGGTTGCTACTTCTTTTTCGGTTGACAATAGTGAAGCCCTTTGTTTAGCTTCTGTTGCTTTGAGACTGATTTGTCTCAGGTGTGGTGCTGCATTCCCCTCTGTTTTCTTTCCCCTTATTCTACTTCTTTTAACTGTGGGAATTTCTCCTCGGTTTCATTAATGAATTGATTTCTTATTGTGTTCAATATTTATAAAAAAAAAAAATTAAATTACATTCATCTCCCCGGTACTTAAAGTCTAATTACATAAACCTACCCTTGTGGTTTTAAAATTTCACAAGCCTCCCTTTAATTATGAACTAGATTACATCCAACTCAAGTCCATTTGTTGAAGGGGGATGTTAATTGTTGATTTCACTTGGCCAAACTATGCTTGAGTGGTAATGGAGTTCCAATTTTTGTGCCTACCCAAAGAAAAAGAGTTCCAATTTTACTCATTTTAAATAAAAATTAGGGCTTACAGTTATATCCCCTACTTGCAACTCATTGTCCCAACTATATCCCCTAGTCCATACTCATCACCACCACGGCATCCCTACCTGCAACTCATGGTCGTCATCGACCTCAAAATCGGAGTGGAATCATGGGCTATAGCTGTAAGACCCGCACGCCTCGAACCCGGTCTAACCTTACATTCTCGTGTCATGACCGGCCTTCCCATCATAATCGGCTCAAGTGAATCAATTGTATGAAGAAACCACAAGATAAGGTAAGTAACGAGTCAAATTTAGTTGGTGTGATTGATCGTTTAAGATCGTGTGGAAGCAACCAGTCAAAAACTAAAAATCAGAAAATTTTGGTCGTGTTGTAGCAATTTTGAGGGGTGTGGTCGATATGTGTGGTCGACGGATTCTGCGACCACACGATGTTGAACAGACTCCGTGTTTAGAAAATTTTCCTAATTTGAGGGGGACTCTTTCCTAATTAAAGTGAGACTCTATATGGAGGTTTTCCTCTATATAAGGGACGTTCCTTAGTCTCTCTCACTCTTCTATAACTCAAATTGAAACCCTAAACCTAAGAGAGAAAGAGAAAGGAAGAGAAGGGGAAGAAGGAGATTTGGAGAAGAAGGTTTTGAAGAGAAAAGTTTTATCTCCCTACAGCAAGCTTAAGGTATGGACTTGACTCTGTAGGCTAGATCAGATAGGATAGGTTCCTTTTATCAAGTTGATGTATTGAATCTAATGCAACGATTTCGGTTATGGAATTTCTAAGAAAAATCATGAGAAAATAGATTAGGGATAATGGTTAATGAGAAACTGTAAATAATGGCCATAGAATAACCATAGGATGAACCCAAGTGATGAGCCGAAGAATCGACTCAAGAAGAATTCAGATTGAAGATGAAAAAGTGATCAAACATCATGTGGTCGTAGCCTGTGGTCGACCACAGGGTGACCAGAGGGTCGACCACAGCTATTCGGGAAGTTCCCATGAAAGGTGTGGTCGCATGGTTTGGTCGCATAAAATGCGACCACAGGGTTCGACCACACAGTGTGTGGTCTCATATATTGCGACCACAAGATCGACCACACGTGCGACCACACGATAACAGCAAGTATATTTTGAGACCAAACAAGATTTTTGACTACTGTAACTTGGTAAACTTGAACCCTAACTTAAATACATTAATTGTTTAGGTTCCTAATAGATTCAAAGTGACTTCCAAAGCTTGGGAGAGGAACAAACATCGATCAAATGTGAGGGAACAAAACCTAAACTAATTGGCTAATAACAAGCTGTTTTACTTATTGAGTCAAATGTCATGATTGATTCTATGCTTGTATGCTTGTAATGTGCATTTCACATGTCATCCAATATTCCTGCTATTACTGCTCATGCATATTTAATTCTGTTTATTTATAATATAATGATGATGATGATGTTAGGAACAGGCCTGTGAATGTATGTGTGTGGTTAGTGTGTTTGAATCGAGTGAAGCATCAGGGGGAGGATGTGACACTGTGGTTCATCCTGGTCACCAGACTCTAGCTCTATCTCTACTCAAGTCTTGTCCACTGACATCGTCGTATCGCCATTACCTTAGCAGAACTATTACGTCGTAGGGCATCAGGGGAGGTGGTCTCGGACCGTGTAGTCTCTGACTCTGCCGGGGGACCTTAGCTCTATCTATATGGACGTATTAAGGGATGCTGGGGTGAGGCCTTGGATACACTGTTTGGCATTAGGATTGATTAGTTGTGAGCCCAGTTTGCAAGCCCTCGCCAATAAGGGCTTACGTGTTGGCATGAGTAGGGCATCAAGGGAAGTGTTATGCGGTGTTTGATCCGGACACTTTAGCTCTATCTCTATTCCATGATGGGTGCATGTGGGACGGCAATGGTGTTTGATCCATTGGGCGGCTTCACACACTCGTGTATAGAGGTGTGACGGCCTCCAATCATTTCTATAGCACATTGCAAACTTATAAATCAGACCAAAGATATGAATTGAATGCATGCATATGTTTGTTGCATTGTTTTGTTTACTCACTGAGCTCAAGTTGGAGAGCTGACCCTTGCGCGCATAATTCTTTTTAGTTTCTGATGTTGCAGGTATTACGGTTGAAAATTATGTCGACACACCAATATATGAACAGGTGGCGACTATGGATGAGCAAGCTGTGGAGGACTATTATGATTCGTTAAGCGAGCGTTTCAACTATGGATGCGTTTAGTGTTTAACTTTCGTATTTGGATATTTGTAATATGTATTAAATTATGTTTTGATTAATTGGAGATAACTGAAATATTAATTATTTATCATGATTAGACCTCAGTTCATTATTAATAAGACTTTCGTTATTTACTTTATTATCTCTGATTAATGTGGAATGTGTTTTGGTTTAACATGGTTGGATAGCCTATATGAAATACTGATTGAACCATTGATTTATTGACGGTTCATCACACCATTCTGGTTAGTCCAGAATTGAGGTGTGACAACTTGGTTTCGGGCACTTTATGTAAGACCCGTATCGAACTAACCGGTCTTACCACCTTGTACCAGGTTTACCTATCATGGTCGAGCCAAGTGGACCAAGTGCGTGAAGAAATCACAAGACCATGTATGAAGTCTAACCCAAAAACAGTAAATGTGAGGGTAGGGTCGCATGCCTAAACAGGTAGGGTTGACCCCACCTCAACAGAAGTTCAACCCATGACTTTTTAGTCGTAGGGTCGGATGACTTAGAAGGTGTAGGGTCGACGGATCCTGCAACCCTACGTCCGACCCTACGTTGATAGACAGAAACCGAAAATTAAAAAAATTTCCTAATTCTAAGAGGATCTTTTCTAAACTCATTGGGATTTATTATGGAGGATTTTTCTCTATAAATAGGACGTCCCTTAGCCTATTTCACTCCTTTACAACCCTAATTGAAAGTGAGAGAAAGAGAAAGAGAAGGAAGAGAAGAAGAGAAGGAAACTTGAAGAAGAAGACTAAGGTAGAGAAGGAAACTTCAGAGAAACCTCTGAATAAAGGTATGAACCTAATTCCTTACCTGAATAAGAGATCCTAGAATAGTTATGAAGAACATAGGATTAGGAGAAACCTAAATCATCCATCCATGGACAAGTTCCAAGAGATTCCATTGAGGAAATTGTTATGGACAATGAATAGTGTATAACTTGGAGTTTTGAGCCATAGAACAATCTTAGAATGAACCATGAAAGTAAGCCAAGGGATCAAAACATTAAAGAATGGACTTTAGAATGAAAGATCGACTCAGAATACGTGTGGTCGCACGTAGGGTCGAATGATATCCGACCCTACGAGATCACAGGATCGACCACATGCCCTCGGGAAGTCCCAGGGAGGGTGTGGTCGCACATAGGGTCGAATGGTATCCGACCCCACATCCGACCCTACACCCTAGGGTCACAGAAACTGCTACCCTAGGTGCTACCCTACCTGCGACCCTACGATTTCAGTTAGTCTAAATCTATTGGAATTAATTCTAATTAAAATCTATCGACTTGTTAGGTCTTTTTAGTGATTTAAAAGTGATTCATAAAGCTTGAACGAGGATCTACACTCAATCAAAGGTGAGGGAACAAGACCTAAACTAATCGGCTAATAATAAATTATTTTTGTTTATTGAGTCTATCACCATGAATGATTCCATGTTTGCATGATTGTAATGTGCATATTCCATGTTTGTATGATTGTAATGTGCATATCACATGTCATCTACTATTCCTGTTATTACTGTTCATGCATATTTAATTTTCGTTTATTTATAATATGATGTTGATGATGATGCTAGGAATAGGCAAGTGAATGAATGTGTGTGGTTACTGTACTTGATGCAAGTGGAGCATTAGGGGGAGGACATGACATTGTGGTTCAGTCTGGTCACCAGACTCTAGCTCTATCTCTACTCAAGTCTTGTTCACTAACATCGTCGTATCGCCATTACCTTAGCAGAACTATTACGCTGTAGGGCATCAGGGGAGGTGGTCTCGGACCGTGTAGTCTCTGACTCTGCCGGGGGACCTTAGCTCTATCTATATGGACGTATTAAGGGATGCTGGGGTGAGGCCTTGGATACACTGTTTGGCATTAGGATTGATTAGTTGTGAGCCCAGTTTGTAAGCCCTCGCCAATAAGGGCTTACGTGTTGGTATGAGTAGGGCATCAAGGGAAGTGTTATGCGGTGTTTGATCCGGACACTTTAGCTCTATCTCTATTCCATGATGGGTGCATGTGGGACGGCAATGGTGTTTGATCCATTGGGCGGCTTCACACACTCGTGTATAGAGGTGTGACGGCCTCCAATCATTTCTATAGCACATTGCAAACTTATAAATCAGACCAAAGATATGAATTGAATGCATGCATATGTTTGTTGCATTGTTTTGTTTACTCACTGAGCTCAAGTTGGAGAGCTGACCCTTGCGCGCATAATTCTTTTTAGTTTCTGATGTTGCAGGTATTACGGTTGAAAATTATGTCGACACACCAATATATGAACAGGTGGCGACTATGGATGAGCAAGCTATGGAGGACTATTATGATTCGTTAAGCGAGTGTTTCAACTATGGATGCGTTTAGTGTTTAACTTTCGTATTTGGATATTTGTAATATGTATTAAATTATGTTTTGATTAATTGGAGATAACTGAAATATTAATTATTTATCATGATTAGACCTCAGTTCATTATTAATAAGACTTTCGTTATTTACTTTATTATCTCTGATTAATGTGGAATGTGTTTTGGTTTAACATGGTTGGATAGCCTATATGAAATACTGATTGAACCATTGATTTATTGACGGTTCATCACACCATTCTGGTTAGTCCAGAATTGAGGTGTGACAACTTGGTTTCGGGCACTTTATGTAAGACCCGTATCGAACTAACCGGTCTTACCACCTTGTACCAGGTTTACCTATCATGGTCGAGCCAAGTGGACCAAGTGCGTGAAGAAATCACAAGACCATGTATGAAGTCTAACCCAAAAACAGTAAATGTGAGGGTAGGGTCGCATGCCTAAACAGGTAGGGTTGACCCCACCTCAACAGAAGTTCAACCCATGACTTTTTAGTCGTAGGGTCGGATGACTTAGAAGGTGTAGGGTCGACGGATCCTGCAACCCTACGTCCGACCCTACGTTGATAGACAGAAACCGAAAATTAAAAAATTTTCCTAATTCTAAGAGGATCTTTTCTAAACTCATTGGGATTTATTATGGAGGATTTTTCTCTATAAATAGGACGTCCCTTAGCCTATTTCACTCCTTTACAACCCTAATTGAAAGTGAGAGAAAGAGAAAGAGAAGGAAGAGAAGAAGAGAAGGAAACTTGAAGAAGAAGACTAAGGTAGAGAAGGAAACTTCAGAGAAACCTCTGAATAAAGGTATGAACCTAATTCCTTACCTGAATAAGAGATCCTAGAATAGTTATGAAGAACATAGGATTAGGAGAAACCTAAATCATCCATCCATGGACAAGTTCCAAGAGATTCCATTGAGGAAATTGTTATGGACAATGAATAGTGTATAACTTGGAGTTTTGAGCCATAGAACAATCTTAGAATGGACCATGAAAGTAAGCCAAGGGATCAAAACATTAAAGAATGGACTTTAGAATGAAAGATCGACTCAGAATACGTGTGGTCGCACGTAGGGTCGAATGATATCCGACCCTACGAGATCACAGGATCGACCACATGCCCTCGGGAAGTCCCAGGGAGGGTGTGGTCGCACATAGGGTCGAATGGTATCCGACCCCACATCCGACCCTACACCCTAGGGTCACAGAAATTGCTACCCTAGGTGCTACCCTACCTGCGACCCTACGATTTCAGTTAGTCTAAATCTATTGGAATTAATTCTAATTAAAATCTATCGACTTGTTAGGTCTTTTTAGTGATTTAAAAGTGATTCATAAAGCTTGAACGAGGATCTACACTCAATCAAAGGTGAGGGAACAAGACCTAAACTAATCGGCTAATAATAAATTATTTTTGTTTATTGAGTCTATCACCATGAATGATTCCATGTTTGCATGATTGTAATGTGCATATTCCATGTTTGTATGATTGTAATGTGCATATCACATGTCATCTACTATTCCTGTTATTACTGTTCATGCATATTTAATTTTCGTTTATTTATAATATGATGTTGATGATGATGCTAGGAATAGGCAAGTGAATGAATGTGTGTGGTTACTGTACTTGATGCAAGTGGAGCATTAGGGGGAGGACATGACATTGTGGTTCAGTCTGGTCACCAGACTCTAGCTCTATCTCTACTCAAGTCTTGTTCACTAACATCGTCGTATCGCCATTACCTTAGCAGAACTATTACGCTGTAGGGCATCAGGGGAGGTGGTCTCGGACCGTGTAGTCTCTGACTCTGCCGGGGGGCCTTAGCTCTATCCCTATGGATGTATTGAGGGATGCTGGGGTGAGACCTTGGATATACTGTTTGACATTAGGATTGGTTAGTTGCGAGTCCAGTTTGCAAGCCATCACCAACAGGGACTTACGTGTTGGTATGAATAGGGCATTAGGGGAAGTGTCATGCGGTGTTTGATCTGGGCACTTTAGCTCTATCTCTATTCCATGGTAGGGTAGATGTGGACGACAATGGTGTTTGATCTGTTGGATGGGCTTACACACCCTGAGTATAGAGGTGCGACGGCCACCAAACCTTTCTATAGCACATTGCAAACTTATGAACCAGACCAAAGATATGAATTGAATGCACGCATATGTTTGTTGCATTGTTTTGTTTGCTCACTGAGCCGTGATGTGTGCTCACCCTTTCGACGTCGAATATTTTTAGTTGATGATGCAGGTACCACCGTAGAAGATTATATAAATGCTCCGATGTATGGACATGTGACGGCGATGGACGCTGAAGTTATGATGGAGTCGCATGATTCATCATACGAATGCAACTCATGCGTTTTCGATTAGATTTTTATTTGAATTATTAAGGAAATATAATTGATTATTTTATTTACTTATGTTTTAGTCAATGAAAGATAATTGGATATTTTATTTATGTTATCATTCTTAGATTCTCAGTTCATTTAATATATAAGACTTCCGTTATTGTTTATTTACTCTTATTATGGTTGTGGATGTGTATGGTTTAAGCAAACGGACACAGCCTATTCGAGATCCTGGTTGAACCGTTGGTTTATTAGCAGTTCATCACACCATTCTGAATAGTGCGAAATTGGGGTGTGACACTTTAGCTCAATCCGTCATTTCTTTCTTCTCATACCTCATCCCTTGGATGTAGGCCTCGTGTCCCTCTCCCGAGGATCATCCTAAATTCTCTTCCAACGGTCAGATTTTGTATCTACTATTATTTTCTCCCAACAGAACCCCTTTGTCTCCTCAGTGTCATTTCGATCGAAGGAAACACATTTATGGGAAAATAATCCTTTCCTAATTACGTGGAGATGTTTCCGCAGATTTCTTACCGTTATGGTAATCACTACTCTCCTTCTCTCTCTTCTTTTCGAAACTTGAACGCCCACATCCCTAACATAACGTTAGTAATGTTTCGTCGTAATTTAAGTCAGCTATACTTGAATGCCACTAGTGTCGTTTCCGCTTCCATCGAGCCGTCGCTTTGAACTGTCTATATGTATCCCGCCATTTTACAATCATCGCAATCGTCCATGCATCGCTTCCCTATCAAAAGGTCGCATCCACAACTTGACTGATAGACACAATATCATTACTGCCAGATGGGACCCACCTGCCAGCAAACTTATAAAATCTCATCATTTTCTCTCGTCTTCTTCCTCACAAACCGTCCATCTATAGTGCCTTCCGAAGTTCTCTGGCTCAGCATACTTAATCTTGTTGCCAACATCTTCTCTCCGTCGCAAGAGGTTTCCGACGATCCGCTTATCTTTCGAGTAAGTCCCAACCTTCTTTTCCTCTTTTATTTCACCACTAACCAGTCATGGCTCGTGATAAAGCCATTGTTAGCCATGCTTCTGAACCTACCATGTGTCTATCACAACTCCTGCGATCTACTCAGGGTGAGGAGAGCTCAAGCGGTAACCCTGAGAGTTCGTCCCTTGATACTTCTGGTGAGACTGGTCCTCACTATGTGGCATCCTCTGTGAAGTCCATAATGATCGAGTCCAAACATCACGATCTTAGGGCTTCTTTTTTGGTTCCCGACTCTGTTGACCTAATAGCTCCAGTCCCAGAAGATAGAGCTTGCCATCCATACTCCCACAGGATGGTAGTAAATTTTAATATGTTTTTGTCTGATTTTCGTTCCCATGCCACCCCCTCGTATTCGAGATTTTGGGCTATTATGGTCTGGCCCCTACCCAACTTCCGCCCAACTCCTGGGCCCAAATTCATTCCTTCATTATCTTCTTTCTTCGCTGCCAGGAGCCCCCACCTTAAGATTCTTCCAGTTTTTGTTCGACATTGGAGTTGTAACCTGGCATGACTCTACGACCCATAAAACCAAACCAAATGGCATCTACTACTTCTTTCGCAGGAATTTAGAAATGGTTTCCCCATGGTCGAGACCACCCCCTCCTCAGTCCCCAACTAGAAGGAGAAATTCTTCGGGGCTATAATAAAACGGGTCCATAGTCTAATGGATATGCGCTCCTTTCCCATCGGTAATCGATAGTAGTTCATCGACCCCTCAGTAGTAAGGGTCACCCCAATCTTAATGCCGCTTAAGATGGAAACCCTTCAAAGGGTAAAAGAAAGAAGGAGGGCAGTCCAGTACAAGGATCTGGGTAAAAACAAGTTCTTGTTCCTGTACGGGCTGAGTAAGTTCCCTAATAGCACTGACATGTCCTTCCTTCTCTACTTTACTTTTGTATTTCGATTCGACCCCTAACAGTTCAATATTGGTTCTTGATGCAGTGGAAGGTCTTGACGACAGCATATGGAAGGATCTCATGGGGACAGACTTATTCCGTCATCAACAAAGGGAAAGAGAGGAGATAATTGCCTCTGTGGCCCGCAAACTGGAGGCCCTTGAGAGGGCCGGGGACATAGCTCCAGCCCTTCCTGCCGAAATCCCTCCACCATCTTCAGAAGAAGCACATCCCCCTTCCGACCCTGTAGCTCGGGTTAATCCGCCCACCGGACTTGAGCCAATGGTGGGATCTTCGTCGCAAGCTTTCGACCCTCCCCCCTTCACAGTGGAGTCGGCGGTACCTCCGATCATCGACATCTTAGAGGATGGTATGTTTTATTCCCTTGTACCTTCTACTTCTAAAGTATCAATCCCTCAACATTATAGTTCTGAATGTTTAGCTTCTCTTTTTATGCAGAGGATGACGATCAGGCAACTGTTGCGGAGATGCTACATCGATCCAAGAGGAGGAAGTTTGTCTCCGAAACCCCCAGACTCATTTATCCTAAGGACACTCCCCAGGACATTTTGCAAAGGATTCCGGTCGGCCCTCCGCCATTGCAATCTCTGCACCTGGTAGAAATTCCCATTGTTTTGGAGCCCGCTAGCCTTTCTAGCGGTGCCTCTCTCGTCCCCACTACAGCCATCATCTCGAGGGTCACTCACGACCCTCCCAGTACTTCAGATGCAAGTCTCGCGGTCAGTTATCTTCTTTGTTCCTCACAGACTACCACAGGCACCACAGTAGCAACAACACCACATGACTCGAGCATGGAGGCCTTCCCTCCAGCCCCCACAAGTTTACCCTCCATCCCTACATATTCAACTGTAGTGACTTCCTTTCGCCCACTTTCTGGAGATTTACCCTCGCTAGCCCCCTCTACTTTTTCACAGATCACCACCTCCTTCATGCCAATACAATCTTCTCTTTCCAATCGACCTGCCGAGGAAAGTACCAAAGGCAAAGGCCCTGCCATTTCGCCTGTCGCCACAACCCAAGGTCCAACTTCGACCCCCATTATGAGCTCTTACACACCCTTTATTGTTGGTTCTACTCTTTCTGCCGCCAGCTCGAGTTCTGCCGCTGAGCCGACATTATTCACTCCGCCTTGGAAGGTCCTTCCGATAGACACGGGGCTATTCAATCACTCAGTGGCTCAGGAGATTGTTCACCATGCCTATCTATCCGCTGATGTAGACTTCATTAAGCAAGCCCAACTTGAGAACATCGATCAGGGCCAATGCGAGGCCCTATACCAAGTGAGTACCTTTTCTGTACTTATTATGTTTTCTTTCCTTTTCTTTTCTCTATTTTCGATTGGTCCACCTCTAATATCTCTCCTTCTTCTTTTGTCTTGCTTTGTAGCTAATGTGCAGAACAAACTACTATCGTAAGATGCTAGTGAGTTCCGTACGCAAGCTGAAAGAGGTGCACGTTTTTGTTCAGCAAAGTAACATGCTTCTTTCAAAGGAGCGCGACCAATCCATCCGCGATAGAGACGCCGCCCTCGCAGCCCATGCTAAAGCCGAGGAAGGTTGGAAAGAAGAGAAAGATACTCTTTTTCTGAGCTGAAAGTGGTCGAGCAGGAGAGAGATGATGCTGAGACCCGGGCCACAGAGGCAGAGGAACGAGCCAAGGAAGCAGATGATCGAGCCAAGGATTTTGACATAAAATGGCACCCCGCCAAAACGTCTTTGGAACTAAATCGGAGGTGGCTGCCGATGAAAAGACCAGGTACAGGAGATTGGATGAACACTTCACCACCCGTGCCAAAGTCTTCGAGGCTGCCCAGAAGGAGTTAGCTGAAGTGCGACTATCGAATGGGGTCATGTCGGACCAACTCAAAGCGACCACCGACCTCAACAATCAACTAGAACAGGAAGTCAAAAGATCTCCAGGGGGCCCGTGATGAATTAGTAACGGAGAAGGCTAATTTGTCGACGGAGAATGACAGGTTGCAGGTCGAGTTAACCCACACCTTAACCAGGGAGGAAGCCCTTAAATGAGAGATAGCCATCATGAAGAGTGTCAACATGCAGTCTTCCATGACCAGTATGACCGAAGAACTGGCACGGGCCCATGCATCTTTAGTACAAGATACCCATGCATCTTTAGTACAAGATAAGGAGAATACTCTGAGAGCATTGCTAGAATTTGATGATATAGAGGGCCTCTTAAGGAAGGAGAGAGCTCAAACTATCAGGGAAGCTCTCCTTATTGTTCACTCACAGATGTCTGCTTACCTTCCGACCTTCGATTTTTCCTGCATCCCCCTGATGAGTACAGTGATTCGGGACAAGCTTGGCCAGCCCTCGAGTCTCCCTCCTTCAACGGCCTCTAGTACTGACTTGGTAGTGATGCCTTCTCCTTAAGAGGTAGCTCCACTCTATGTTATTCCTCCTCTGGATACCCCGGGAACGGCTTCCAAAGATCCCTCATCTCTTTTTTCAGAAGAAACCCCTGGTACGACCTCCTCCGGTACTCCTTCAACAGAAGCGCCTCTGACCGAATGACCGCACCCATGAACTAGCCACAAATTTTGTTTTTTGTAAGGATGTATCCATAACTGTACACTATGCTCAATATACTTTCTAAAACTTTGTAATACTCAATACACTTTCTTTTTGAGTTTTTGGAATTTCCTTTTCACTAAATATTTTCACTAAGTACCCCACGCCCCCTAGCGTTATATGATTGTGCTCTGCCAATCATTTAAGACCAAAACAGTAGATCTGTGGAAGTCGATGACTAAGTCTTTGATGGAGGTCATCTACACACTGAGACCTAGGACGTTTCGTGTGTTTCAGACTCGTAGGCCTTTTTTTCTTTCGAGACCCGGAGACCTTTTTCTCTTTCGAGACCCAGAGGCCTTTTTCTCTTTCGAGACCCAAAGGCCTTATCTCTTGTTCGAAACCTGTAGGCCTTTTTCTCTTTCGAGACCCATAGGCCTTTTTCTCTTTCAAGACCTGGAGGCCTTATCTCTTTTTTCGAGACCCGTAGGCCTTTTCCTCTTTCGAGACCTAGAGGCCTTATCTCTTGTTCTAGACTCGTAGGCCTTTTTCTCTTTTGAGACCTGTAGGCCTTTTTCTCTTTCGAGACCTGTAGGCCTTTTTCTCTTTCGAGACCCGGAGGCCTTTTTCTCTTTCGAGACCTGGAGGCCTTATCTCTTTTTTCGAGACCCGTAGGCCTTTTTCTCTTTTGAGACCCGTAGGCCTTATCTTCTCTTTTTCTTTTTCTTTTTTTGAAACCCGCATGAATGGGGGGTAGAAAGGAAAGAGTGTAAATAGAGGTTCCATTAAATAAATAGAAAAGGGGCCTTACACATAGTATCTCCAGAGGTTCTTGGAGTGCCAAGTGCGTGGTAAGGCCGACCCATTCATCATCTCCAAGTGATACGACCCCGGTCTGGTAGCTTTCATAACCCGATATGGCCCCTCCCAATTTGGAGTTAGCTTGCCCTACTGAGTAGGAGCGGTGACAGTCGTCGATCGTAGAACCAAGTCACCCACTTGGAACAAATTCTCCTTGACCCTATAATTGTAATACTTTGTAGTTTTTTACTGGTACGCTGCTATATGCAGTCGAGCAGTCTCGTGAACATCTTGCAGAAGGTCAAGATCCATCAGGAGGGCGTTTTTGTTAGTATCCTCAATGAAGTTCAACACTCTGTAACTTTTTTCCACTACCTCGACTGGGATAACGGCTTCGAAACCGAATGCCAACTTGAAAGGGGTGGCTCCTGTAGCCTTCTTTGGGTGGTTCGATACGACCATACCACACTGGTTAACTCTTGAGCCTATGCTTGCCTCTTCTCTTCCACGCTTCGTGCTAGGCCATGCAGCAGAGTGTAGTTGGTAATTTATGTCTGTCCGTTAGTTTCGGGGTGTGCCACCGACGCAAATCTATGCCCAATTCTGTGGTTGCGGCAAAATTCACGAAAGATTCAGCTTGAAAACTGGGGACCATTGTCGGTAACCAATACTTGTGGGATCCCGTATCTATAGAGGACATCAAGTCTGAAGAATTCCTTAGCTTTATGTGCGGTGACCCTTACCATTGCCTTTACCTCGATCCACTTGGTGAAATAATCAATTACCACCAAGATATATTGAAGTTGCCCCTTTGCCTGTGGGAAGGGTCCCAGAATGTCCATACCCCAGACTGCGAAGGGAATGGATAAAGGGATAGGTTGCAACTGAGCGCACGGGCGGTGAGACATAGGAGCATGCTTCTGACACCCTTCACAGGTTTTGGCGCATCTTTCACAATCGCTCATCATATGGGGCCAATGGTAGCCCCTTCGAATGATCTTAAAGCACATGGTGCGCCTGCATTGGTGGGCTCTGCAAATTCCCTCATGAACCTCCGCCGTGATATACTCGGCCTTCGAGGGTAAAACACAACGAAGTATGGAAAAGGTATAAGATTTCTTATAGAGTACCTCGTCATGAATGACATACGACCCCGCCTGAGTCTGAATGCGCCGGGCTTCCTTCTTGTCTTCTGGCAGGACGCTCTCCCGTAGATAAGTGAGCAAGGGATTCATCCAACAGGGTTCGACGTCTATGAGTAAGACTTCCTCCACGGGGTCGATGCTGGGATCTGATAGGTGCTCGACATACACCGGTACATCAAAGCTGCTCAAATCGCTGGACCCCAAGTGTGAGAGGGCATCTGCTTCAGTATTCTGATCACGAGGTATGTTGACCATCGCAAACTTCTCCAGAGGTTCAATGAGCTATTTTACGAGGGCCAATTATTTAGCGAGACGGTTTTATCGAGCTTCATAAACCCCCGTAACCTTCCGCACGACCACCTAGGAATCTCCATGCACTAACAAATGGGTAACCCTCAGCTTTCTAGCCAATCTAAGCCCAGTCACTCATACTCCGCCACATTATTGGTTGTTGAGAAGCCAAAGCATACGGATGTCAGTACCTTAAACCCTTCAGACTAATGAGGACAATACCTGCTCCAACGTCGTCATTGTTGGAAGCTCCATCTATGTACATGACCCAGGAAGGCTCTTCAGGGCCAAGAAAGATTTTAACCTTCGCTTCTTCAAGCGCTCGCTCTGCATTCTAGCCTTCTTTTTCACCGCCTGGAAGAGTACTTTCAATCAAAAAATCCGCCAGGGCTTGTGCTTTGATGGTGATCCATGGCTGAATCTTGAGGTCAAATTCCCCTAGTTCGAGTACCCAGTTGATCGTACGCCCTGATACATCCGCTCTAGAGAGGAATTTATTCAGGGGTGGATCTTTCAATATGGTGATGGAGTGAGACTGAAAGTACGGCCATAGTTTATGGGCAGAAACCACCACGGCTAGAGCCAACTTCTAGATATACTGATTCCTGATCTCAGCATCTAATAAGACCTTACTGACGTAGTAAACAGGATGTTGCACCTTATCAACCTCCTTGACTAATACACCGCTGACCGCACATGGCGAGACTGCCAAGTAGAGTAGTAACATATCTCCTGTCTCTA
Organism: Protea cynaroides; assembly: GCA_028583415.1. Taxonomy (NCBI): domain Eukaryota; kingdom Viridiplantae; phylum Streptophyta; class Magnoliopsida; order Proteales; family Proteaceae; genus Protea; species Protea cynaroides. The sequence continues at coordinate 34,886,942 of CM053272.1, read as the reverse complement.
GCTTTACTAGCAACGGGGGCGAAGATAGGTATCTCTTAAAACTGCGAAACGCTTCCTCACACTCGATCATCCACTCAAAAGTCTTGGATCCCTTAAGAGTCTTGAAGAACGGGAGACATCTATCAGTAGACCTGGACATGAATCGTCCGAGGGCAGTAATTCGTCCTGTAAGCACTTGGACCTGCTTCGGTGTAGTTGAAGATTTCATATTTTGGATCGCCTCGATCTTCGTAGGGTTAGCTTCAATCCCCCTTTAGGACACCATGAACCCCAAGAACTAGCCAAAATATACTCCAAAAGCACATTTTGAGGGATTGAGATGCATGGAATTTCTTCGCACCACATCGAAGACTTCTTTAAGGTCCGTTAGGTGATCTGGCGCCCGAGTTGTCTTGACCAAGAAGTCATCCACATATACCTCCATGGTGCGACCAATCTGTCTTTCAAAAACTTTGTTAATGAGCCTCTAGTAGGTCGCCCCCGCATTTTTTAGTCCAAAGGGCATTACTGTGTAACAGTAGGTGCCCTTGCTGGTGATGAAGGTTGTATTCTCCTCGTCTTCTTTGACCATCTTTATTTGATTATACCTTGAATATGCGTCCAGAAAGAATAATAGCTCGTGCCCCGCAGTGGCATCGATGAGCTGATCTATCCGAGGCAAGGGGTAGGAATCTTTTGGGCAGACTTTATTAAGATCAGTAAAATCGGTACATACACACCAGCGGTCATCAGACTTAGGCACTAGTACAACATTGGCCAGCCAGTCTGGATAATACACTTATCGGATAAATCCGACTTTCAATAGCTTTTCGACCTCTTGATATATGATCGCTTGCTTCTCTACCGAAACAGCTCTTTTCTTTTGTCGAATAGGGCGTTGGTGTGGATCTATCTTTAAGTAATGCTTCATTGTTGAACGTGGAATCCCAGGCATATCTTCTAGAGTCTAGGCAAAAATGTCAGAGTTCACCTTTAGAAACTTTATAAGCTCTTGTCTTTGATCTTCTGGGAGGGTTGAGCCAATGAGGAATGTCTTTTCTGGATGGTCATCATTAAAAGGCACCGGAATGAGGTCTTTGACTGGAGTGGTCCGTTCCATAGGAAAATCGTCATGGTATTCATCTAGCTGGATTACCTGAACGGGTTGATCTTTCTCGATGGCAGCAAGGGAGGCTACATGACACCTTTTTGACACTGACTGGTCAGCCTTACAGCATCCGACCCCCCATTCAGTGGGAAACTTCATAAGCAGGTAATAGGTTGACAGGCAGGCCTGTAGCTTGTTAAGACCAGTCCTACGGAGGATACCGTTGTGGCTCGACCGGATGTCTACCACCATGTACTTCATATTGATGCTAACTCACGCTGGATAAGTTCCCAGGCGAGTATCGATTTGAATAGCAACCTTCACCCGTACTCCTTCGCCATTAAACCCCAAAAGAGAATATCTAATGGGTCTTAACTGTTCATCCTTGTAGTCCAATCTCCGGTAAGTGTCGTAGTAAAGGATCTCACAAGCACTACTAGTGTCAACCAATATGCGACTTACTTCCCATTCTTCTCCAATAGCCATCTTGATAACGAGGGGGTCTTCATGAGGGGTAAAAACATCAATAAGGTCATCATTACCAAAATAAATATACCCCTCATACATGAATTTTTTAGAGGACCCCCCCATGTCTTATGTTCCTTTGCGGGCCTGCTTTTCTTTAGTTGCTTCTTCTTCCACAAGCTCTACCACGATCGGGAGTACTTCGTGCCGCATATGTTCCTGTCAGACAGTCACCGTCATACATTCTGGATGACTTAATGTCACATATTCATCATCGTTCAACCCCAGATCTTGTTCCGGGCCTGTCTTTCCCAATAACCTCAACGGAGGACTCTTTTCACGAACAGTTTGAACCCCCCTGGGTAGGGTACTCCTTCATCCTCTCTTGTCAACCTTCTAAGCACAAATCAATCTGGCCCATGAATCCCCTTGGGGGAGACCTTGGGGGTGGTAGAGGCCTATGCTCGACCCTCTCCCTCCCCCCCGGGGCCCTCATGGGAGGAGGCAGGGGAAGCACCACCGTGGGTGTAGACGGAAGGGGTGGTGCTGGTCTTGGACCTACAAACTCCGTCCATCGCCCGTACTGGATCAAATCTTCAACCAGGCCCTTTAAATGTCTGCATGAGTTGGTGTCATGGCCATGATCTTGGTGATGTACACAATATAGCTGCCTGTTGCGCTCCTCGAGCCGGGCCATCATTTTAGGTGGAGGGACCAGTAAGGTGTCGCCTCTTTTGATGTTTAGTATCTCAACCATGGTCCGGTTAAGAGGGGTATACTCAGGTGCAGGGTGGGCCGTGTACATGGGCCGTGTACAGTTCCTTGGCCACTTTAGTTTTCTTGCTTGTTTCTCCTTCTTTAGGAGCTTTCTCCAGAGCTTTGTTCTTCTTTCTTTCTACAGCTAGAGGAGATGGATTCACTTGTCCAAGTAACTCAGCCACAACCTCTGCTCCCAATGCATATCGATTGCATCGACTGAAAATCTCCGCGTGAGTTCTAGGACGTTTCTTGTTAAGAGAAAATACCAACTGAGGATCCTAACAAGCTTTGAACAGGGTCGACACGACCACATCTGGCTGCAGGTCTTTAACTTCTCCCGCTACTCCTAAGAAACGGGTGATGAAGGGTCGAAGAGGCTCCCCCTTGCCTTGTAATGGGATAAGTTTTTCTTCTGAGCTCGATTCCCTTGAAAGTGGGAGAGGAACAAACTATTGAGCTCCTTGATAGTCTCCACCGATTGAGGGGGAAGATTATTAAACCATGTCCTTTCAACTTCTCGTAGAGTGGAGGGGAAAGCTCTACAGCACAAAGCGTCATGGTGGTCATAGATGATCATTCCCACCTTAAAATTATCCAAGTGTTTCTCTGGATCCGTCTTGTCATCATACCATCCAACATTTGGGAGGGCAAAGTGGGTAGGTAGAGGATGGTTCATAACCTCATCTGTCAAAGCAGCCTCTGTAGCATACTCTTGGAGGGACGCCGGATCTACCCCTCTCTCAACATGTTGCACCCGATCCATCAAATCTTTCACGAAACTTTCTAATCGGACTGTATTTTCATCGCCCGTGGGAGTGCTACCTGTCGAGGGAACGATTGCCACTGGTACAACTAGCGAAGGTGCTATAACGGACGGGATTACCATTGCTCTCTCTCCTCATACAGCGTCGACCCTTGCTTGGGTTTCTTCTTGGACTCGCCTAGCTTCTTCAACCCTCACTTGGGTATCCTCTCGGGCTTGTCGAGCAGCGTTGACCCTGGCCTAGGCATCTTCTCGGGTACGTCTGGCTTCGTCGACCCTCCTTTGTGCCTCTCGCGTCACATCCGCCTCCGTGTACATCCTGCCTCTGGCCCACCTATCTCCCTATCTCAACCCCAACCTGTTTGAGATAGACAACCGTCGAGAGACAACCAGGGACTCATGGCTGCTTTCGATGATTTCAGTAGGGTCGACTTCTGGAACATATTGAGATTGAGGCTCTCCCCAACAATCGCTTCGACCCTTGCGGTGATATGGATCAACCGAAGGATTATTCCTCCTTGGGCTAGGGGGCACAGCCTGTGGCGTAGAGCATCTGGATTGTCGAGATCTCTGGGGGACTTTCGGGACATCAACTGGAGGTGCTGAAGCGGCCGGTACACCTGTGGGTCGCTGCTACAACAACTCCATCAAGGCTGCCAACTACTAGGTCAGTCTATCAAATTGTACCCTGGTGACATACTGTGATGGGTCAGGGTTGGGACCACCTGCTCCATCGGTAGAAGACTCCTCTGATAGAACGTATTGCAAGTCCGGACCCATAGGGATATCCACCCGTTCTCGAGATATATTCGCTTCAGTATGACAGGCTTGAGCTTCCTGTAGGTTATAAGAACTTTTGGCTCTTCCTGCTGGTGCCATCCGTAAAAGTATGCCAAGGGGAAAAGTATAGAGTAACTTAAAGGGAAGTAAGGTAGAAAAGGAAGAAGAGAGCAGTAGAGGCTTTTCTTTTTGAACTAGTTCAAGGGAAAGGAAAGACTTCAAGAGACAAAGTATGTCGGGGTCCCACGGTGGGCGCCAAACCGTTGTCGATGGAATCTGTAAGACTAGATTTCCTAAGACATACAATATGAAACTCTCAGTGAAACACTGGAGTTCCTTCAGAAATAAGGGTTCCCTGAGATACTGGCACTGCAACAATCTTCCTTTCCGCTGAGATAGGAACCGAAAAATAAAAAACAACAGGTGAGTAAAACCCAAAGATGAGAAGTTTTTCTTGGTGATGGAGAAAATCCCAATCTATTCATTGATGTCCTCTTGTTACATATATAGGTTCAATAGGAGGCTTCATCAGCAAGCTCCTCCATACCTATCACTATTTCAATCATTAGTTACCTAGAGAATAGTAGGTTCATGCGGCTACGACCCCCTAGGACAGCGCTAGGACGTCCTATCAGCCGCTTACGACCCCCCTTGATCTTCTTCGACCCCCTTTTTAAACTATATCTCACATACCTTCTGATGCATGTTTCTGTCCTTACACTTTTATCAAGTAATGGTCTGGCTTCATGCTGATTCGGTCCATGATATGGTGACTTGCTGGGATGGCTGGTCAAGTCCCAGCAAGTCAGCATACCTTGCATTTATGGTTGTTGTCAGCATTTATGAGTATTAATGACAAACCATTTATGGTTCAACTACCCACATCAATCTGTCACATCTTATCTGAGTCAGCATAAAGGGTTGAACATGAGTTCATTTTGACATTTTCCGTCATTTCTTTCTTCTCATACCTCATCCCTTGGATGTAGACCTCGTGTCCCTCTCCCGAGGATCATCCTAAATTCTCTTCCAACGGTTAAATTTCGTATCTACTATTATTTTCCCCTAACACTTCCTTGGATTTCATTTCAGAGGTTGAGAGGATGGTGTGTTTATATCTTCATATAATAAGTGGTATTAATAGAAATGAATTTAATAAAAGATAAATGAGACATTTTATTATCTCATGTAAACAACTATTAATTCATTGAAATTTTGTATAATTTTTAAATTACGAAAGGAGGCATGCATAATAAGACCTAAATATGGAGGAGATGAATGTAAATTTGACCGTCAATATTTTTCTTCTAGTTGTCCACTCCAATTGATGATGTGGCAAGTTTTGACTTCGGTTTTCAATCATATAAGCATAGAGGGATTGGCAATCGGGAGGGATAGAATGGACAGTAGAAAAATGGAAACCAACACCAAAATGCAAGATTCCAAATGGTCCATTCAATCGATTAATCAGAAAACAGGAGGGCGGTAGGGTTAAATTCGTAAATTGGCCCTCCATTCGAATCAGTCGGCAGACTCGGCAACACCGGCCGGCACATGTGGACAGACGCATGGCCGTGATACACAATTACACACACGCGTCAGACAAAGGCTCTTCGGTGTTGACGCCCTCATTATTATTTGAACCAAAAATAAAAGAACAACAGTGAGGTGGCAATGGCATGGCAGCCATTCTGCATTCTGAAGTCACGCGGTGGGTTTTCTTCCTTTTTCTTTTCTTAAATCATTTCAAAGAACATCCAGAAAATAGAAAATGATACTTTCTGAAAAAATAGAGAAGAAATGAAAAGGCACTAATCCCCGCAGCCGCCTGACAAATGGTGATGGTGGTTTGCAATGCTGCATTTTTATTTTTATTTCTTTTAGGATTCGGTTGGAGTTTTTGCAAGGGTCCTATTACTTCCCACCACAACTAGTTTTCTCTTCCCATCAGCAGTCCTCGTGTCTTCCCCACCTAAACACTCCAACACGTACCCCAACACCCCAACGCCCAGGTGGCATGGCACCCCTCCCTCCCCCCACCCCCAGCAACCAAAAACTTCTAGTCCCAATCCATATTCATCCTCCCTTAATTTGTGTTGACCATGGACCACCTCACCCGTCTTCCCTCCTCTTCATACCTCCGCTAACTCTCCTCAAGGCTCCAAGCCACCCCCCCCCTCTCTCTCTCCCCAGCTCTTCTTTGATCTTGAACCCCTCCTGTTTCCTTTCCCAGTTACGCACTACGCACGCCCATTTCATTTGGATCTTAGCCCTCTTTCGTCGCGTATCATGGCTCACAGTTTAGTATGCCAGCTACCCAGCGATCAGGAAAGAAGCAGCAAAGAAACCATGATCATCAATTCTCTCAACCTCAACATCTACTCCTCTCTCTCCAAAACCGATCAGATCATGTCCAGGTATAGACCCATTGCTCCAAAGCCTCAACCATCTATACACCATCATCCCACCACATTCGACAGCACGTCACCACCTCCTCAGAAAGCCCAACGCCCTCGTCCTTTCCTTAGAAACCTCTCCCGAAGCTTGCACACCAATCCTGCCAGGGGATGTAGAAAGAGGACGTCCAAAGCTGGATTCTCACCTTGTAGCTCCAATACATCAAGAACATCTCTCCTAGATTTCTCTTCTTCTAATCCTCATGCAGCATCATCTTCGACGTCACCCCTTGCCCGTAACGCCCTCGTTAGCCCATCCATGCGGCAAGGTTTCACTCGTGTTCTCCCTCGAGTCACAGTTTCCATGGCTGGATTCCATGGGGTACTGGAGAAGCCAACCAGTGCTTCCGCCAATCTGGTCACGCTCCCGCTTCTTCCACTTCCCTCCACCCCTGCCTCTCCCGGTGCATTGATCAGATCCTTACCGGCAGCAAACTACTACTCACAGTTTGATGATGTGGAAGTTTTGGACCTCAATTCTCCTACCACCGAATCGCCACAAGAGGACCACCTGCTGCAAAAACTGCAAGCACCGCTGCTCTGCTGCAAGGTCATAGCACCACAGCCCGTGAGACCCATAGGATCGAGCATCAGCGTTCGATGGATAAATGAAGATTCCAGCTCAACCTCAACCGCTTGTGCCATGCCACTGCATGCCCTCAGGAGACCCGAGGAGGTCGAGGAAGAAGTAGAATCCGAAGTGCTGCCGGCTGTGGTCTCAGATTCCAACAACAGGGTCAGGCTGGCAAACTCAGCCTACAAGGAGATGGTAGGGCAGCCAGAATGCTCTTGGCTTGACGCCACTTATGCAAGCTTGAGAGGCGGTGCATGCAAGAGGATCAGCGGCGATGTGATGCTGAACCTGTCGGATGCGGCTGTACCACCTTCTTGTAATGGTTTTTCCTGCGAGGTTAGGATAGAGTGGGGAAACGATGGGAAGAAGAGTTATATTTGTGCTCCCTGTGATGTCATCAGACTCTCCTGTGTCTCTAAGGACTATCTCTTCTCTTGGAGATTCCATACCAAAGAAGCTTCTAAGACAGACTTCCATGCTTAAGACTCAACAAAAATAGTTCCATCCAATGGTATTTTGTACAAATGAATGTATGCACGTTGTTATAGGAGCCAGAGTAGGACGTGAAACTGCAGCAAACAGAATCTTTTATTGCATTCAGCAACTGCGAGCTCATAGATCTTTTATTAGATTTCTGCAACTAAAAGCTCATAGGTCTCGAATATATCAATTATCCAAAACTGCAAAAATAAAAGGGAAGGATCGAACGACAGGATTAATGGATAAAAAGGAAAAGTCATCAAGCCTCGTTAACACACTCCTTCAAAAGCACTAAGAATGTAGAGGTTTCCGGGGAAGAAATTTTCAATCTTCCTCGGTCTTGGGTGGGCCCTTCCACTTGAAGTTGTCAGCATAAGACTTGACCTGCAAAGCAGAAGGAAATATTCCACTAGTAACTGCTACAGTTGGTCATTGATATTCAAGTGGCCACTGTTAGATGGGAGCTCCTCAGAATGCCATGAACATACGGGGAGATTTCATTTACATATAGTTTTGCCAAACCTTATATTGGGATCTGTGTCACAGATCGGCCGATCCACCAAATATAATGGTATATCAGGGTTTGCCTAAATGGATCAACCGATCCCTTCTTTGAAATCAATATGACATTCTAACCACCTTTGTCCCAACATCTTAATGACAATAGTGTCAAAAATATTGAGTTTGTATATATATATATATCATCAAGTTTGGTGAAAAAAATGTCAAACCTTCAAGATTGGTGTGTGATGCTCTTTAACCTGCATAAATCAAGAAGCAGTTAATCACAACAATATATAAAAATGGGGGATTGAATGAAAAAAAATATAACTAGAAGAAATATTCAAGTGGCATTTCATAAAATTCTAGACTAGCATGCACAAAATATAAAAGGGTAACTCATTCTTTCACTGTTATCAAGGCCCAGGACCCAGGCAGTCAGGTATGTGAGGTTTGTGTGCATTTGGCGCTTTCCTGCACCATTGTGCATCATATTGTGTCTGGGCTGTTACATTCGAGCAATACAAAGCACAAGTTTTGTTCATTTGACCATCTTTGTCTCAGGAGCTTTGCTATGGGAGCAGAGAGACTTGCTTGATCATTTTGCATATTGATCAAGACTACAGCGCCGAGGCTTTCTTTACACAAAGTTACTCTTTGCAGCATTCCACGCTAGTCGCTAGTTATGTATAATTGTATATATAATAGGGCTCGTTGGCAAATCCTTGTAATTTTTTATTGTATATTATTATGTCATACCATGTTAATTATCATAAACTCTGGTTCTCAAAAAACCTAAAGGCAAATGATTAGCGTCACAAGGGTCTTATTTTTTTCAAATGTAACAAGATGTAGGTATTCTGACCGTTGAATAGATGAAACATGTTCTAGATAAGCCAAATGCCAAATTTCAGGGTCTAATTCAATTAAATATCCATTAGTATTGACATGTATCCCATGTATGTCGATACATGTCTACTAGTACTCTAAACATTACTATGCACTTTCCCAAATTTAAACATGCATGAAAACATATGATTTGGAGCAAAAAGACCATAAAAATGTACGGCTCAAATTTATCTTGTGATTTTCGGAAACGTCACATTCCATTTTTACATGGATAACCCTGAATTGTATAATTCACTATCTTAATATCTATTCTAAATTTCCCTCAAAATGGCATCCCATTTCAAAGAGGCATGTGCCTTATATCATCTTTCATTTCAGGTACTAGGAGGATTTGGCGCCTTGCATGCACCTCAAGCCTTTGATTCTATTAGTTTTCAAGCAATATCTAAAATATAGAACAAGATGATTTACTATTTCATTCCTCCCTTTTTTTATGGAAAATCCCTTGACTAGTCCAATATCTAAAAAGATTCAGGTTTTCAAGTCAAAGCTCACGGTCTCAAAACTTTAGCCAAGATATTTGAGGTGAGAAAGCTTGGTAGAAAGCTTCAAGGTGGAAAGCTTCAAGGTTATGGCTTCTAGGTGGAAAGCTTCAAGGTTAATATCCTTTTATTTTTTATTTCTCCTTTTTCGATATATAGATTTCACAATCTTGGTAGAAAGCTTCAAGGTGGCTTTTACAGCTCTTCCTTTGCACGCTAACGAGCACGGGGAAAGCAAATAGAGCATTAGGTCTAAAAGTAGTCAAGATTATGTCTTCAAACTCTTGAATAAATTCTCTCCAACTTCTTTCATTGAAGTCTTCAGCCTGGAATTGGATGTCAAGTAGCGGTGACCCTTAGATCTTAAGATAGAAGAGTAGTTATGTATTCAGAGTCTTATCAATCAATATTTGGGGCAGCACAGGAAAACCTAACTCTAAATTAGAGAATTAGGATAAAGTATAGGAAAATAAGAAACATAGCACGCCAGAATTAGAGAAAAATTGATATCACTCAAAATGCTAATCAAAGAGCAGCTTCACATTAGGATCAAGGAACCCTCTAAATGAGACTAACCAGTCCCCAAGATGTGTCAGAAATCCTCTGAGATTTCAAGGAAGTGACTAGGCAATCTCAGACAGAACAGGGAGGCTACTGGTAGTGCAACCTAGAGTTCCAAAACTCTAATTTAGGCCGCTATGATCCCAATAAAGGGATGAGCAAAATAAATTGAAGAGATAGTGGTGATTCTGTAATTTTCAGAACAGTTTAGTACCCCCTTTCTGTAAGAAAACTGAATATGGGGCATCAAAGTAATTAAATTTAAAAAGGAAGGACAACTCTGGAATTTCAGAAAAATCTACAGACAAAATAGAAACAAAAATGAAAGAAGGGGGGTCTCTGCTAATTAACAGAAAATATGCCTTAAGTGCATCAAAATTGGTCTCCTCCTCCCTTGCGATGAACAGTTCCAGTGGCAAACCAAACTCGATTCAGGAGGGAGATCTATCCCGTTTGGAAACCAATCAAACTGAAATTCAGGGGATAGAAACCATACTACTAGAACTCTCAAATACGACAAGTATCAAACTGTAAGAACAAGCAGCAAGAGAACCCTTCAGACCATGACTCAAAAATGAAATCATAATAGTAAAGGAAACCAATTTCTACACACAATAAACTAATAACACTAAGAAACTAAAAAAAAACTGCTAATAAGACTTTAACTCAACTAAATCCTAATAATGAATTGACTTTGAACTCCTAAAGCAATTAAGAAGGTCCGATACAAGTTTAATCCTACAAATAAGTAATCAAGGCCCATAGAACCCACTCATATCCCAAAAAAAGGCCCACCCAGGCCCAATCGGCCAGCATTTAAATCCATTTACGAAATAAATATTTTGGATTAATGGATTGAGGAGCTTCTCCAAACATGTGAACCTTCAAAGATTCCTCTAGCAATCATGGTTTCAAATATCTGCCGATACGGTACGATACTCACCGATATGTATCAGTATCGGAAGGTATCAATACGATCCTCAAAAATAACAAATACATAAAAACTGTACCATCTCTGTATCGGCCAATAAGGGTTAATACTGCCCACTACAGGACCGATAAAGGTAAGATACACTTGATACGGCTCCTTTAAACCTGTGAAACAGAAATCATGAGTGGGATACAAAACCAAAAACAACCGAAGGCCTTGGAAACTTGTTTTTCCCTCCAATCTGAGTTGGGGAAAATCATCTAACATAAAAAAAAAAAAAAATGACCATAACCTTCACCATTGAACATGGTTTGGGGATTTACATATTCAAATCATGGACCAAAACAGAATCGGCCAAAAAGAGGTAAAGTCGTAGGTCCTTTTTTTATTTTTTATTTTTTATTTTTTTGCTCAAACCTCTTTCTTCTTGCTGTTTCCCCTTTTCTTTTTCTTTTTTTAAGTTATGCATCACTAGATTCAATAAAAAGACTCAAATCATTGCATCAAACTGATATATTCATATTGCATAATAAGGTATTACATGCTTCAAAACTGTATTTTACATGTATCCTAAGCATTTCCATTCGTTTCTTGCCATTTCCATGCGTATCTTGCATCTTCTGATACGTACAATACATCTCTTAAAATCACTCTTCCAATAAAATACGCAATATTGACACTCTATACCTTGCTAGCAATCAAGCCATATTCTCTCAGTTCTTTCATTCATCCTTCTTATTCTATATTCCTCTCCATCAATTTTCTGTTTCTTCAAATAAAATTGAAACCCCAAGTCCATCAACCAATCTCCTCTAAAATTCCCATTCTTTCCCCTTTCTAATTTCTTAAACCCTGACACAAACGCTAACCACATATATCTTTTCCATAATCCGATGACCTCCCTTTAATCCAAACCAGTCCAATCAAATCCTTGACGCTTGAGAATTACCCCAATGAATAGAGAAATTCAGACTTACCCACCCATCCACTACCACACTCAAAAATGAACAAAATATTCTTAGCCATCTATCATACTTCAACCCTAATCTAGATTTCCATTTTTTTTTCCCTTTTCTAAACCGAGTTCTCAAATTTTCAGTTTGTCTTAAGTTTTCAACCATACAGCTATCATTCAGAGCTCTTTCACAGTTGCTTCAAAACCAACTTTAACCTATTCCAACAGCCACTTAAACACTATTATAAATTTATAAGCATTAGTTCTAAACCAATTTGTTTCCTTCATCACAGTCATCATGCAGTGAAGGATAAAAGATTAAGAGTTAAAAACATACAAAGATTAAAAAATTAAAAAAAAATTGACAAATTAATTCACCAGTGAATTTAGAGAGCTAAAGACACATACTGTATACTCCCAACCATGTCTCTCAGCAAATGCCTTTGCAGATTCTTCGCTGTCAAAACTGAGTCCTGCATCACCCACATTGGCATATGGGTCCCCAGTGGATGTCCAACCCATTAATGGATTTTCCCACCTAAAAAAAAAATGTAAGCACAATATTAGAAATACAGCAAAGTTCTCCAGGACGGCCTGTCCTGATAAGCATAGGATGACCCCAATATCTGCCACATATTGCAGATCAAATGGAGCTCAATTTTTTGGGATAGGTTGACTTGAAGGTCCCCTGCCTATGGGTCAATTTCAGCCCAAACAGAGTTAGCCACGTGGCAAAATAAATCTTGACAATATAGACACCATAATAGGGTGCATGTACATGCAAGGGCGGCTGAAAAATACATGGTTAATCCATAAGCTGAATAAACAATCCAATGGTCAGTTGGCGTCCTAAGACTCATCAAAAATACTGTCTAAATGAAGTTTTGCCTAAGAAAGATTTATAATTAAAACAATTGAATGTACTTAATAAGTACTGAGACCCAAAGGGTTATTTATGTAAATAGGGTAGGGACTGCCCCTCACTGTAGCACACTGCATTCATGGATAAAAGCATGCATTGATTAAGCCCAACCACCCCAAAGAGCCATTAGGAATAAATCTTCTGACACCTCCAGCGTTATCCAAAAACTCATATTTTCTGACTTTCTTTTCTCTTCAACATAATTCTTGATAAAGGGTGTACCCAGTGCACGAGGCTCTTTCCACTGCAGGGTCTGCGGAGGGGCTAAGGTACACAGCTTTACCTCCACTTCACGGAGAGGCTGTTTCCAGATTTGAACATGACCTGGTCACAAGGGAGCAACCTTACCGTTGCACTGGGACCTGCCCTCTCTTCAATATTCCATATCTATATAAGAAATTACATATTACATAAATTTCCAGCTAAACAAACTATATATTTCACATAAATTACATAATTCACAAGTACTTTTTTTTTCCCATCTTATGATGAAAAGAAGTTGAAAATTTTTCCTGAAGGTCAAAGGGAAAACCCATGATGATCAGGAAAAGGTAGTGTTGGTCACTACCAACGCCTTGATCATCTTAAGGCCTTGCTCGTCTAGACGGGCCCCTTGGGCATCTAGTGGATCCTCCAATTCCTTCGATTGTCTTGTCGCCATGATAGCTATGCTTCTGAGTTTGCTCCTTTTTAAGGTTTTCCCCAATAGATAACCCAGATAAAACACTAAGAAACGAAACAATTTCTCTTAAAAATCCTAAGGGAAGGGTTTTGTGACCAGGTAATGAGTCAGTGCAGAACTGCAGAACTGCAGAATTGCAGAACTGCAGAACTGCAGATAAACTGAACCTGAATCTAAACCCACCCCACAATCCCAACAAAAGAGGACAGTTTTTCTACTTTAAAAAAAAATTAAAAAGAACAAGGAAAGGTCATGAGAAATACATGTTGCTATTGGCCTAATAGCCAACACCTGTCCCATGCCTTTCCAGTTTCCCCTGTAAGGGAATTCTTGATACAAACATGAAGGGACAAAACCCATAACAAAAGCATGGTTCTCGGTTTGGATCGAAACTGACAAAACTCTGCAAGTTGTCATGGTTTCAGGCCTGGCCAAAACGAAACCCATGGTCGACCCAGGTTTCGATACTGGGTTTCAACCTAGGGAGGTACAGGGTCGAAACCATGTGTTGAAACCTTGAAACAAGATCAGGCACGTCTCGATTTTGGGCCTGACCGGCCTCAAAAACAAGATTTAGTTCCTTGGCGGAAGTATACATATAACCAATGAGAGAAGTGTACCCATTAAGTTACTGAAACTTTGAACAAAAGTGTTAGTAAGGAATAGAAATTCAAATTCAAACTGCCAACAAGTTAGAAGCCTTAAATTCAAGCATATATACATTGGAAACATATTTCCTTGACATCCAACCTCCACCAAAGAGAACTTCAGTGCAATATAAAATGTGAATTCTTTGACTAAGGTGCTCGTCCTCTACAGCTCATTGAAGGTGGAAAGAACAAATTGTGGATAGTAAAGCATACTTCTGTGTTGACAAAAAATTAATCTTCCACTTTCCAACTTTTCCAGAACCTTGTTGAGTTGCAGTTCGAGCAGGTGAATAAATTAAAACCTGCCATGCATAGAAAGCAGAAAAAAAAAAGAGGGGAAAGAAAATGTCAATGCAAAAAACAAGCAGACAGAATTTATCTAAAGTGCTTTTTACATTAACAAAGAGAAATAAGGGATTAGACTGGTTTATACTATGTCATTTGGAGCATAACCAATGTAGTGTGACTGTGGCATTATATATTTTCAATAACATAACAAACTGAAAAGGGGATGCGCAATGTAGCCATTTGAGGTTTTGGTTTCAGCCAATCCACAATATATTTATAACATCACTAGTCCCAATTATAGGCAAAGTAGGACTGGTTCGAGCCGACAGCCAGCATAAAACCTCAGGCTCAACTCATAGCACGAATCAGTAACATTCATTAGTTCAAGCTTACACAGTGAAGTGGCCAAATAGGACCCATATAGCTGAAACCTAAAGTGTTTGTTGGGCCAAGCATCGCCGCAGTATGCTAAGAACTAAATCCCCATCAAACAGGAAAAGCTATGGCCTTTAGAACGTAGGAGCATGAAATGTTGTCATAGTGATGAAAATAAATCTATAAATCAGATGATACAAAAGTAATGAAAGTTACCTACCAGTAACTACCAACAAGAGAGGAGGGTGTCTTCACACACAACAGTAACAAATGTAAGGGAACAAAAATGTAATTTGTATCAGAATGCGGTAATGTTAAATAGGCTATGTAGGCCTTCACTAAGGACAATCTCAACCATACCTATGTATGCACACTAAAAGGTGGACATTCACATCCATCCACATTCCCAGATCAATTCTACTAAATAAAAAACTGCCACCAATCGAGGCTTCCTAGTTCCACCTTCTAATTATTTGACTACGACACAAAAAAAAGACAAGTGGTGAGTCTATGACTTGCAAGCGCCTGAGCTACTTAAAGGATTCTATAATAGAAAGAATTACTTCCCATTGGGACCATGAAAAGCTTTTGATGAAGCTCTACCTCCAACTAACGATCTGTAAACCGCTACTTACCCAAAAAAAAAAAAAAAAAAAAAAAACCTATCTGTAAACTGCATGGAACATGTCGGCCTGTAGCAAGGTAAGTCTAAAACCCCCAACTTGCTTCTTTTTTTTTTTTTTTTTGGGGGGGGGGGGCGGAATTCCTTGTTCTTCCAAGTGAGGATTCACTTCATTATCACCAGGAAATGAATTTTGGAGTATTGATCCTTGGCACGATATAAGAACTGGTACTCCGTCTCGTGTTAAGAGATCATATTGAGGAATATTCAGAAAATGAAATAGAACCCTAATAGCTCCAACGCAACTGAAATTAATACATGAAATATTAATCTACACTTTCAAAACGGTAAAAAAGAGAAAAACATAATATATACCCTTCTCCGAAGGTGTTCCTCGGGAATTCCCGAAACCATTCCGATCTCTGCCGGTTTGACCTCCACCAAGTCGCCTGCAGAGAACAATCTCGACGAACAAAGAAAATAAGGACGAAAAACACGACCAAAAGAGATGCCCCGTTGCAGAGTGTTCGCCATATCTGAAGCAAAACAGCAGTATCCCTCGCTTGTTTTCTTCTTTCGATCTATAACGTGGTGCACTGACCGGCGTGCGCCGTGAGCACTGTAAGTTAGTATATTAAATATTAAAGAACAAACCTCATGACCTCAACTCTCTCGGGACTACCTATTAGAGAACAAAAAAAAATAATAGACAGTATATCAAATATTTTTTTTATTATATATCAAACTTTTTTTTATATTTTACCCCAAAAAAAAGAGATTGTTTATACTCTAAATTTATTCTTCCCTTCTTGTAAATAATTAAGACAGAATTATATCAAATATATTTTTCAATAATTAAACCAGACGTATATCAAATATATTTTTTAATAATTAAGACATCAATATATCAAATATATTTTTCATTATGAATTGATTTTACTATAAAAATTTTCATTTTTCTCTATTTTACTTCGAAAAAACCAAAACCTATATATCAAAGATTGTTTATACTCTATAACTTGTTCTTATAAATAATTTGTCATCAATTTTTTATTAAAATTTGATTTACTAATATATATAATGAGGGTTTGTTACAATGGACAATCAAATTTTTACTACAACTATCGAGTTTTATTATTATTACTATTATTATTGGAATTAGGAGTGGGGGTATGTTGATAAATACACATGTAATATATGTATTTGTATGTATTATTCATAAGTTTTTTTATTAATATTTCAAAATAATAAGAAAAAAATGTTTCCATAATAACATGTATTCAACATTAATAATACATGTCATGTGTATTTAAAACATGTAATATATTTTAAGAATATTGATTTACAAATAATAATAATAATAATAATAATAATAAGGAAAAATTTCATCCACCACCTAAAAAGTTTTCGACAAATCACTTATCACCAAAGTTTTTTAAAAGAAAAAATTTCATCTAGACCCCATCAAAGATTGTTAACATCATCTACACCCACAAAAATGCAAAAACATCATCTACACCCCGAAACTTTGACTGTGCTAATCAAAGAAGTCCACTCCATCAGTTGATTTCTGTTAGATGTTGACGTCAGGTGGATTGGAATATTTGAAAGACGTTAATACCCTTTTGACCTGTTGAAAATACCATTATATCTTTTACCCAAACCCCTCTCTTCCACTTGTGCATTGCTTCCTCTCTCTCTCTCTCTCTTTCTTTCTCTCTCTTACTCTGTTTTTTGACCTGGGTTCTCTTATCCGATAAGCCCTTATTTAGATCTGTGATGTTCCTTTCTCTTCAAGTCTCTGAATCTCTGAGGTTCATTTCTCTTCAGATTTATGTTTTTTTTTTTTTTCAGCTCTACATTCTTGTTTTTTCTCCACTGTTTTTTTCGATTCTTGAACCTATTTTCTTCAGATCTAAAGTTTTCTGCATCATTCCTAAAACATTCTTCAGATCTGAATTTTCTTCTAGTTATTCTCTTCAGATCTGAGTTTTATGAATCATTAGGTATGAATCACCATTCTATTGTGGATCCTCCGTTGAATCCTCCAAATAACTAATGATTCCATCTCAACCCCCATATCATGATATCGTGATTGAAGACATTTTTAGTGAAGTTTCGTTCGAATCATAGTAGTAAAACCGAAATTAAAGTTGCAAACAAAATTACAATGGAAGAAACTCCAATGAATCATTCATGTTTTAGCAAAAAAAAAAAAAAAAAGAATCATTCATAGATCCTTACCAAGTCAATGAGGATTGCTTCTCACTACAGTGGACCAGAAAACAAAAATGTCACCTGGATCGAATAGAACCAAATTTGAAATCAAATCTCAGCGAATGATTAAAGCTTGGGGGTGTGGGAATACGGAACCGATATGAGATCCAAAGATGATATCGAAGAGCTGATATACATGCTTCTCTCTAAGGATTCATAACTTTCCCTTATACTTTAGTAGAAGAAAAAGAAATCATAAGGAAGGGGAAAAGAATAAGAAGACGATACCATGGAAAAATAATCGCAGAAATCATATCGGGCAAGAAAGAATCCTGAGATGGATCTTCGAAGTCGGGCGGGTCGGGATGAAAACCATAGTGAAATCGAGGTTGGTCATAATAAATACAATTTTGATTTGAATGATAAATTAGTAAATGAACATAATTTTTTAATTTTACAATTTATAATTTGAGGGGTAAAATTGTATTTCAATAAATTTAGTGATTTTCGTTAGTTAAGTGGACATAGGTGATGTTTTTGCATTCTTATGGATGTAGATGATGTTAGCAATCTTTGATGGGATCTAGATGAAATTTTTTTCTTTTTAAAAACATCACCAACCACCCAAATTACCCAAACGTTTATCAAAAAGATCCAAAACCATATAACAGAACCATTAGTTGCTGATGTCAGTCGTTAGAAAATTTATGAATGACTACAATACTCTTATTATAAAGGGAAAAAAAAGTTTCCAAGAATTTAAGGCTCTTATTTAAAGACGTGCCATTTCTCTCCTCCTCCTCTCTCTTTTTTCTTTCCTCTTTCTATGATGTCTTTCTTCTCTTTCACGCTTCTTCTCTTTGTCCCTTCTGCTTGAGTTGCTCCTCTTGTGGTGACGACTACTCGATCATTTACTATGTGGGTTGCTTTCGCTATCGGAGGAGATTGAAGGTGTGGACGATGAAGCTTCACTTGTTTCATCCAAATGTTTCTTTTGGATTTTTGAATCTCATCCCATCTTGTGAAACTTGAGACTAGAGATCAAAGAAGAAGAAAAAGTCAAATTACGAAACAAATTTTTAGCTTTTGATCAAATTGCTTAAACTTTGTTGCAGCCTGCAGTGGGTGTCAATCCGTCGATCTGGCCGGTCTCGGTCGGCTCTTAATCGAACCTTGACATCTAAAGCTTAAGACCATGACCACCTAATTAAATAATCAGCCTCCAAAACCCAGCATTGTGACCAAAAATTAAACAGTCGGTCTTTTACCATACCTAATTGTTCCAGGTCCTTCAACTGCACACCACGCAACTGCACCGATCTTACACCAAGTACGAAGCTAATGGTGTCTATAAGATTGGATTTTCTAGCTCAATTGGGCCAATAATTACAGTGAAATCATAAAACGAACCGATGACTTATTGATGTTTGTCTTGGCAATGATGGAAAAGAACAAAGAGAACGGAGCTGCTTGAAGCCATAAGATTGTGGGCTTCAACTGTTCTATTGAGAGATGGAGATCTTCTGTGGATAAATTGTAAACAATACAGCCAATTTGGAGGGAGTGACTTCAAAGGCAGATAATAAATTGTAGAAAAACAAAGGTTTGGATTTGAAGGACATGGCTAGTGGCTCCCTCCATGAGGTGCTAAGTTCAACGAAGAAGATTATGTAACCACGTGTCATTTCTTGGGCCTTTAAATTCTATAAGGACATGTCATTTATCAATCAATGAATATGGGTATTAGTGTCATCGGTTTCATCTTTATCGTTTAGACAAAAAATAAGAAGAAAGGGGTATAAACATCTACACACAATTTCAACTTTTTTTCCGTCAGTTAATGGAGCAACGTTTGAGAAATTTGGGTGGTATGTGATGTTTTTAAAAAAATTGGGTTGTAGGTGATTTGTCGAAAGATTTTTGGGTGGTAGGTGAAAATTTATCTAATAATAATAATTATTATTTCATCCATACCCCATCAAAGATTGCTAACATTATCTACACCCACAAGAATGCAAAAACATCATCTACTACCCAAAATTTTTGTTGTGGTAATCAAAGAAGTCTACTCTGTCAAAAGAATCTCGTTAGTTGCTGATGTCAGCTGAAATGAAAATTTATATGGACAATATTGCCCTTAGAGTAAAGGTAAAAGACCATTTTATCCTTCTTCTTATTCTTCTTCATTTCCTCTTCTTATTTCCTCTTCTACTCTTATCCAATAGATGGTCAGATTCATCTGGCAGGAGTTGGTTTGGGGAAAAATTGGGGGAGCTGGCTTGGCTCCAACAAATGGTCAGCTCCACTGAGATAGATTGCACTCTGTCAAAATATTCCTGTCATTGTTCATTGGAGAAAATTGGGGCAAAATGAATCCAAAAGACGTTATCAAGAATAATACCGGTTACTACTATTATGGAACTTTTGCCGTTGAAACCAATTTCAAATTTCATATCTCTGTTTAGTCAAAACACAAACCAGATCCAGGTTACCAAAAGATGTTATCAAGAATAATATCAGTTACTACTGTTATGGAACTTTTGCCGCTGGAACCAATTTCAGATTTCAGATATTTGTTTAGTCAAAACACCAAACCAAATCGAGGTTACTATTGCTATGGAACTTTTGCTGCTGAAACCAATTTCAGAATTTAGACCTCTGTTTAGTCAAAACACCAAACCAGATTCAGGTTATCAAAAACTCCTATTAGATTTCAAATTTGGTTTCTAGAACATTGAACCAGAGTATTGGCGAACACTTTTGAATCAATAAATCATCTCAAAACACGGTATTCTCTAGTATTACCCCCATTTAGTTTACATAGTGGTTTACAGAGATTTAGCAGGGAATTAGAGAGAGAGAGAGATTTTCATATTTTTCTAATCTCATCTTTTATTTTGCCTCTTTTTTTCTGAGTCGAGAGAGTAATTAAAGTTTTCCCAAGAAAATCCCAATTTTTTTAGGGCGGATAGAGGATTATGTTTCTTCAATCAATTTCTAAGAACTGTCAGGTTGGGTTTAAGCTGTCACACCCCAATTCCGAATGAACCAAAAGTGTGAGTGAACCGGCTCTAAACCACGGTTCACACCAGGATCTCAATAGACCGTGTCAACCAATCATTCCCAAACAGTCTAACAAAAATCAGAGATATAATACATAGCAGCGAAAATAAATAAATGAGTCGAGATCTAAATTGTAATTTAAATAAATACTCAATTTATTCCATCGTCCATCAAAATTAAATAATATTTATTACAAAGTTTAACGGAAAATAACCCAAGTCACTGAGAGTAGACACAGAACGAGCACTCGCATGACGCATCATGCTCGCCCTCTTCTGCCTGAGCATCAATGGCAGCAACAGTACCGTATGCTAGAGCAGCCACGAAGTCGTCAACAGTGTACCCTGCATCCAAATCTGAAAAAGAATATATATATATATATATATATATATATATATATATATATATATATATATCTCGTGAGTTCACAACATAGCTCAGTAAGTACAAAACCAATGCAACAGTACAATATGCATGAGATAACATTACAATTTGGGTCAGGTATAACTTGCAAATGTGCTATGGTAAGGTTTGGCGGCCACCGCACCTCCATGCACGAGAGTGTGAGCGCACCCAACAGTCAGGCGCCTACCACACTACTGCTGTTGCCCCACATCACTTACTCCGATATGGAGATAGGACTCGAGTCTGGCGGGCAGGAAGAACCACAATTCCACGTCCTCCCCCTGATACCCCATACCGTACCAATACCTAAATCCCTATTGGCAAAGACTTGCAAGTTGGTTCCGTTTCTAACCAGTCCTAGATGTCAATACAGTATTAATGGTCCTACCCCAGCACGGCTCCCTGCGACATAGAGATAGGCTCGAGTCTGGCGGGCAAGAAGAACCACAATCCCACGTCCTCCCCCTGATACCCTATTCGCACTAAGTCTGCTAAGGTAAAGACTATATAACCCTACCCCAGCACAACCCCCCAACGACATAGAGATAGGGCTCAAGTCTGGTGGGCAGGAAGAACCACAATCCCACGTCCTTCCCCTGATACCCTATTCGCACTGAGTTTGCTAAGGTAAAAGGCGATACGAGAAAAGTGTTAGCTGTGGATATATCCAGGGCACACCCCCTTCACATTCCACACACTAACTAAAACATACACATGTCTAACATCCGTCAGACCTAGCATATGAAATGCATGAAGATATAATAAATAGAAGAACAACTACATGGCATGTGAGATGCACAATCATCAAGCAAGATTTTCAGATAAACATAAAAATATTCACAGAGGTTTACTGTTGATTAGTTATTTAGGTTTTGGGTCTTGTTCCTTACCTGACGCGTGATAATGATCTCGTTCTGCGTCAGAGAGCTTACTCACAGTGTCTACAGGTCCTATATAATCACATATTTATGTTAGAATTCATTTATTAAAGTTTCAGGGGTCGGAACTAGGTTTGGCCAAACAAACCAAGCTCGGAAACCCATACCGATTGCAGGTACCGGTCTCAGCATAGTGAGACCGGTATGTGCAACCGGTATGTATACCGGTGGCACTATACCGGTTGCACATACTGCAACCGGTATAGTGAGACCGATATGGAGTTTTAGGCATTTTTTTATTCTTTTTCTTACCTGAAATTTGAGTGGCTCGTCACTCGGCTTCGCTCTCCGGTTCGGTTATAATTAGGACACCTGTCATCATATAAAACCATGGTTTAGACTCGATTTTAAAATACGGTTCTTACATAAGCGGTATTATCTGGTATTACCCCTATTTTGATAGTTTATGTGATCAACAATGACAAAATTGAGTAATGCATTACCTGATTTGTACTCAGCTTCAAGGGTTCGAGTGGAGGAAGATGGGATACAACCCTTGATCTTCTTGTGACTTGCTCTGTGTCCACCTAAAGCTTGGTACGACCAGAATTCTGTCTATTTGAATGTGAAGAAGAAGAAGAGAGGGAAAATGGGAGGAAGAAGAAGAGAGGGGAAATAGGTGAAAGGAATCTCTATATGATATCGAAGGTCAAATTAGTAAATCAATATAATTTTTTATTTTTTTAATTTATAATATGAGGGTTAAAACTGTATTTCAATAATTTTATTGATTTCTATCAGTTAAGTGGACTTAGGTGATGTTTTTATATTATTGTGAGTGTAGATGATGTTAGCCATCCTTGATAGGGTGAAGATGAAATTTTTTCATAATAATAATAATGGTTGATTCTTTTGTCGATAGCCCAACTAACCAGTCTTACTCTCCTTCTCTAACAAGCCTCTATTTCTTCTCATCTAATAGTTGCTTTCCTTTATCCACAAACCATTGCAATGCTCAGCTTTTGTAACCTCATCACGAAGATGTTTTATTTAAAAAAAATATTTACACTTTTCTACAACTATTGTATATATAAGAGCATCAATGATAGAGAGGGGTGATAAACATCACATTCCAGTGAGGTTTTCACTTTGTCCAAGGAAGATAATTGATCACACATTAAGAAAAGAAAAATGACAATGGGAAATCGTTCCATTTTTATCTGGTGTGATTATTTCTAACAGTTAAATTGGTTCATTATGACGTTTTGTTTTTGTCTATATTCCAACAACAATAGGGTTTGGAATTGTTGGATATTATTATATTTAAATGTACCATGACATGTGTTTGTTTATACCTTTAATCATTTACTTTCCATGTAAAAGATAATTCATTGTATTCAAAACATTCATATGGAAATTACAAAAGACCAATTTTTTTTTTTCCTGTGATGAATGATGATTGATTATTACATGATGTTATTTTGTCAAATTTCCCAGCACTTTGTGGCCTCGATTTTTTTTTTTTTTTTTTTTTGTATTGTCGGCAACATATATAAAGTGTATGATATATTATTTTTTATTTTAAAAAACATTACACATATTAAATGCGTGTCGTATTATTTCCATACATGCATGGTGCTTGAAAACATTTTTGATGTCAGATCCGCTAGTCTATCCGTGTATGGATAGTTAGAATATTGTTCTGATTTTTTTTTGTTGGGTGGAAAGTATTGTTAGTCCCATGACCTTTTCGGTGCTGGACCATAGTTATTTAATTTGGATTCCAAAATTATTCGGAAGGAGAATAATTCAGAATGAGCCGTTTTGATAATTTAAGAATTCGGTCAAAGATGCGGACTTAAAATAAAATTAGAATTTAGTTCGGTTCGAAAATTATTCTTTTGTCTACAAAAAATTCGAATATTAATTTTTAATATTTGGTATTTCTATCAATCCATTATTACACCTGCATAATATATAATTGATATTAGAATAATATTTAATTTATAAATAACAAAATAATACATAATAGACTAGTATGTGTGTATAACAGTGGATTTGTTAGATTTCATTACAATATATAATGTGGATCATTAGATTTTATTATGATTGGAATACTAATCTAGTGGAACTGACGTTCATAAAATCAAATATTTTCATAAATTCATCAAATCATCCTCATGAAATCCATATATTTTTCATGTTCATTAATTACTTCCTCATGGTTATTATAATATTTATTTTTAGATTCATATTTAATCCGGATTGGAAAAACACACAAAAGTGATGATTTACTATATATTATGGTATGATTTTTATACTCATATTTAATTTAATGTTGTCGAATGAAATTAATGATTTGTTTTTTATTATGATTTAATTTTCGTACTCATATTTAATCTTACATTAGAAAAAAAAAAATGAATGATCTGTTTTATATTATAAGTGATTTTTAAAATTATAATTAGTCTTAGATTGAAAAAGATACAAATAGTTATGGTATTAAGGTTTTTTTTTTTATTATAAAATTTTGTTTGAGAATAGTAATTAAGGCATTAAGTATTCCATTAGGATATTAATAGTTTTTTTAAGTATAAAAATTATTCGGTATAATTTGAATATTAAATAATTATTCGTGATGTTTATTTATGGATAAAAAATACAAGAATTTTAAAGGATCATTAAATATAATTAGAATTCGGCCTTAGCTCCTGAATATTCAGACGAAAAAAAAAAAAGAAGGGTCTGAAAGAGACCATTGAGACAATAGGAATTCGATGACACTATCTTCAAGCAGAAGAAGGGAGAATTTGCTCTATTCTATTAGGGCCAGGCCGTAAGAGAACTTGCTCTATTCTATTAGGGCCAGGCCGTAAGAATTATTCGTATTATTTGGTTCGAAAGAATAATTCGTGAATTAAATAAGTATGTGTCGGACACCATGAACCTGAACTAATTGCTAAGATCCCATTTAACGTGCTAGGATTGGCGACAAGGTGAGCTTAATTCTGAGGTTGGCAAAACCAGGATTACAGTACCTGCAGACAGACTTCGGAATTCGGATCCAATCCATGCTTTTGCGGAACTATGAGGCGCAGACCGCAGCCGGCGAGAAGACACTGAAGGAAAGGGCGAGAGGTGGAAGAAGGGCAATGCATCCGTTTGTTAATTGGTCTCTCGCTTCTAGGGTGTGAATACAGAAAAGAAGAGAATAGAAAGAGAGATATTGGAGGATCACATCGTACCTTCATCGGTAATTCAATGTTTATCCTGAGATTTGATTGCGTGCGTTCTCATATAAATTAGCAAATGATCAAGATCATTGTTTTTTTTCACGCGAGATGAGAATCATGATATTCTTGTGATTATCTCCCCCTCCCGGCGAAACCTACGCGAACTCCGAAATTTCGGGTGTGATTTGTGATTTGATCGTCTGTGGTGTGCCAGAATGGTTTGAGTTTATATGTGTATATTGCTGAAAATTGCTTATCGATATCGTTAATTGTATTTATCTTATCGAAGGGCTATCTTTGTATATCGTTTTCGCTTACATCGGAAGGATCCTTCCAGCTTCTGGTATATATTTAACCATAGCTAAGTACAGAGCGAGATCGCGATGCCCTAATTTTTTGCTGTTTTTGAGAAACAAACTTCACTAATCTGATTTATTTTGTTATGTTGTTGTTTCTGTTATTGTCTTATCCCCCCGCGGTCCGTTGCTCATTACATTATTAATATTCGTAATTCTTGCTGGATCAGCTGGTGGTTTTAACCGGATCGTTATGAAGTTCAACCTGTGTATCTTTGATTGCATAGGATCATTTACTTATGTGAGGATTTAATATAGAGTATCTATCCATGTGTAGATACCAAGGCCTGATTAACTTTCGGATTATTTTGATAAGATCCCGCTGCTGCTGCTAATGGGGGCTCCGAAGCAGAAGTGGACTGCAGATGAAGAAGCAGCCCTTAAAGCAGGGATAGCGAAGCATGGGGCTGGAAAATGGCGCACGATACTGAAAGACCCTGAATTCAGTAGTATATTGTCTTTGCGTTCTAACGTGGACCTCAAGGTATATCTTTATTCCTTTTATCTTTGTCTAATAAATAGGTAGTGGAAGTTTAACAAGCTTCTAATTTGACAATGCGGAGCTTGATTGGGCTAGGTCGTGCTTACCTGAAAATTCTGTCCTATGGAATGTAAAATTATCTCTTCTCCAATCCAACTATTATACTCCTTATATGTAGGTCCGTATTGATTTCAGTGGCTTCATTTATGGACAGGATAAGTGGAGAAATATGAGTGTGACAGCACATGGGTGGGGATCTAGGGAGAAGGCTCGCTTAGCCCTCAAAAGGAGTCAACAATTCCCTAAACATGATGATAACCCAATGGCTCTCGCTACAGTTGTTCAGAGTGATGAAGAAATTGTTGATGCTAAGCCTCTTGCAATTTCTAGTGGAACATTAAATACTTCTGGTCCAAAAAGATCTATGAAAAGGTTGGGATCAGTTATCTGTTACTGATTTTGTTTCTCATTTTTCTAAACCTTGATTTGGGATGGCAGCTTAAGATGCTAACCTCAATTTATTTAGTGGAATCATTAATTATAAACTTAGAAGTGTTGGATTGTATTTTAGGTGCTCGTCTTCCATTTCAGTGTACCATTGAGCTGCACATTGCATTAGAAATTAGAATAACTGAATCGTTGAATGAGGATCGTACTGGTAATCTTTACTGCTTGCTTGTTTCATCCTATTCTATAAATCCGGGTCTATTGCTTGCTTTGGAAATCTACTCTTAATGAAATAGGCAATGTTGCTTCTAACCAAGATAAGTGTTGTTTGTAAGGTGACCTCCATGCTTAAGGATGCTCCTTGGTCATTGAAAATTGTGTCCCTATTTGATGTAGACTTGAATACTAAAACTGTAACTTAATCAGTGGGAGAGGTCTATAAAGTATAATGACATGCAAGAAGCCTTTTTTATCTGCCCAATGACTATGGCCCCAGTTTTCAATTGACACCTAAATAAATATACTCCATTATAAATCCCGGTCTTAATTGTTATTAGTTGAGCAATGGTGGATTATCAAGTCCTTGAATTTTCCTTGCTTGGGCTGGACAACAAGCAAAATCATGTCCCTGTTTGATGTAATAGGACCTTGGATACGTGTCATTCTAGCTGTTGATGAAGATGGTCTTTCAATTATGGCTTGCAGTATCTTCAAATCCAAGATTAAATCTGTGGGATCTGATTCCTTATGCAATCTGTTGGGCTTTGTGTAGAGACACTAATTTATTTTCAGGACACTAAAAATGCCTTGTGCATGGTATCTGGTTGTTTCCTTTGTGCTTTGTATTTTGTAGATTTATGAGAATATTAGAGATGGCAGTTTGCTTTTCTGGATAAAACTGTCTTTTATGTGCATTTAAGGCAATTCTTGACATGTTATGTTGAACTTGCTTTTTATTTTTATTTTTTATATACGTATATATTTAATTTTAGGTGTATTTTCCCTTGTATTTTTGTAGGTTGGACAATCTTATATTGGAAGCAGTATCCACTTTGAATGAACCTACTGGTTCTAACAAGACTGCTATTGCTACATACATTGAGGTATTTCTGGTTCTAAGATATCTTCAAATTGTAGTTTGGAACTCTTCAATATTTTGTTGAACTTGTTAAACTGCAGCAATGTTTACACTAAATTAAAACCTATCAATTTATTTTATATATTTTTTACCCTGACTACAGAACCCCTGTTTGGTCAGTCACTGTGTAGCAAACTATAGTATTATAGGTCAGCCTGCACCAGTAATACCTGTTCTGGTTGACCTTTCCTAACCTTGTTGATATATGAGACAGTGATTGATGCAGGGGTGGCATCTGGCCCAAAGAATATGTTTTGGTCACTGCCAGAAACAAGGGTTTTAACAAGGTTCGGAATCTTCGTTTTTAGGCCATTCTTCCCCCTGCTGAAACCGAAATAGTTTGCTGAAATCTTGGTGATTTCAGCGTGACAGTCATTTCATTTTGGTTTCTTGCCAAACCAAAATGTTTCGGTAATTTCTGCGAAATTTAATTGGTTGTAATGGCTGAAATCCCTTAGCAGAAAAAGAAAAATCGCAAAGGGTGGAGAAGAAAAAACTTCCCTGGCTGGAAATCAAATATATTCAGTAATTCTTTGTTAGCCGAACTGATCTGTTGCAGCCATAAACTAATACTACTTCTTAGTTGAAAGATTATAATATCCTTACTTAATTCTTAATCTTGGGGCAAATAACGTCCAAAACGTCAATATTACTAAAAAGACTGACTAAAGGCTATTTTAACCCCAACTAACAAAGAACCTAAGGGTTAATTTTTGTTGAAAAATAGCAAAAACTAATAAAATGATACTGATAATGTCTGAGGAGGAGAGAAACATATGCTTATGAAGAATTCTGTTCCAAATAGAAATGCTGCTTCTGGCTGCCTTGTCTTAAAGTATATCATTAAGTGCGGATCTGGCAGAGTCCAAACTGCATTACCCCCATTGTTTTGACCTCCTGAGACCATATTCTGGCCTAAGAAATCATACTCTGAAGGGACCAGTTAGCACAGCTGGCATCGGTTCAGCAGGTTGTTGCCAAGACCCAAGAGACCTTAGATTGATTCAACTGACCTTCACCTTGCGACAAAATGGTGCCCCCACTCTCCCTCTCATTTTTTAGGTGCTTATTTACTGAATTTCCCCCTCCTTTTGCTTCCTTAATGCCTTGTGGCAGACAACTCTTTATGATTAAATGTAGAATTGGTATCAGAGAATTCTGGTGCATTACTTTTTTCTATCCATCTGACTAGATTTTGCAAAGATTTGATCCTCCACAAGTCTCTTCTCTGGGTCTTGAGGATCAAATTGGGTCTTGAGGATCAAATTTTGTTTTTGGGTGAAATAGATATAATATTAACAAGGGAAACGACTAAATACAACAGAGGAGCTCCACAAGGGAGGAGCAAAAAGCAAAAGCAAACATGGTGCCAAAACATCATGGGAACTCCTATCCACAGATAGTTGGATAGGCAGATCCCAAGCATTTACAATAAATCTGTTACGGGATGTGTCAGGGCAAACAATCTCTAGAGGCTGAATAGCTCCTCGAACATCAAAGGTTATGGCTTCCCAGATTTGGCCGATTCTCCTTGATTTGTTATTCCAAGTCTGGAGGTTGCATTCACACCACATGCGGTATATGGTTGAACTGAACACAAGTTTGCCAATAAGATCACAAGAAGAATTTTCTTTGAAATGCGCTGCCGATCCATCTCCATTCCCTGTCAAAAGGTTGGATCTGTCTGCCTGAAGGCCAACACCGGTGGATGGTGCCATCCAAAATTTGGGAAGAGAAAGGACATGGGAAAAATAAGTGATGAGTATTTTCATTGGCTGCCCAGCACAGGGAGAAGCTGGCATAGGAGGGGAATTTCCCCCTGAATAAGAAGGGCTTACTTCAGGAGTGTCCCTGTGAGCACTCGCCAGCAAATGAAGTTGTGGCGGGAAATAGAGCCATTGAACCAGATAATATCGTACTAAGGAACTTTCGCTGCACCAAGTTCCAAGTCGATAAAGAGGAGAATTGACCCGATTTCGCAGCCAACCACAGAACAAGATCATCACTCTCCCTTGGTCTTCTGGCTATATCCTCCAAAGCCAGACCAAACAATGCCAAGGGTTGGGGAAGATAGGTGGCCTGGCCTCCAGTTACCCCCACCCAAAATCATAGTTCGGAATCTCGGTTCTCGAGGGTGTCTCGACCCTTGAGCAAACCGAGATTACCGAGATCTCAACGAGAACCTACCGAAACTCCCAGAGGGTAAAAATGGGAGTTTTGACAATTTTTTTAATGGTTTAAGCCATTTTTTGATGTTTTAAGTCCATTTTAGAACCATTTTAAGGCTATATATTGCAGAAAAATACTTATTTAACATATGTATACACATTTGAAGCATAAAAAGTAATCACATTATCGAAAAATCATACATTCATAAATCATAAATCCCACAAAATGACATAATTTACAAGTACTCATTATATGAAAGACTTAAATACTCAAAATGAAATAATACATTCCCATTAGTCCATCCCAATGTCTAATCATATGTAAAGTGGTGTGCAGGTTCCATCTGATCAAATTGACTTTGTTGAAGAAAATATATCTCGGTCTGATAAATAAAATCCTGCCACGACATCATTCGGCTATAGAAGGTCTGGTAGTCTTCCACATATTTCTCATACACATGATCCGGGAAGTTTCTAAAGATACCCAACCTTGGATACAATTCACTGTAATTTGGAGTAAAGTGAGCATATATTGGCTGGTGTGGGGGCGTGGTTCTTTGCAAATTTGGGACTGAAAAGAGACTGTCCACAAAGTTTGAGCCAGTCTATGATGTAGCATTACTAGTATCAACGGCATAATCATATGCACTTCCCATCATGTGGTCCTCATCACCGGAATAAGAACCGTACGCCGAAGTGGTGCCAAATCCATGAGCACTCCACTGCCCCTGCTCCTGTCCACTGCTACCTTCAATGCTCAGTCCTCCAAAACTTGTGGACATGCTATCAATTTCAACATCAGGCATAATATCAGGATCAGGAACAATGTCAAAGAAACGATCTTCTTCTTCTTCCACTGGTTGCAAAGGGCGTTCCCGTTGATGAGACCTACGTGTATACCAAGTTGTAGGCCGTGATGAAGATGCGCTTCCACCATGATCTGGATCCTGTGTAGCGTGTGTATACTGACTCTCACCGGTCCATCTAATAATGGGTACAGTCGGTCTAGGATCACCACCACCACTACCATCACCACCACCACTACCATCATCACCACCACCACTACCATCATCACCACTACTATCAGAAGTTGACCAGCCACTTTGATCCATTGTATCATCATCGCCTTCTGAGTCACTACCAGTACTAGCTGGGGGGTTAAACGGTCTAGGCGACTGCGTGTACATGACCCTCATCCGAGGACATAAACCACTCGAGATTAGAACCCATCGGAGCAGACACTGTGGGGTCGAGCATCCCACTAGGCTCATCCATCACTGGAACTGCTGTGTCTCTCACCCATTCCACATAGGGATCCTCTTCATTTGAAGATAGTTGGAAGACGTCGGCTAGCTCGATCAGCTCTTGTTCATTTCTTTGTTCAAATTTCAAGCGTTGTACCCTCAGTCTCATGTTGTAACGGGCATAGACCAAGTCATTTAGCTTTTGAGAGCCCAATTTATTCCGCCTTTTTGAATGGATAAGGGAGAAAGTACTCCAATTTCGCTCACACTTAGATGCGGAACATGTCTGAGACAGGACTTTGATTGCTATTCTCCTCAACTCAGCTGCATGCTCGCCATACAACAACCACCACTCAGCTGCACAAGATGAAGAACACATTTTAATACACATATTAAATAAGATATTTTACTTGAAAATTTCAATTTCCATAATTCCATACCAGGATCGGTCTTATCTCGTCCAGCCACTGCAGCGGGAGTTCCAAAACTCCCAAGAGCATCTCTGAACGTTTCATCTACACCCATTTCAAAATTTATAACCATTAGCCATTGTAATATGTGGATATTCAAATAATTCAGCACTTAAACCATACAACTCACCTCTAGATTGACCAGTGTTTGTACAGTATAATCTAGCATTAATTTTTCCACAACATCTTTTACCGCATCGATAAGGTCAGAATTGAGCCCAAGCACATGTGAATATTGGTACTTGGGGTTCAAATAGTATGCTGCAAAATATGAGTCGCCAGATTAAAATAGAGTACTAACTATTAAGTGGAATTAAATTAAAGACATTATTAAATATACTCACAAGCCTTATGCAATGGGTGCATCAGCTGACTCTCCCATCGATTTTTGATAATCTTCACAAAATATTTGTTTCCACGTGGAAGTATAGTTTTTATACGGTCCTTCAACATATCCATGGCAACATATAATGTGGCATGGTGGGCTGGAATGTTGTATCCACTAATCTCAGCACCTTCACCACTGGCTCCAGAATTTTGACTATATCCTTCAGTGTTCTCCAAAATTCCTTTGAAGCTATAGTAATCTGTGCTTGAACCCCAGCAGGAGAGCTGGACTCCCTCCACCCAAACCAGTCCTCAGATGCAAACATCGATCTGAGGCCTACCATCTTTGCCTAAAAGCTCTTTAGTGCTATGTAGTTGGTAGCAAATCTAGTAATGTCGGGTCTTACCAAGTCCCCTCCACATCTCTCCCTCAACAAGTTCAAAGAATAGCCATGGTTGTATACAAATGTTGTCACCTGGCATGCTTGTTCAACCACTTGCTTTACTTTTTGGATCTTGCCCATGTCCTTCAATATCAAGTCAATGCAATGGGCAGTACATGGAGTCCAAAAAAGGTTATAGTTAGCCATCATCATCTCTCCTGCCTTCTTGTAGTTGCTGCCATTGTCTGTCACAATTTGCACCACATTTGTAGCACCAACTTCATCCACCACTGTCTGTAGCAATCCATAGATATAGTTAGCATCTTTTGTGCATGCAGATGCATCCACAGATTTCAAGAATGATGCATTTCCATCACTGTAGACCATGAAGTTGATGATGGACTTTCTAGTGGGACCAGTCCAACCATCACACATTATAATGACCCCATATGCACCCCGATTATTCTTTAACCCTTCTATCTATACTTCTAACTCTTTTTTAATTCTTGAGAGATAGACATTCATCACTTCATATGGAGTGGGGGCTTTAACATCAGGACCAGCCTGAGCAACTGCATCAAAGAAAGGCTGATAGTATGGGCCACCACTGGCATTTGCTGGGATACTATTATAGATGAGCAACCTAGCAAAGGCATCCCCAATAAATTCTTTTGTACCCTTTCAGTTCCTCATACTTTTCAATTTCTTTTGTTTGGCGCCAGCCTTTCTAAAAACTGCTGGATCCTGCTGTAGAATCTCAACATAATCCTCATCCCTAGCAGTAGGTGGTGGTGCCTGGGGTTGTGCTCTAGTACTTTTTGATCTTCTAAACATAGAAGCCAACCCTCCCTTATTCCGTGTTTGTGGTTTTTCGGGCTGTTGAAATGATATATTACCATATGCCCCTAAGCCTCTTTGCCTCAACCTTTCCATTTTCATCTCATGGCTAACCTTACTAGCCATTGTTGCCCATCTCAGATCTCTGGCTTCTTCCTCAGTCAAACCCCTGGTATCTAGACCATCTTCATCTGAACTATCATCATCCAAACCACGCACTGTACCTCAGATTGCTTCCTCAAATTGTTGTTTACTTTTTTCTTTCTCTGTCATTCTCTGCTGGCCTCCCTTCATCTGTGCAGCTATGACCCTGGTAATCTTCACAAGAACTATAGCACACTTTGCCGCGTCTGTAGAAGTCCTACTCAAGTATTGCTTAAGTCTGGTAATCCCACTAGACATAAGCTTCTTCCCACAAAATTTGCATTGGGTCTTCTTTCTATCACCGTCAATGGCGGTACAATACTGCCAAGCCATGTTAGTACGACCAGCATCACTACCTCCCTTACGAGAACCCGAAGCAGCCATACTATTTAGAACGAGACACTGTTACATAAGATGATAAATAGAGAAATTTAAATCAAAAGATTTACATTAATAAAACTTAAAATTGAAGAACATAAAAGCATCAAATATGCGAATACAACTCAAAACACATTGAAATTACTTTTCAAAATTTTAAAACTATGTTACAAGAAAACAAAATATTTTTCCTAATTTTCCATAATTATTTAGATATTATTAATAATTTTGGATATTAAATAAAAATAATTTATTTTTCAAAAAATATAATCCGACAACATGAAACCGTAGATTGGTCAATGATGTTCAACATATATTATTTTGAACACCATTAGATAAGTATTAATATTTTTTTACTAATTTTTTATTGCTGAAAAATAGAATTTATTAATAAAAAATTCATAAAAATAAAAATATGTACAGAAAAAAAAACTGAAACCGTGACCGCGTAGATCAACCAACGATGTTCAACATATATTATTTTGAACACCAGTAGATAAGTATTAATATTTTTTTATTAATTTTTTATTGTTGAAAAATAGGATTTATTAATAAAAAATTCATGAAAATAAAAATATGTACAAAAAAAAAAAACTGAAACTGTGACCGCGTAGATCGGCTAACGGTGTTCAACATATATTATTTTGAAAATAAACCGATTAATATTTAAGAAATGTATTTTTTAATATTTTAAACAAAAAATAAAATAAACATATATATATATACAGAAAAAAAAATGAAACTATGGTCGCGTAGATCGGCCAACGATGTTCATCATATAATATTTTCAACACCATCTAATTAACATTTATCATATTTTTTTTAATTTTTAATTGCTGGAGAATATATTTTTTTAACAGAAAATAAAAATAAAAAATATATATGTAAGAAAATAATTTCGAAAGAATGAGGTTGTAGATCGGCCTAATGACTCTCACATTATCACATATATAAATTTCATGATGAACCAACATGTATTGAATATATTCATGTAAAAAAATAAGTTTTAGGGAAAAAAATCATACCTCAAACCTTAGATTTGCAAAGAATATGTCAAAATGAGCCTCCAACAGCACTTTGATGGAGTGATTTGCAAAGAACAGGGGTTTTCGAACCTTAGATGCAAGGTTGGAGAAGAAGGCATGGAGGAGAAGAAGAAAACAGAAGCAAAGTTAGAGAAAAAATGAGTCTCGGTCGAGATCTCGATCGAGACTCTTATTTATAACTTTAACCAGTTCGAAACTGGTCGAGACCCAGTTTCGAACCAGTTTCTCGTCTCGACCCTTTCGAGACTACCGAGAAGGTCGAGATCTCGACCCTTCTCAGTCGAGTTTTAAAACTATGCCCAGAATGTCTGTTACTTTAGCCTGGCCCCGAGCTGAGGTGAGTTTGATACTCTCACGCTACCTGATAATGAGGATCCCATGGGGATGCCAGTTATCCATCCATAGAAGAGTAGAAGAGCCATCATCAATTGTTGGCTTAATGGTCTCAGTCACCAAATGCCTACATTTCAACATCTTCATCCAAGGCCATGAAATATCTCTCCCAAGGGGAATGGTCCATATAGAGTCATTTGTTAGATAGAATGCTTCTTTCTGCTACTTTCTAAATCTGCTGGATGGTGCAGGCTAGGTTAACCTCCTTGACTCTTTTTATTCCTAATCATCCTTCTTCCTTTGGAAGGCAGATGGAAGCCCAACTCACAATATGCATAAACTTCTTCTTGTCAGTTCACTGCCATAAGAATGCACTCATTAGGGATCCAATTTTCTGGGAGATGGATGAGAAGCCCAAAGACCCCTGCCCAGTATAGGGTAATAATCTGGCCTTCCACAGTTGAAGTTTTTTTTTGGGAAGATCCAAGATAGGGGTGCAATGGTGGGCAGACAATCTAGAAGAGATCAGTGGGAGGGTTAGGACCTGGTCAGACTTCTTGATTTCAGTCCTACATCAGTGACCTGATGAGACCGAACCCAACTTATTTTATTTTCAAGAGCTGTATTATAAGATTTTTTGGTTGATTTGATGTA
This sequence comes from Protea cynaroides, assembly GCA_028583415.1. Lineage (NCBI taxonomy): Eukaryota > Viridiplantae > Streptophyta > Magnoliopsida > Proteales > Proteaceae > Protea > Protea cynaroides. The sequence goes on along the minus strand of CM053272.1, from coordinate 34,851,498 downwards.
ATGGCACCTAAACATTTTCATTGACTATTGATGATTTTTTTGTCTTGCTTTTCTCATGGGAAAAAAAGAGGTTAAAAAAGGGGAACCGTTTGTTTTGAGGTTAAGATGTTTTCTAGTATGAAAATATGGATAGGTCCTAGGTTTCACTAGTGGTACTCTTTGCTAGGAGCCATGGTTCAGCCCAACCTGCATTTAGGGCCTGGCAAGATTCATGTTTCCAGCTCAAAGTACTTAGCAATGACAATGGGCTGGACAATTCAAATCTGTATTTGTATTTGATCCGATTAAACCCTGATATAGATACACCAATTTCCAACACAATAGACTAATTATTAATTGGGCGGGATATGGTACATGCATATTTGTTCGGATTAATATGCCACCTGATTATTTTATTTTGTAGTAAACATATATGTTATATGGGCAAATGTTTCCTAGTTGGACTAATAAGGGAAGCTTATTTTGGTGGCTCATATTTGCCATATGGCATGTTATAGATGGAGCCCAAATTTTGTGGACCCCAAGTTCCCCTGCCATGCTGTCAAGTTTCAGCCTAATCTGAGTTGGTTTGATGGTAACCCAATGAACTAAAAAAAATCTGGGAATACCGAGAACATGTATCGGACTACCAATGGAGTCAATGGACATACAGATACAGGGGAGGGTGTGCCCGTAGATGGCTGACTATATTGGATTTGTGTCTGCCATTTTCCACATGGCCAATCAGATATTGGCTTGCCTATACAACAATTGGACTTGGCATATCATCATGGTACTTGGCACTACTGGATGGACCGTTAAGGGAGGCTTCCCTTGTTGGGGCCGTGTAAAGGCATTTTTCCCATGTTATATATGCACATTTCTTTTCGTATGATTAAAGGTCTTAGGTGTCATTTTAACAAAATAAATGGTATTTGGTGCTATATGGGGTATTCATTGGTATAAGGTCATCTTTTGTTTTTTTATTAAGTGGGGCATTTTTTTGATTTATTTTATTTATAAATTTGTACATGTAACAATAGGTTAGTGACTAGTACAACACTACAACCTACATGGGTATCTGATCACCAGATCCAATATTCAGAAAAAAAATGGATTTGGATATAGATAAACCAATAGAGATCTATGTGATATAATTGAATTAGATATCCAAGTAAGTAATCAGGTCAAATATCAGAATGCACATGCCATCTCTGTATCTGACCTGCTATTGCCAGGCTTTGTTCTTGTACAAATATACTCAACCGAGAACCATCCGCTACACCAACCTGGATTAAACCTACTGCCACCCCTAGTCACTGACTTATAGTCCAATGCAGGGACATGTAACATGTTTAAGTCAGGATCATCTCAATTCACTAAGCACTATTTCATGTACGTTCAATCCCAGTGTTATAGTGCTGAAATTGTAGAGAGCTTACATGTTGAGGAAAAAGATACATACAAGTATTTTTAGAAATTCTTCTAACAGATGGAATCCGTACTATAATTTTTACTTCTTGGTTGTAATCTTACCCACTTTTCATCTTGTAGGATCAATGGTTGGCTCCTTCAAATTTCAAAAGGCTATTGTCGGCAAAACTGAAACATTTGACAGCAATTGGAAAATTGATTAAGGTAATTCATGCACCAAGTCTCTGTAAAGAAATGCTAGTAAAACCATCTGGCCCATACTCGCTGGGACCTTGCTTGGATGCTTCTTAATCCTGTGGTTACCTGAGGCGATTGACATTGAAGCTTGTGTAGCTTCATCATTGCTTGAGCTAGGGTGTTTTGGTTTTTAGTCAACTTGCAAATTTTAGGTAGCCAACAATTCGATTTTATATTTTACATTTTACATGCCCATTAAATGTAGTCATTTCATCATCCATCTCCAAGAATCCGTAAGACCGTATGAAACACTCCAATCTTTTTTTCTGGCTTTTCTTCTCATAGAACAAATACCAAACAATAAAACTGGCCATTCCTTACCGACCGGATAACACATTTAAGCGGAGAATAGTAATTGGCATTTCCCTACACTTCACAACGATCATGTCCAACTAAATGTGATTGGGCTACCAACAATATGCTTGCTGTCTGAGTTCGACCATTCGAGACGAGCAAAGTCGGTTGTTCCTGAAGGTATCCAAGTTGCAGTGAATGTCACTGCTTACATCTTCTCATTTGGTCCACTGAAAGTCAAAGATTCAAGCTGAACAGATATCTTCACCAACTCCATTTCTGAAGATACGGACACCTTATACATTGCTGGGCTGCCTACAGTCGTCAGGGTTCGTGTGTGGTTCACAACGCTCGACACACCGTCACCGCCACCTCCACCTCCACTGCTACTTCTTGTTGTCATGAGTGGGAGAGCGAAAGAAGGGTAATTAAGATTGGTGATGCTATATGTCTTGCTCGTATCGCACGTGAAGTTCCTCTTTACTACGAGTGTGATCTGTGCTTCAGTGTAGTTTAAAGCACGGTGGAACCTATGTAATCCTTAACGGTGAGGTCATAGATGAGGCCAGGATCGAGGGCTGAAATAGGGTCCACGAGTCCAGCTTTGTAATCAAATGGCATTGCTTCTTTCTCAGTAGCAAGGTGAAAGGCGGGTGAGTGATTTAAAGAAGGGAATGGGGTGTATTTAGGAGAAGGATAATCTTGTCAGCAAGCATATCCTAATCAGAGAGAAATGAGAGGTGAGGTAGAGAAGAGAGTGATTTTCGATGGCTAATCCAAGAGAAAAACCCTAAGTCTGAAAGCAAATCCTAATCAGAGAGAAATTCGAGGTGAGGGAGAGAAGAAAGTGACTTCAGGTGGGGAGTACCTTCGGGATTTGGGTCACGAACTCAGGTGAAGCTCTTGGGAATAGATGTCATCGGGAGCTGGGAGGAGAGGTCGTTGGAAGAGAGGTGAGGTCGTAATCTGGAAAAACAGGTTGTTTTTGGCATGTGGGCAAGGCATTAAAGGGCAACCTAGTGCACGAGGCTCCCGTTACTGTAGGGTCTGGGGAGGGACAAAATGTACGCAGCCTTACCTCGCAAATGGACAGGCTGTTTCCATGTTTTGAACCCGTGACCACCAGATTGCAATATGACAACTTTACCGTCATACCAAGGCATTGAGTGGTTTAAGTAAGGGAATGGGTGTATTTAGGAGAAGGGTAATCTTGTCATTTCAAGTTTTCCATTTACCATTAGTCACTATACAGGGTGTGATTGTAATTTCCTCCGAAGTTAGGGAATTGCCTAGAATTGTGGCTAAGTTTAGTGGAAGTGCGTGTAATTTCCCTAAAAAAAAAAAATTTTAGGCTTTGTTTGGTTGTAAGGGGAATTGAAGGGAAGGGAAATGAAATTTTAAACTTTAAATGAAAACTTTTGTAATAATTACAGCACATGCTATCACATTACTATGTAACCAATTCTATATTATTCTATATTTAGTTATTAACTTATACTTCACTTTGCATCCAAATCCCTCCCATTTGAAAAGGAAAATAAATTTTACATCTTATAAGTATCATTACTAAATATGTTAAGAAAAGTTTAGGTAATTTATCAATCATGTTGTGTTACAAATATAAAAGTTTCCATTTAAAGTTAAAAAAATTTCACTTTCCTTCCCTTCAGTTCCCCTTGCAACCGAATATGCTCTTACGGATTTCTGATTCCACCCCCCTTCAAATAAAAAAAAAAAAAGAGAAGAAGAAAGAAACGCACATTACACCCTATCGTTTTTACTATATAAATAAATTATTGGATACTCACCAAACTTGTGCTCTGATCTTTTACTTTGTAATAAGTCACACCACAGGCCTTGCCAATTGATTCTACGACATGGGCATTGATTGACAATCATTGTGTTGCTGCATTTAGAACTTATGTTATTCCATGCTCCTCGATGATCAGTTTTCTAAACCAATCCAAGACGGTGGGCTCGGTTTGGGCAACATCTCCACTTGGAATAATACCCTTCTCTCTAAGTGGCTTTGGAGATTTCCCTAAGGAGGAAGGACTTTGTGGCACTTAATCAAGTCCAAATATGGGTTGGCTGACAATGTTTAGGTATATAGTATGACCAATAGAGTCATTTTAGCCTATCCTTGGAAAAATATCTTGCATCTCCTACCTTTTTTTTATTAGATTCATCAGATACCAAGTGGATGATAGTACATGGATTACATTGTGAGAGGTCGTGTGATGGGGGACCACCCAATTTGAATATTCCTAGGATTTACAGATTCCTTAGGGTGAAACATAAGAGCATCAGGGAGTGTGTGATGTAGATAAGCTCTAGCACAAGTATTTTTGTCGGAACAAGCCCAAATCCTAGTCTAGTGGGTTAAATAAATAGCTTAATGGGTTATATGGGTCATGGGCTGGGATTTTTTTATGTATTCTATTGCAATGAGTTGAGTTTGTAATTGTTCGAATTGTGTAATCCCCAATTACTAACATCGGCAATCGACCCAAAGAAATCTGATTATAATTTAATTCGTGACGATCATAAGTAGAAAGTTCATATATTTTGGAAGCTCGCATGCAAGGGATAAGTGGCCCATGTGAATTTAACTATTTTAAAAGTCTTGGGGATGTCAACAGGTTAGTGGAGTTAGTTTCATTATTAATTTACTATTAGAGTTAGTTTCATTGTTAGTGGCAAAAAACGTTGAAAATGTAAAGTCCATTGAATATCTTGAAAACTGTCCAAATGAAGGTCTAGAACCCTCTGAGGTTTATCTATATGAAGAGGTGCCTATAAGAATTTGAGAAAAAGAAGAATTGAAAAATGGACTTGGTTTATCCCAATCTTCTATGAGAAGCAGCATTGCAATGAGACACTGTTCCTGGTGAGAAGCTAGGGTTAATCGGTGGGATATTGGTCGAGGCCTACTTAGGACGCCCAAGTCATATCCTTTTATTTTGCTTTCATTGTAAAAAAAGAAAAGAAAAAAATGATTACGTGTTGTAAAAGAGAGAAAATCCTGTTATCAATTCTGATTTTTGTCCCTGTCTTTGTCGATTATGTTGTACTTGATCTTCCCCAGGTTCTTCCCTTGTTCGAGATCAATTCTGCATTATTTGGTATCAGAGCTATGGGGATTATTTCAAGTGTATGAACCCGAACCTTTATGAGCATTAAATGTCCTTCTACATTCATCGGAGCCGAATGCTTTCAAGCTGGGGAGAGCTGATGTAGATAAGTTCCATTGCAAGTATTCATGCTGGAACAACCCGAAATCCTAGTCTAAATGAGTTAAATAAGTAGCCTAATGGGGTAGATGGGTCATAGGCTGGGATTTTTTATGTTTTATATTGCATTGAGCCTATTTTGAAAGCTCATATGTAAGGGATAAGTGGCTCATACGAATTTAACTACTTAGTTATGAGTCTTGGGGATGTCAACAGTTTAGTGGAGTTAGTTTCATTGTGATACCAAAACCCTAAGAGAGCTTCTACTCTGATACCATATCATGGTTTCAGTAAAGCTTTTCTCTCCCATAGAAAGTCTAGAACCCTCTTAGCTTCTCTATATAAAGAGGTGCTTGTAAGCATTTAGGAAAAAAGAAGAATTGAAAAATGAACTTGGTTTGTTCTAATCTCTTTTGAGAAGCAGAATTGCAACTTGTTGTTTTGCTTTCATTGTTACAGAAAAAAAAAAGTTGGAAAAGAGAAAAAATCCTGTTATCAATTCTGATTTTTAATTCCTATCTTTGTCGATCATGTTGCAATTGATCTCTCATTGGCTCTTCCCTAGTTCAAGATTGGTTCTGCATTATTTGATATCAGAGCTATGGAGATGATTTTAGGCTCATGAACCCAAACCTTTTTGAGCATCGAATATCCTTTTCACCAAGGTTTTATATCTTGGATTTCGATTTTGTCTTGGTCAAATCGAGATGTCGCCGAGATGCTGCATTTTTTGGCAGTGGTTTAAACTTGGAAGTTGGAAGTACATATAATATGGAGCCAATATAGTGATTAAGAGGTTGAGATTCTCACAAATTTTAAGATCTCGCTTAAATTTTGTTTAATTTGGTCCATGGTCCAACCGAGACTTCTGGGATTTTCGATTGTTTTTTTAATTTGGATGCTGTTTCGTCTCAGCGATATCAAGATTTCCTAGATCTCACTGAGATTCCGTTCTATGCTTTTCACATTCATTGGAGCCAAATGCTTTCAAGCCGGGAGAGCTGAAGTAGATAGGTTCCAACACAAGTAATTCACACTGGAACAAGCCCAGCCCAAATCCTAGTCTAAATGGGTTAAATAAGCATTTTGGAAAAAGAAGAAATGGAAAATGGACTTGGTTTATTTTAATCTTCTGTGAGAAGCAAAACTGCAATGAGACAATGTTCTAGTTGAGAAGCTGGGGCTGATCAGTGAGACACTGGCCGAGGATTAGGTCCAAGTTATATCCTTTTAGTTTGCTTTCATTGTAAAAAAAAATGAAATAAAAAAATATTGTAAAAGAGAAAAAATCGTGTTATCGATTTTGATTTTTGTCCTTATCTTTGTCGTTCCTATTGCAATTGATCTCCCACTAGTTCTTCCTTGGTTTGAGATCGATTCTGCATTATTGTTTGGCCCCAAATTGAAATGGACTAGAAGTTAGTTATTATTATTATTATTATTTTGTGGGTTCTGAGATATGTTAAAATTCAAGAGGTCTCAGGTTAGATTTGCTTTTATTATTTTCAATGAACATGATAGTTTGGTCCTTACTAGTGATGGGGACTTCTCCATAGAATCCGTATTCACTTTTTTATTTTTTTTTGGAATGAAGAATGGTATTCAGCGGAGCGCATGATTGCAAGAGAGGCCATTCCATGAGGATACAATGAAAAAAGGAAAAAGGTTACATATCATAACTATTCCTTTTTGGTCGAAGGTGAATAGGAAGGTTCCAAGAGATACAATGTGCTTGGGGGTGGGGGTGGGGGTGGGGGTGGGGGGTTTGGGCTAGACCGAACAAGGGAGAGTTTTGCTGAACCTTGAGGGAGATCGCATCTCAGATTTCTGGTAGGATCTAGATCTAGCAGTCCATTTCCTCATGTTTTTCACCATTCAAATATGGTAAATACTAGCATAAAAATGGAGCTTCCCCAGTCTCTCAAAGCAAGACTACCCTCTGAAGGAGCGACTGACCCACATCCATTCTCCATCAAAATTAAGGATTCTTCTCCTGGCTGTCAGCACTTGAAGAGGAGAACTTTCCATAAGTGGGTGGGAAGTTAGGTAAAGAACCAAAGATAGTGATAGAGATGGAGTGGGATGAATAGTCCCAGTGCCATTGACCTTGACCGAAGAGCTATCAGCCAAAATGACACTGGAGTTGGAGGTGCAAAAAGAAGAAAATATACCTGAGACGCCAAACATGTGATTAGAAGCACGCAAATCAAGATCTAGAGACAAGAGGATGAAAGACATGCAGTGACATTATTTGTCTGGACAAAAATAGCAATGGAAGACGAATAAGGTTGTGACGACTAAAATAAGCTATAGAGGGCATACTCATCATCAGTCATCTTATCCATCATTCCCTCAGATGGTACAGGTAGGGTAGCAAGATCAGAATTGGTGGCAGAGTTGGCTAACTGCTGCCTAAGGAGGTTTGCCATGAAGTTTCCAACAGAAATGTTGGATGTGTCCAGGCTTGCCACAATGATGACACATACGAACAGTGCCCGAACTATCTGAAGAAGCTGAGACCTTGGAGGTTGGCCTCTAGTAGCACCATTGCTAGTACAACGACCACTACTATGACCAGCCTAGGTAGAGACAAGAGCAGAACTATCAACAGGAGTTGTGTCACGAAAAACTCGTAATACACACAAGAAAAAGTATCCGCCAAATAAGCCACCTTGTCACTACCAAGAATTTGAGACCGAATAGAATCAAACTCGGGGCCAAGACCACCCAAAAAACCCATAATGGCCAGTTGTCCTGCTGGTCTTGCATATTCTGCACATCAGCACTGATAGGAAGTAGAGAATTTAACTCTTATATCCGTTTAAAATCAGCAAAGTACTGGGTGAGAGGACGACCCTTCCGATCCACCCGATAAAATTCCTATGACACCTCATAAATACGAGGCAAATTATTATGACCAGAATACAAGACATTCAAATATGCCCACAATTCTGTCACAGTAGGCCCACAATATGATTGTTCATAGAATTTAATAACTGCCCCCAAATTTTGGGCGTCAAGAGTATCCCATGTAGTGTCAGTTTTAGACTTAGTTTGAGTTAAATGACTCTGTGGCTCCCGTCCTATTAAAATAAGCTTAACAATTTTTCTACATTGTTGGAAATTAGTATCACCTTCCAATTTCTTCTCTGTAATCTGATTGGAGGAAGAAGACATGACCTCAGTTTCAGTAGTCTTGAATTCATTCACCCATGGACTTCAAGAAGAGGAGACGCACCAGCAATAATCGATTCAACAATCAAGAAACAAAGCAGAAAAATTGATTTCAACAATTGGTTCAGCCAACTGAGAGGCAAAAGAAACTCCAAAAAATTGATTTCAACAATCGGTTCAGCCAACCGAGAAGCAAAAAAACCTCCAAAAAATAGATTTCAACAATCGGTTCAGCCAACCGAGAAGCTAATTCAGGAAAAATCGATTGCAACATTTGAACCAGAAAAGAGACAACTCCAAGTATCAAACCAGAAAAATCACCTTAAAAATTGAACCTGAGAATCGATTCTACCAGAAAAGTCAGCAATCGATCCTCCACATTATTCCCAAAAAGGAACTGCCAATGGGAACCCAATCATATATCAATATCACGAGAGCAACCAAAAAAAAAATCAATATCACAAGAACCAGAAAAATAGAAAATCGATTCTAAACCAGAGATCCATTACCGCAAGCAGGAAACTGCAGGGAGAGTCAGCCTTGATTCAATCACCTCCATTAATTATTCTTCATATTGTTTAATCGAAAACCATTGGGTGATCACACCCCCTTTGATTTAGAAATGCAACTTCTTAGTTGGATCAGCAACAATTAAATTAAAGGAACACTATTGGGATGTACACGATCTTATGTGTGCTTACAGATCTTGCTCTGATACCATGTAAAATAAAGAGAGAATGAAGAATATAGAATAGAGGAAGAAGAGAAGAAGAGACTTCTGAAACTTTGGGAGTTTCAACAATATGTTGGACTGCCCATTCCATTCAATATATAAAGAGACATAACCGTAAGGGGCAGAGGAGACAATACAAAAAAATGAAGGAAAGAAGGGAGAAGCACTAACTATTGGGTGCTAATCCCAAGATGGGCCTCTCCCCATCATACATATCATAACATTGTCATTTATCAAAAAGAGAAAAACCATATACCAATGAAGATAAATTCATCGTGGTGGTGAAAAAAGTGGAATCTGAAGATCAATTATATATTGACAATTCAGCAATATACCTATTTGTATTACTTGATGATTGATGGAACTGCTGATTGAAATTATTTTGGCACTCTGACAAAAAATTGGTTACCAATTCCTTAGTCCTTGGGTTAGTGTATCTTTGTTACTATTATTTTACTATCTTTATATTAATATTAGCAGTTGACAGAAAAAGTATTTTTGTTTTATAAGAATATATTCATCAAGGAGATGGAAAGTGGAAATGGAATATTATATCCAGTAAACATCAATGATCTAAAAACATTCAAACTGTTTTACTTGATGGGACTGATGACTAAAATGATTTTTAGGGTGGGTAGTAGAAACTTTGTTAATGAGACTGCAGACCACAGGTATGTAAGTTCAGGTACCATTATTTTGATAATCAGCTCGGCTGACAGTCTCATGGCTTCTGCAAGGTGAACTGTTCTTCATTTTTAGTTTTATTTCTAATGTTTTGAACAAATACTCTGAAAATATGCTGAGTGGACTCATCTTGATCAAATTGCGATTGGATTAGGACGGGTTGGAATCGCAGGTGGCTGGATCAAGTTCTGAACATAGTCTCTATCTGAGCACTTGGTTTATGACCTGATTTGTATCTTTCAATTCTTTTTATTATTGTGCCCTTTTGGAATGGTAGCTTATAGTGATTTTGATTATTTTGAAAGGTAAACCGCAAGTACAGAACAGCACAGACCTCGGTTTTCTTTGAAGGAAGAAGAAGCAGCTCTGGTTTGCCACTGATTGAGGGAAGGCAGAGAGAGTCGGAAAAAGATTACGTGAAGACTTTTTCTAGATCCCAGGTTGATGCAGAGCTGGCAAAGATGCGGCATATGACTGCAAAGGAGGCTGCTGTTGCTGCTGCACGGGCAGTTGCAGAGGCAGAAGCGGCCATGGCTGAAGCCGAAGAGGCAACACGGGAGGCTGAGGCCGCAGAAGCTGATGCAGAAGCAGCACAAGCCTTTGCTGAAGCAGCAATGATGACATTGAATGGAAGAAACTTCTCAAATCTGGTAAAATTTTACTTTCATGTTAGTGCATGTGTCTGTTTGTGTGTGTGAATTTGCATGTTTATTATATGAAATAGTAGTTCGAAAAGAAAGAAAATTATACATGGCTTTTGTTGACTTAACGAATGGATATGATATTGTATCTATTTTCTTGTTTAGCTAATAGAATCTTAGCTAGTTTCTATTTTCAAGTTTCTTGCAATAGGGACTTTCTATTTTCAGTTGATAGCTTTCTTAGGAATAAAGTAGTTTCTATTTTATTTCCATATTATTGTAATAGCAGCCATGATTTGAAGGTCCCTTAGTCCAGTCGGCTGTTACTTTTGGAAATCTATTTAATATGTTGTAAGGGTTATAAGCCACAGAGTTGATTAATGAAGTTAATGGCTTGCCATCATGTCTGAGTGATTCAGATTGTTGTAAGAGACAGTTCAGTGTGAGACTCACGGTAGTGAGAGACTACCAAGGTCATAGGTGAGAAGCCTCGGTCATATCCCCCTTCCCTATCCTTCCTCTTCTTCTTTTTGCTTTTTGTTTTCAGTTCTTTTGTTGGTTGTGTGGAAGATTAAATCTCCGTTGGACTACACGTCTACACCCTGGTGTTGCTGATTATACAAGAAGGAAGATTATTTGCTGTTACTGATAACTGATTCAAGGAGGGGTTTGTTGGAGATCAATCAGAAACTGGTTCTATCCCTGTAGCACCATTGTTGTGGTGTTTTCTTGCTTCACACTCCAAGCCCCCATAGATCTAGATTGAGTCATTAAGAGAAGACCAAACTTTGGAATTATTTTCTCTTCTCATACCTTGTCCTTCGAGGGGAATATGAACTTGATCTAATGGTTAGTTTGGCTACAACTGCTAGTAGCTATTTTAAGAACTTAGTTTCTGTTTTGAGGTCACCCTTCATATCTCCATATCTAGCCATTAATTTTGTCACTGAAATTTTTAGGAGCCTTTCCTGCCCAACACCATGATCTTCGACAGAAATTTCTGCCCCCATCCATGTGACCAGTTGTTAGTTCCGATATCTCTTTATGTTCTGGTTATAGGCTTATAGCTACTATTCTACTGTTGACTGAACTGAACTGTTCATTGAGCCCGATGACTGTGCTAGTCTGTTTGTGAGCTATATCTTGATCTTCTTATTGTTTATGATTGATTCTATTTATTCCTAATGGTTGCTGGTGGTTTGAGGTGACAATACCTTGCGGACAGAAAATTTTCTTATCGTTTCTTTGCTGTTTTGATGACTGAACCTATTGGTATTGCCAAGAATCGGTCCTCCTGTTGGACTGGTTCTTAAACTGTTGAAGGTTGGGGACTGGTCTTACATTAACCCCCCTCCCCCTCTCTTTTTCATTTTTGGATAAAAAAAAAGCTGTGCTAGTCTTACAACAATCATGGAAGACTTCAGAGCATTTTCAATCATGGGCACACCAAGGTCGCTTTAGGACTCTTACCTCTTGGCATTTATTGTGGATGAGTTGATTAGACACTTAAAGGATGGAGTCACATGGTGTGTGCTATTTGTAAATGATACAGTTTTGATTGATGAACTAGAATAGTAGTAGGTAGATGCCAAGATGGAATTATGAAGGGAGGCTTTACAATATTGTGTATCAAGATAAAAGGATTAAGTTAGTCATCCGGTTTGTTATTTGTTTACATGAACAGATTGCAGTTTATATGAAGAGATGGCAATCCATTTATTTATTGATTATAATTTTGCTGATATTGTTTTAGGGAATTATTTGGAGTTGTTTGGAAGAGTATGGATGCAAACAAGGGAGGTGAAAATTATAATGATCTTTAGGAAGTGGCCCTTTCTGTAGTTGCAGGATGAATTTGAAGTTGGTTATTTCCTTCGCAAACACTTGGGGTTTATGGGAGGAGCACAATGGTTGGGATGTAAACAGAAGGGACGGGAGCTAATATAGGCATATTTGACTTGGAATCCATTTAGTATGACCAGTTGTTCAAAATCAATTGGATGGTTGAGATTGAATAGTGAATTCAAATTCTTAAATGATACCAGATATTTGTGTCAGATCCTATATAGATATCGAATAATTTAAAAAAGATTTTTTGAAAGAAAATAATATAAAATTTTATATATTCCAGGGAAAACAATTCTAAAAAGGAATACGATATAAATTACAAACGTTGTAAGATTCTTCAAGATGTTGAAACATGGACAATGATATTTACTGATTTGCTCCATCTTATTCCTTAACTTCAAGCCAGTATTTCCTATTGCAACTACAAACTCTTGAACAAGTTTTTGAAAGAAAAAAAAATAGTAAAAACCAAAAAAGAGAAACCAGTAGAACAAGAACTCCATGCCTCCTGCAACCACCTATCCTTGTAACCATTGTATGCAGACTACTGTAAGTTCAGCAGCCTGTGTTCCAATTTTATGGGAATCAATTCTATGAGAATCAGTTATCCAAACCGGCAAGAGTCTACCTAGTACCTACTGGAGCAAACTTGAAAAATGAACTGAAAACAAGAGATTAGTGCAATGGGATTTCTGGAGTGAGAGAGAGAGAGAGAGAGATAGAGAGAGAGAGAGAGAGAGAGGATCAAAGATCCTTGGTGTAATGGGCCCTGCCATTCAATCCAAAGGCTTCAACCAACGGATGTGTAACAGACTAGATGAAATAAAGAAATAGGATTCTAACTAGAAACAACAACTTAAATAATTCATAAGTTTCGTATTCCTATCTCTTAACCCATAATTTAGGCCCATAAAATGGCCCATTACAATGAAAAACCATTAGAACAAAAGCCCATCATACATATAATCCGACCCAAGGCTTATTTCTAAAAGAAGCCCAGTTTTCTGTCTTATCTCCATCTGCATCAGTGTCCTTATTTGATTATTCAGATAAATCATAAATATTCAAATAAATGAGTACAAACTTGCTTCGGCTACCCATTTCATCCCTATGGAGATTATTTGCAGATAAAGCCAGAGGTGTCTCAAGAATATATGTTGGTATTTTATTCTTTTCTCATTAATTGGGTAAATTCAACAGTGGTTATGTGGGGATGGGTAGATCCACTTTTGGGAGTGGTTGGCTTTCTGTGCCATTAATGGTTGAGATTTGTTCCTTTGCAAAGAGATTGATACTTGTAATTTTTTTTTTTCGTTTTTAATAAAGTTTTTTATTTTGATGTTGCCTATCAAATGGAAAAAAAAGAGGTTGTTCCAAGATATGTTGGACCAAAACAAAGTATATGGAATGCTATTTTATCAGAAATAATACCTATGAGACTATGACCCAGAGATAACAGAGTGCAACTATTCCCATTATCTAGGTGAGTCAATGACAAAGAAGGAGACATTCCAGAGGATGTTGATCATAGAATTAGAGCTGAGCAAATGAAGTGGAGAGGTGCTTCCAAATTGTGTAGTAGATAGATTCAGTTGAGTCACATAAATTTATGAGAGGGTTAGACGACTGGCCTTGCTTTATGAAGCTTAGTATTTGCAATACAGAAACTATTTATAGGTAAAATTAGTTTAACCGTGATTTAAGCTGTTTTCATGGATGAGCCATAAGATTAGGAATGATAGACTCAACAAATGCATTCAAGGGAGCTCAGTAGTACCACAGATAGATTATATGGGAGAGTTTTCACAATTAAGGAGTTTGGTTTAAAGTTCTGTAGTAGTTTGGAGTTAAATGCATATATTAGCTGTATGAGTTCTGACAGTTTCTGCTGCTAGATAGATCAAAATTTCTAGTGGAACACAGAGATTCCAGAACTAGGCGGTACTTGTGGCTTCGAAAGATCGAGCATGAACCACCTTAATTCTGAGTCTTTTGTTCTGAAATTTTGTGGTTTATTAGCCCCAGATATGATTTTGAAGGTAGCTGTCTGACCCTAAAATAAGCAAGGTTTTGTTGGGTTTGAACACAGAATATGGAACAGGGGTTGCTGTCAGTCCAACAGTTTAAGAAGTCCCATTTTCATCCCACGTGTGGAAGTGCACGACTGCTTATGAGTTTATGGAAAGGGACTGCCATAAGTAGATTGGTATGATGGAAACTGAAAAGGATTCTGTAGCTTACCCCAAATAGATGTGGATAATGACCAGTGAATCTAGGTGAGTTTGTCATCTTTTTTCTACAAACAATCCTCTCATCCTGGAAAGTTAATGCCCGTGCAGTTGATTGGCTGGACTGAAACCCAGCCTGTGAAGAACCAGAACCAAACCACCTGGGTTTTGGCCCAACAAGGCTAGTTAGGGTGTAATTAGCTATTGGGGTTAATTCTATAATTCAATTTTTTTTTTTTTTTATTGAGATAGAAACCTAGGTGTTAAAGAGTCGTGAGTTGAGTCTTGGTCTTAGAGTTTGAGTACGTTTTAGTTTCTGTTTACAGTTTCTTTTAAATACATTTTTGTAATTTATCCATTGGGGTTGTAGTGATATTGATTTTCCATGAATGTGCTTGGTGTATTCCATGGATTGATTGATTCTGATGGTCGAATGTTTCTTCTCTCTTCTCTCACTCCCCTGCTCGATTCAACTCAGATCTTCCTCCCAGAGCTGATTCTTATCTTTAATCATCTTGTTATCTTATCTTCTTCTTCTTATATTTGTTCTCATTAATTGGTAATTTTCTTCCTGGAATTAATGGTTAGTTCTTGTTCTGGGAGGCGCTGGCAGCCCATATATGAGTTTGATCTCTCTCATCCTTGTCTCTTTAGACCTGAAATTTTGGAAATTGTTCACTTACCGGTAGGAGATCCTTACCGTGGAGTATGGGCTTAAGACCTCACGTCTGATTGTTGTGAATAGTTCTGCCCTGTTCATCGTTTGGGATTTTTAATTCAACGTCTGATCGTTGGTTGGATAAAAAAATTAGTTCCTTTCAAGAGGTCTTTGAGTTAGGAATCTAGTCCTAAAGTTTCAGCTGGATTGGATTCGTATCATAGTTGTCAAGGTGAACCAAGGCGTTGGAGGCCTGATTGGGCGCGACCGCCTGATTTTCCAAGACGTCACAAGGCTTCCTGGGTGCCTAGGCGACGCTTGACAACTATGATTTGTATTGAGGAGGTTCCTTATCTGAAAAGAGATTGAGTTTCCGCTGGTTCACTGTTGCCATGGTGAGTAAGGAAAAGAAACTTATTCTTAATTATGTTTTAGGACAGCTTCTAAAACATTTACACAAAATTCCTTTTAACCCTTAAGTTCTATCCTGTCTATCCCCATTCTTGTTTAAAACTCCAGTTTAGCCCCTTCTCTTTAAATTTAATTACCTTTACTTCCCTGACCTTTTTTACTCTCCCAAAAGAGGTTCTAACTGCTCTGAATATTTACATAACTGCCAACACTCATTCAATTTGAGTTCTGTATTGATCTGGTGGGCCCAAAGGCAACCCCAAAACAGGTTGTATCCCGAGATAAAAAGTTTGTGTCCAGAACTATTCTTTCTGTTCTCTTTACCTTCATCCTCAAAAAATAAAAAATGATGACGGCTACACTTGGGCTTATTTTTAAGATTTGTTACAAAAGCAATACAAATTTGCAGAAGAGTTACACAAATCTCACCTATCTAATAAAAAAACACACAAATCTATTGGCAATACAAAAAGTTGGAATAACAAATTCAATTTTAATTTTCAGGATGTTGTCCAAAAAAAGTGGTGATGTCTTGATCATTGATATGCTTGGCCCTCATGGCTGACTCGTCTATGTCTATCTAGGACATAGCAGAATCCGCGGTGCATGTGCAGAAGTGTTATGCCTCACCATCTAATTGGATGATTTATTAGCCGTCATTTATTCTGATTCCTTTTGGATGGTCAGAGAGAATGTTGAAGGGTCCAAAGATGATTAGATGATCATAGACACTATTATCGTCCTCTCTAGACTTCGCATGCCTAGGTGGATGATGTAATGGTGGGGTCTCGAACCATATTATTGGTCAACTATATTTTCAGTCTGCCTTATGGGTGTCATTGTATCAGCTACAAATTGTGCATACATGTTTTGTATTTGAACCTTCCTTTCTCGCTCACTCTCTCTAATTTTTGTTGGCATCTGCTTGCAGATGGTCCATGCATGACAGATATGAAACATCAGTGCATCACAATAGGCTCTATGCAGCAAAAGAGATGAATGTTGGGGTTTGTCATCAATGCCTAGATGCCTCCTTTTCATTTCAACGTCTGTAAATATGGTAAAACTTGTATAGTGAAAAAATTCTGTTCTCTTTCAAGCTGTTGGGTGCTGGTTCTAAGTAACCTTTGAATCGCATAAGCTCCATGCTTTAGAGGTTTTCTCTGAGAACGATTTCATTAATTAAAAAATGTGTTCACTTTTGTAGCAGCTTTTGCTTGAGACCATCGGGAAACGGGAATGCAGCTAAATGTAGAAACTGAATAAACTTTAGAAGAAAATAGTTAACATTTGGAAGTTGAAAGTAAGTGTAGGTTTGATCAGTTCATCACATTTGTTGTTTGATTGAAGTTAATGAGAGTATCTGAAATTGAGCTTGGAAAGATGTGGCTGTTGTAGCTCTCGCAGCATATGCTGATATGTTGTTGAAGTTGTCAGGCATTGTTCTTTCACTTAATAAAAATAATGTTTTTAAGCTTTTGACATCACTTTCCAAACTTCCAGGGTTGTCGCATGGGAGCTCATAATTGAGGAGCTGCTCTCCAAGGAACACCAGAGTCCAGGCTGTGACCTTTGGATGGCAATCTTGGTTCAGTGGCTAAGGTCTGTAATGGGTCGTTATGTGCCTATCTTGTAAAAGGAGCCCATACAGCATGGAAGTTGGTGGCCTAAGTATTACTTAGCCGGATGGGAGTGTCTAAATCTTGTGGATGTGCCCCTTTTGCCATGATTGGTTGATTCATCCCCTCCAGCATCAGAAATTGTTTGATTAATGCTCAGAAAAATAGTTCGAATAAGCCAAATTTTGATGAAATTTGAATGAGCCAATTTTGTTTTGAAAAATAGGGACCATTGTGAAAACTAAAAAGTAGAGGGGAAAACGCATATATGATGGGCCCCATCAAATTGTCGATCACAGTAATTCCGAATATATTCAACAGTAGAAATGACCAATAAACACTCCAATGTGGCAAGGTAATTAGAAGGAATTTTCTTACTAACACCTGAGGTATATTTGAAACATTACTTTTCGCTTTCTTATTATAATATATATATTTTTTATAGTGAGGGTACTTGGACCGTTAACTTAAAATCGTGTGTGTAACAATGACAATTCTTGATAGTGATACAATGATAAGTTGCTTTCAAAACATATAAAAAAAAAAAATTTAATTCTCAAAAATTTATTTTATCATTAATAAGATAATGAATAATCAAAAGAATATGTCATAATCTAAAAACACATATAGATGTATCATTCTTAATTAGAAAGTGTAAAGTGCAATAAACAGTCCTTTTTCAAAAAATAAATTAAAATAAAGGCACTGCTCATATTGGAAAATACTTCCTATGTGATCCGTCTAATTGTTGTGATCTGGCAACTCTGACAGTGGAAAATTTTTACGCATTAAACAGTTATCCAAACAGGCTATAAGGTCAATGCCATTTTCATCTTCTCAAACTCTACTAATTCTGATGCACTCTAAGGTAATTTTCTCTTAACAAAAGGGGGACAATAATATTAAAATGTGTTGTACCGGCTACAATTCTCTCCAACCCATCCACCCTTTCTTTATTTACTTCACAGTTCCTCTTACTCTATTTTGTAGTTGTGTCTCCCTCATTTATAAAGCGGTTAGATGTTAACTGTAACAACTTTATCGCATTTATGGGTGAGTAATGTACGATATCCAACAATCAACCCATTGCTAATTTGCTATCCATCCTAATTTCTTCCACTCTTAAGTCCTAAGCAATGTTCAAGGTGTTGGTGTTGGTGTTGGTATCGGTTTGGCCTATGATGAAATCGATTCGATACTGATACAGATTGATAGTATAACTAATGAATGAGAGACGACACGTGGTCAATGCGATTAAAAATAATTAGACATCAATATCGTATTGTTATGGAGATATGTACCAACCAGGAGTGGAGGGTCACGTGTTTGGGAAGCCCACCTTTAGGCGTATGCCATGTGTCCACAGAATGACAATAGCTAGGGATAGAAATATGTACACAAAAGAAGAGCCCGAGTTCGACCATCAGCCGACCTCCCGAGTCATAAGAATCTGACCCTGCACGAGGATATGAAAGGCAAGACAGCAGGGATGCGTGGTTACCCCGTGATCAACACCTGACTGATGGTTTGCCTGAACTGTCAGAATAAGGTCAAGCAAGACCCTCCTTGTTTGATGGTTATATACAAGGTAACTCAATCTACGGGAGTTTCCCCACAAGAAAGGATCCGATTCAGAGAGGGAAAGCTTATCCCTATTCGGTATTCGAGGGCCAAGATCATCAGACAAATATAGAAAGCCAAGATCTGACGGCCCCGATCAGTAAGGAAACCCAGTTGGCCTTTCTTACGAGGTGATGGGCACGTCTTCTGAGCCAACATCATACTATAAATGGCGATTCCTACCATAAATGGACCGACCACTCTACACCTATAACTGTAGCCATTGATGACGGTAGACGGATCACATCTTTTTTACCCTTAAACTTATTTTGCCCGTTTGTTAAGACGACTATAGGTCCCCACCTATTCAAAGGAACTCCCACACTCTATGAGAGTTCTATACTGTTTGCCTTCCAAACTGACTTAGACATCGGAATAATCTAAGGGTTATCAACCCGACCCTATGTGCAGATTCTATTGGGTCAGAGAATTACCAATTCGTGCAACAACATAGGTCATTGCCAGGCTTAGAGGAAATCGATAGGAATTGATCAAACCAACCCGATACGATAACAGATGGTCCAAGGGGTTCGCTCTGCCGCTATGGCTAATGGGCAGAGCCTAGTACCATGGTGGTACTGAACCGGGATAGGATCATAGAAACTGAACTATGTGCACTCGCACCGGACGGGACCAGGCGTCCCGAGAGGATCCGCACCACTACACGGCGTGGAAAACGGACAACATGGACGGTCCTACTTTTTGATTGGATATCGAAGGCGGCAGGTGTTTTTTTTTTTTTTTTCCCTTTTGGGAGGGGGGCCGGGGGTGGGAGAAGAATCTCCTCGCATCGAACCAATACAGGCGTAAGCGGGATGTCTTATTCTTAAATCATTCTTAAGCGAAAAATAATATAATTTGAGTCGTCCTTCCATTTTTCTGTTGTTCAACTTCCATATTACATACACCTTTACCTGAAGAAATCGTCCACAAGAATCATTCATGAATGCTACTCTCCCCTCTCCTGCTCTAACTAGAAAGGATCTTTGCAACGAGAATGGTTCTACCTCGACTTTTTTCTCCTCTCCCTAGCTGCTTCTATTCGTTACTGCAATTAGGGCTTCTGACGATTTGTTTTCAGGTAAATTTCGCTCTCTCCCTTTTATTTTCCTTCTCCTCTTATTTGCTCGACTTCCTTATTATTCTTCATGTTAATGATTATTGTCGGTTTTAATTCTATCATCTAATTCGAATCTCTGGAGAGTTTTAAGTTTCACTTTGCAGGCTTTTCTTGTGTCCGAAGCGATACTTATACGGTAAAGGACTTTTAAGTGTTTTCTTTAAGTCAATAGGACAGCTTTGCTCTGATCGATAGGGGATCTTTTTTTTTTTTTTCGTCGTAGGTTGTTGTTTTTAATTCTATCATCTTTTAATTCATGTAATATGTATTTTTGAAATATTCAAATACTTATGTTGTGTTTTTAGTTATACATTCTCTTGGCATTTCATATTTCCCCCCTCCCCCCCCCCCCCCCCCCCCCCCCCCCCCCCCCCCCCCCTTTTTCTTCAAAAGACTTAAAAGGCTAAAAAAAATTCGTGTATAATACATAGATTTTCTAACTATGGTAAAGTTGCCACCGAATGCTAGCAGTTTGGTTTATAGTCATGTTTGTATCAGGGGGCTGTACCATCGTGTCGTTAGCATATCTGGCCTTTGTTTGTTGCTCAAATGTTGCTGGCCAAGTCTGATGAAAAGAACATATTGTCCGAGGGACAAAATATTTACTCATGTTGATTTTTTAAAATTTCTGAGAATTTTATTCTTTAGGCATGGATGGACGAGCAGACGATAATGAATGCTTGATTGGTCGTATTCAACAGGTGGAACGTGGTAAGAACTGTCATTCTTTTATGTACCATACATGGCAGTTATAAAATTTTATCTCTTCTGTTGGCATTATTGCAGTATTTCACTTACAATTAATTTTCTGTGATCGCACAATATTCTTATTTATTGTGAAGGATCAGTTCATTGTAATCATAAGCAGGAGCGTCATGAACTTTTCCTTCATCCCTACATTACAATTTGCAAATATATTGGCCCATGCAATGTTTAGGTTGCAACATCATGTGCTATTGACACAGTGTTGTAAAAGCTAAAAATTGATATCTATGAATTTCATGAGGGATGAGTTTCGAGACGTAACAACATGGATTTGACTAGTTATTCATAGTATTATAATAATCATAATGAGTGATTAAGTTTTTGTCAATAACATGAGATGTTCTTACTTGTCTTCGTTAGCAACTAAATTGCAGCATCTAAGATCCATTATTAGATGAGAATGCTTCTCTTGTTCCAGACATCTTTTATAGTAGCTTCTCTTGTTTTTGTTAGCAACTAAATTGCAGCATCTAAGATCCATGGTTAAATGAGAATGCTTCTCTTCTCTTGTTCCGGACATCTTTTATAGTAGCTTCTATTGTTTTCGTGTACTTTTAGTTGGAGAAAGTAGAGTTTGTTGGGCCTATTGTTTGAACTCAATTGCTCATTTGTAGTGTTAATCCCAGGTAGTCACTGAGAGAGTTGGGGGGGAGAATCAGTTTCCACTCAAAACAATTCCACTGAGATGATCTTGCCTACTGCATTAGTCAATGTTGCCAAGAGCTGTTGTTCATTGTGTGCTGCCTTGAGCTGTTTGAGGGATTTTTCTCATAAACAAATTATCAAACACATTTCGTGCACACACCAACCACACACCCACAGGTATCCATACCAGGGGCTTGGTCTATCAAGTGTGTACACCATAGTTGTCAAGGCGTCGCCTAGGCGCCCGGGCTGCCTTGGGTCGCCTTGGAAAATCGGACGCCTTGGTCGCCTAGGTGGGCGCCTTGGTCGCCTAGGCGCCCAGTCAGGCCTCCATCGCCTTGGTTCGCCTTGGCGCCTTGACAACTATGGTGTACACCCATACCTGCAATACATAGACTTCTATTCCACACATATAGACATCCACATATACATCCACAACACAATATGTTACATGGTTCACCGATCACACACTGTGATGGCTAGTCCACGGGGTAATACCCTAATCAGGGTTTCGTATTATACCCAATACTCAACTTCTAAGAGGTGGAATTTAATTGCTACAACAGCACGGTGCCATACCACCAAGATAAGACGAGCTACAACTCGAATATGAGCTACAACCCACAAGTCTACTAAGCCCCAACCCAATAGACTAAAAATAACATGGATGTATTGATTACAAACGCTTCCCACTAAGTATATGCGTCATAATAAGGGTTTCCATGAGAAATTACCTTCTCGGCGTAATCACTCCTTTTGTGGAACACTTTAATGAGTTTGTTCACCACTTCTAATGGCCACTCATGCCATTCTTTCTCACCACAGCTTCTATGGAGGCTCAATAGTTGCTCACAACACTCTCCCTTAGCTTCACTGAAGCATTAATGGTCAATAGGGGTAGGTGGAAGACTCACACCACTCTCAAAGTGCACCAACAGTAGATTTTCAAGCATAATCACACCTCTATCCGAACCAGAGCTCTCTCTCACTGTTTCATTAGGTTATCATTCGAAAATGAGGAAGGTGGGAATTTGAATCACTTAGATCGGAGCTCGGACGGCCAAGATATAGCCAATAGAAGATTGGCCACCCAGATCATTTGAAATGGAATCTTTTACACATTATCCGTGCGCCAAGCAACACTAGAGCGTCGCCTTCGCTGACACCCATACTGCGTTGTCGAGTACCGATTGGCGTAGACGGAATCTCTCTCTCGCGGCCGTTGGATTTGACAGATAAAAGCAGGAACAGTTTTGGATCATTCGATCTATCTTCATCGCGTCAGGCGGCGTCGGAGCAGCTAACATCTGCTGGATTAAGATCACACTCGCCGTAGTACCATATATGCGTTACCACCAAATCAAGATGCGATCCCCATGCACTGCAGTGCAACTAATTAAGTTGCAACCGATCAATCAGAATGCTCGCAGGAGCATCTTGACGGAGCGCTTGAACTACACTAGATCCGGCCTCAATCTTAGACACTCGTTTAGAATTTGAGCGTCGTGGCTCAATCTGAGCCCTCCATTTCGAATCACCTATTTTTCTTAGGACCAAAATGCCCTTGTCACTGTGTGGTAATGCTCTGTAAGTCCTTTAATTTTCAGTAGGTTTTTAAAAGAAATGTTCTTTGCGGCATTCTGTCGAACAGATGATATGTGCCTTGCGGGGCTTGCTGTGCGAGCCATGCGGGCCTTGCTTGCACGCGGCTGGCATGTGGGCCAGTTGTGCTGTGCTGTGCGGCTTGTGGGCTCGCTGGCCTGTTGCTGTGCGGCATGGCATGGCATGGCTGGCTGCCCTGCTGCTGTGCACCTGATTGCCTTGTGCTGCTGGCTGTTGGCCTGTCCACCTCATGTGGGACCCACCTGACCCACTACATTCTCTCTCCTCTTTCTTTTTCTACTTTCTCTCTCCTCATTTAGATGCTGTCTTCATGCTGGAAAACTACCACAAGCACTGCCATTATGCACTGGTCTTCATGGAGACTGCCCATACTGCCACTGCTCTGCTCTGCTCATACACTGCCATGGTTGCCAACAATGACAACTCACTTTGAACTGCCCACATCTGCTCAACACGGGCCAAGGTTCCAACATGTAGAAAACATGAAAGCAATGATAACATGAGAAATTGAGCCCAACAAATGGAATTCAGTAATTGAAGAAATGAATTGGTTAAATGGGCTACCATGAATGGGATCAAATTCAACTTGTCAGAATAGTGGGTACAATGGGTAATTACACTAGAACTTTCTACATCTAGAAACAGAAGCTCTATAGCTAAAATTATCTTTGTGGGTAAGAAGAAGTCCTATTTTAAATTCCAACTGCATTAGTGCTCAAAATTGTTACCGGCTACCATGATGGTCTAGACTCTAGACTAAGTTTAAAACATCAATTATGTTCTTGGATAGGTTATGAGGGAAACATGAGGGACAAGAAATCTTCATTGTATAAAGTTAATCTGAGAATCCAAACAAAAAGAGCTTGGGGTACTCTTGTACAACGTAACCAGGAGCACTAGAAAGGTCTATTTGCCGTTAATTATAATAATCTAGAGATTTTAATGCCCTCGAAATCCTTGAGAGCTGTTGACAAAAGACAAATCCAAAGGTCCTATTAGTCATCCAGGGCTGCCAAGAATTCATCTAAAAAATTTTGTTACTTTTGTTCTTCACAAATGCTCTAGCAACTTGTAAGGGAACATTTTTCAGAGGTTATGTTCCTGTCTTCTAGGAAGGTTCCACTCATTGGTGAGATAAGTCACCTTATTTTGGTCCTTTTTTTAATTGTGACCTGAACAGGTTTTGGGACAGCCAGGCTTTATTTCCTCATCTCCGGCAATTGGCAAAGAGTTTTGTAAGTGTTTTTTTTGGGTAAGTAGATATTTTATTAACCCAGAGAACAAGAGCACAAGAAGCAACCCCCAGAAAAGGAGGGGGAAGCCAAGAGAAGACCAAACCAGCAACCCAAGAAAAAACCTAGCAACAACTATGCCCGGAAGCCAAACAGCAAAGGCAAGCCAAACAAGCAGACCTTGCACCCTAAGACATTTCAATGTACATCGGAAGCCCAAAAAAACTTTAAGAATTGGGACCCAGCATCAGAATTAGGCACATCACAACACATATTCTTGACCTTATCTCTAAGAATGATATCCTTTATCATCTCTCTGGATCTAGATTTCATAGTAAAAATTCTTCTGTTGCGTTCTTGCCAAATGTGATAGATGGAGGAGCAGAAGACCATTTTCCCTATGATCTCAAAACATGTCCCTCCTTCGAAGGTGTTGGAAACCCATCTCGCAAGTGTTAATACTTGTGTACCTCGGACAGGTGATGTTGTCGTAGACTCGCAACAAATTAGCCTAATGGGCATACTTAAATTTGTTGCTCTTGGGGGAGAATAAAAGGTCCCAAACACCTGGAGCTTGCACTCTGAACTAGCCAGAAGTTAAAGACTGGATTTCGCTGGGGAATGCACAGTGACATGAAATATTTTCTATCATCTCCCTTTCCTGTTCAGATAAAAAGCTCATTAAACTGGACAGCAAGACAATCACATGAACAGTAACCATAAACAACGTTTTGACAACGATCTCTCCTTTTTTGATATGACAAGAAAGGGGAAAAGAATAAATGAATGGAGGGAAGAAGGGGTGGAATGAAGGTAGGGGGATATGACCTAAGGCCTCTCACCTTAAGACTTATGCTGCCTCTCATGACCGGAGATCTCTCACCTCATGAGTCTCTAACTTTCTCATTCAACTGTCTCTCACAACAATCTGAACCTCAAAATGTAGGCAAAGCCAATATTTCATTCAAATTCTCATTTTTTTTAATTGATTACAAGGTAGCTCCTTTTATAGAAGGGTTGAGATGATTCTAGACCTTCGTTGGAACTTTCTCCTAGATTTAATGATTTGAATAGTTCCAAGGACTTACATTGGTACTGTTTTCAAGGTAATTAATCTTTACATTTTCAAGGTATTTCTCTCAATGAAACTAACTCCACCTAATGACTTTAGACTTTTCAATACGTATGGACCACTTATCACCTATATATGGGCTTCCAAAATAGGCCCATTGCAAAATAAAACATAAAAAAAACCTACCCCATAACTTATATAACCCAATAGGCTATTTATTAACCCATTAGACTAGGATTTGGGCTTGTTAGAGCGTGAATACTTGTGCTGGAACCTATTTACATCAAGACATGCATGTTTCCCAATAAAATTTCTGCTTAGATTACTAAGATTTGGGCTTTGGCTGAGCCTGTGTGACAAATTCAAATGCAATGTGGGCTTTCTCTCTCTACTACTGCCATTTGGGGCTCTTTCTGAGCTCGTTGGAATTTATCAAGTAGTGATAGATATGGTGAACTTCTGCACATTATAGATTTGGTCAGTGAAAAGGGCTTTGGTGGTGTTCATTGTTTTTACGTATTTTCTAAAATCAGTCTTCAGTTGATTATGACATGTGGCTGGCACAATTGTAAAAAATTCAGTGCTTCCAGGTTTCATGTCTTTCAAATCTAGTTTGTTATAAATTTAAAAAAATTTCAGTTTTTGTTATTAAACATTCTATCCTGCAGAGCGTGATGAACTGCGCAAAGATATTGAGCAACTGTGCTTGCAGCAAGCTGGCCCTAGCTATCTTGTTGTGGCTACTCGAATGCATTTTCAAAGGTTTTTCATTGCCTATCCTTAAATTTTAATTTATTGATTGTTCTTTCTCTCTCTCTCTCTCTCTCTCTCTCTCTCAATTCCATAAGAGCGTCAATAGTCAAATTAAAGCCCCATTAGGACGGCTGGCTTGGAGCAAGAGATTGAGAGCTTGAAAAAGAAACTGGCTGCATGTACAAGAGAGAATATGAATCTTCAGGAGGAGCTCTCTGAAGCTTATCGTATTAAAGTGAGGCTATGCGGCTATGGTTCCTTTCTTTACATCGAATATTTTTGTTTGACCCTCCTCTTTTACCATCTGATTTGTTTGCTTTGCCGTCTTCAGGGCCAGTTGGCAGATTTACATAGTGCTGAGGTCTCAAAGGTAGTTGATTATTTTCAAATTTCAATTTCCTCTTTTTCTTGATATTGAGAATTTTAGGGTGAAAACTCCAAGGAAACCGGGCTTTATGTACCATACAATGCCCCTCCAACAGAGCTATAAAGATAAGCCCTTGGGGGGGGGGGGGTGTTTTGTTTTCTTCTCCCATTATGTTTTATTTTTTAATTCATCCAGGTCAATTATATTCTTTGGAGCACCTATTCTGTTAAGATACATCATGCCCCTGTCATCTACCCTCTTCAAGGTTTACTAACCTTTCCTCGTTTCGTTTTTCATTTTTCTTTTTTTTTTTCATCCCAAAGTCTAACAAATTCCCAAATGTTCCTCTTTTTGGACTTTGGAGTACAGTAGCCACTGGGATAAAGAATGCTTTTATACTTTTCTATTTCTTTGTTCGAGCTCATACTAGTCTATGCAATGTAGTTTTATTGGTTCTCACACCTAATGTGTTCTTTCAGAATATGGAAGCTGAAAAGCAGGTTAAATATTTCCAAGGTTGTGTTGCTGCTGCATTTGCTGAACGGGATCATTCAATAATGGAGGTCTTGTCGTTTATCTGCAACTTCTATTTGAACGATTGAGCTCATGTTCTTTTTGTATGCAGCATGCAACTGTTGCATGCACCTAACGTCTTAAAATGCTTTGAGAAATGATCTATGAATTCTAACAGGCTGAGAAGGCGAAGGAAAAGGAAGAGATTGTGTCAAAGAAATTGAATGATTTTCAGAAAAGGTATGTGCCACCTTTTTTTTTTTCTTTTTTGGTGTTAATCTGGTCCTCTGTTGTGGTGGTTGTCGAGTGTGAAAGCACCTTCTCATTGGAAGACAACAGGTCATTTTATTTACGAAGGAACAGACAATACTCTCAACTGTCATTTGAATATATAGTGGATTTAAAAAAAAAAAAAAATCTCCTCCTTGGAGGGCAAGTTATGCTCGTTTGAATAAATGTTGCAGGAAAATTCATTTAGGAATTTATAGAACGAATTTTGGGGGAAAAGTTGTTGAAGTATTCACAAAATGGCTTAGAACTGCCAAGCTTGATTACACTTGTGGGCATCCCTGATGATTCAAATGACCTCTCTATGAGACTGAGACAACAGTTACAGATTCAGCTCATTTGTGCTAGGCGACTGAAGAAAGTTGAGATTTTCATCATTGGGCTCGGAAAAGGAGAAGCAGTCAGACCAGGAGTGAGGAGTCGCTTATGACATTTGTTGTAGAATTCTTGACGGTTTTGCATCAGGAGTGCTAAAAAATAAAGGAACAGCTAGGGTGACTAGTTATTTTGGAAGTGAACCATGACAGTGTAAGAGGCAAAAACAATTATATAAGTATGCTTCTTACGTTGTGGTGAAGTTGTAGTAATGCAGACAATAATGAACAACAACAATGAAACCTTCTCCCAACTAAATGGGGTCGCTATATAGATTCTTGCCCTCCAATCAACTCCATTTGATGTTATACTTGATACGAGGCATAAGCTATGCATGTCTTTACTCACCACCTTATGTCTATAGTCATATTAGGTCTTGTCCCGGTCTTTTAGTTCCCACTATCTAAATCAAATCACTTCTTCCAATTGGAGCATCTAAAGGCCTCCGTTGAACATGGCCATGCTACTTCAAACAACTTTCTCGTAGCTTATCATGCACTGACACTAGTCTTACATCAGTTACATCAGCTGTAATGTAATCATTCCTTACCTCATCTCTTTAGTTTTGCCATAATGCCATGCATGAGTTTATCTACATAAGGCTTTTTAAACACCTAACATTCTGCTCCATACATCATTCATCCATTCTATTTTAATTCTTTGTGAAACATCATCCTCTATATCACATTCCTTACTTATGATTGAGCCTAGATACTTAAAATAATCACTTTATGGTATCTCCCTCTCATCGATTTTCACTACCTTATCATCTGTCATTCTGTCACTAAAGTTATACATCATATACTCCGTTTTCGTACTACTTATGTTAAAAACTTTTGATTTCAAGGTTGATCTCCATAACTCCAACTTAGCGTTAATATTTGCTTTTTGTCTCATCCACCAAAACAATATCATTAGCAAAAAGCATACACTAAGGAACCTCATCTGGTCATCTTGAATGTCTTTGGTTAAATCATCCACGATAAGCATAAACAAGTAAGGGCTTAAAGCTGATCCTTCATGTAACTCAATTGTAATTCGGAATTTAATACCTTGACTCCCCATTGTTCTTACATTTGTCACCACACTATAATACATATCTTTGACCATGTCTACATATGTATTTAAAGCACTTTTCTTCTCTAGCACTTGCCAGAATAACTCATTAAGGACTTTGTCATAAGTTTTTTTTTTAGGTCAAGAAATACCACATGGAAATCATTCTTGAAATCTCTAAATCTTTCCATGAGTCTCATAAGCAAATAACTTTTGTCGTGGATCTTCCTTGCATAAATCAAATTGGTGCTTCCTAGTTGTTTCTTGTTTCAGGCAAATTTCAATAACTCTTCCATAATTTCATAGTATGTCTCATTGGTTTTATGCTTCTTTAGCTAGTTTAGCTTTGAATATCCCTTTATTTTTATAAATCGGAACCACAATGCTTCTCCTCCATTTATTTGACATTTTTCTAGTGTTCGTAATCTTATTAAACAGCTTGGTTAACTAAAATAATCGACAGATTCCTATGCTCTTCCACACTTCTATTAAGACCTCATATGGACCTGGTATTTTGCATTCATTCATCCTCCTTAAAGTTTCTTTTATTTTCGATACCCTAATTTTCGTATGTATTTACAACCTGTGGTGTCTTGATGGGTAATGCAGCCTTCCAGGGCACTATTACTCGAGATATTTTCATTTAGTAGACTGTAGAAATAAATTTTCCATCAGTCCTTAATGTCTTCATCACTTGCTAAAATTTTACCATTTGCACTTTTAATATATCTAACATGGTCAAATCTCTATTCTTCCTTCCCCTCATAGATAGCTAAAATGAATGAGATCCAATGGCTAGATATTCTACTGGGTAAATTCCTTGATGAACTAGGAGTTCACTCTTTCAATTTGGCAGCAGGTAAAGTAGTCTAACTAATGAGATCTGAAGAGCAATTGACTGAGAGATTAACGCATTAAGTGCTGGTTACAACAGTAACCAGAACCCATTGATAGATCTGAAAAGCGAATAATGCATAATTGATACAGACATGCAGTAGCTGAAACAACTCAGCAGAACTCCATATCCAAGAGCTACTGTGATCCAGATTACATCAGGCTTTTAAGATCAATAAACTGAGAACAGAAAAGGGACTCAGATTTAAAATAAAGCGTGCAACATTATACTTACTTGTTAATGGACCTTGTTATTTCCCACCAAGGGTAGCTGAATCTCACCGCAGTTTCTGTGTCTCACCGAAGAACAAAAGGCAGCAAAGATTACTTTCAGTAATCAAATCATGGGGAGCATGTTAGCCCCTTACATTTTTTAATAGCAACCCCAATACAGTAGCCGAATGGGAGTGTTCTTCCTTACATGTGTGGACTGCTGAAATCCAAGTTAAAACTTAAAACTCTTAACCACTTATCTACTAATAACTTAATTGCTAAGCTATCCTAATGAGCTGTAATGAAAGCTAATTAAAACCGATGTGCCTTACAAGTTACAAATAAAGCACTTAAAAATAAAGCCGAAATCATTACTTGAGTAAACAAAGGACATAAACAAGACCCAGCCCAAACCGTGGGCTATTTTATTAGACCTTGTGTGGGCTGTAGCTTCATAATCAGTTCTTCCCCTCTCTAACTAGAAAATCATGAAAATATTTGGTTGAAAAACGATGTTTGATTGACATTTCCAATATGAAAATCCCTCCCTCTCCGTAGGAGATATTTGAGTTTCTTGTACCCAACCTAGAGATTCCAAAACCTATTTACTTTTTTTTGGGTTCTAATAATGGTGTTGTGAACCTTGGACTCCACAAAAATTCTCTATTTTAGACTTCAAATTGTCTTCCAAATATCTCCCATTCTCCACACCTACCTTGAGCAGCTCTTGAAACTTGTCATGTATCTTTATGAGCAAAATACAGCTTCAAGTTGTCATTTTGATTTTTGAGACTAGCTCTATTTTGATTTTTGAAACTGGCTTTTGAAACTTGTCATGTATCTTTATGAGCAAAATACAACTTCAAGTTGTCATTTTGTTTTTGTTGAATTTATATGTCTAGATATAATAATAAGTGTTTTTTTTTTTTTTTTAACATCTCGGGTTTCAAGATGGAAGTTATTTTGTTTCCTGGGTTTATGGGTATTATACTATTATTTATGCATTATTTGGGACCTTACTATGGTTTTTTTGTTTGAAACTGGAAGTATTAAGGGCTAATAAAGCTCAGTATATTGGAATATTGCGCTAGGGTTGAATTTTTTTTTGGGTGAATAAAGAATCGTATTAAAAACCCAAAGAGAAACCAGCACCTTGGATGATCCACGAAAAAAGGATCAGCAGCAGACATAATTAATTAATTACAAGCTAAGAAACAAACCAGGAATCCTAGTTACATTAGTTTTGGATGGGTATATCCCAGTCCGAACAAATAAATATATCTCTACGAGAAATCGGATCAACAGTAGGCAAAGGGAAGACAGAGCCCCTCACTTCAAAAACTATTGCCTCCCAGACAAGGAACAAGATCTTGGTTTCGAGGCTTGTTTCGGTTAGGCCTGAAGCTGAGATATGGTCAAAACTACTGAAACCAGGTCGAAACCTGATTGAAAAATGGGATTTATAGCCATGGTTCAACCAGGTTTCAGTTGAAACCAACGAAACCTGGTATATTTGCTACCGCCCCTCTATCTCATCTTGTTACCTGTTGAAATCGAGATATCTTGGTCAAAACCAACACGTGGTTTTGATAGAGATTTAGAACCTTGCTCCCAAATCTAGAAGAGGACATGGATTTGGAAGTCCACATTTGAAGATTTCCATCCAGATATGATAGTGTGACACAGGAAACTAGTTTTCCGATGATATCAAAAAGAGATTTCCCCCTAAAATCCTTGTGGGCCCATCTCTACTTTGGCCAACGGCTCAATTCTCCTCATTGATTCCTAGCATCAACTGAGCATATGCTTCCAAATCCATGCCGCGAAAGGACAACTAAAGAAAGTTGGTTGATGAAAGTTATTTTGATTGGCTCATGATTGGTAGTAAATTGGTAGAGTGAGAAAGAGGTTTCAAAGCATGATTGAAGTGGGAGTGATGCCTTAAATATAATGAATTTTTGTTTTTTAACAGTCTAGGGAATTGAAGCAGAACTTCATTTTACTTTCCTAAAAAATGACCATCTTTTGTTAAGCCCATTTTAAAAGAACTTGGAAAAAAAAAATTGAATAGAATTTCTTTTACTTTTAAGAATTTTAAAAGAAAAAACAAAATAGTTTCTAAAGGTCTAAAAAGGAAAAAGATGAAAGAAAAAAAGATGATTTACCAAAATAGTTTAATTATAGGACAAATTTCAGCTATCACCCAAAATAGTTTTAAAACATCACCTACCACCCACAACTTTCAAAAAACATCAGCTACCGCCCAAACGTTTACCACCGTTAATCAAATAGATCCACTCCGTTAAATAAATCCGTTAGTTGCTGATGTCATCTAAATCGATTTTAAAATAGACATTTTTACCCTTTTTCTTTTTAATTGAAATTTTTTAAAAACTAATAAAATGACTATTATAACCCTTCACATTTTCATTCTCCCTTCTTTCTTCTCTTTCATAGTTCTCCCCTCTTTTTTCTCCTTCATCGTTCTCCCCTCTTTCTTCTCCTTCGTTGTTTGAGACGTATACCGAGGGAGGTTGAAGATGAGGGATGAACCAACAAAGTCGAGTTCGAGTTTTTTTTTTTTCCTACCATTTCACGAGTTGTGAAGGAGGGTAAAACTGTCTTTCAATATTTTCTTGAGGGTATTATTGTCTATTTTAAAATAGATTTTAGATGACATTAGCAACTAATGGATTCATTTAACGGAGTGGATCTATTTGATTAACGGTGGTAAACATTTAGGTGGTAGCTGATGTTTTTTGAAAGTTGTGGGTGGTAGCTGATGTTTTAAAACTATTTTGGGTGGTAGCTGAAATTTATTCTTTAATTATAAAAAGAACAATAAAAGACCTTGCAAAAGTGTATTAATTTTTTTTCCTGATTGAAGGAACTAAATTAATCAAGTGACAATCAACAACAACAACAACAACAACAACAACAAAGCCTTA
Organism: Protea cynaroides; assembly: GCA_028583415.1. Taxonomy (NCBI): domain Eukaryota; kingdom Viridiplantae; phylum Streptophyta; class Magnoliopsida; order Proteales; family Proteaceae; genus Protea; species Protea cynaroides. The sequence continues at coordinate 34,818,841 of CM053272.1, read as the reverse complement.
TCCCAACCTAATGGGGTTAGCTACGTGGATTCTTACCATCCGATCAGCTCTGTTCGATGTCATACTTGAAACAAGGACTAAGCTATGCATGCCTTTCCTCACCTCTCCCCTAGAGTCATCTTAGGTTTGCCCCTAGCTCTTTTAGATCCTTTGTTCTGATTTAAATCACTCCTCCGTATGGAGCATCTAAAGGCCTCCGTTAAACATAGCCATACCATCTCAAATGGCTTTCTTGTAGCTTATTATGTATCGGCTCTACTCCCAACTCCCAAGTAAGCTCTAATATGATCATTCCTTGCCTTATCCTTCGTGGTTATGCCACACATACATCTCAATCAAGGATTAAAGTATCGCGTATCGTCAGCGTATTGGTCGGGCAATTTTAGAGACATATTGTTAGGATATGCTAGGATACATAGAATGATATGTAGGGGAATGATTAGGGAACATGCAAAACATAATTTTTAAGCATAAAAACACTATAATAAGCAATATTGAAGTATTTTTAAGGATTAACGACATATTTGATGATATTCAATGAGCTACAACCTTCTGTTCACATGAATTGTATGTTTTCAGCAAGGGAGAAGACTAGAAAAATGGGAAAAAATTAGTTGTATCAAGCTTTATATGTACGTATTGAACCGTATCGGTTTGTATCGAGGTGTATCGAACAATATCGGTTTGTATCGAGATGTATTGAGCCAAATCGGTTAGATACACTTAGATACAAGTTTGATTTTTCGTTATTATTTTTTTGTGAAATATTTAAGTGTATCGATATGTATCGAGTGTATCGATCGTATCGAAGTGTATCGAGCCGTATTGGTTTGATACCGTGGATACACTTTTTGTTTTAAAAAAGAGATGTATCGAAGAGTATTGTATCGACCACTGTCAATACAGATACATATCGGTGGATACGGGATGTTTCGTATCGATACTTAAAACCATGATCTCAACATTCTCATCTCAGCTACACTAACTTTATCTATATGATGCTTCTTAATTGTCAAAGATTCTGAACCATACATCATAGCGGTCGAATGACCATCCTATAAAATTTTTCTTTAAGTTTTAAAGGAATACGCTGTTCACACAGCGTAACACTCTAGATGCACCTCTCCACTGCATCCATTCTATTTTAATCTTCTGTGTAACATCATCTTCTATATCACCTTGGACGAAGGAAGCTAGGGGTATGTTTTTTAGGGCCCGTTTGATAAAACTTCTACTTCTGGATTCTAGATTCTGGTTCAAATTTGGATTCTACTCCAAGCTACTCCAAGATTATTTTGAAGTAGAAACCTGTTTGATAACGCAATTCTGTAATGGATTCCAGAGCCTCTTTGGAACAAAAGCATGTTTGATAACATACTGATCTGGAACCATTTCAGAGCTAAAATGGAGTAGAATCCTGTTTGATAAAAAAAATATTCTGGAGTAAAAATTAAAATGAATTAAAAATAACAAAAACTATCCCTCCTTTTTTTTTTTCAATACATATTTTGAAATATAACTAAAATAGCATGGATGATATATAACATTACATTTTAACAATCCCTCTCAAACCTATCGAGATTTCTTTTTTTTGTTCGGGATGTGGAAAATAACATTTTACCCATCCCACATTCACACATCAGAGGTTCAAAATCAGCCATATATATTTATGAAGGGGGAAAAATGGCATCAAATTTAATTACACATGCATTCAAGTGTCCTTAAGATGGAATAAAATTTAATGATTGTATGATTATCACAGACTACTAAAATAAGGTACAACTGTAATTTGTTCTAACACATTGTTTAATAAAAGGATGCATAGTCAAATTAAACATAGTTACAAAATCAAAGTTCTGGTAAACCATTATCCCTAGCCAATTGGTTGGCAATCCCTATTCTAATTGCATTCATCTCTGGGCCTGTACCACTCAAATTACTAGGTGTATGTATCACAGGATCAGTTCCTATCCGAATATTTTCCTCCTCTTGATCCTCATCCAAGGCATTATATGCATTTAACCTGTTGAATTCCTTGTCTGCAAGTTGCTCATCTTTAATATAATTATGGAGAGCACAACATGCTATGACAATGAAACCCTGGATTTTGAGTGGATAGGATGGCATTGATTTCAAAATGCCGAACCGAGCCTTTAACACTCCAAATGATCGTTCAATCACATTCCGTAAAGAAGAATGTCTGTGATTGAATAATTCTTTAGCAGATCTAGGTTCTCGTCCAGCTCCCCTGTAATCACGTAGATGATATCGATTTCCTTTGAATGGTGTGAGGTACCCACGTTGATTCGAATATCCTGAATCTACAACATAATATTTACCTATATCATTGTAAACAAAAATAAATTAATATATAAACAACTTAAGAAAATAAATAAAACAATTTGAGCATCAATAAAACATAACCTGGGGGTGGATGTGGAAAAGACTTGGCGACGAGCATCTGCTAATATGCGGCAGTCATTAGCACTACCCTCCCATCCGACATATACATAACTAAACTTCATGTCAAATGAGCATATACACATCACATTCTGTGATAGTGTTTGCTTCCTATTTCTATAGGAAACTTGCATATTTGCTGGTATTGAAGCGTCCACATGTGTGCCATTAATGGCCCCAACGCAATCCTAATAAGATGGATAGAGATACAACTGAATAATGCACAAAATATATCAAGAAAAATGTGAGCATAATTGGTAGTAGAAAAATTACCTTGAAGTAAGGATGATGTCTTGGATTGTTTCGTACTTGTGATTGTTCCACGTTCATATTAGGTGGCCGAATATTTTCCTTTGATAAGTTCATAAATGCCTTTAACACAATCTTGAAAAATCTACTCACTGTCTCCCCTGAGTGTTGGAACCTTTCAGCGCGTTTCCTAATGCCACATCTCCCTTGCAGCGCTTGGATGAACATGGCCAATTGTTCATCAACTTTTAGGTATCGACTATCTTGTAGCCAACCTCTTTGTTTCATGAGATTACACAGATTAATGAACACATGCCGTTCCATACGAAACTCATCATAGATTCTATCACTACTACCAACTAATAATTCTGTTACCCATTTCGAACCTGTCATGAATGAATCTCTACAGGGTTCCCTGATGTGTAAAGACATCTCTAATTCATGCATTGTTATGAACTCCAACATGCTCCAATCCATTTCTTCGTAACATCTCATAACTTCATTACTAATCATTCCATTCATGTTTAATACTGCATAATAAAAAAAAAAAAAAAAAAGACATATAACAGATACATAACTACCATTACATATTAAACCACATCAAACTATTGCACTATATGAAAAAGCATTCTATAAAATTTAAACAAACCATAATAAGTTTACATAACCCATTGTATCAAACTTGAAGTCAATTAAAAATTTAATCAAACCATAATAAGTTTCCATAATCCATTGTATCAAACTTGTTAACAAAAATTTAAACAAACCATCCTATCAAACCATTGTACTCAAATTAAATAAACCATTGTATCAAATGTAAACAACTTTTAAATGGAACCACTGTTGATATCATGGAAGTGACTCTATCGCCCATAATTTCTTATCATCATCTAAGCTCATGAACAACTCTCTCCAATCCGCGTTATTCGTCATATGATTCATAACTTTAACATATAACTCCTTACTAAGATCCGGAATTTGGTTCAAAACTGTCACACATTGGGTAATTGAATACCCTACTGAGCTCACAGAATTGGGAGAAGGAGTAGGTGTAGTGCTGGTATTCATTGACGAAGTGAACAATTCCAGCCTAGCTTTGGAATGTTCCAACATTGTGTTCATAATACCAGCTTTGTCACTGCTTCTTCCTCTTTTCCTAATGGCTGATGGAGTCCGATCTAGCCTGTGAGCTCCCTGGGGGTTACGCTGCACATTGGCTCCATCAGTGACACCAATAGTAGGTTGTTCAGGAGCGAGCTCTTGAGGCACCTCAGTGTCCAAGTTATCACCATCACTTTCTCCAAAGACAATGTTATCATCATTGTTGGAACAGGCAAACGCACCCGTTGCATAGGAATCAGCAAATATCACTTCAAGAGATTTCCACTGGGGTAACCCATTTTTCCTATATTTTGCCTAACCAGGGTTTTCCTGAAACCAAAATGACAACGTTTAAGAAAAACTTTGATTGAAAATAAAGGGATCTGCTTCTTCTAATCTATGGAGATGTGTTTACCTGGATGAGTCTGTCCCAAATATCTGGGTCGGATGTTTCAGCTCGTTTGGTTGAGTCATCCCATCCGAACCCAGTGGTATTCAACAGTCTTTGGAAACTGCTGAATTCAGACCTCAACTTGTTCATTTTATTCCTCAACTGCTTCATTGTAAACGGGCGACTTAGTTGTTCTTCCATCTTTGTCTTTATATTTGTCCACCCTTCTTTATTAAAGGTGCACGTAGTTTTATTTCCTTTTAGAACCTCTTCGACTAAGATGTCAACATACGTATCTAGTTCCACTCTATTCCATTTAACAACATCTATGGTTGTTCTTGATGAAGTTGCCATTACTAGTTGGTAATCACTGTAAACAAATCAAATGGACAAAGTTTTCATGTGGTCCCATATTGGAAGGTCAACTTCAAAGACGATAACATTCACAATATCATTGTTTTCATGTGGTCCTACACTGAAAAACTAACTTCACAATTCGAACTACAACAGAAAAAGTAGAATGCAAAGAAATGATGTTCATCATCTCTCTTTGACCAAGAAAGACAAATAAAAGTGAACGTCAATTTGCAAAATTAATTTTACATGCCAAGTAATGAAAATCAGCTTCTACATGCCAAGTAATGAAAATCAGCAAAATTGGATACCACAAAAATTCTCAGATTATGATTGGGGGGCCACCTCTCCTCTAGAAGCTCTTGGAGGAGAAGATGTGGATCCGGATTGAGGAACCAAAAATGTCATAAATCACAAATGAAATAAGAAATGACATTGTTTTAGGTAAAGGTGTCAATCAAGAGGATATCGATCATCTGGTACGATAGAAGAAAAAAATTTCTTACCATTATTGTATCGAATAGGATTACAATATCAAAACTTGAATCATTTAGATTATAAGCGACATGGTATACAGTTTTATATGGAACGAAAACACTCGGATTCAGTACGAGCTTTTTCGGTAAAAGAAAAATGACATCGCCAGGCGTTGGGTTCAACCTAATGTCCAAAGCAAGCCAGGCCAGGCCGACTTTAGATGGCACTAACCCAACGCAGCCCATGTTGCGTTGTCTTTCAACAATCCAGACCGATGGCTGTTACCTGGCTTCATTCCAAGACAGCCTCTCAATCCACCGTTACTGATCATGAGTACCTCTTCTTTGGCTTGTCATCGCCAAGATCAATCTGACTACATGATGATCCTCCTTGCTAAAATGGAATGGCAATTGGCACCCCCAATCTACACTATGGATACCACAAAAATTCTCATCCTATAATCATTATTATGATTCTCCTTATTCTGACCCATTCCACCCGCAAACCACTCCCCTGTTTCCCTTGAAATTTCATTTGCGCACCAAAGATATGAGACACACTCCTTTTTATTTCCTGGAAGCCTTACATATAATAGCCAGAAAATTGAAAAATGAAAACGACTCGATCTAATCGAATTGGATGAGAGTTCATGACATTAATGATGAAGACACCAGATTTTTTTATATTTTTTTTAAATAGTAGACCCCAAAGAAATTGGATGAGAGTTCACGAATTGGATATCTTTGTTTCTATCTCTACACTAAAAATCATTGCCAAGCAAAACATAAGAAGCAACAGAAAAAAAAAAAGGGAGAAAAGGAGATGATTCTAGAGACGGTTGAAGGAATAAAATCTCACTGTAGTCTGTCTACAAAGATCAAAACCTGATCTACTATTTCGTGCTTCAATTTTCATTCCATTTTGCAACTTTAATAGAAGAGACAAAAACTAAATAAAGGCAAATTGCAGAAAGGAAGGGTAATTTCAATAAAAAATAGCTAAGCTTAACCTTTACTTCCTAACTGAACATCACCGTTACTGGTGGCTGTGGCTTGTTTGCTGTGGATGGACTCCTTCCTATTAAACTTACCAAATAGCACCTCCATTTCTTCCAGGGTCTTCCCTTCTGTCTCCGGCAAGAATGTATAGAAGAAAACCAATCCCACTATTGCTATCCCAACAAATAAGAAGAAGGCTCCACCAATGGTGATGGCTTTTTACAGGGATAAACCCATCTTCAAAATCCGAAGTTCCCAGCACAGTCCCACTGGTATCCACCCAGTTACTACGGCCTACAGATACCTCTTAAAAATCCCCTTAGAGGAGAAACCCTATCTCACGGCCCTTCTTCTCTCTGTCTTTCTCAGCCACAGCTGAGGTAAGTTTCACTATTTCCACCCCAACGAAACCCTAAAGTCACTAAACCAAAACTCAAAGAAATCTTACTTGCAGGATGAAGGGGAAGAGAGAAGAGAGGGATGAAGGTGAAGAGGGAGAGAGATCAGTACCTCAAAGAAGATGTACTTGGAGGAGAAGATCGCAGTCGCCCTTGGGAGGAAGTTCGCAAGGGTTTGGGAGGAGGAAGCTTGCAGTTTCCGTTGGGAGGAAGCTCGCACTGTCGCAGTCACCCTTGGGAGGAAGCCGTTGGGAGGATGAGCCTGAAAAAATATCGGGAATCCACTTTATTGTTGGGAGTCAAGTTGGAGTTAATTTCTCCCAACGACTCTTTTCTTTCTCCCAAAACAGGTTGGAGCAAGTATTTATGACTCCAAAATTTTGGATTCTGGAGTTATTTTGAATCCGGTTCACTCTGTGGGAGTTGGAATCCAACCGGGGTTATCAAACGCGTTTCTACTCCAAAATGGCTCCCTGAGAGCTAGTATCCATAGAATCCA